>CM057009.1:185948343-186572356 GCA_029891345.1 Dryococelus australis | reverse complement strand
CTAAACATAAATGCCAATTAGTACCCGACCTTTTTCTCGAAAACGGTGCATTCGAGCTTTGTTGGGTGAAATTCTTTTTAGGCAAACCCTTAAGGACGAATTGAATGGTGAACACTACAGTTCTAGAATCTGCGGTTAACTAAAGGAAACGATGTTAACTTAAGAATTTCAAATGCGAATGTGGTACAAAAGTAGTTTCGTTGAACAGAGCTCGCGAAGCTGATAATCTTTTGTCTGGAAAGTTTTGTGATGTGTTTCACCGTTTCTGGAAAGTTTTCTGATGTGTTTCACCGTTTTGAAAATATAGAAATATTTTCTGCCTGGCACATCCTAAATCGCATCATGCCACGCTATAACAGCCCAAACGAGGCGAGCGGGAACCGTTGATGCTAGATAGCAGTACTTGCATTTCCCCTTTGTTTGTGCTATTCATCATGTCGAATAAGAGATTGTTTGGCGGTGCGTGCACTATGAAAGGTTTCTAGCGTGTGTTTTAATTTGTTTCTGTTATTCGTGAAGTGTTGTCGTATTCAAACAAAGAGGCATTTGGCATGCTTATGGTGCTCGGCGAATGTCGCCAGAATCACCAACATGCAGAGCGCGTTTATGAAGGGAGGTATCAAGATCGCCCACGCCAGTCACGACATGTTTTTTAGCGATTGGAGGTACGAATTCGCAATAGCAGCCACGTGCAACCGACCCGCGATCGTAACAATTAAATCAGAAGACGTGTTACAGACAATAATAGTGCAGATATTCTTGCTGCAATAAATGTAGACCGACATATTTCTACTCGAAGTATAGCATGGGATTCTGGGGTGAGCGGAAGTACCACCTGGGGAATCCTACACGACGGTGGTTTACATCCCTACCACATCAATTTCCGTCAGGCATTAAGCGAAGATGATTTCCAAACAAGAATGTCCTTTTGTAACTGGTTTATAAATCAAAATCCGGACTTCCCGACTATCGTACTGTGAACAGATGAGGCCATGGTGCGCAGTACTCTGAATTTCTACAACATGCTCTACCTGAGATGCTGGAAGATGTTCCACTAGCAACATGGTTGTTAATGTGGCTACAACAAAATGTATGCCTCGCCCATTTTTTCGTTGGTGGCCAGGCGTATTTTAAATCAGAGTTTTCCTGGCCGATGGATTGGGAGAAGGAAGGCCAGTAACTTGGCCACCACGGTCGCCGGACTTTACACCCTTGATTATTTTTTTAGGGGACGAATTAAATACACTGTGTATCATCAGTGCCCTACACCGAGAGATGAAATGAAAGAGAAAATTAGAGTAACATGCAGGTCGCTGCCAGCAGCAGAGATATTTCGGGGTACACAAAGTACGCCAATACGGACACGACTGTGTCTATAACAGTGCGGAAAACATTTCGAACGTCTATTACAGTGAGCAGAAAATTAATTAATAATTTTTGGTTATAATTTCTAAATAAAACATTATTTTTAATGAATTTTTGTACTGTGAAATTGCACTAATTGTGTTTATTTTGAGCTATAAGTGTAAGCAAAAGTTTGTTTCCTTACAAGGGCTACAACACTAAAAATATGTATTTTTACGTACATCATCTCGTTAGTTCCAGGATGATTTTTGATGTCATCGAATCTGAAAAGTCTTATTTGACATGACGAATGGCTCAAACAGAGTGAAAATGCAAGTATTGCTATCTAGCGTCAACAGTTCCCCCACGCCTCGTTTGGGCTGGGTGGTGTGGCACGGTGCGATATAGAATGTGCCAGACTGAGAATATTTTGATATTTTCAATACGGCAAAACATATCAAACTTTCCAGACAACAGATGTTCAGATTCGTGAGTTCTATTCAACGATGCTACTTTTGTACCACCTACCCATTTAAAATTCTGAAGTTACATTCCTTTCCTCTAGTTTACCGCAGATTCTATACACTGTAGTGTTCACCATTCAATTCGTTCTTAAGGTTTGCCTACAAACCATTTTACCATAAAAAGCTCGGATGCACCGTTTTCGAGAAAAAGGTCTGGTACGGTAGGTCTGGGACATCCGGTATAACACTTCTTTTGCCCTTGTCATTAATAATAAATTGCTATATACTTTATTCTTAAAGTCAACCAGGAAGTATTATATGCTTTATTTACTGTTTAAAAAAATTAATTAAAATTTTCGATTATTACAACGAAAAAATATTGATGTAAGAAAACTTTTCAAAACCGTACAATCTCTCTTTTTTTTTTACACCAGCAACTGTACATTTACAACAGGAACCAAGCAATTGTGGTAAGTTCAAGGCTGTTTATTGTTCGCCTTTTTCTGGGCACCCCGAAACTTCAATATGTACATATTCCAGATTTCTGGTTGTCATTGATCTGGTGTGATTCGTATCAATTAATTCGGGGAGTAGACAGTCGAAACAAAATTTTCGTAGTTTTGGTCCCATTCCTGTGTACCAGAAATCGTCGTCTTTTTCGGTAAGTACCACCAGGAATCCTTTCCTCGTTCGTATAGTAAAATGGCAACGTATCCTTTTAGTAATGTTCACCTAACCTTGTATCTGATAGTATTTGCTTCTCATGTTAATTCATATCAGATTTTTGTTAGACACTGCAGTGTCTTCATTGTCTAAAAATCTCCAGGTGACATATTAGCAGTACATGATCGACACTTTAATTCTACGAGGGTATCACTTCCCATATGGTGTAGCACTCAAGAATGGAATATCTATTGTCAAATCACATGTGAAACTTTTACATTCTAGTCTCTTTCTAATTACGGAATAGCACCTTTCTCAAGCATTTTACCGTAGTGAAGTGATGGCAAATGTACATTATAACTGTAACTAATATTTCGCAGTTGATATTCGCATCCAGTAGTATTTTCTTTCGCAAACTGTTCCAAAAGCAGATGCTGTTAGCAGTTTCCTTTGTCCTTCAGTTAATTCTTCACTGAAACGCTGTAAAGTTACAAGATGCTTGAATAACTTGCGTTCTTCGTTTCTCCAAAAACTCTACCATCATTTTCTCGTAGTCGCTAGCAGACATATCTACCCGTTGAGCATTTGATCCTTAATCCTGATGTGTACATTTTTATAGCAAATATGGATCAAGACCCTTTGAGACTTACGACCCGCCTTTTCTTTGCTGCCTTGATCATCCTTTTCAGTTGTACTCGCTTGCAGAATATTCCGAGGCTTCTATTGTTCGTGTATTTGTGTAATAAGTAATATGCGGCACCTTTATAATGGTGCACAACGGTTACAGTACATCTGGGCTTGTAACTTTAGGAAATAAAAATGTTTATCCATTTCCCTTCAGTAAACTATGTGACAATGCTAATGTATTTCTCGGTAGCATTACACCAAGAAAAAAGCAAAAAAATATGTTTGTATGTACAGGCACAAAATGATTTTAGTCGCCCCAACAAATTATTTTGTTGGATAAACAAAACTTGAAAAGCAACAAATTTAATTTTGTTCATCTAACAAAATACACGCTTGAATTTACAAAACCTCTGTGTTGGGTGAAGGGAAATTAGACTGCGAAGAAAATATTTTTATTAATCAAGTGCACATATTTGTTTGGCCACTCATTTCAATGCCTTCGTTCTAAAATAAAGCTTGAGTGTTAGTATTTTTTTTTTGATAATTAGGATAGTAACAGTGTTTGTGACTGCATTTATTGATAACTTTACTAATGACATAAACATCCTAACAAAACAAGTTCAACAGAAAACTAAAGTAATGATATAAATCTTGAAATATTTATTTGCGCATATTGTACAGTACTTGAACTGCAGGCCTATATGTTTATAAACATTCCGAATTCGTCAGTGGTCAATGAGTTTGCTCAGGCGTAGCGCTTGGGCGCAGCTGTGCTAGGTTAGAATCTCGGTCGGGCTTCAAGTTTATTTTTGTATCAACCCAAACTTTTTATGTACGTAGAGCCGAACAAATATTTTAGTTGCACAAACGAAATATTTTTTTTAGGGCTACCAACTATGAACAACAACATAACTTGTTTGTTTCAACAAAACCTTTTCTCTCAGTGTAGGTACTCTCTATATGTTGTAAGATAATGTGGCTGTTTAGACTAAGGTATTTGACGGCGTTTTATAATTTCCCAGCTCATCTGTATGAAGGATTTCGGTAACTTAATTAATTTTGTGTGGTTTACTTTCTTCTAAGCAGAAGTACACTCATTCTTTACACATTTCGTGATCTTCAAAGTTGTGACGTGATCCATTAAAAATAGTTTTCCTCGGCTGTATTACTTTCTAGTTCCACTGTAACCCTTCAGACATTCTGTACACTACCGTCTACGTAACTGCTGTTTTTGGTATAGTTATATTATCAGACACGATTTTCTTAAGTTCCGCTGGGCATTGTCGACCACTTCTGGTTTTAACCACATCTTTGAATTTGTTGCAATAATTTCTCAGAAAATGTGTTTAGAAACTATATTTTCTATACGGCTATGTTATTGTACGACCTAGCATCAAGGTTTTTCTTATTTACAGTTCTGTCGTCATCTGCAAATATCTTTGGATACTTCACACATACATAGCCTCATTTAACAGGAATCCTTCTACAATGATAGATGCTTCCATTCTCATTGAGCCGTGGTTAAAATTTTTTGCCGCAAGTGTTGTCAGCTGGCTCTTTACCTCTC
This sequence comes from Dryococelus australis, assembly GCA_029891345.1. Lineage (NCBI taxonomy): Eukaryota > Metazoa > Arthropoda > Insecta > Phasmatodea > Phasmatidae > Dryococelus > Dryococelus australis. Next base: position 186,567,691 of record CM057009.1, on the reverse strand, counting down.
GATTCTACTTTGGTACAAATTCTACAAAATTGGTTTTTAACACCACTGAACATAACCTTTCTTGTGGAATACTAGGTGTATTGTTAACTGCAAAGAAGAGGGTTGAGGAATTACAACTCTTTGTATTGCTAACAACGGGAATTTAGATAACTTTCTTTCCCAGGTGAACGTCAAAAAGTGAAGTAAAAATTTACAAAAAATAAACTTAAAAATAAACAATATAAAAATCCTAACCAATTGGAAGATGCTGAATTTTTAAGTTATTATTAGAAATCATAATGGATTGAAGATTCTGTTAAGTGAAGACAGAACCAATTCTCGTGCAATTTGAAGGAGGGATGGCCCAATAACTGCTCAAGTGAGAAGCGCAATAAAAAATTTTCTATTTGGAATATTTCTACTCGCCTCTACACCAATTAGGTGGAGAGTGCTGTTTTCCATTGTACCACAAATAGTATCTTTGCCATATTTCGAAAATGCGCCAGTTCCAAATTTCACAGAGAAAATTTTCTCATTAATTAATCCGATTTAATATCCCTATGGCGTTTTAAATTGGAATAAAATCAGGGCAACTGGAATGGGAAGTAGACTACAGAGCAAGAAATAATCGTAATATTTGGAATCATTTAACGTGTTACAAGAAGTTTGCTATATATTTTCCAATATTGTAGGTATATTAGTCATTAATATAGCATTTTTATTTATTATCGTGCTTGCATAAACAATGCGTTATTTCCAGGTATGGTGACTGTAAATTTAAAAAAATTCATATTTAAATTCCAAAATTTTTGTATGCTACGTTATTAAAACACCGAGATTTCATACAGACTTCCATTGCTCGGTAAAGGTTTTCTTTTAATAGAACATATCAGGCTATACGTTTGTCGCTACGATTTTAGTGTCGCTCCACGACATCTCTACGACGCCGAGTGGGCCGGATCGAGTAATGTGGTGCAAAATATCGTCCTGCTAGTGCACCAAATTACGCATAAGGGGTATAAAAAGACATCCATGGGCGAAGGAATACATTTACAATGGAAGGATTCATTCTTCCTTTTCCGAAGGGGGTTTGGGGGGGGGGGGGGTGACGTTACGTGTACCTAAATTACACTTGCACATTTATGCATGTTTAGGAAAATTGTTAACAATTACAATGAAAAATGGATAAAAATAAGAGTTTTAGCTTATGGGAGTACTTAAATTACTGAGCAACATTCCACGGATTGGGACAAATTCCACGAATATTAAAGAGGGAGAGGGAGGATGGCGTAAAATCCTCAGTCCCCTCTTACCTAACACTCATACAAAGATTCATAGCTATTAATTGATTTATTGGTTCTATGGAATTATGGGAATGATATTTTTTAATTGTTCCGTCACATATTAATATCCCAGTTCAAGTAATACTTTCGTACGTAATTTACCTAAAGGCTGCTCACGATAAAGCGAACACTTTTGAAATCAACCTTAGAAAAATGTCACTGCCCCTACCTGCATATATTTTAACAGGCGTTCTGAGTGACATGCGCCCTGTAAAGATGGTAACGGTGGATAGGAAGTAATTTCGTATTAACGCCGAATAAAAAGTGTTAGGGAACCATTTCTGATAACTCAAATAATTTCTTTCGCTTTATGTTTTGTATATATGCATTGAAATGTAAAAATTAGCAGATTTTTTAAATACTTACCCTTCTAATATTTTTACAGTTTCACTTGACCGACGCATTAATAAAGTGATGAAGCCCATGCCAATGTTAATCTTACATAAGACGGATGAATACACAAAGTGTATACAAGTAGGTCTTAAGCAGGGCTTTAAAAAATGCTCATTTTAATGTGAAAAATAACATTTGTGTTTACCGTGTTTCTTGCAACCAATGAACAACGTGCTGCGTGTTCGATCATTGATATCGGCACTACCCGTTCACGTCAAAGAGTCGTAGAAAATTCCTCAGGTCACATCAACCTAAAGGAAGACTATCAACGTACTGGGCACTGGTGCCTTTCTTGTGTACAGTATTGGTCATAAGTTACATTCATGCGCCACGTGTAGGCTATCATGAGCATGACGACAGAACGGATTAAGGGAGGTCACATAAATAAGTCAACCATATGTCATTACTCGTAAATAAATTTGATGTTTCAGTGGTTTAAAATTCTGTTAGATCCCATGTAAGTGTTGTAGAATGTTATTTTCTGATTATATGAATATTAAATATTGTAGACGTTTTCATAAACACACACGCATTTATTTATATTACATGATCTAAAATTTTGGGCCTTTCGAAGTAAAGACTGTTCACGATAAAGCAAGCACTTTCGAAATCAACCTTAGAAAATTTCACTACATCTACCTGCATACACTCTAAATTCGAATCTGTGGGAAACCACTGATTGGCAGTGAATTTCAACTACTACAATCAGTGAAAATGGCTCCACTTAGAATAAATGGAAAACTGACTGATTGTTTCAGTGAAAAAGCTCACTGATTGAATTAGTGACGTGAAACAATTTCACTGATTGAATAAATGACGGCTGACTGCAGTGGCGAATTAAATATTGCTTTTATTGAACGTAGGCAAATAATTAGATTAAATGAACATATTTACGATAGTTTACTATTTATATTGTGCAATTTACCGTACCTTAAAAAAGTTAAAAAAAAAAAAAAACTTGCGGGTGGGCGGGATTGAATTCGCGCACCCTTCATCCCTAGTTGCCTTACCACCTGAACTACCACGCCAAGTTAAAATTGTGAGAGGAGAATATATGTTTTATATTATCGCTGCGAAATCGTATAGTTTGAAATTTCTTTCTCATACTTTTCGTTTTTGGTTTCATTTCTACCGTTAGTATTGTTAAAACTAATAGTACATATGAGTGCACTCTCTTCGCCACATTAGTGGCAGTTTAAACCTTCAAACAGAGCGCTGTGTCTATAAACGAAATGAAAGACGTAAAGGCGAAATGAAAGACGTAAAAACGGAATGAAAGTCTGTGTGTTCATATTACCTCGTAAAATGGCGTTTTGAAAGACGAAACGCATTTTAGAAAGTATATTGTTCGTTGTTATGGTACTTTCCTTGTTACACGCCGTTTAACGGCCATTTTTAAACGATGTTCGACGGCGATTTTTACACTCAGTTTCACTGATACATTAGTCAAAAATATTTAGAGACGAAGCAAGTTGCTCAGATGTTTCACTGGTCCATCTGTCAAAAAATAAATCACTGAGAAATCAGTTGATAAAATGACTGACAAATCAGTGAGAAATGTCACTGAATCAATCAGTGAAGGAAATATGGCATTTTTTCACTGGTTCATCAGTTAAAATCACTGAAGTGACTGTTGTATCAGTCAGATACGTTTGACTAATTGAAACAGTGAAATCCTCAATGATTCAAATTTTGAGTGTATATTTTAACGGGCGCAACGAGTGACATGTATCCAGTAAAATTGGTAACGATGGAGGATATAGTATTGCAATATATTAACGTAAAAAAAAAAGCGTTAGGTAACAACGTGTGATAACTTAAATTATTTATCTCGCTATCTGTATTTCTTAATGCATCGAAGTGTCGAAATGAGCAGATTTGTACAGTAATTGCTTTTCTAATAATTTCACAGTTTCACTTGATCGACACATAAATAAAGTGATGAGGCCCATGCCAATGTTAATATTACATGAGGAAAAATAACACACAATATGTATACCTACAATTATATCTTAAGCAGGGCTTTCAAGAGTGCTCATTTTACTGTGAACAGCATATATCACCGTATACTTGATCGCGATCTTCCACTCTGCCAAATTTAATGTCTGCCATTAAATCTTAAATAAGCTTCCGCATTGACTTCTTAGGCAAACTTTGAGCTGATATTTGAGTGTGTTATGAGAGCAGAAGGCGGCAGAACAGATATTTTATATGTAAAGATCTGCTGTTTTTTTGCTGAAATACTGACTATAACATCTAATGTCCTTATTTCTAGCCTCCAGGCCTTCTCTGACAGGTGTCCCAAGGGTAACTCGAGTTGCAGATAATTAGTTCACTAAGCTGTAGAATTTTGTGAATTGTGGCTGTGAGGTCGTAACATCCATACAATTCATTATAGTTTGCAAAATTGTTTTCTCAGAATGAGTCAAAACTATCAACACTGATAGAATGTCCACTTGAAAAAAGAAGTGAATGAAAATATTTTTTAAAAATTGTCTCTCTAATTGAATTGAGTTCCTGTTACTGCTATTTTTATGTCATAAAAACGCTGTCTTGCTGCGTTCCCATGTTCACTTGAGCCAAAGTTTTGCATTAAACTGTTAGAGTTTATGCTCAGTTTTTATCCTTTGCATACGATTTTTGCTGCGATATATTGGAATCCTTCCTGTCCCGTTGTTATTTCCCCCCCCCCCCCCCCCCTTCACCAAAGAATTAAACATCACTAATAAATAAACAAAACTAAAATTAAATCCAAGGCATGCGTCCATTCCCGAGGCGATATTTGAGCCCGTAACCTTTGAGTTGGCGGACAGATAAGTTAACCCCTACAAAACCTAGGTATAGCACTAAACATCCAGTTATTACGTGCATTATGTGCAAACAATAGTAATGTGTACAGCATACATAATACGTAGAAAATATTCAGAACAAATTCGAAGAACCTAATGATGTTTGAAGGACAGAAAGCTTGAACTTAAAAAATAATGATCAGCTGGGTTTTGTGTTACTTAGGCTAGTGAGCTGATGAATCTCCTGCACTGAAGAGTACTGATTTCAGTCAGTGTGCTTATGACTTCCTCATCTATCATTGCCGACTGTAAAAATTCATTTATTTCCATTGCGTTCTGAAGGGTTTCTGTGTACTTCTGCTGCCAAATCCTTTTTCATACCAGACTTGCGAATTACATGGTTTCCCATCTTTAAAGATTTTTGTGATGTAAAGGGGCAGGCTGGGGCCAATAAATCCTATGAACAAAGGTACGCTTATATATCCTCTTTACTGTGTAGGACACAAGTTTGTGGTGATCCGTGTCAATGAATTTAAAATTACGCCTATACGTCAAATAATTGGTTAAAATTAAACTACATTTCAAAGACTAAGTGATTTCGTAAGGCCGATAAAACGTAATTTTTTCCAGTATTTAGCAGCTATTTTAATGTAGTCTAAAGAAAAACTACTAGACTTAATTTAGGGGTAATCAGGACTTCGAAATATTTCAGCCAATTGTAGAATGTTCAACACAGAATTAGGGCTTCATTGAAATTCTTCAAAATCGTTAAGTTTTATGTTTTATGATACCTTATACCATTACATGACCTATGAAATTAAAATTATTTTGAAAGCGTGTGGATTAAGTCCTGCACAATGATGACGCGCGTGATCCCGACCACAGTGCGACCATAGAGTACTTACTATTACAGAGGTGAAATAGCCGCCGCTATACCGCAAATCATAGTTCCACACGCCAGCAAAATGGTGCCACTAGTCAACCACGTGTCAGAACGCCGTTCGCCAATCAACGCCTGGTTACCTACTAGCCAGCTGGCAGCCCAGCCAATAGGAAATATTTCGCAGCACAAATGTAGCCAATAAGACACAAGGACTTTCCCACAGCGAGGAATAGTCAATCAGGTAATTGGTATACGCGCACTTCAAAGGAACAGCAGTGCCATATCGCCTGTTTGCTCTATAATACTGTGCGGTGTGATGCGACGGCGCGAGGTGTTCAATGTGACACAGAGATGCCAGTATTACGTAACTACTATGAAGGTACTAAAAATAACTGTCACATTTAGCACATTTAAACCAGACAAACATGTATGCTTACGTTGTTTATTACGAATACAGTGGCGAAATAATCGTCTGGGATTTAGCACTGATATTAAAGTCACATTAATTTCAACTAAAATGTAGTACTTCTAGATTTATAAATGTATGCTCGTTGGCGGATGATGCTTAGTCACAAATCGTGCTTGTGTTTCCTTGCGCTGAATATCAAGCAATAATAATCTTAAAGGTAATGTACGGTTACCATTCATATGCAAAAGACTGGACACTGAAAAAAAATTTTTGTGACGTTATCTTCGAAAGAACGAATAATTAGCCGATGTCCCTACCAGGAAACAAACCGACACAGTGTTAAGTGAAGCACAAGTGAGGCACCAGACGATACTGGTGAACATATACGACAAATAATTGTCAATCTACATTTACAACGGCAATAGAATTTGATGAACATACGCATTATTAATAACACACTTTAATACAACTGTAATATCCATGTATATAAATGTTTAACATTTCTTAACTGTTCCAGTATTAGTCTAAATACCAAGAGCAATAAGCATGTAGTTCAAAGGCCGTAATAAAGTTACCTGATTAGTGTAACAGGCTTACAACAATATCATTGGCAGTCACTTTGTCACACATCAGCGAGCAATAGAAGAAAAAAACTCAAATTGGGAACTGATTTGATGTGGATTGTCTAAGTTATTTTTCATAACACATACCAAAACCTCACCACTTTGATATACAGAGACGCACTGGCTTGAACCCGAAACTTAAATCTCAGCAAACACAACATTTTTATTTGAAGAGAATAGTTAAAGAATAAACCCTCTATTGTATTGTAATGCACTATTTGCAGTCATTTATTAAAAATCAAAAATTATTTACACAAAACGTAATACAGAAATATTGATTCACTTTTACGGTACAGGCATGATAATAAGTTTTTGAGGGAACTAAGTACTACGCAGAGGCGTTCAAACTTAAAATGTCAAAACTATACATATTATCATACTATAATGTTTAATTGTATGAAGAGATGGATTCCTTCCACCACTAACTGCCGACATTTTCCAATGAAATATTCAGAAAATGTAACCAAAAATTAAGTTACTTAAACGTTAAAAAATGTATCGGCAAATGTTTTTAACATGAAGTCACCTACCCCAAAATTTTCTCTATATAAGGCACCATAATATAAAACAATGATGCATCAAACAAGTAAAACAATATTGCCTTGTCGTAAGAGATTTTGCAGGGCGACTGTCTCCCCTCTCTTTACAAGGATTTGTTTCCTTACTTGCAGATTCATGGGTTCTGAACCACCCCCATCAATTAGGCAAATTGGGTAGATGAGTGTTAACGTTGATTGATTTATGTTCAGATTCAAAGTGTTAATTGTAAGAGATGTTGACAACCTTGTAGCTTGTTCATCGCTCAACATAAAATAATTTCTTAAATGATTTCTCGGACTAGTTGAAGACATCTAGGGTGCACATGTAGATGTGGTATACAATATTTTGTTTTGAAACCCATTCTTAAAAAATGCAGTTTTGTAGCAACTTACACAGTTTTAATGTAGTGCCAGTGTATGTATTTATGTGGTATAACTAATCAATATGTTTGTAGTAAAGTTGTGGTTGAGATAGCAAGCCGCCTAGAAATTTGATGGTGTTGCCAAAAGGGACTGCACTGGCTTGCACAGATTTTCAATTTCTTGTAAGGTAACCCACCTGTGCAAAGATTTTTTTATTAGTGCTAAGTAAAGAGTTCATTGATTTTATTAAGTTCTTTTTAGTTGTAGTTGTCGAAACTGTTTTTATTTTTCAGTAAGCTTTTGGAGGCATTGTGTGCCCCAGTAGATGTCGAACTTTTAAAAGTTTTTTAAATTTTTTGTGGTCTAAAGAGTTAGGCTTAAAGAATGTTTGAATATTTAATGTTTGGCTACGAAAGTTACTTGTGGGCCAAATTCAAACTGAAAGCATTTTAGTACTTTTAATATGTTTTTATTAGTGGTACTACTTTGTACAGTTTTTAATAAATGGTGCCTGTGTCGCTGTTTAAATTTTTTAAATCCAGTTTTATTAATCCATGTTGTTTCATGAATGTAAGATTAGTGTAAACTGGAGTGTCATAATATATTGTAGAACTTGTAATCTTGTCTATACTTGTGTTGAGATGTCGCAGTATGTTTTAATGAGTTGTCAAGTCTTAGTGTTTGTCTGTTGCCCGAGTCGAGTTTTGAAGTAGACAAAGGGATGGGTGCACTGTGGGTGTGGCTTTCACGTGTGCATGTGGTAGTTGAGGCAAATATGGTAGAAGGACTATATGGGAAAGTAGCCGAAAAAACGTGAGCCACCGATGCCAGCACTCCTAGCGGTTAGTACTGTATGCACAATGATAAACTGAGTATTGTATAGGTTGTTTGAGAATATTTGATATGTTTTAATTCAAATGTTCTCGCTTGTATGATTATTTATTATGGCAGGAAAGATTTGTGTAGTTTTTGGCTGCAATAATTAAAACATTGCGAACTACAGCAAGTCCTTTTTAAGATTTCTAAACGATGAAAGTCGGTAAGTACACGAGCTGTAGTGGATAACATTTTTCATTAGCGTTATTATTGTCAGTGTGTTTTTATTGGAAATACCATTCACCACACTATCTTAATTTACTTAAATACTGTTTTCTCGTTTCCTAGGTGCAAGCAATGGGTGCAAAAATGCAAGAGCTGACCTTGATGTAATAAAGAAGAAAGGGCCTGACTTTGTATACATACACAAGAATAGTGTGTTCCAACCTTTTCAGAAAAGAGGATTTTCGCAACCCAAATGTGCTTCCACAAGACCAAAAATGAAGTCACTTGAGTATCGTAGCTTATATTTCTAATATTGTACACTGAAGGGCTCTGCGAAGTTTGATAGCCCTTAACCTTAAATTTCCTGGTTGGGTTTTATTGGAGCGAAACATTCGATATATAAAAGTAAACCATGTTTTCAAATTTAGAATTAATCTATTAAAATGGCTGAAGTTATAGTGTGTGTTTAGTTCAGCAAGTTGAACTAGAGGTATAATTGACTGATTGCTTCAGAAAAGTTGTCTACATAGGTATGTGTGTCAGTGATTGTTCGTATAATGTTTACATAATTAGTGTACGTGTATTAAACTGGTTGGGGGCCTCTTAAATGTTTGTATAGTTCAGCAAGTTCAGGTAGGGATAAAATTTGATTCATTGCATCAAAATAGTGTTTTCATATTTGTGTCAGTGACTGCTCCTACAATATTTATATATTAGCCAGACATTCTGCACTAAGCCAGAGTCCTAGCGCCAGCAGGGGAATAATTTCCTAAAACAATGATTCAAGGCGCACCTGCAATATTTTTAGGTGGTGACGCCAAGCGTCACGCATCAGCGAAGCTGGGAGTTTCCCCATAAATGATTGTTATGTGTGGCCTATTTGCACTGAGAAATAATGTCTCATGAAAACATATTTACTTGCGAAAAGATTGAATTGAACATTACCTAAATTGACAGTGTTACCAATACAATTTATAAATACGATATTGGAGATGGAGGGCTATGAAACCGAGGGAAATTGAGGGTAAAAGTTTATAATGAAAATGTACATATTTAGTATTTTTTTACCCCACTATTTCCCTGATGTTCATAGCCCTCCCTACTATCGTATTTGTCGCTTTTATTGGTAACATTGTCTATTTAGTTGATATTCGGTTCAGTTTTTTTTGCAATTTAATGTATTTTCATAAATAAATATTACATTATTTACAAATTTTTCATCCATTTTACCCCACAATTCCCCTGTTATTCATAGCCGTCCCCACTATAGTATTTGGGGTTTCTATTGGTCAAGTGTTGATGGCCCTAGTAAATTCATGTTATGTGTAACTAGTAGAGTGGAATCATACCACTCTCTCAGATTTTAAAAAAACTCCCTATCCTTAAGAATTACCCCGTTTTCAGCATATTAATTTTGTTTATGTACATATCCGTATTGATTATGTACTTTTCAGTGTATTTTCATACTTTGGAATGTTATTGTTTACATTTAGGAAACTATGCATTTGAATATTTATTTGTATCTTATTTGGGTAACGTATGCGGCAAACAACCAAATATTTTCAGTTATTTATTAAAAAACAACTGAATGAAATCTGTAATAGTTTCCTTTCTAGGTAGTCGCTTACCCGTTACACGCCCAAAGGTCTACATATCTGTACTGTTTTACTGTGCAGTAAATATTTTAATTTCTCTACGCACTGAGTTTGTAAGTAATTTTCACGTGAATGAATGGAGAATTGTTGATTTAAGCTTTTGGTGGTGAGAATAATTCTTCTCCCGGCCAGTGTATCAAAGTTCGTTCTGTGTGCTAAACACCATGTGCTGACAACACACACCAGACACATTAATTTCAGCAGTGGAGATGTCATGAGGTTATCTACAGTTGGTAAGTCAGTGTATATATTGCAGTCTGAACCAGCTGTCGAGTGAGGGTTACCGTCAATACCAATGAAAAGTAGTAGCAACATCACCCCCCCCCCCCCAACTCTTACAATACTCACATTTGTTTACACAACTGTGTACAAAACTTTCAAGCAATAATATTTCACTCCTGAGTGCCATTGTTACATTCAGTGGTATTTATTATAAAATCTTTACAAATAAATAAAGTATTTTTAAAAATTTATTTTCCTCTTATTTACTACCTGAAGTACTTAGTATTTTAACTTTGTGCATACACCTATAGTATTAACTTAAATGAGGTGTTTTTCAACGAATTATTTTGCCACATTCTGCAATGCAGTTAAGTCATTGATAGTGATATGCGGACATTTATTTTGACCTGTTAGCCTTTTTACACAGTTTTGTTTGTGGTGATCACTGTATTGGAGAAAGTACTTTCAAATTGCGTTACAATAACAAGTGCCATGCATTTGAACACAAAGTACGTTAAAATCATGACCAATATAAGCTATTTTCAGTTTGGCTGCTTTTGAATCCTACAACATATTTTCCAGTCTTCTCGCTTTGAATCATATGAAAATCTGTGGTAAAATTTAGTGTAAAAAGCATGTATTCAGGTTGGTTATTAGAAGTGACTTGTTCATGATGATCTAATGTTATAAAATGAATTGGATTCCTGTCAATTTGGAAATAAGCTTTGTTATTGAAAGTGAATTACAAAATTAAATGTGCCTAAGCATGCAAAACTTGAGAGGCGAAGTAAATTAGCTAAATGGCTTGAGTACATATGTTAGTATGTACTATTAAATATTTTTTACCAATTGCATTTTCATTATAGCACAAGCTGTGCTGCATAAATTATATTAATAAAGGGGGAAACGGTTGATGAAATAAAGATTCCCATCTAGTTATGTTCTGAAATACCCTCCTTAATACAGTAGACCATATTTGTAATGTGTGAGTATTTAAATTATTTATCTCATCTATAATCTCTCCAATGTCATTTAAGTGGCACGATATCATAGGCGATGGTTCATTTTTATATTTGTTATAGGCGTACCATTGTGTTGTTGAAAACTGTAAGCAATTTCCATTCACTGTTGCTGCTTCCTAGATGGATTATCTAGACAAGCCAAGAAAGTGGATGTATTAAGTAGGAAGTTGTGTTCCAATGTATATATGTACTATATGAACACACCATGTGTGGTGTTCAAAGTAATGATCATAATAGTTCTACGAAATTTAATTGGGGTACTCTCCGTAGGCACTGACATAGTTTGTAAGAGAGGTAACTTGACCTTAATTAGTAGAGAAAAATATTGACATATTTGATACAAATATAAATATAAACAACTACTCTTGGCCTATGTTTATGCTGTTCTGTACTACATCGATTTTTGTTATTTCTTAAGTGTTTGTGAGAGTCTAAAATGTTTTTAAATTGTGCCTGCATATATATATATATATATATATATATATATATATATATATGCATATATATATTATATATATATATATGAAGCAAGCTGAAATGAATGCAGAGATGGGGGTAAATTTTAGCGAAAATTTCGTTAAAAAAAAAAACCAACTATGATGAGTGGGAAGTGGAGTGCAATGTTGATATTCCTTCGGCTGGTAACATTTAATAAATTTTTGAACTTGGTATGGATTGAATTTGATGAATTATTTATGTGGAGTGTTTTTACAGTGCTGAAATTTTGGATTTTAGCAAATCGGCCCTTTTTTTAACCAATTTTATTGTGTTTTATATATTTTAAATTTCCAAGTGGAAAACCATAGATGTTGTAGTGGTTACAAGGCAACCATCTCATAGTTAAATAACAGTATTTGCAAACAGCGTCTGACTCATAGTGAGCAGCTGATTTTTGGTTGGGCAACCTACTGCCTATGTGGAAAGTAACGGGATACTACCACATTATATTTCCCAAGTAGTACATTGTATGACTCTCTGTGTAAAAGAATCCGGAGGTAAAGCTTCCCTTCACTAGGATCTCCGGGAAGGGAATGCATTGAGAGGAAATACCAATGAAATAAAGAAGAGAATAGAAAAGGAAGGGAAGATAAGGATTGGAACATGGAATGTATTCACGCTATTGCAAGCAGGAAAACTACAAAATGCAAAACAGGAGATTAAAAAGAACAGATTAGGTGCTCTTCGCATGTGTGAAATGAGATGGGAAGGGAACGGGGAGATATAAAGTGGAGATTATAAGCTTTTCTACTCATGAGAAGATATGAGTGGTGGAAATGATGTGGGGATACTGATAGGGCAAAAACTGAAAAATAAGGTAATGAAGGTTGCAATATATTGATGGAAGTTTGATAATGATACGGCTGCAGGGTTGTTCGAAGTACGTGATATTAATACAGGTATATATGCCAACTAGCCAGCATAGAGATGAAGAGGTGGAAGAATACCATGTAAAGATTGAAGAACTTATTGAGAAAGAGAATAAAAATGCCTGTATCATTATTATGGGGGACTTGAATGTAAAGGTGGGTGAAGGAAAGAAGAAGATATAGTAGGAAAATTTGGATTAGCGGTAAGAAATGTGAGGGGTGACTGACTAATTACCTTTTGCAAAGAAAACTCGCTAGTGGTAGGCAACACCCTACTTGAAAATCATAATAGGAGACGTTATACTTGAGTCTCTAGTTTGAGTAGAGAAATGTACTAGCTGGACTACATCCTGATACAAAAAAAGGTATAGGAACTGCCTGAAGAATGCCTAAGCTTACCCAGGGGCAGACATAAATTCAGATAACTATCTCGTACTAGGAGAAATACAAGTAAAGTTGAAGAAAGTGGAGAGAGGTAAATCAAGGGAAATATTAAACTCAGAGACACTCAAGAAGGCAAGTAAGGCTTCAGAACTAGAAGACAGGTTTATGGAAAAATGCCAATTAGCCAGAGATGAAGAATGTGTATTTGAAAAATGGATAAAAATGAGGGAAAGACTCATGACATCTGCGAAAGAAATTCTAGGAATTAGAGAGTCCAAAAGTATCAGGAAATAATGGATAACAGAAAACATGTTGAAAAAGATGGAAGAACGGAGAAAGTGGAAGAATGCGGGAAATGAAGACGGAAGCAAGAATCATAGAAAACTGAATAATGAATTAATAAGTGAAGCTGAACAAGCAAGAGAAATATGGATGAAAGAGAAATGTGAGGAAATAGAGAAAATTTATAAATAGGGAAAGAATGAATTGATGTACAGAATGGCTAGGGAGAATGCCTTTGAAGGTAAAAGAAGGATGTGTAAGACGGAAATAGAAAAAGGGGATGGCACATTAACCAAAGAACGACATAAGTTGTTGACCAGGTTTTCAAGAATATATAGAATGTATGTATAAGGCGGATGAAAGACCAAGTGAAAGTATGATTCAAGAGAGGCACAGGTGCCAGAGGATAGAAAGGGGCACAGCATCATGGAAGCAGCAGTAGAAAAGGCACTGAAGGAGATGAAGAATCGAAAGGTGTGTGAAATCGATAATTTGCCAGCAGAAGTGTTCAAGAGTTTAGGAAACAGGGGAAGGAGGGAGATAGTCTATCTATGTGATGAGATATATGACAAAGAGGAATGGCCGGATGACTTTCTCGCAATGGTAATGATACCATTGAAAAATAAGAATACTAATAAATGTGAAGAGCATAGGCCTATTAGTCTAATTTCTCATGCAGCTAAAATATTGTTAAGAGTGTTGAATAGAAGGGTATATGGGAGATTAGCTAGATGGATTGGAGAGGAACAGTTTGGATTTAGAAGTGGAACAGGAACAAGAGATGCCACAGGCCTGTTCAGAATCGTAAGGGAAAGATATATTGAGAAATGTAGAGAAATTTATGCTGTCTTTATTGACTTGGAAAAAGCTTTCGACAGAGTACAATGCAACAAGCTGAAGGACATCTTGAAGAGGAAAGGAGTAGTTTGGAAGGAGAGAAGACTATTAAAGATTCTATATTTACAACAGAAGGTAAGAATAAAGATTGGAACTGAAATGTCGGAAGAAAGCAGTATTGGGAGGGGCGTTAGATAAGGCCGTTTCGTTTCTTGCTTGTTGTTCAATTTATACCCGGAGGAGATTATTGGGAAATGCTTAAATGGTAGAAGAGGAATTGCCGATGATATGGTTTTATTAGCAGAAAGTGAAAGAACTATATCTAAAATGCTAAAAGATCTTAATGAAATTTGTGAGGAGTATGGAATTAGAATCAATACATCAAAAACAAAGAGTATGGTATTCAGTAAAGGAAGGCAACCGGCAAATATTAAGATAGGATAAGTTAATATCAGCCAAGTAAGAGCATTAAAATATCTAGGAAGTACAATAACTGAGGGCTTTAAATGTTATCATGAGGTGAAGACTTGTATTGCGGTAGCGAAGGAAGCGTTCAATAAGAAGAGGAGATTGCTATGCGAAATACAAGATAAAGCACAGAGGAAAAGACTTGGCAAGCATATAGTGTGGAGTGTGGCACTCTATGGGGCAGAGACGTGGACACTGAGACGTGAGGACGAAAAAGGATAAAAACATTTGAGATATGGATGTGGAGGAGAATGGAAAGGATAAACTGGGTGGAAAGAGTGAGGAATGAAGAAGTGCTGGAAAGAGTTGATGCGAGGAGAAAATTGCTGAAGATCATAAGAGAAGGGAAGAAGAACTGGATAGGACACTCGTTGAGACGGGAGTGCTTGCTAACAGACGCTATGGAAGGAATAGTTTGTGGAAAAAGATTGAAAGGAAGGAGAAGATACCAGTTGGTAGATGACATAAAGTGAAGTGGAAAGTCTATGAACCTGAAGAGATTGGCAGAAGACAGGAGAACATGGAGAGATACCATGTGAAAACCTGCCTCTGGGCATAACACAAATGATGATGATG
The DNA here is from genome assembly GCA_029891345.1 of Dryococelus australis. Classification (NCBI taxonomy): domain Eukaryota; kingdom Metazoa; phylum Arthropoda; class Insecta; order Phasmatodea; family Phasmatidae; genus Dryococelus; species Dryococelus australis. Next base: position 186,552,516 of record CM057009.1, on the reverse strand, counting down.
ATATTTTATTGTTAAACGAAACTTGTTTTTAAAATACTAAATTACCAAATCGCAACCTTTTCTGAACAAGTGGCTTAATAGCATCTCAAATGACCTTTCATACATATTATAATACTATTGTACTAAATGGTAACTTCGAACACAGCCTCACACTGTGTGGTATGATTGGGTGTTGCTGTTTCGTTTTACATAAACACCTACAAATACCACATACTAGAAAGATAATTTACGTTTTGTTGAAGAACAGTTACTTGATATTGCCAAACTACAGAATAGTCCTTTGTGCATAATTTTTCGTTACAGCATCCAAAATTTCATAACTAGTCTATTCACATTATGAAGAAGTGACTGGAGTTTCAACTGATAGTTACTTATGGTTGAAGCATGGCTTCCAGTGGGTTAACCATAGCTGCCTCTTTTTATCTTGAGGCAGTGTAGTTGTGGCATAACTGCACGACAAAACTGATTTATACGTGTAAAGGTGGACCCGCAACCATCTGTCGCACCCGTCTCGCGGTCACATGATCTTCAATCAATCGCAGAGCAACGTTTTTCTATACTTCGGATATATCACAAACTTTAACTGTCGGTGGACGGACGGATGAGCCACCGCCTTCTGACGAGAGACTGTAGACACGAATATGCACCTAGAAATAAAATGCAATGTGCTGGAAATGTGTTTATTTATCTTGGTGGTAAATTCAGGAAATTAAAACTTAAACAATAATTCAGTATACATTTTTATCGTGTAAAAATTTATTTCCCCAAAATTTCTCTTGAAAATTATTTTCCAACAATATACCTTCTACGAAAGAAGAAAGCAGAACAAAGCCCTTTTCTGTTAGGGATAGAAATTTGTGAACAATTTATTTTCTTGCTAATTTAATGATAATAGCATCAAAAAGCAGAAAGTTAATTTAATATATCGGCAACTTACTTGGTAGCGAGGTTATTCTTAAATAAATATATAAGATATTAAAAAAAAAATGGTTATGTACATTCCCGATTTTTTTGCAGAAATTTAAGTTTGGTGTCAGCTCCATTCTCAAGAATTTTTGAATAAATGCAGTCAGTTATGTATCTGACAAATGAAATGCCATGTAGCATTCCATTATCTTACTTACAATTGATTAACGTTGGTTCTTTGTAATTTGCAACATATAAGTCTGTGCCCAGTAACAAGATTATGTTACAGCTGATTGTCCTTGTTTCAAGTGATAATATTTATGTTTTAACTACGCTTTTAAATACGGCATAGTAATATGAATAAGTACCTATTATATTACATTCGGCAAAACAACACTTCTAATACTACAAGACAACTGCACTTAAGTCGCGCATGCCGAGCCATGTAAATTTGAACTTCCCGGGTATTCGTCAGTACAAGCTGCTAGGAGCGCAGTTGTAGCGAATCTCGCATGTTGACAATGTTAAAACGCCTCAGTTTCCCATATTGTCCTTCTACCATATTTGGTTGAGATTCACATATATTTCTATGTTTTTTTATGTCGACTAGAGATTTGGAAGAATTTGGCAATATTGCCTCTGTCGACCTTAATTGTTTTATAGTGATTTTTAATACAACATTTTTGTTATGTTGTTTTACTTTAACAGAGGCCTTGGAAGGGTAAGAATATTGCCCTCTCTCACTGGTGTCGTCGTATATCATTTTGTGAACTATAATCATAATATTTTCAGTAATAATAACTTACCAATGTTATTTTACATGCTCTAATATGGTTTATTCTAGGTTAGTAAATAACGTGCTGTAATGTTAACCAAACTAGATCTCACTTGCTGTATGAATATTGGCTATTTATATAGTATGGTTTTATTCGATTCATGTTTTGCCAGCAAGATGTAGTAATGCACGTTTGTATGTGACATGAGAATAATTTTATGATATTTTCTTTTAGCAAAATTTTCTTTGTTCTAAGTACTAGCATGTCTACATGTAATTAATTTCAATATTATTTATGAATTTTCGGGAGCATTAAGGATGGTAGGAAAATGTATTGGAAGTAGTGAGTACACGTTCACGGGCAACAAAGCAATGATTTTGATTTTTAAAATGTGCCCACAAGTCAAAATTAGTTATTAGTCCCTTGGCCTGACACGCTTTTGCGGAACCTTAAACAAATTGTAATTTTTGGGTGCCGTAAAATAATAATTATGATGACCAATTGTTGTTGTGTAGAAAGTGAAGTATGCTTAAACATGTTTCAATAAGTGACCATTCAGAGGGTAAGCTATGTCTTGAATAAATTCAAGTGATTTGTATAATCATGAATCTCATGGTGCTACTTATTGATTGCTAATGGCGATCGATTCATGTTGTAAAGATTGTGGGCACGAGTGTAAATCAATGAACCAAATTGATGGCTGGCAATTGTCTAACGGATTTATTTTTATTATTTTGTAATATCTAGCCCGTACATTTGAAAAGGCATTGTAATTAAATATATTTACCTCGAGATACTATTTGTAATTTTTTTAACACCATATCGGTGGTAGATTTGTGTAATTTTGTATAATTTTTTCTCTATTTGGATTGTCAGTGTACATGTAATGAGCATATCATGTTTTAATACACCTAAGTTGTTCCATTTGTAAGTCAGTTTTAAGTATTTCACTATTGAAGTTTTTGTACAAATTTGTGATCCTGTCACAATGTCCGTCAGTCAATCTGAGATTTTTTTTTATAGAAATAGGAAAAGAAAAAAAATTGGATTTGCACTGTTATCTCTATAACACAAACATGGGTTGCGCTTTAGAAATAGCCGAGTATATTCAAAGATGTCATGGTCATAACTCTCAGCTCATTTCCCGAAACGTACGAGGACTGCCGAGTCGATCTGAAGCAACCAAGCAACACGCAGTATTGTCTCACACTGCACCATCGCCCCATTTAAAAAAAAAAGTGATTATTTATCTTTAGTTACTAATAGCAATCTATATATTTTAAGTAGAATAACATTAGTGTTTATTCCACTTATACCTCACTTAAAAGTTAATTTGCGTTACTCTATTTTATTAGATGGGAAAATGCAGTATGTGTAATGACTTATATTTTAATATTTAGATAATTTGTATAACGTTATTACATTTTTGAATATCAGCAAAAATTCTTGAAGTGTGAAAATAAAATGTGTTATGAATTTTTTATCCGAAAAATAACAAAATATTTACGAAATTTTGAGTGGTTTGAAAGATATCAACCAAATTTAACACCTCTAATTTAGGAAAAAGTTCGCAGCACAATGCCTTTAAATTTTCACAAGTTATAATTTTCGCGTTTTGCACGTTATCATATTTTCAGCCCCTTTACCCACAAGAATATTTTAACGTTCTAATAATCGCTGTGAATCTTACCTGTTGCACTGTTCCTCTGTGTGAGAACTTTGCTGTATACCAGGAGGTCTCCAGGACATATTTGCATTGGTGGAATGACAACTATAGAACTGCGCCGTGTGCGTGGCAAACTGCATTCCGATCCCCTTCACATAAAAACAGAATATAGATACATATGACTCAGTGTAATTTAAAAGTTCAAATAAAACAAGTTTATTTCTGAAACTCAATGCATGTGATCCAATAGCATACCCTTGAAAATTCCATTAACTATTTCTCATTCATAGCATATAATCTTGAACACATGGGACAAATAACTTCCATCTTGTCGTATTGCCTTCTGTTTCCCAGTATTTTAAGGCTAAATATGAAATCAGAAAATTATGACTGTTGGGACATAATATGGTCGTTACTCTGTGGCTAATATAAATGTTGAATAATGAACAAATTTTTCAATTTTTGCATTTTACAAATAACGTTCTTATATATTTTATATTTTTATTGCAGTTTACCTTTCTTAACTCCAATGTACTAATTTTAATATAAATTTATTTTAAGTACGACTCATAATTTGGTTTTATTGGTCTTCATTTACGATGTTATTCCTCAGTTATCAAGAGCCACATTAATAATTAGAATATTGTCCACTTATATACTGAAAAAGTTAAATGAAAAATTTTGACCTAAAATTAATAAATGCATCTTTTGAATAGTTTCCCATAGTTGTATTTGTTTTGACAAAACTTAGTAAGGTGTAAACCAAAACAAACTTTATACGAGGCGAACCCTTGCCTTTAAGAATGACCCAGTTGTTCGTGCAATTATCAACATGAGTAGATAGTATTTGTGGATTCTAGACCAGCTGTCAAATTTAAATGTAAAAAATATCCCAAAAGCAAAAAAAATAATTAACTCATAAAAATATTTTTGTGACAAATGAAAGCAAAAAAAATTTTTGTAGGGAAACAAATGTCAATTCCCTCTTTAAATATATCCTCTTTCACTATAAACAAGTAATTAATAAAATTCGTTAAACATGTTAATGATTTGGTTCGCAATGAATTTAATGAATATGGTTATGAAAATTGTGAATAATATACTATCACAAAAGCGTGATACGCCACAAAAATCTATCAATAAAATATTTTAATTTTGTTTTTAATTAGTAATATAACGATGTGTCTTAAAATTATCTATTTAAATATTTATATAAAAAATAATCTTTCTATATTTTTACTAATAAAAATTGTATTAAAAATAAGGTTTACAGAGGCACTCTTTTATTTAAACTAATGGCACTTTCAACATTATGACAATATTCGGAAGAGAATATTTTCTCGAATTATAATAACAAACAAAAATTGCTTTTGACAAAAATGAATAATAATCATCTATATTTCTAATTGGTTCATAATATAAAGCATTTCTATCAATGTCACTATTTTCTTAACAAATTTTTCTAAAATCATTCTAAGTTAAACACATATCACATTAAAATTATAATTAATGTTTTCTTTGAGAAATAAAAATTACCTCGCTTTAATTAAAGACACACTATTTTTACAATACAATTATCAAACATAGTTGCATGAAAATATTGTTTATTATGGTTTTTCAATTAATTTGAAATACAAAAATAAAGAAAACAAGAAGAAAATAGTATAAATTATTAAATTGATTATTTACATGTACCTCAAATAATATTTTCCAGAAAAAACCATTTTTTTTATAAACCCTAATTATTTATTTGGCCATAAAATACTACATATTTAATATATAAATTTTCCTGATCAGCAATTGCATTTGATTTTCATCCCAATATTTTATTACTGTGCCATTGGATAAACACATAAATGAGAAAAATATTTTATAAAACTATACAAATATTTCAATGGATAAATAATTTAATTTCATTAATTACTTTTGGCAATTTTAAATATTTATTTGTATAATTGTTTTACTTTATTATCCCATGTGTAGAAACAATTTTATTGACACCAAATATTTTAATATTATTTTGTTCTAATGGAATTCTTTATAAACACAATAAATTGTTGTAGTAATTCTTGGGTTTTCTGCAACTTCAATCAAACTTACATTTATGGAAAAAACTTATTATTAAAACTGACAAGGAAATATATAATTAACACTATAATTTGTAATAGAAGCAATTTGAGAAATTTATATGGTTCACAGACGTAAGTATTATTAGGGCAAGAAAATCTATCACCGATATTCATATCAAATTCAATTATAGAATTACAAATATTTAAATTTCCATCAGTTTGATCATATGGTAAATATAACTGTATAGTAAAAATCTATTTTTATAAAATATCATATATTATAACATTCAAATATGTTGATAACAAAAGTAGGTTGCTTAAAAAATATAATAAAAACTATATATGTAACGAACATAAATAAATAACAAGAATATAACAAGTTTAATAAATTGTAATTACATATACAATATACATGTAAATACTTAAAAATACAAAATTGAGATTACTTTTAAAAATTACAATGTTTATAGAATTATATAACTAGAGAATTATGAAGCTGATTAAATTAATAATAATTAAAATCAGTCAATGTATTCGACAAATTATAAAATTGACACAAATTTTTTCCCTTATAAATATCGACAATATCAAAAGAAGGAACTGAATAAGATTAATATAAAGAAGGCCAAGAAAATAAAAAGTTAATTAGATACTTATGTAAATAGAGCAGTTAAAAATTTCCAACACTAAAGAGAAAACTTCATTTGAAATACATATTAATTTATTTATAATGACAATAATGTTGATGAAAAAACTAATAGATATATATTTACAAACATTTTCAAGTGGCTTCCGCTAGCACAAGAATTAATCCTTTAAAGTCGAACAAAAGTGTTATTCTCGATAAAAAAAATTACATTTAAACAATATGAATTATAAAATACTTGAAATATAATGAATTGGAAATAAAAGTAAAATTAACTATTCTAATGTTGAAGTTAATAATGTTATTATTATAATAAAAATATAAAGAAACAGAGGGACTTTTAACATTGCAGATTTAGAAAGATATTAATGAATATGATAATAATAACTATAATAATTATTTTAAAATTTTATTTGAAACAATCACTACTTTAAAAAATTATAGCCCATATTAGATTTTTTTAAATATATGCCATTAATGCATGTAAAATATTTTAATGTCATATTAAAAAATAGGATGAAAATTGGTCTACAAAAGGAAGGTAGATCCAAACACTCCATTAAAAATATATTCTCCAAGAAAGACAGTATCTGATGTATAAATTAAAGAAATCTAATAAAGTAATTAAATTTGATTGATATTATATATGGTAATTAATCGATCAATTTAAAATTATTTTGTGAAGAACATTGTGAAACAAAAATAATACTAATAACGCAGTAAGTATGTTTAATATGTGTAATCATAAGTGTTCTTATTTTGTTATAAAAAGAAATCCAGATCGGATAACAACTGTAAATGTTATAACATTTCTTTTTTGTAATTCTGAACATCATAGGAACGAAAAATATAAATAGGATATTAATGATAATTAATTTACCAAAAATACACTTAAGATATTAAAAATATTGTGGTCTAATAATTAAATTTAATGAATTATAAGATATAGGTGATAAATAATTTCATTAATTAAATCTATGTTTGAGAAATCATTGTAGAAAAAACAAATAAGAATTTGAGGAGATTACATAGCTATGGAAAATAAATTATTTTTGGTATTTTAAAAATTTTGTATCCAATATACTGCAATAATTTCATTAAAAATATTTATTGAAGAAATTATATAAAATTTAAAAGAATTGGAAATGATAATATAATGTTAAAAACAAATAATATTCATAAAATGAGTGTACTTTAATTAATTTTGATACATATTTTGAACATTGAAATATTTGAACTTGCCATTTTGAAATCAATAACTATGATTAATTTTACTCAATAGTAGATAACATACCTAAACCCTTATTCAATCATTTAAAATTTAATAAGAATATTTGTAACAAAAGTGAAAGAAATTAAAATCATTAATTATGTTTTCTTTGGAGATTTCTCTTTAACAGAATTAGATCAATTTTGTAAATAATAGAAGTTATCTAATTTAATTGTATACAACTAATTCAAAGATTTATTTGGTAAATTATTAATTATATGCTCGTAAAATATTTTAAATCGATTATTTAAAAATATACATTAATTATATTATATATATCATTAAATACATAAATAATCATTTAATGACATAATCACTGATTTACTCTGTTATAATAACGACATAATCACTGATAGTATACAAATTCAGTTTTATATACATAAATAAATAAACCAATAATTGTTTAAAATTCGATTTCCTTGATGTGTTTACAAATATGTACAAATACAAATTAAATTGTTTTTTAAAAATAGAGTACCATTATATTTGTATTTGTTTATTTTAAAAATTATCTTTCTTTAAAATAAATAAATGTTATATTTTAAAATGGATTAACTTGACATTTTCGAATATGTTTCTGCTTAATACTGAATAAAATTATTCCATTATAAGTTAAAAGTCTAAAGACTTCGAGATAAGACTTAGCAATTTTCACATTATTATTAGAAATTTTAATTAATTCTAATTAAATATATTAAAGATAATACATTATTATACTAAAATGCATTTGAGTTTGAAAATATTTGCTATAAATTTTGAATTAAATAATAAAAATAAAAATAATATATTTAATAATTAAAATTTTCTTGTTTCAACAATGGATTAAATAATGCTAATTAAATGTTAGTTTTGATTAAATTAAAAAGCATCCTTTCGTAATAAAATTAAAGTTTATATTACTAACTATAAAAATGGCAATAAAATGTATTTTAAAATTAAGTTAATTTTTATAGATGACAATGAAAATTTGATTATCTTCAAGAAAGCAATTGCCTTTAAAAATTATTTTATTAATGGTTATAACTCAAATATTAATAATAAATAAAATAACTTTTCAAGATAAAATTGTTTTCTTTTTATATTTCAGATTATATATTTTAATTATTTTAAATCCATTAAAGAAAATTCTGAATGAGTTGGAAAATAAGATCACATTAATGCAATAACTTTTTATTCATATCTATAGTAATAATGCATTACGTTCATCCCAACACTTGGAAAATAATTCTTAAAAAATATTATAATCTATATCACCTCAGACAAAAGCATAATAAATACAATTGTTTCAATTATTATATTCTTGTTACAGTTTCTATTATTTTTAATGACTGTTTTGTTATATTCGAAAAACTTTGAACTAAATAAAAGATGTATAATTTTTCCCACTAAAAAATATTAATTTTTTTTTTTTCACCACACTAACTAAGAAAATTAATTTTACTGTATTCTAATTTAATATTTATAGAAAGATAATTATAAATTACCTATTCTTTCTTACAGTTATTTCGAAAGCTATGAAAATTTTCTATTAAGTTAATACAGTTTTATTGTTTTCATATTTTTTAAAACATGTGATTTACTAAAATTTAAGCAGTCCGTAATATTACAAAAATTAACAAAATATAAAATTTTCCACAATACCTTAGACCAACAGTAATTATTTGAATAATATCAGTAAATGTTCACCATTCCTTCTATTCTTTAAATCATCTTTTTACTTAAAAAGCCAACTCCCAATCTGTTCTGTTCATTAGTGACATGAAGTTATGTGTATAAATGAGTAACTATAAAACCATATTTAGGTAAACAAGCAATAATAGTAATATAAAGTAAAAACTTGATTATGATATTTATCAAGATGAACTATCTATTGATTAGAATACATTTAATATACTTTTTTTTATCACCAAATGTAATTTGTAATAAAATCACAATTCTTGCTAATGAAACTATAACTATTATTACAAGAAATCAATATGTTATTTAATCTATACAAAGCTATTATTTTTAATAGACCATTTAAGAATTATAGCAATATTTTATAGAAAAAAAAATAACAAATATTGTAAATATTCAGATTTTATATGACATTTAATTCGATGATGATTATAAGCTCTTTCATTTTTCGAAAGAAATAAAATACATATAATAATGTCATGTGTGCCCTAGATCTTTCTTCAATAAACACTGGTTGAAAATTCAGATTTTCATATGATTTAAAAGCATAAATAATATTTGTAATTCAGTTTATGCTAATTTTATATACTCTCATAATATTAATGACTGAAAAACTAATAATAATACTTAGTTAAAAACAAAAAAAAAGAGCTGTTTTTGTGATTCAATATTATAAACATATTATTTTATTTTTAAAATTGATATTTAAAAAATAAATATTTTTATAAGATATGAAGGTAGAATTCCTCACCCATTAAAAACCCATTGCGTGGCAACTATTCTGACAGTGCAGGCACATAAATTATTTTAAAAAATATATATATAAACAATTGAGAAGTTTATTTTAGTTATATTTATTATGCAGTTTGTTGTAAAACTCAGTACTCAAACCCTATATATTGTTTCTTTTGATAAATAGTGCCGAAAAAACCCTCTCATTTTTAACTGCTAAGATATTTTTAAATCATTGAATTGTGATCAAATTTTCGGCGTACAATGCTTAGAGAACAAAACAGTGTGATATTGCATGTAGGATAAGTTGCATAGGAAGTAGATGCGATTTGCTGTGTGTTTAATAATGTAATATCACTCACATGCCTACGACATTTTGTAACCTGTTGTAAAAGCATGATCTCACCGCTTTGTTCTGCAGGTGTTGTATGACTCAGCTTTGAACATAATTATTTGTTAATATAATAATTTACTGATATAAGTGTGTAGTGGAACTATGGACATTATGGGACAATGTATTTTAAAAGGAATTAAGGCTTGGGATTGTGGCTATGGCTCTAATTTAGGATCGCTTACTGAGAATCGCCACTTCGGTGAAATGAAGAGATATGGGAGGCTCTTAACATAAAGTTCTTGGATACTTCGGTGGACTTGGGGCCTTCCTACTTTAGCTCGACTCGAGATTGTTGGTCATACTCGAAGGTGCTCAACAGTGTTCACCACTAGCTCTTCAAACATATAGTTCTGTGTCTGATAGACATATATGTATTAAAAGAATAGGGTACATTACATAAAAATAATATAATTATTAGTCAATTTAAAATAAGCTTTCTATTTTAATGTTTAACGAAATTGTTCGTACAGTATAGCTGAACCATGAAAAAAATATCACATTCCGTTACTTCATTCCCAGTTTCCTCCCTTGAAGACTAATTGTTATACAATGTCAGAATATGTCAATTATTCTATGTCAGGAATATTTTATAAGCATAATTATGCTACTAAGATTTTATATAGATGTATATATGACCAATTCAAGACCTTCGTTCAAATAGTAATCAATCACCTGGGCAAAAATATTGTAACCATGTTATGGATATGCTCCTAATAACTGTATATAGGAATACTTGCTGTTAATTGAAATACCAATAGGGTTATTAAGAATAAAAATGTATGAGGGCTGCCCAGTTGATGGTCAGTCTTATCTTTCCTGTTCTTCTATGATAATAAATTTTTACTCCCTTTCAATTAATTTCCCAATTTTTCTATCAATTTTTCCGAACATTTCCATCAATCTTCCAACCACTCCATCAATATTGCAATCTATCCATCAACCCTCAACAATGCTCAGCAATCATTACATCGATCATTCCAAATCTTTGTATAAATTTTTTCCAAGCTTTCCATCAATCATCCAATCTTGTCATCAGTCATCACCAATTCTCAGCAAACTTCCCATTAAACTTTCAATTTTTCCATCAATCCTCCCCACTATTTCCATCAATCTTTCCCATCATTTCAAGCAATCGTTCCCAATCTTTCCATAAATTCTTAAGAAAACTTAGCGATTATTGGAATTAATTTGCAGTGCCCAGAAGACATGTGATTCCATTACTCAGGTGAAGCAGCTTTACATCCTGCCACAGTCAATGTCAGCAATTTCTTTTCATATCCAAAACCGCACCAGGTTATGAATAAATAAGGATTGTCAACACCTTGTAGCATCATATGGCAGCACTACACCACTTTAGGTCGTGCGGGATATAGCTGTGGCCGGGTGCTGTAAAATCTCAATCTTGCCCTACTTGGCCCAGCTATAAAAGCGAATCTGCACGATGCTGCCACCCCCCCCCCCCCCCCAACCAGGTAGCATCACAATGTGAAGCTTTATACTCCTGAGTGAGATTGCAGGCTGACGAGAAAGCAGAAAACTCAGGCCCAGTGAACTCTGAGGCCTACCAGACTTCAGATATATCGGGTGAGCATAAACGAGTTTGCGGAAGGGGGCCATTCCTTTTACGAAGCATCGTCACCATTACACTCATAAAGCAATTGTGGCAATGTTAGGGCATAGCTGCGGATATTGAGAATCCAATTAATCATCGATTGATTGTAATTTATAACATTACTGTAAACTCATAGTTGAGCTGTATTGCTACTGTAAGCCCTTGTGGCATAACGTAATTGTATCCTTATTGTCAGTAATATAAAACATAATTATATTGTTGTCCTGTAACATAAATATATTGTGTCTTGTTATTGAGAATTGTTGTTACAGTAAAGATATATTTTTTCTTTATTGATATTACATATTTAGCCACCATCTCAACTACCCCCCATGTACACCCCTTGGCTCCTATTGCAGAATACCAGAGTTAACTTAGGAACGAGTATATAGAACTTGGAATCCAGAAAGATTAAGAGTAATTAGTGCTCAGGAGGAAGGAGAGTGTTATACTGGTGGAGCCGTGGTTTTATTCCCGCCTTTCTGCTGCCAAGCTTAGCCTGTTCCTAAACCATTTCATTATTGTGTCATCAATCATTCTAATTAATAATTTAAGCTGTGCAAGACTATTCTGAGTAAGCTGCTTTCCCCGTCTGTTACGGACAGCCGCATACACCCAAACTATTGTTGTTTCACTTCCACAGTCGGCCAGCGTGGCATTGGTCAGTTTCCATGCCCACAACTGAGCGTGTGCACAGAAGCCATGCCAGGCTGCAGTTCCTGCCCATCCATTGCTCCTTAGAATACTTCTTTACTGTAGTTAGTGTAGTGTAATTGTAACACTTTTCATGCCTACAGAACGTACTGTTCAATTGATTGCTTGAACCTCTCCAGATTGGTGTGCTGATGGAGTGTATTCCTGTCTTCCTTCCAGTAGTTTGTTTACTTTTAAGTACACAAAAGTGTGCGGCACTAAATACACTAGCATTACACTTTCACCAACCATATTACACATTTCATGGAAACAGGAAGTGAAAAAAAGGCATCTAAAATATCACAATTCCTTAAAACAATTTTGCTCGACACTAAAGATTTTGAGACCACATTAGATGAGAGAGACAGTCAGCATGCTCTTCAAAACCCTACTGAAATAGCTAATAATAGTCAACTACAAAACAATGCACTAGACAAATAATTTTCTAGCTTCGAGCACACCTTCCCTCTTGACAGACCACCCCTTTCCCAATCCATTCCTCCAACACCATTACAATATCCTGCTCTCCTCACTCAATTCTTTGGATTTCTCCTGTAGGAGTTCATTGGCATTGTTCCTCTACCCTCATGTTCATTTCCACCTCCAATCACCACCCCTACATTTGTTAGTACCATTACTGATCAACCCCCTCCCATTAACATAATTTTCGCTCAACCTTAGAAACCCCCATCCTTTTCCAGGAAGCAGGGTGAAAGTATTCAGGAATTTTTACATGCTTTGGAGGAGGTGGCAGGCTTTAATGGATGGGCGGACGCCGACAAGTGCAAACAATTTCGTTTTTTCCCTCCATGACACGGCTGAGTACACCTTAGAAAACCTCACACATGACCGTGCACAACCTATCACTTGGCCGGAACTTAAAGCAGTGTTTGTTGACGTTTATACCTGTGCCTCTGAAACCGAGCATGTAAAGAACTTAATTTACATGAAGAAACAAGCAGTCGGCGAGGAAACGCTATTCCACATTCAAACTTGAATACTACCACAAGCAGTACAACCTCCACATTACAGATGCTGACTTTATCAACGTCATCTCGAAGAGTATTCTCCCTTCTATTGCAGATAAGCTTGTTGGCCTCCCAAATGACATGCTAGAGCAGTTGAGCTAACGTATTCGCAGAGTCGAGGTAGGAATTTTAAAGTATCAGCAAAACATCACCGAACCCCCCATTCACCCTGACTCCGTGCATCTTAAAGAAGAGATTTCTAAACTGATGAAGGAGATAGCGCAACTTTCGCTTCATTAACATGATTCTCTCTCCCCACGTCAGTTCACACAATGCCAAAACCACCCACGCTATAGTATTCAACAATCCTGCACCGGTTACAATCCCACCTACACTGTTCGCAAACAGTACTACCAATACCAAACCACCCCAACCCCCCCCCCCCCGAACCCCCTAACAACATGGGATATCGTCAGTTTCATCAAAATCCACACACTTTTTGTAATTATCGTGGTGGTGCTCCTTATGCACCCCGTTTTCCTCAGTACAATGCCAACACAGCCCGATTCCCCCACAATTCTGCCAACACACCAAATTTTAACAGACCACCTGCTCCCATGCCACAGTCATGCCCATTCCATGGACCTCAAAACACCAATTGTCAGTTCAAAAACATCACCACAAGGGGGTAAGACATGCCACCGCCTATGACGAATGTGCCCGTGTTCGGGCCGCGTGTAACACTATTTTCAGTAAAGTGGTGCCAGGTTGTTAGTATGCAGAAATTGTGCAGTTCAATTCCCGGGCAATGCATTTTCCACCAAGACTCTATTTGTCATCCTAACTCTCCAACCAGGCATATTGGTAATAGTTTCCCAACACCGCACCGTCAGTCTGAGATCCATTTTGCGCAGCTGCGTGATCCACATTTTTTTGAAAAATTGACTATAGTGCATGTTGTACAGCTACACAGTAATCACTTATCCACGCCGCCACTGGCAAAGCGGTCACACAAAGCACCGATACATCATCCAGCGCGTCCCAAGCCCGCCCGCAGCGACATTTTCCAGCACAGCGATCCTCACGCACATGTGAATCAGGCCCCGATTGCCATGTCGTCGAAGCACCACACTCTAGATTGCAACATTGCCATGTCGCAGTTATACCCCACTGTGCAGCAAACAGCTCATGGCCCATGTAATCTCGTTAGCTATACCTGCGCATTATGCTTTTATGTCGGACACAAAAGTATTCACTGCCCTCTATTTCACAACTAGAATTTCGCCTTCGCGACAGATGTAAGTGACCGCTTCCGCCGGTTCAAGCAAACATTCCAGCTGACTCCGCATACTGTAATTCTCCCTCACTCTACCCCCCTCCCGTTGTGGTGTGTGCTGACTGTTTTTGATGTGCATTCATTGAGAAACATGCTGAGCGGTACGGCGTCTAGAATGTGGCTGCGGAAGCCAGTGCATGCTACTTCCATTTCATCCTGTCAGCCCAATGTAATTAGCTCTGCTACACCTTGCATACTTGTTACCTTCAAGGGAACATAATACTATGCATTAGTAAACACAGATGTTCTTGTAGCTGTGTAGCCAGTACTATTATATCCGATCAGCCTCTTTCACCCCTCAAGTCTACTATCACACTCATTGCGGCCACATCCGTCTTACCCTTCCCTAAATTTGAAAACACTTTGAACTTACGTGTGCAGGGTGGCACTTATCCACAAACGTTTTTAGTCCTTGATAACCTCCAGAAAATATTATTTTGGGTGTTGATTTTCTTAAGAAGTACGACATCATCCGCATTTTAAAGTATAACACACACTATATTCACAACTACAATCAAAATAAATTCACTGAAATTCCACTTGTGTAAGATAGCACACATGCCCCCCGACTACTCTTCTATTACCCAGTGCTGTAATGTGCTCGAAGCTTTTGAAAGTCAACCCCCTCAGAGCCCGTCCGTGAATGATAAGCTCTCTCTCGCCCAACAACAAGTTATCCAGGATATTATCAACCAATATAGACAGATTTGCAAATTCCATACTGGAACTTACAGACACACGGGACTTCGAAATCAAACTGGATCTAGACATGGACAAGCCTGTCACTACTTGCCCCTACAGAATCAGCCCCAAGGTGCAGGATGACCTTTTGATTCAGATATGGAACATGATTAATGCTGGCACTATACAAGAAGCTGACTCTCCCTACTCTGCCCCTAGTCTTGTCGTTTCCAAAAAACGTGGGGGCCTTCGATTTTTGATGGATTTTAGAAAACTCATTCAACATCTCACTAGGGTGCAATATCCACTTCCCCTCACTAAGGATATTCTAAATGTGCTGCAGCACTCCCATTTAATTACAAGTCTTGATTTATTTTCTAGCTTCTATAGCATTCCCGTTGGGCCACAGGATAGGCATAACTTGGCATTTACAATCAATGGGGTTGGTTTATTTGAAAATTGCAGAATGCTAATGGGCTCCGTACTTCCAAATGTTCATTAACAAACTTTTAGGCGCCTGCAATGGATTGCAGTGATCACCTACATTGACGATGTTTTTATTCTGGGTACTACTTTCGGTGAACATATTGCCAACAGTCGTAAAATCTTCCAAAGACTGTGCCAGTACAATGTTCAAGTTAATGCCTAATAGTCTTCATTCGTCCGACAAACCATTAAGGTTCTCGGCCATATTACCAAAGCCCAAGTTTGAGCTGACCAAACACAACACTAATTTTACATGGGACAAAGATCATCAACAGTCACTTTTAGAATAAAAACGAGCCGTTCTTCAGGTGCCTTTGCTACAGAAGTTTAATGAGGGCCACGACAAAATTCTTGCTAGCGACGCCAACACTGAAGCGAAGGGGACGGGGTCTTATCCAAGATGATCCACACTCCAAACAGCAGAACATTGTAGCATTCGTGGACAATAAATTTTCTGTTCAAGAAGGACGTTGGTCCACGAACGAGAGAGAGCTATCAGCCATTAAGTATTTGTGTTCCCACTTCTGCCAATATTTATATGGACGTAAGTTTACTATTGGGACCGACCATGCCAGCCCCAGGTACCGCCGTTCCATGACGGACCATAATGCCCAAATACAAAAGATGGCAATTGCCTTAAGAGAGTTTGATTTCCAAATTAATATTGTTAAGAGAAAATTAAACACAATTACCGAAGTTTTCTCAGCCGCATCCCCAAAGCCCCACACGTCCCTTCTCAGACAGTTACTGTTCACAACACCCCCTACACCGTCAAGGGCGACATGATGATGTGTGCTTCATTATTTAAGGCGTTGGCCGAAGCCATTTTTTAAAACCCTGCAAAGGCGTCTGAGATCAGTGCGACTGTGGCTACGTATATGCGGCAACACTAGGACGAGGTCAAACACCACTATATTTCAGCTCGCGACCCGAGTGAGAGAGATAGAATCACCTCTGCCGTAGCTAATGTTCAAGTCATTCGACAATGCCATGATGCTACCCTTACCAGAAATTCCATTGACCCTATTTACAAGTGTACTATTCTAATCGTCCTTTTTAACGACGTTATTTATAAAACAGTCTTGCTTCCAGTTGGAGGAGTGCTATCTCCGCCCACATGGCCGCAGAGGCCTTGTGTTGTTGCCTTCTCCTTGTTTCAGCAGATGATGAGTTGCGTTACGCCGCCGTCTGACAACCGCTACACAAGCGTCTGCTGTTAAACTGAGCTGAACAAGAACCATTAACCTCTCCCTACCGAGTCTACTATTAAAGCCAAGTGCATGAAGTTTCACATTTGCTATACGGCTAATTAACTGCTTTCGGCCTTATTTAAGTATTTATCCATGTTACGTTATGTCACCACACAAATTGTTAGACCAATTATCGCCACACCAATATATTATTATCTCTCCCCCCCCCCCCCCCGGCCCTCCAGCAGTGTGAGTATGTTTATGTTGTGTTTAACGGGTTATAATCCCGGCAATGTGGTCCATGTAGTTATAAATACATTTAATTCTGCCTGGCAATTTCAGCATGGGACACAGACCATTAGTCATGCGTTCAGTTACATTATAGGGCCAGCCTCAGTTTACCAGTGAAGTTTATATTTTTGACCAGAGATCGTTTTACTCATGGTATTGGTAATATTCTTTTCAGGACACAAGCGCCGATCAAAGTATTTTATTTAACTACTTGTTTTCCCTCTACATTATGTCTCTTTATTATGGAACTATGATCTACAATTTTGTTATGTATATAATTTCCCTGACGTATTAGCAATTCAAATCTATCACACAATGTTTTGCTAGTATTTGATTTATTCCTCGTGTTCCCTATATTTGTATGTCAATTTTAATGCACATGATTAGCTTCCTTATTTTTCCATATTGCCTAGGTTACATTAAGGCATTTTTATGTTGTTCATGCTTTAGAGTACCCCACTCTAGATCTCAAGGTAAATGTTCAAAAATGAATAATGAAAGTATTGCCAACCCTTAATCAGAGCTCGCTTAACGTCCCCAAGTGCTTTTTTCTAACAGCAATTAAATGCCCGATATATTCTGTTCCCTATATGTTAATTACATTCTACTTGTGTGTGTACTATTTTATTTTTTTATTCACCGACTTTCCGGTGGAATTCTGCGAGGCCAAACGATCCTCCACGACGTCGACGAAGAATTATGTGATAATATGAAATTATAGAGAGATTCCACTATGCCTAAGTAGGACCATGATAAACAAGCTCAGTTCCCCAGTTATACCTGCTTTAGTAAGACCTTTTCAGAACTTTCAATCCCTTCTATACATCGTTGTTGTGTATATCTCAGTCATAGCTGATTACAAGTGCCTTTATATAAGAATTATTTAGCCCTGCAGACTTTGCTATACAGGGAAGGACATTTACAAGCTAGAACATTACACCGCCGGGCGTTTTAAGTAATATCATTATGATAATGCTTAATCCTAAAGTCTTAACTATCGCAACACATCAACATATCTATATTTCGCATCAGATGCACTTCTAGGAGTATCTAATTTTGTGTTATTGCAGTTCACATTGCCCTTACTCTTTTATAAGCATGCCAGTTATTTGAGATAATTTGATAATAATTGGGGTTCCCCTGTGAGTTTAATATGCTTTTTTTTCCCTTCAGGGAGCGTCACTTCATTATTTCTCACTTGAGGGTTTCGACTTCTTGTCACAGTAACCAGAGTTATATAATTATTTATGGTTGTAATTGAGAGTATCAGCTAGTATACCATCTGACATTATGGGTAAACTAGCATTGGTTCACTCCAGGACTACACGTTTGCCTTTAAAAGGATTCGCCTACATGTAAGATTGGCAACTATGAAGTAATGTGAGTGTATATATATATATATGGCTTATTACAGTTCAGACTCTTTTTCCATTTGCCCAAGGACCTCCATGTATGTGAGCTTTTTTATGGGTCGACGTAAGAATTCAACTATGATTTTATTATTTTCACCATTCAATGAAGTAAATTTGTAGAATGTTGCCCTTACTTGGGACTATTATCAATTTATTATCAGTGACCAACTTCCCCTTCCTCCTTATATTTGTTTTGAGAGATCAGCAAGTTTGCCTCCTGGCCTATGTATAATACTGCAGTGATTACGCTCCAGCCTACACTAGGGGCTCTTACGAAGCCTCAAATACATGCATAATTGCTCCAGAGGCATGAAGATGAGTATAAATAAATATATATATATATATTTGTGCATGTATTTGCAGTTCTAACTGATTTTGCATTTTTCACGGACATAAGTATGTGCAATATGTTTTATGATTCGACATGAGATTGGACCATATATTATTCACTCACTTAGGTAAATCAATGAAGTATGGCCATTCAATAGAGCTTATGTTAACTTATTATCCGTGGCCAAGGGACACTAGAGGTGCATGTATCATTCAGAATTGAGATAGCATGCCTCCTGGTGTGTGGTGTTTACAAGGCTCTAGCAGTTTTGCATAGAAGTTGTTTCTGACTTTGCACTTTTATCCTGCTCTAGGAGCAGTGACAATGTTATACAGTACATTTCATGAAAGGATTAGTATTTGACAAGTCAATAATATCAACTCCTACTTCACACTAAGATTAATTATTTTACTCCCTCTCACAGGGTAGTACCATGTTCTTTGATGTAATTATCACTTAGCGTTAGGAGTATCTCTATCTCTCTCTCTCTCTATATATATATATATATATATATACACACATACATATAAGTGATTTGCTTCGATTACCTGCCTTATAGCATCACTAGACTATAAGAAAGAACAAGCGGCAATTTGAAACTAAAATGAAACAAAATAAAGTGAATAATCCAGAGGCTCACACATAAACAAACCAGTACGCTTTGCTCTGGTAAATATTATTTAACTTTTATATTCATCATTACGAGAGTAGTATAAGTATTTTCATTGCTATTTGCAGTAATTACAAGTGAGAGTTATCATTTTCTCTCAAAGTATAGCAGTTTAATACACAGAAAAACAAAGAGAAAATAAAAAAAATTTAGAAAGATAATGTTCCAAAGGAGAAAAACAAACCAAATCTCCTCATAATATTATTATACTTGTTATATATATTATTTCTTAGTACTGTATGTTGTTCAGTGCTATTGCTTATTTGCTGTTCATTCTTAATCTAGATTAGGTTATATTACTTGCTCCTTTCTTTGGGATATAAACTTTGTCTGTTTTACTGCTCTAATTATTCTCAAGCATTTTCTTGTAACTGCTGATCCGTGTCGACAGTCATGGTGTGTATAGTATCATGCCCTGCCTTGTGAGCAGTGCGTTTTTTTTTTTAACTACTCTTATCTTTTGTTCAGTCACTAAAGTGACCTGTGTTCTATAGTCTATAAGATACCCTACTGGAGTACTCCATTTTTATTATCCTTCCCCGTCTCTGCAGAGATTTTTTTTTTTGTATTTACATAGATCAATTTAAAATGTTTTGTACCCAGAATCCATTAGTATGTAAGCATATTGTGAATAGCTGTAAGGTAGATTATATTATTCATTTCCATGTAATTTGTTTTTCAGTTCTTTAATATGTTTTTATTTATTAATATAGCTTACAGGCATTATATTTACATTGTGAATGATGCATCCAAAAGTGGTAAGCCCAATTCAGCTCTCACATTACGCAATTATGTGAAAGACACTAATAACGAAGTGCTTGTACCTACAGACTTTCAGGGAAAGCCAGTGCGACGAACTAACTTTCAAACAGTGCTTTTACAATCTTTTACGTATGTGGACAAACTTTCCTTACTGAGTGAATACTCTCCTTAGTAATGTACAAAAGTGCTACGGTGGGAAACAAACATTTCAGGCAGGGCTACCACTCTCACACTATGAAATTTTGCCGAAGGTATTTGTGCCTATATACTTTTCTTTTATTATGTGTTTTTTACTACTTCTATTGTAATTTGCCATGTTTCTTAGCTTCTAAGTTAAATCTAAGTTAGTCGACCGAGATCTATCTTACATGCATACACTCTATGTACAGCAACTTACAAGGTGTATCTACTGTTCCATGTCATTTTACTTGTGTAACTCAGCCTAAGGTATGTGATTTACTTATCTCTCATCAGTAGACGTCGTTAAGCCATTAGTCACAAGTTTAAACATATACAAATAATCGCTGCACTCGTACACGCTTGTTGTCACCAACATCACATTCCTTTCTCGACAGTTGAGCACGCGCTGTGCACTGCCAACTGTGTAGTGTCAATTTTCTTTTACGTTCCCCGAGTGCTACCAGCTGAGTAATGTGAGTTTTCTTTTATGCGCCGTGAGCACTATTACATATGTGATGTCAGTTTTTCTTTTACGCACCACACGCGATCTCACCTGTTTATTATCTCTTTTATTTTAAGCGCCACGTGCGCTACTAACTTTGCTACCAACCGTGTATTTTGTTTTCTTTCTCAAACCATTTCTGTATTCACGCCTTCCTACAGGCAATCATGGCACATAGTTTGCACTTTTATTCCGTACCTTCAGCCAGGATAGTCTTCGATAATTGCATAATTTATACATTGGCATCTGTCTTCATATGCTATGACGCCAGATTTCCATTTCAGTTTATGAAATTCATATGTTTGATGTCGATACATACTTTGAGATTGTGGGCTTTGAATGTCAGGACTTTGGTCTCGTTACTGTCATTCGAATACAATATTGCAATTTATTTTACTATATAAGTTATTGTAATGGTTTTCGAATCTTTGCACGTAACAGAACATGGTTACATCCGATCCTTTCACACATGTACCAATTTAAACTTTGATTTGCATACTCACTCAAAGGTATATTTACCCAGCCTATTTAATACAGAGACACACAAAATAATACTTACCCAGCCTTTTGAAAATCATACTCACACACACTGAAGTATAAATATCAAGCCTTTTACACACATGTCTATTAAAACGTATATTTTTCTCCTCGTGGAATAATTACCCCGCACTTATTATTATTGTTCTTTAAAAATTCACCTTGACGAGCACTTTCTAAACCCCGTTCTGCATATTTACAATATCTCTGTAGATGCCTCTGAGTCGACCTCATCGATTCCGGAGTCTGTTACAATGTCTGGATGGGTATTGTTGTTGTTAATGAGTTGCATTCCCTGTTGATTTCTGCGCATAATGCAGTCTTTCCTGAAGTGCTCCCGATTAACATCACTGTAAAAGGCCGGTGTACTGTAGGGAAAATATTGAAATTTTTAATAGGAGACAGTGCCTTCGTCGACAGTTAGCTCTTCTGAAAGGAATGGGTATAAGTACTTTATTTCGCGTGGGGAAAATGTGATTATGAATTCCTTAGGAAGAAATTAGAGCTGGTCCTCGATACCGAGAGTTAACAGTGTATTGGAACATTCAAATGCTAGTGTGGCATTATGCACATTAACCCATATTTCATCGCAATGGTAGCAACAGTGCCCGTTATGCATTGCACCTTGAAGCTGTCACTGATGTTGTTGCTGTATTGAGTGGTGATTCTTCTTCTGTGGTTGATGCTGGTCTCGCTTCTGCAGTTGGTGTTAACACTTCTGCTGGTGTTGTTACGTCTTTCCGAATGCTGCTTTAGTTGAACTGGAACATCCTCTGTCTGAACCAGTAGTGCACACAAACGCTAGTGATGTTGTGAAAAACTTTTAAATGACATTCACTGCCTTGCAGCTACACGAGATATCTTCGATGGCGCACCATTGACTTTTTCCACATTTAAGACACTCCGTAGACCTCCGATCAGAATTTCTCCTATACAAAGCTAATTTTTTTATTTGTTTTATCAGTTTATATAACAAGTCGGGTGGTCATTACATATAACGTAGGTGCATATTTGACCTTGGTTATGGAAACCGAGCGTGGTGTGTCTGAGGGCTTGGGGAGCCGACGGACATGGTGCGAGGTGCGAATGGAGCAGCGGGGAGGGGCGGCGCAGGTCAAAGCTGGACGGGTCGAGACATGGGAGCCGGCGGCCTCGCACATGAACCAGGACGGCGGGGATGATTTTGAGCTGCGTGGGTAGTAACGTAATAGTTTACATGTCGTTTTAACTGTCTTTTACTACATGACTGATGGTTCAATGTTACTGAAGGGTTTTTTTAAACACATTTTAAAATACGATGGGACATCGGTCTTACAATGTAATGTATCACTCTAGTCGAGATGTTGGAAATACATTTACTACAATAACAAATATTGGGACCTTTGGGCTTGGGAGATATAGTAAAATGTATATATGTTCTGAGTTCAGTGTGTAGTAGGGTGTGGCATGGTGTGGACATACACTTAGGGTGTAGGTACTCATTGCACCTAATTATTGATTGTGTAATTAATGTCTTGTTCTGCCTGCTTGTATTTGCCTCAGTATTTATGAATCATTTGTTTAATTGGTATTTCATCTCATTGAATGTGGTTAGTGATTGTCCCGTGCTTGTCATTGTTTAATTCAATCAGTATTTGCGAATTATTTTATTTCATTTATAATTCATCTTGTTGCGTTATATTATTTTTAATGTTTCGAATTTCTTTAATTGGCATTTCTTTAGCATAATTGGTGATTGTATCGTGCTTGACATTGGTTAATATTTCATTATCAATGTGTTTTTTTGGTGTGCATATTTTGCAATTATTTAATGTTGTGTAATTCGCGATTGATTACTGTTGCGTTATTGGTACTTGTATTTTGCTTGTAATGTATTAATGTTTTGTTGTTTGGTATTTGATTTTTCAGTGGTAATTTGCTTCTCTTTGTGAATATTTAATGTTTTAATTCACTCAGTATTTGTGGGTGATTTGCTATATAGTTACTCAGAACATCAATTTATGTTGTGATAGTTGTTCATTTCAAATCATATATTCGTATCAAACACTGGATTAATACATTTCTCTAATTGCCAAATTCCGACATTAATTGTTCGTGTGAGAGCTCAGTTGCACGTCGGACAGTGCCGAAGCAACATCGACTCTCTCTGAGCTCATCCGACTCCACACAGCTACTTGGATAGTGTACTGCTGCTCTCAACAACCCCTCTTCACCTCAACCAGCAATACACATCGGTCTCTCCACAGCCAGCAACCAAGAGGAACCTCTCCTGCTCCTGCTCCCTTCCCTCGCCACTCGCCCAGCCACCGAGATCAGTCCATCTCCAGACACCGACCAAGATGGAATACTGCCACTCCTGACACTCCCTCTTTCACCATACCAATCATCACATCTCAGTCTCTCGACAGTCAGAGACAATAATGGACCTCCTATGCTCTCGATACCACCTCCTGCCTCTCACCAAACCAGCTCAGCAATCTACAGACTTCGAAAAAGCAACATCGAATATAAATTACCCTTATGGCACTCTTGCTCCCAAATCAATATATATATATGTGTGTGTGTGCTGCTCCCATCCGTCAGCGCTTAGTCGACCACTGGTCTTCGATGGGTGAAAACCTATGCTACTCCCCTAGCCTAACCTAACTCTGTACCTGTTCAATAAACAATTACACATTCAACAAAAACCTTGACACAATTGTTAACCCTTCACATGCACTTACTGAAAACTTTTGATTAATCATTTGCAATTAATGAAATACACGATTAACACTTTTGGGTAATCAATTACACAGTTGACCCTTATGATAAATCAAATGCGATTAATCACTTACACAACTAACCTTTTTGATTAATCAATTGCGATTAAACAATTGACCCTTTGAACACCAAATTGCACTTTAGCCACTCTTGCATGTTGTATCTCGGACCCCCAAGCTCCCATTACCAATATAGAATACAAAATATGAGTTTGAGATGATCACGAAGACAGCATTGATGGAAATGAATATGGAGGCAGTGACAGTGCTGCTGGCGATAGCGAGTCTCACGATTATCTGACACAACGCTCTACCACATTTGCTGCAAAGAACGATGTTGCACCGGCCTTTGAATCGCCCACCACGGAAAGTACTTTATTTCGCCGACTAGGAGCGCAGTGCCTACTGTGTTCTCAGTATGCTCGGTTTTCACTTTATTTTTCCTGCCCCTCCCCTATATTATCCTCCTTTCCCCTTAGCGATTTCCTATGCTATTTATAAACTAGTGCTCAAAGACATCGGTCGTTCCGACGAATTCCTAGCACATTTGGCAGCCTTTCTTCGCCTCATCGACACTGCTGGTGTCAGCTGCTACTGTGATTACACTATGGATAATCGCCCGAGTGATTAAAAGGTGCGATCTTTAATATTTTTAGATATAAATATGGTTGGTGCATAATTTTGAAATTGTCAATTCATGGCTATGCTTAAATGTTATGTAGGGAGGTGCGGCCAGATCTAGGTGAGTTGTGGCACAAGCCATTTTGATTAACAGGGCAGTAGTTTGCATTAGTTCCGGAGAGTGCTAAAGCAAAGTTTGTGGGCTACTGCGATATTGGTAGAGTTTGTTTCAGCCAGCATGTTTAAATTTTGGGTTTTAGCTTCCTTAAGGTGGTTTTGAGTATTTTTAGATGCATACTTGTGACTTGTAGTACTATATTAGATCTCGTTTTTCGGTCGCGCCATTTGTTCTGCCCGCCTTGATTTTTATTAGGCTCGGGCACCACAACTCGAGGTTTACAAATAATATTTTAATATTGTCAGAGTTTGTAATTCTTATGGCCGGTCAATTTGATTGGGCTAGCTAAAGCTGCAGGCCAGCCAGTATATACATTAGTGAGATTTTTAAAATCTCTTAGCATGTTTGTTTTCGTCTCTGTGGGCCTTGTAGGGCATGAATGCTGCCCAATCAGATAATTACTTAAATTATTGTTTTGAAGAGTCAATCTGGGTGTAGGAACACCTGTTGTAAATAAGTTGTTTCATAAAGGTAAATAATTTGGACTGACGTTCA
This sequence comes from Dryococelus australis, assembly GCA_029891345.1. Classification (NCBI taxonomy): domain Eukaryota; kingdom Metazoa; phylum Arthropoda; class Insecta; order Phasmatodea; family Phasmatidae; genus Dryococelus; species Dryococelus australis. The sequence continues at coordinate 186,526,676 of CM057009.1, read as the reverse complement.
TTATTCTGAAACAGAGTCACTATCTTGTAATATTATGTCTGGCTTGTGAGTGAGCATGGTAACGGATAAAATAAAAAAATTTACATTAATGATTACTCAGTGGAAAAGTATAAACCACATTTTGCGAGGTGCCTCTACGCAAGGTAGTGAACATGACCTTGAATCGATGGCTGTTGTTACTGACCCACACAACTAGAATTGCATTGCACCAAACCTTTAAGGCGATTGTCCATGCTTGGTCAGATTAATTTATGTAATGTGAGCCTTCTGCATTTCATACTGTTTGATTTGTAAATGTTTTCGAACGACAGTTTTCTGCATTTGTGTATGTCTGGTGAGAATATAATTGTGAGGCAGAGAAGCAGGAAAGGCACAGGGTCAGTATCATATTTTTGAATAATTCATAAATAGTGAGTAGGTAATCAATTGTTTTTAATTTATAGCCTTTAATTTATACACATCATTTATTATACTCGTGTTTGAGAAGTATGCTCAATATATTAATAGTGGTGTTAAAGGGGTGAGGCTCTTCTGGTTATTTTATACCGTTTTTACGAGTGTATCTGGAAGAAGGTTTAACAGAAAATGTGAAATGAACCAGCAATATTTTGGAAATGAGAATAAATATATAAACTTGGAAGTGTTATTTTTTTGAGTTTTTAAATTTGTAGATTAGTGTGATCATAACCTTTTGTATTTGCCTTAATGTTTAAGTGTTTACTCCGCTTTGAATAATTGTGGTGTAGGATCACCACAATTAAACTGTGTAACTCTACTAAAACTTTGCTGGCACATTACACATTGGAAAGTTCATTATTATTTTGCACACCTGTAAGTTGCTTTACAAGTGCTTTTATTTAATTTGTATTTTTACCATTGTGTTTCACGATATCCACCATGAGTCTACCAGTTGGATTCATGTGCAGCCTGAAATGCGAGGAGCTAGTAGAATTCCCGTGGGACTCCAGTGTGGAGGTGTAGCAGAGCCTTACAGTCGCTGAAATACGGAGTGCCGATGTGCGAAGCCTGCATGCCCAGGGGTGTGAGGTGACGCAGCCACTCTCCAGACAGCCTGTTGTGGTGAGTGGAAGTGAGGTTTCCATTTCCAAACTTGTACACAAATCCCTGGATCAGATTTCTCCGTTAACCTCTCTGCACCCCGTGTTAAAACTGTATTTTCTAATTAGTGTTAGCAAAGTTGTATGTCTGGAAAGGGACGTACTCAGAGCTCTCACAGTCAAGGTTGAGGGTTTTATTCTGGAGTTTTTACAAAAGGAGTTGAGCGCTCTTTAAGGAAGGACTTTTATAGATTTTGAACAGTACATACTTAAAGTGTTTTTTTTCCCCGTGTGTAAGATGCCAGTCAGAAACTGAGTTGGTATACAGAGCTCGAAGGGCTAATGAGCCTTTGGGCGAATTCATTGAATCTATACAGAATTTCCACGAGGCTTTATGTATGTCTCTGTCGGAGTCCGAACTTACTGGTGAGATCGTTGATAATTTTTCATCCGTTGTTAATGCCAATCGTCACTATTGACTGCTCCCAGGAGTTTTCGGAATTACGCTCTTTTGCGATAGAGGTGTAAAGCCTTATTTCTTTGCCTATCTTGGCTAGAGTTGATAATTTTACACCAGGTTTAGCGCATCCTCCAGTAGCATCGGCAGGAGCTATGGGGTGCTCACCTCGATCTGACGAGCATGGGCAGACAAGGTCGTCTATGCATTGTGTGAACTGTCCATGCTTTGGTCACATTGCGGTTAATTGTAATGCCGATAGACGCAGTTGAGCTGAGCGTCGTTGTTTCCGATGCGGCTAGACCGGGCATGTGCATCGTTTTTGTCAGCAGTCGGGAAACAGTGTTTGACTGATGTCGAGCGAGAGGCCACCAGTACTAGTCGTAAACTTCTGCGTCGAATATTTAAGTGTTTGTTTACCGTCACCTGTAGAGGACGAAATTTTTTTGGCCCTAATCGACACTGGTGTGATACATAGTGTCATGGGTGTTCTATTTCTTGAGTGTTTGTTAGATCTTTCAATTGTCTCCAAGGGCCGTATTGTCTCCGTTGTCCCGGAATTGTGTGTTTGTGTGGCTAACAGAGATGTGTTGTGGTCTAACTAGGTTGTTACACTACATCTCAAGATTGAAATATTCGCCTGTGATTTACAGTTTTGGACATATTCTCGGCTTAATCAAGAACTTATATTGGGACTCGACTTTCTCGGGAAGACCAGGGAAGTGGTTTATTTCGATTCTTTGTTTATTTATTTCCGATCTGCCTCAAATATTCGTGTGGGACTGAGGGTTGAGGAAGAATCTGCCTCTAGGTTTGGTTTAGTGGTTAATGCTTCGGAGGAGGCTAGTTTCCAGCGTAAATTGGAGGATCTAAGAAGTGAGTTTCGAGATGTTATTACTCCCAAGATAGGCAAATGCTACGTACATCTATATACATTTTCCCTTACTGATAATATACCTGTTCATGACCGCCACTTTAGGTGCCCTCTGCCGAAACCGAGGACCATTCGCGAAATTATAGACAAATTGTTAGAGGCAGGAGTATTCGTTCTATCTAAATGATATTACTGCTCACCTGCTTTTTTGGTGCATAAATGCGATAGTGACAAGTACCTGTTGGTGGCACCTTAGTTAACCCAAAATACACAAAGACCATTCAATCTTATATATTATATTCAATTTGAAAGGGATAATGATGTGAGTTCCTTTTAATATTGGGCATTTTTTGTAATTAATTTCTGAAACTGTTATATAAATGTGTTTGAACACTTTGAATTTTCAACACCACTACTTTTGTTTGGGTTTCATTTTGGCCAACAATAATGCCAGTTTGGTTCACATTTGTTACATTAATAGCATTATAAAACATATAATATTTTTTTTAGAGGTAAATATCCTTTACTAAAAATAATTAGGTCGATCTTGATTTATGTTACAAAAAAAAGAGGTTGTTATGTTTCTTTTCTTCTAGTCGACATGTCATATTGTCAGGTTATAAATTTATTAAAAAATGTAAGTATGGGTGATTTAAACTTTATTTATATCATGAAGTATTCTATTATTATGATATATATTTGTTTTTATTGATGAAAATAATATGTTGTGACCATATCTTTGTAAAACGGCTTTTCTTAATCATCCATACTCGTGAATATTCCGGAGAACGCCTACTTCACCTTTTTCCATTTATTCTCGTGCAATGAAGAAGTCACATTTTTACTTGTTGTTCCAACTCTTGAATGTATCTGTAATCTTCTTCTTTTGCCACCGTTGTGTATGTGAAATCTTTGCATTTGGGATGGGGCTTTCTTTTGACACAGTTGTTATTGTCGGCACAATGTTATTTTACTTTTAATTTGTATTTAACAGTGGTCGACGTAACAACAAATTAGTTACCTGCCTTATCATGCGGGGCTGAGTGTTTTACCGGCCTAGCACCACCAAGGATGAAGCTGTCTGACTGATTCCTGCCCTACTTCGGCAGATTGCTTCATGTGACCGAAGAAATTTTCCCAAGATGGGTTTTCTCCTCGACTAACTTCTTCCAGGCCATCTAATGTTTTTTATTTAGCATGTGCATGCTGAAGAACGTGGCCTACATGGCCGATTGCCTTTAATGATATAATTTCTGCAATTTGTGTAACCTTTCTTTCGTAAACTGAAAAAGTGAACTGCAAGAATTTGAGGTACGAAAATTTTATTACTATAATTCTCGTTATACAACTTTTGGCATTATGAATTCAAGAATAATAAAAAATAAACTAAAATAAATATTATGGTCACTCGCCGACATTTCTCTCAGGTTGTAATTAAACTTAACTGTCGGCAAAATGTTTTTGCTGTAATTAAGTTCGTAACTGGGATCCCAAAATAAAACATAATTAAATAGTTAAATATATAGATATTATTTGATATTATCAATAAAACACGAAGTAAAGTTATGTTATATTAAAACCTTATTTTTCTTTGGAGAGTTGTTGTAATTTATATATGTTCAGAGTTTATACCACCAGAACAATAACTGTGTGTTGCCTACCTGAAATGATTTAGATCATTTAATTTGGTTAACTCTTTGTTATAAACAACCAGTCAGATTTAGTTTACTAGTGAACCAAAGGTAATTAACTCATTACCCTACCTTTTCTAGGTTAAACTAAAGTAAAATTTTAATATCATTTCATTTGTATGGCATGTGATGATAAGCAGCAGTTCGGCCATGTCGTTTAAACTTTTTTAGTAATGCACACTAACCGCAACTAGATCCATGGAGCTTCATGTTTGTGGTGTGACTGGGTGCTGGAATCACTGCAGCTCTGATAGGCTGAGAGTGAGTGGGTCCCAATTGCTGCCACACATGGTTACTGATAAAATAAAAAATTTACAGTTATTATTACTCAGTTGATAAATATAAACCACATTTTGCGATGTGCCTCTACGGGAGGTAGTGAACTTGACCTTGAATATATGGCTGTTGTTACTGACCCACGCAAATATAATTGCGTTGTGGCAAACCTTTACGGGGATTGTCCACGCTTGGTCAGTATAATTTATGTTATGTGCGCCTTCGGCGTTTCATATTGTTCGATAGGTAAATGTTTTCGAACGGCAGTTTTCTGCGTTTGTGTATGTCTGGTGAGAATATAATTGTGAGGCAGAGAAGCCGGAAGGGCGCAGGGTCAGTATTATATTTTTCGAATTATTTTTCTGAATCTAGTGATACTTTTTAAAAAAACTAGGTCTTCATACATAATGTGTATTTAAATAGTTGTAAAAATCGTTTCTAGCCTTTTATCTATACACGTCATTTATACTACTCATGTATGAGGTGTTTTGCTCAATATATTAATAGTGGTGTGTTAATAGTGGTGAGGCACCTCGGGTCATGTTATACAGTTTTTCTGAGTGTATATCAAATAAGGTTTATTAGGAAATGTTAAATGAACCAGGAATGTTTTCGAAATCAGAATATATGTAAAACTTGGAAGTATTGGGTTTTGAATTTTTTCAATTTGTTGTTTAGTGTAATCATAACCTTTTGGATTAGCCTTATGTTTTTAGTGTTTGCCCTGCTTTGAATAATTGTGGTGTAGGGTAACCACAATATGAAGACAGAAGCTGATGAGAACAATGGGCATATATTTCCGGAAGGCCCTAATGAATTTGTAATAGATTCAAACCTTTGACTGACCTGTAAATATGCAGGGATATGTCACACTATGTTGAGATAACTTCGAACAACTATGAAACGAATGATCGGAGTTATATTGAATGATGTGATGAAATGTTTTCCGCTGATATTGTAATATGAAAAATTAGCTTAACATTTCAAAAAATAAAAATTGAATTATTTTTTTTTGTTTTATAGTTTTGTTCCTCATAACTTTTTAGTGGTGCTATTAGCACTCGACTATTAAAGGTATTTATACATAACATTAATTAAGACTTAAGTATAAAATCCATGGATATTGAACTGGACCTTCACCATTAATGCAGTTGTCAAGTTAATGTGCATCTGGTGATTAAATGCTTTTTATAATTTATGGATGAGAAGGAGATGGCAAACCCCTGAATTGCAGACTAATCGAAGGATTGATGGAAATATTGCAAGATTGACCATAAGAAATGTCTTAAGATTGAAAGATTGATGAGCACATTGTGAGGTTGATAGAGAGATTTCAAAAGATTAATTGAAAAATTGCGAAATATTGCTGGAAAGATTGGGAGATTAACTGTAAGAATCCTCAGTATTGGTAATAATTAGTGTTAAGGTTGCTCAGGAAATGGCGAGGATTGATAGAAAGTTTGGGGAAAATTAATCGAAAGAGTGGACAAAATTGATGTAAAGTTCAGAAGATTGATGGAAAGATCGGAAGAATAATGAAAAGATTGGAAGTTTGATATTGTTAGAAAGATTGGGATATATTGATGGAAATATTGCTAAAAATTGGTAAGGTTTAATAGAAAGATTGGAATATTGATGGAAATACTGTAGATTTATGGAAAGACTGAAAGATCGAGGAAAAGGTTAGCAATGCATGAAAGAAATATTACGAAAAATTAATAGTATGAATGCTGTTGTGACCCCCGGGTCTCGAACCCACAGCACCTCGGTAGTTGTGCTTTACGTCGGCCATGATGACGAGGTCATGGCTCCGGCTCTGAAGGCGTAAGGTAGGGTGTTTTGCAGAGTGGAAATGTCATCATATGGGCTATTATAAATGGACGTACAGTTCCGGGTCAGCCCCCCCCCCCCCCACTCTATACGATACTCAGGCGTGACGGACTCCAGGGCAGGGAGTCTGCAAGTCGGTGAGCAGGAGACACCGGGCGACGTAGTACGTCAGCCAGTCAGCTCAGCCAGTCAGCTGCGATGACAACTGGATTACCCATCCTACGACGGAGGAACTTCGTGCGTGTTCGACGTATCATTCAGTGGTAGGTGAATCCCATTCCCAGTGCAGGTCGTCAGTTAGGGAAAGCTACGCGCAGCGTGTTAAGAGCATTAATGTATGAAAGTAATATAATATCTCAGCTCTAATATTTGTCTTTTGCTGGCAGAATCTCTCTTGAATGCTTCAATCAAGCACGTTGCTACAAGTCATACTTGTTGTTATTTTAACATTATTGTATTCTATATATAAATTGTAAACAAGCTGAGGACAAACGTGTAGTTTTATATTAACAGATTATCATTTGTAAATCTACTAGCTCGCACCCCAGGTATTTGCATAGTTAATTGAGAGTGGTTTTGAGTCTGGTGAAGGGACCAGAAGAATACAAAGGATTGATGCGTGAAAATATCACGAAATATAAGACTATCACTCGAGATACCCTCATTCATTCCTAGCCGTAAAAGGGCCTAGAACTATTGAAATTTAAATTAATGCCAAGTATGCGTATAAAAGTGGTGTTAGTTTCTTTTCCATACCATGATTATAAGGTACTTGTACAGGTGGTTGCTTCTTTATGAAGCACTTGGATTGTTAATATATGTAGAATGTATAATCTTAGTACCATAATTATGCTTACAAAATATTCCTGACAAATAATACATTTATAATATGTCATATAATAATTTTACTTCACGAGAAAAGGCCATAAATTAAGCATCTGAATGGGAGGTTTTTGCTTTTTTCTATGTACAATTTTGGTAGAAATAGACAATTTTAATTGAATAACAAATTTAGATTTTCGATTTGACATTACTTATGCTCATAAAACCAATATGGCTACAATAATCAGACATATATGTCTGAAGAGTTGGTGGTCATAACTGTTGAGCACCTTAGGTTAAATCCGACAATCCCGAGTCGAGCCGAAGTCTGGGAGCCCCAAGTCCACTAAAGAAGCGGTCCTCAGTAAGGGAGCCTCAGTCAGAGCCACAGCCAAAGCCCCGACCCTTGACTCCCATTTAAAATACATTTCCCCAGAATGCTCATAATACCGCTACTTAAGTGTTTATGGCAATTGTTTTACTGTTGGTCAAAAGAAAGTAAGTTTGGAATTTGGGCCCTGAGTTTCCGATAAATCTGCATATTTATTATTCGTTTTAATATATTTCCCAATATAGATAAAGTTCCCAATAAAACCTTATCCCAAAATATATATAAAAATAATTGGATGAATCTTATTTAATATCAGTTGGTTTTGAATTGATTCCCGTGTTAATCACGGAACCATGTTGGTTACAATTTATGACTTTAAACATGTGTCTGAATATAATTTAAATATATCCGCTATAATTAAAATATGGCCTTTGTTGGATATTTATGTATAACGTCATGAATTTCTAAAATTATATATATTTTTAAAAATTTTGTTAGAAATTCGATTTTCATTAATTTTGATAAAATTAACTTTGTGATGGTAGTATAGTTTCTAAAAATCTTTCTTATGAATGCATTTATTCTTAGGGAAAGACATTTTTATTTATAAATCTTTCTAACTTTTGAATTCAAAAAGAGTTTTATGTTAGTCTAATCAGTTAATTTTTAAGATTTTAAACATTTAATATATACTTGATGTCTAATTTTAAATGCATCTAAAAATCTTTATTCTATTGCTTTTTTATTATAATGGTAAAAATAATTTATTTTGATAAATTCTATTTCAATTTATATGTGTGGCTCCTCGATATTTCCCAGTTAAGTGCTCATTATTTCTAACTTATTAATTATCTTTTTAAAAGTAACAATTACATCTTTAAATTAGTTTTTATACTTGTATGATACTGCATTTCTCTCTGTTTGAATGTGCCCGAGTGACAGTAGCTGGAATACAAGCAAATCGCGCCGGACTCTTTCGCTTGGGGACGAAGATAAAGTAGTTATAGGCTGTTCACGGTAAAGTGAGCACTTTTGAAAGCCTTCTCATTTGGAATAATAGTAAATAAATGTATGTTATTTTAGCCTTAGAAGTTAACTTACGAGTGCGGTGGAATATACAAACTGTGTTTATTTCTTACATGGCAATTTTTTATTTAAAAATTTGGTTAAAGGGTAAAACATTACTGAAAGACTAAAATAACTAGTGCCTCAAATGTACTCACTTTATCGTGAACAGCCTATAACAGCTAGTATGTATCTTTATATATATTTTACATAAAAGTAATTCTGTAATAAAAATGTTCTATTATTTCCATTAGTTACAAGTTTATATATAAGCATTTGCAAAAATTTTGATAACTGTAAACGAAGGTTGCATTTAATGTGGCTTGCATGTTTAGTTGTATCACTAGGGTCATACACGTCTCTTCATCATTCATAGCAGAAAAACACTGAATAAGTCCCTAGTAGAAGCGTGAGACATAGAGCCATGTACAGTAAATACGCAGTATGCCCCTACCGTGCATTCGCAAAGTATTTGCCAAGTTGGATGAGGATGTGATTGACCGCATCTACGGCCTCCGACGGGCACGTTGGAATTTTTGGCGTATTGCTCACCACTTGAACCATTCAGCCTAAACTATGTGTCGGTGTTGAACGTAGTGAGAACAGGAGGGTAAACACACTTGTCGAGAAGGCTCGGGTAGAGGAACACCAGTACGGAGAATAATTTCATCGTGAGACAGGCTGTAAGCACTTCATGGTCGCCGCAATGAAGCATCCAGGGACATGTCACGGGAGTTGGGGGATACATCAATGTCCACTAGTGCCATATCCAAGTGGCTAGCAGAGCTATATCTGTCGTCACGGTGTTCCTTACAACGTTTAACATTATGACCTGAGCATAGCCGAGCACAGGTGACCTTCTGCCAGGATTGGCGAGGAGTGGTTTTCAACGACGAATCACTGCTCTATCTGGATACAGACGACCACAGGATTCGAGTCTGGAGAAACTCTGGCTAGCGCTGTGATTAATGATTCATTATAGCGTGGCATACTGCCCCAACGAGAGGTGTCATGTTGTAGGGTAACATTTCCTACGATTCCCGAACTCCACTGGTACGGACTGAAGAAACATTGACGGTGTGGCATGACGTCCAGGAAATTCTGCGGGCGGCCATATTTGCTCCACTTCTTGGTGCACCTTAGCAACCCCAATTCCCCATTTGCAGCAGAATGTTCGGCCTCACACAGCCTTGTTATCTCTGGCCGGCCTTTCTGATTTCAGCTTGCTTCACTGGCCTGCAACATCCCCAGACCTCTCAACCATCGATGATGTTTGGGACTAAGTTGGATGGCAACTTCGGCAATCCTCAACAACAGTGAATTTTGAGGGCCAATGGCACCAGCTGTGGCAGTATCTTCCTAAGGAATATATTAGATGTCGCTTTGCCTTCATGCCCGACTATATCGTCACCTGTCTTCATGTTAGAGATGATCCAAAACCATACTAAGTGCATCCTTCAAGTCTTGATACCCTGCAATACATGCTTTATGTGGTGAAATATTTTGATGTTTACTGTACACATACTGCCATCTGCTGTGCATTTATACACTTACATGAGCATGCGATGACATTTTCTGAGTGATCCACCTTTTTCTCAAATGAATGTATGCATTAGTGTAAAGAACTCTAGTTTGTATTTTTATGATTAGAGTTTTTGTGATTCTGTTATAGACCGTTTAGCTGGCACAATAATTTTTTAATTAATAAAATAATGATTTAATATATGTGTTAGTTTTGATTGAATTTATTTATAAAGTTTAGTATCTAATAAAATTAAACATTTAAAATAAACTTGTCAATTATTTATATAATATATTTGTTCTATTATATTAGGCATTTTTTCCCACAGCTACACTTTTGGAACAGTATTATATATTTCTGTTTAATTTTTCTTTAAAATGAGAGACTAGTAAATAATTTTGACAGGGAAAAATTTATTCATTTGAATATCATATTGTGCTAAAATAATTTTTACTAAGTATAAATTACAAAAATTACTTTTTACAAAATAAATAAATTTATAAGTTAATCTTTTATGCAATTCTTTATTTTAATTCCATAAATTATATCAAATTACTAATTAGACATATAAGAAGTTTTCGAAAAACGATTTGTATTCCAAATTTAGACAAATCGATTTTAATTAACATTTCTTAATTTCCTTTTTTTTTTATTTCTAACCCAACATTTTCTTTTCTTTTGAAAATTTATCTCTTATAGTATATATAGCTGATCTTATAGAAAATTAAACAACATTAAAGATTTAATATAATTAATTTGTAAGTTTATTTTTATTATTCACTTTATCTGATAATTCAAACAATAAGGTTGTATTTAAAGTATTATATTAATATATAAATTAAAACTATTAATGTAATGCACTGACCAACCAGAGCCTCCTGCTTGAAACTTAAATAATTTTTATTAAAGCTTCATTGGTTAGGTTATTTAAGACATTTATCTACATAAATAGGTATTTAAATAATTTTATTCATAGTTTTAAACTATATTTCTTGTGTATTTTCCTGAAGATTTATAACCCAGTCTTTTATTAAAGAGGTGTATGATTGCAGTATCATTTATTTATCATTAATAATTGCTATTATAGTTGGTTCTAAAACGCAAAAATTATAGAGTTTCCTACATTTTCTGTTATGAATAACTGTTTAGTTAAAAAACTGTTCGTTTTCAACTTCTGTTTATTGATTTTTCAAATTTTAATAATCAATAATTTATTTTTAGTAGTTAAATAAACAAATTATTTGTTACAAATTTTAGAAAATGATATATGTATTTTGTCAACTTTTTCAATTAAAATAATTAACTCAATTTCCAATTGTGGAAAATGGAAATTAAAATTTTTAATTTACATAGTAAAATAATTGCCATATAAATTAAAAAGTTTAAAATATTTTGCTTTATCTTTTCCAAATATGTTTGTGTTTATCTTTACGCCTTTCTTAACTGTGTTCTTACTGATAATAAATTGGACTTCTAAAATTTTCTTCTATTTATTACAAAAACTAATTTTTGGATATTATAACAATTATAATAATTTATATTTAAGATGTAAAGATTGTTATTTATGACAAGATACATTTTTTAACAGAGACCATTAAAAAAAAAGTGTTAAATCGCTTATGTGTGGTATTTTACAGAAAAGTGTTTATAAGGTTTCAATCTTTGACTCAAAATCAGAGAAAAGTGAAACCTTAATGAAGTCTAGCACACTAATGAAGATGGAATTTTTATTCTGCCAATAAGAATGAAAAAATTGTGCAGTTTATAGTTTTTTTACTACCTAATTTTTGTTACTTTTCCTAGAACATATTCGTTAAGTCCAGTGATAAACTAACACAGATAGTGTGATTATACCAAACATAGTTAAACATTCTATCAAATTGTCACATAAAAGTATTTAAATTATACTATTACTGTATAAATATGAAAATTAATAACACATACGAATTAAAACATAAAGCAGTTTGTTTAATATTGATATTGTCTTTTTAAGTCTACAATCCGAAAAAGAGAAGTGCTTATGAGATCACTTACTTTCTATGTAGGCGTGTGTCTATGTGCGCATGTGTCCCCCCATTTCAACTTGTGAACTCGTAGACAAAATTTCCCCAAACGTGTTACATATATATCATTCAGTAAGGACACCTGACATTTATAGTTTTGGTCCACGTCGGGCACTTACTTTTATAATGGTGGTCATTTTAATATTTTATGTGATATATCAAAAATCGCGAACAATTATTTAAACCAATTTTTTCATGCTGGCAGAGCATCGCGTATGCAATAAATTTGGAAATATGTAGTGTTGTTAGTCCACCATTTTAAAATAAAGCACCAAATTAAATAATAAAAAATTTACATTATATATTTAAAAAAATCTAAACAATTCTTACCCATTTTGATAAACAAGTAAAACAATAACATACCAGGTAAACTTAAGTGATTGAACATGATTAAGTACTTATATTGAAAATCAAAGCCATAAAAATATTAAAGGTTTAATTGTTATATCTACTACACCATTTAACCAGTTCCGAAAAAATTGTGTATGCTGAAAGGTATATATTACAACCGTAATATATAATATGTAGTTATATTTATTAGTTACTTTGTAACATAGAACAACATGAATAAATAAAGTCTTTATCTCATATCTCGGTAAAAAGAACCGATTCCTAACAAATATGGCACACATGTAATATTGCGACAGGAGTACTAGGAGCTTGCCGATTCTGGACCACTAGGCAGCAGACGTAGTGTCATAAGATTAAACTAGCACCGCTAGTACACTAACTCCCCACCCTGCTCTCTGCTAACCTGTGATTAATTAACCCCTCCCCCAACCCCCTCTGCAATACACACATTCCAAGGGAGGTAGGCTGTGTTCACTTCTAAACTGTTTGTTAGACAGTACTGCTATAGTCATCTACAGCCATCTTAGATGTAGAGTTGGCCACCAGAAGCGCTGATGTCCTTTGATGCTATCATCGGTCGCTAGAGAGCGCGTAAATTCGATGAATTAATTGCATTGATGTCTTGTATCGATGGCAAGAGAGTGTGTGAGTTGCTGGACCCCCACAGCCATTGTTGTTTAATGCTATTATCTAGTACCATGAGCTCTGAGACCGGCTGGAAGCTTAAGACAAATTTTCTCCATCATATATGTAATGTGTTAGTTCACTCAAAAACGATTTGCTTTCAGGTGGTTTTGACCCGGGAATCCCTGAGTACTAACTCTTGACCATGAGATCTTATCTCCCAATGTAAGTTTACATGTTGTACAATTAAGAAGAAAGGAACACCTACAAACTCGCACATTTAAAATGGAGTTGTGTTAAATGAATAAAGCATTATTATATAAAGAAGTTAGGAATTTATATAAATATATGTAGAAAAAACTTCAAAATTGTCAAACATAAATGCATAAAGCTATATATATATATATTATATATGAACTACTATTTTAAAGGAGATTTAGTTTATCGGACCACAGCAGCCAAATATTCAAAACATACTATTTTTATAGAAAACACATCTTTAAATAAAATATTTATTAATTTATTTTTTTCAAGTATGTTTATTATTTAATGTGTCTAAGAATTCCTGTGTATAAAACAGCTTAAAATATATCATCGGAAAAAAATTATTATGCAGCTACATCTTGAATTTTAGTAAGCATAGAAGCATTATATTTTATTTCTTTAATTAATTATGCATCCACTCCGTACAACAAGTACAATACATCGTTTACCTTTCAACAAGCCGTTTTAGTCCTTACTCTTTCTGGCAAGGTCAATTTTGAGTTAAGCCCTTTTATGATCATAGCCATAATTTCCGAACCAATGATTCTATGGTCATCAATTTCATAACATAGATATTGTACCAGACATACACCATAATGGTAAGGGCATTTATGCCCTAAAACCTTTTCTAGAAAAGTTAATTATTCATTTAAGCCCTTTATAAGCTTATTTTCTCATATTTCCCATCTGCCGAAGCTAGGGGATCAAATTTATAACATAGATATCCAACCGACATACCCCATAGTGGTAAGGTAATTAAAGCCATAAGGCCTTTCTGACAAGGTTACTTATAAGTTATGTACTTTTATAAGCATAGTTAATCATAATTCCTGAACAGTCGATGCTTTATTCGTCAAATTCATACCACCCACACAACAATGCCAACAACAATCAAGACTGCAAAGTCAAACACAACTTAAAACCTTTTGTAAAGATAGTTAAACACAAAAGAATCAAGTACATACTCATCAAGGTCATATTTACCCACAAAAAATGATTAAATTTCCAATTTTAAACATTTTTTTTTGTGAGATGGCTTGGTACTGGGATTACATAATGTAATGGTAGTTTCAAATTATCGAATCCGTGTCTTGTTCAGAGCACCTAATGTTTTTTATATCCAAATTATACCAAAAATAGTTTTTATTTATATTCCAGCGTATAACAATTAATGCATGGTTATTTTCGCAATTGGGTTCGATTCTTGGACAGAAAAGTTATTATCAGTTTAATTATGAAGGTAAGAAAAATTACGTGTTGTCTGTATTCCTGCTTATAGTAATTAATATAATGTAAGTTTTTGGATTACCATGAATTATTCCCAGATAACTCACTTAATATTTTTTAAAAACCTGGAAAATGCGATATCGTGCACTCACATACGCTCGATGTCTATCATATTACCTGATCTGTGTTTACTGCTCAACTAATGTGTTATATGTTAACTCACTTAATATTTTTTAAAAACCTGGAAAATGCGATATCGTGCACTCACATACGCTCGATGTCTATCATATTACCTGATCTGTGTTTACTGCTCAACTAATGTGTTATATGTTCTGTGTCAATTTTTGAAGATCATGCAATGAATAATTACTAGGTATGCACATCCACACATGAATAATAAACAACTAAACTTTTACCAAAATAATATATCCTCTCTGTAAAACAGCCAAACATCAACTGTCATATACCTTTTCATTTGTTTCAGTATTTGTAATTATTATTATTATTATTGTTATTATGATGGGTAGAATATATTACACTTACAATACGCCAGCATTCAGAATACAAAATTATCAAGTAAGCACATTATATGAAGAGAGACATACATATGCTCTCAAGGAACGACAGCTCGAATATAGCAGCAATATAACAGCAACGAATATATAGTGAGTTAGGTATTGGAATGGCATAATGTTTAGGTGTTTGATGTGTAGTGTACTATAAGATGGCTTGTATGAAAGTTATGCTTGATCATACATATGTTAATCATAAGATAGCTTTCATTATGATAAGATGTGTACGTGGAATGAAATCAATCATGGTAGAAAATCAATCCATATATACTATTTGAATTGAAACGAAGGAACGATTATGTTTGAAAACCTATAGTTGTCTTCCCTCCTTGTTTTTTTTGTTTGTTAGCGATCAGTGGATATTTGGTTTCAAATCAATGCATACATGGTCGTTGCAGTTGTATATATATATTATGATAATACTTTGGCAATTAATTTGATATGTTATTTAAAGTAATATCTATTTTACCTCTATGGTCTTGAATCGCTATATATACTACTTATATGTAAATATTCCCGCTAAATACGTGTTTCTGTTGTGCCAATATAGGTACATATTTTACCCTTGATAATTGAAAATGTTTGTGCTCACCTCTCCCGATGTAAGCTTAACCTATCATGATCGAAACAATTTTTAAAATTTCTCAAAATGTTAAGCTGTATATATAACATTATAAAAAATGCTTTTCTTCGGAAGTTTGCAAGAATTAGTTAGCCTTTCAAAATACAGTCTTCCTAGAATAATTTTAAAAAAATATTAAAATTGATTTCGTTATGATAGGTTATGTTAGGTACTATATCCACTTCCATTACATAATGTTGATGTTTGTTGTGTAACGAGTACTTAGCATTAGTGTTATTGCACTATATTAAATAAGTATGTCTTTAATTTAAAAATAGATTAAAAGAACGATAGTTTGAAAGGATTATTTAATATTTAATGTTAAATATGTGTGGGTTTAAACAAATATCGCACATAGTAATTAATATAAGTTTATTTACCTTATTGGGAATTGAAACAATGAATATGTTAGTATAACTGTACATGCGTGCATTTAGGTTGTTGTTTTGACTAAATCGGTATGTATGCTTGAATTTTGATGCTTTTCGAAGTAGATCACTATATATATATATATATATATATATATATATATATATATATATATATATATATATATATATAATATATATAATCATTTATATTATAATATTTAACTTATTATTTTATAAATTATTAATTAATTAAAATATATAAAATAAATAGTGTACATATATATTAAATTCTTATTTTACTTTAATTATTTCTTTAATTATAATGTATATATATATACATTTAAACAACATTTAAGCTTCTTGTGCTATGGGTAAAGGTTCAATTGTTTTAACACTTGTTATGCAAATAAGATCTAAGTATCCTAGAAGGATAGAATCAACTGTTTAAAGGAGCCAATCTTAAAACAAATTCTTTGATTATTGAGTTTTTATGTAATAATAATGTTTTTTATTGCTGAACATAGTATTGATTAGCATTAAATGAATGTGATGAGTGTTTTTTTATCTTAATTTAGTAGAAATTATGATATATAGTGATTTAGATAAACAGAATATTGGTAAGGCAATTTTTCTTTTTGTAAAACATTATACTTTAGATTAAATATTTGTGATAATGTATATTGGAATACAGATGATTGAGATTTGTTTGTTAGTGTTGTATGATATGTTGATGTATTTGTCAAGTATTTAGTTTTGCTTGTAAAATTTTAAGTTAGGGGTTTTATAAATGGACCTTATTTTGTTTTTATTATAGTTTGAAGTGGTTTCATTATGTGATAGTGTCTGTTTTTTTTTTTATGTTTTGTTCATTTGAGTTGTATGATCTGTTGATATAGTTGTTATTGCGAATAATTATTTTTACTTATAAAGTTTTGTTGTATGAGGTTTTAGAATTGCCTTATATGGAATGTGCAAATGATTTGTGTGAGTGTATACATGTGTGTGTGATTTGGAATTGATTTTGTTCATTTTGGGTGAAATTTGGGTTGATCTGGTTTGTTTAGGTTTAATTTGGTTTATTAGGAGCAAGTCTTGCGTGAATGGTTTTGTCAATTGGAATATTAAATTTTTTTTTTGTGAGTTTGCTTTATTCCATGTATAGGTGTGTTTGTATGTATGTGTGAGCGCATGGGTTTTTGTTTTGCTATTTCATCATAAAATATTTTATCAGAGCAATTAATTGTAAAAATTCTGTCTGTGGTTGCTGGTACATTTTGAAGCTGCACATACAATTGTTTTTCCTGTTAGTATTCGTTGACCTGATAGGAATAAAGCAGGAAGTGTTCTCGCTTGAAAATATCCTGTGAACATCATGTTTATGGATTTTTTTTAGTCTTGAGCTGTATTTCCTTGGGTGCATATGTACATCTCCCTACATATAATGTGCTTACTTGATAATTTTTTGTATACTGATTGCTGACATTTTGTAAGTGCAATACTTTCAACCCATAATAATAATAATTACAAATTCTGGAACAAATGAAAAGGTATATGGTAGTTGATATTTTACTGTTTTACTGAGAGGATATATTACTTTGATAAAATTTTAGTTGTTAATTATTCATGTGTAGATCTCCATACCTAGTAAATATTCATTAGATTTTCGTCAATAGTTAACATTGATTATATTACACTTTAGTTGAGCAGTAGACACAGATCAGGTAAAATTATAGACATTGGGTGTAAGTGAACGTGTAAGATTGCATTTTCCTGTTTTATTTTTTTTATATTAAGTGAGTCGCCTGGAAATCGGTCTCGGTAATCCAAAAAATAACATTATATTAATTACTATAAGAAGTAATTCAAAGCGACACTAAATTTTTGTTAACTTCGAAATTAAAATTATAATGACTCTTCTGTCCGAAAATCGAACACAACTGCAAAAATAACAATGCATTAATTGTTCAAACAGGAAATTTGTCAGAAAGACCTTACTGCTTAAACGACCTTGCCATTATAGTGTATAATGGGTACGATGTCTATGTTATGAAATTGAGGACCATAGCATCAAAGGTTCTGATATTAAGACAATATTTTTTTAAAGGGCTTGACTCCAAATTTATATCGTCAGAAAGGGTTAGGGCCTTAAAATGACTTCTTGCAAAGTAAACATAATGTTGTTTTTGATGCTCGGAGTGGTTACACAATTCATTTTTAAAAAAAACTTTATTTGCTTAATAAAATTCAAGATGTCAATACATATAGGTACATAATCATTTTTTCTGACAATATATTCTTATCTATCATATAAATACGATTCCTTTAACACATTTTTCAATTAATTTTTAAAAAATAATTAAATCTTTAATTTAAAAATATATTTTCTTTAAAAAATTATGTTTCTAATATTTGGCTGTTGTGGTCCCATAAACTAAATCTCCTAAAAATATAATAGTTCGTTTACATATCGCTTCATAAAATTATGTTTGACTATTTTAAAGTTTCATATAAATTTATTAATATAAATTCCTAACTTTTTTTATAAAATAATGCTTTATTCATTTATTACAACTCTGTTTTGAATATGCGAGTTTGTAGGCATTCCTTTTTTGTTGTATTTACAACATTTAAACTTCCATTGGGATCTAAGCTCTCGTTATCAAGAGGACAAAGGCTTCGGTCTTCCGAGAGTTAGTACCTAGGGGTACCCGGTTCAAAACCACACGAAAGCAAAGCTTTTCATAGTGTACTACCACATTACATATATGATGGAAAAAATTTATCTTAATCTTCCAGCCAATCTCAGTATTCATAGTACCAGATAATAGCATTAAACAACGATGGCTGTAGTGGTCGATGCGAGAATTCAGTGTAATCGATTCATCGAAATTGCTCGCTATCTGGCAACCGATGGTAGCATCAAGAGACATTAGTGCTCCTGGTGGTCATTTCTACAACTAATATTGCGGCGGATGGCTATAGCAGCGCTGTCTAAAAAACAAGTTTGAAAGTGAAGATAGCCTACCTGGCTGGGAATGAGTGTATGGTGGAGGTATTTGGGTATGGTTTAAGGAATCACAGGATAGCAGAAGGGAGGGTGGGTTGATAGTGTACCAGGTATACAGAATAAATAACCGAAGGAGAAGAGAGCCTAGAATCTCGCTGCAGCAACCAAATTAATTCCAGAAGTAATCACAAAACAGCTCAGGTAGGATGGGGAGGGCTGGGAGTGGAGGTAGGTGAAACAGATGGAGCTAAATGTGGAGTTGAGTGAGGATGAGGAGAATGAGATTGCGTTGCTATGTGGTGGTACGTGCGGTGTTAAGTCATAAATGTGGTTTTAAGTGTGGTGCTAAGTAGTAAGTGTGGTGCTGTGTGGTGCTAAGTGCGGTGCTATTCGTCGACCAATCACAGCACAGGATTAGCACTGCAATTGCGGTGCTAATTACGGTGCTTGTTGCGATGCTAAGTGGTCCAGTTTTTCTAGCGATTGCGGTGCTAGGTTATCTTATGGCACTACGTCTTCCGCCTAGTATTCGAGAATCGGTACACTCCTACTACTGACAGGTTATGTTAAATGCTATATTTTAAATATGTAAGACACTTTTTTTTATAAAGGTGGACATATAGTTACTTAAGCTTATAATGCTATATCGTCGAAAGCATGTAATCAATTGCAACTTAACTTTGTATGCTGTCATTAAATATTATAACTATCAATTACACAGATAATCATTTGTCTGGCATTTCAAATGTTTCAAAAAAATTTACTACGGTGTGTAAAGTTGCATGTTTTAAGTATGCCAGACACTTATTTTCAAAATGTTACACACATAGGAATAACTTAACATGATATATCGTCCTAACCATGTAATCAACTCCAACCTAACTTTGTATGCTTGCAGAAGGTATAACAACTATGAACTGTATCGACACAAAGCATTTTGTCTGCCATTTTGTAAGATAGCACCACATAAATACTTTTTTTATGTTATATAAAGGGAAATATTTGACCGATTGCTATCAAATTTGACAAACAAATTACACTCCAGCTGACGAAGTAAAAATTTATGTTTTATTTCGTCAGGCACTGATTTTTAAAATGGCAAACATATTTATCTTGGCTTAGAATGCTCTATCGACGTAACGATGTAATTAATTACAGCTTATTTTTGTTTGCTGGTAGTATACAATATTGCTATCAACTGTATCTACACGAAGCATATTATGTCGACAATTTTGTAAGCTAGCACCATATGAGTAAATAAAATTTCGTGTCTTATCTTGGGAAGAATTAACTGATTCCTGCCAAATGTGGCAAACAATTTGCACTACAGCAGGTGTAAAATGGATGTCTTAGAAGGTCAGGTGCTTATTTTTAAAATGATGACTCTATAAATATTTTAGCTCCACTTATTTTGCTAGCGAAACAAATTCCAACTTAACTTTGTATGCTGGCCTTGTCAATTACAAGTAACAAATCTGTCTATACATCATTACTCTGCCATTTTGTAAGTTAACACACAAAATAAAAATTAAGTTTTGTTGTCATATCTCTGAAAACAATGAATCCATAATTACCAAATTTGTCGAAATAATTGTACTGTGGTAATCCATATAACTATATATTTTTTTAAGTTTTATGTGCACTTGTTAGCAGAATGGCTGCTATAAAATAATTTGTGCTTAGAGCACTATATCTACAAATCTACCTAATAGATTTTAGCTTAACATTGTATAGGCTACTCGTAGTATAAAATCATCAAATGTGCTAATATATTCAATTTTGCCCTCCATTTACGAAGATCATGACATGAAAAGTATGAAATTTTGTGCCATAACTCAGGTACGAATAAATCGATTTTCACAAAAATTTTCACACAAGTAGTACATTTTTTTAAGTGGCTCAGTCGCGTATTATCAAATGACGGCCGTGTAAAAATATCATGTTAGTAAATCCTATCATTCGAAATATTAGCATGATTAAATTCGTTGCTGGTGTTTAAATCCGACCTCCATAAAGCAGTTGAATTCACAATATCTTATGGAACTAAGTTTCTTGTGTTGTAATCCTGGTTAAGGCACATGTGTATCTGAAATATTCTTACAGCTGTTGCACATGTTTGTAGTTTCTTCTTTAATGTTATTGCTTTAAACGAGATGACAATGCCTACCTACCAACTCAGTTTTAAAGAAATAATTAAAACATGAATCGCACCCATTTTGAGGAAGTAGGCTCATAGTTATATCAGTAACTTCTTGTTACACTTGGGTAATTTTGTCCAACAAAAGGCATCCCTTCACAACACGATCTTACTTTGTGTCCACAAAAATGCCGTAGTACCTGAGGATCTATGAACTTGGCTTTTTTTATTGGTAACAAACCTAAAAAAAACATAGCAGTAAGTATGATGTTTTCACGTTTTTCTTTTATTACCCTTCTACTATAATCAAATGCTAAAAATGCTCACCTTCTTACACTTTATGCAGGTTCGTGAATTCTCCTGGACATTGAGGTTGACTCTGAAGATCATTAAACTCTGCTGCTGTTAAAACTGCCAGAGGTGACGAAATCAATGCTCCATTTTATGTAATCCTGTGAAGAAAGTTCATATCTTCTTTCACAACTCCAGATTCTTTCAATGGCTTTGTCATGAAAAGTTATTTATTCAAATATACGAGGCTGTATTATATGAATGCGATACCGTCACTAATGATTTCTCCTTCTGCCTTTATTACTTTAAATGGTAAAGTTTGGTTTCTTGCAGTTTAAAACATGGTTATCTACTTTCTTGGCAAATTCTAATACAGTTTTTGTTTTTGTTAATTCCATGTTTTTTGTCGCATTCCATATAGCTATGGCCTCTTATTGGAAATAGTATATTATCACTGTCTAATCACCCAATGGTATTATAAGGTAGTTCCCTTTTTCCAATAACTTCTGTGTAAGCATAAAAGACTGAATGACGATTTGATAGTTGGTGAATACTGAACGTATAAAAAGATAAATGGTGTTTATAGTATACATATTTTGTGCTGTGTTTGGCAATGGAAGATTCTCATGGAAATCCACGGGAACACATTCTTTCATATCAAGTTCTTTACTTATATGTCGTGAATTTTTTTTTTTCGTGTTAAACATTAGGACTGCTGTTGTATATGTTCTTTGTTTTCTTTTGTAAGTGACTTAATCTTATTTTCTGAAACTAATATTTCATTGTCAGTCATTGTTTCTGTAAGTACATTGTTTAATATTACAACTATAGTTTTTAATTTATCACAAATTGAACACTTATCTGTTTGTAGAGTACTAGGGTTGGGTTCCTTCGGGCACATTAGGGATCAGGGAGAGGATCTGAGGATCGAGGGGGCTCGACCGCGATGTTGGATTCCTGGAATTCCTGCTCTGCCATTCTGGTCACTAGAATGCCATGTTAGATTTCACCATGTGGTGGCCAATATGCCGCCATATTGGGCCGCCATATTTGTAGCCAGTATGTCAGCATATTTTTTGCAATTACTCACATTCCTTCGACTGCCAATTTGGTAACCAGTAACTCATTTTTTCATAATATATCATTCCGAGTGTTTTCTCCGAGTGCTCCCATGTTTTCTCTATTGCATTATTTGTTTCCTTTCTTGAACTTTCTTTACTTCTCTCTCTATCTTTCCTTTCCTTCTTCTATTATTTTCACTCTACCTTTCTTTCCTTTAACTCCCATTCCTTTGTCATTTATATCTCAAATCTGTCGCATGTGCTCCGATCGACAATATTTGTTTACATATTACTGGAAGCCGCCATCTTGGTATTTTTATTAATAATTTGTTACTGGGGAAGGCAATCTTTGGTTACATGTTACTGGAGGTTGCCATCTTAGTTTTTCATTTATCATTTGTTTCTCATCTTTGTTTATATCGGCTGATGCTGGGAGGCGCACCACTCATTCGATTAGTTTATAACTCACCTTTGTTCAACTGCTATCTTGATTCTGGCGGTGGTCGTTAGGTGGTTCGCAAGTCGCTCGGCCGCCATATTGGTTCTGGAGTTGGCCACTAGGGATGATATTTTTTATAACTCAAAATACCATCTGGAATGGTGCGGGATCGAACTGCCAGACTAATACCTTAGACTACTCGGATATCACAACATGCACAGGGACAAGAGTTTATAAGAAGTTTATAGTTTGTGGACGAATAAACAATATATGGTATCTCATTAAAGACATTGCATTTTTTTAAAAATATTATTGTAGAGGTTTGCATTTATTTATATATAATAATTTTTTCAGTATGTTTTATATTGTATTTCTTTTTCATTGTTTCGGTTTAAATTACATATATATTATTAAGATTTATAGTACAAATATTTGGAAGTATTTTACTGTTTAATAAGATATCAATATTTCTTTAAGCATAGTTTTAAAGCATTTATTAATACTTAGGTTTATATTGCACACACACAAAGTACACATTATGTTTTTGAAAATAAATATGTTTTCTTTATAGTTTACTATATTCAATTAATTTTTACATTTGTACGAACATTAAGTCGACTAGCCTTGTAATCACGCACGTACAAACAGGTTCTCCAGGGCATATGCGCCAGCTGTGACATGCATGTGCAATGACGTAGGTAAAACCCATGTGGGGGGAAGTGGTCAGATGTAAATGACGTCCGAGCAAAGTGCGTACGAACTTATGCAGCCCTGTAAAGCATTTGAAAAATGCCAAAAAAGTAGAAAAATACAGGTCAATGTAATTAAAATAAATCTGTAATGAAAAATTAGGTTTGAAAGTTTAAATAAAAACACTTTACCATAATAGTTGGTAATATTTAACAAAAGAAAAAATCACACATGTGCAAATTTTCGAACCCAGAACATTTGAGTTACAAGATGTGCATGCTGGCCACTCAACCATCGAACCCACAACAAGAAGTAGTGTCTTAATATTGTATACAGTATCCAATCGAAACAGGCGAATTCCCTCCTACAATTACATAAATATTTTTACTGTTTCGTTATATTTTTTCAATCAATGCATTTATGGCTTAAGAAAACTATATTTTAGAGCAGTTTTTCGTTTATTAAAAGGCATGTGATATACTTTATTAAAATCATATCGTTATTTTCAGTCGGAATCTGAATCATAAGTGCCTATGTTCAATTCTAATTATTTTTTTTATATTTTCTTTCTAAAAAATTATGTTGCATAGCAAGTCGGGCTCGTAAGCATGTGAATATGCACATGCATTTGCAAATATAATTAGCGAACTCTTACAAGGCAGACAGTCTCGTGAAATTGTAAGTTTGCAAACACCATTTCAACCACAGGAATTGTAATTTTTGTTATCCCTATATAATCATACCCAACGAAATGGAAAATGCGAGCCAGATTAGCGCCGACAAATTCTAGCCGACAAACTCAGGCCAGCTGATACCAGCCCGCTGTCTTATGCCGTAAGCGGCCCGATGGAAATATGGACTGACGGCTGACTGTTTTCCGAAAGTCTGAAAAATACACTGTACCGCTACCGGCAAGATACAATATGTATTCCGGCCTAACATACACGAAAAGTACGGGCCAGAATCGAGCCAGTAAAAGCTAGTGGACAAACTCCGGCCAGCCAAAATCAGCCCGCTGTCTTATGCCGAAAACGGCCCCATGGAAATATGGACTGGTGGCTAACTGTTGGCCGACAGTGTCGGGCCTACAATGGCTGGATGTCGCTACGGTCCAGGGCCTGCGACGGCTGGATTTCGCTACAATGCCGGGTCTGTGACGGGTGGATGTCGTTACGATGCTGGGATCACGACTGGATGTCGCTACACTGCCAAGCATGCACTGGCTGGATGTCGCTACCATGCTGGGCGTGCGACAGCTGGATGCCATTACGATGCAGGGCCTGCGACGGTTGGGTGTTGTCACGATGCCGGGCCTGCGATAGTTGGATGTCGTTATAATGACGGGCCTGCGACGGCTGGATGCCATAAGGATGCCGGGCCTGCGACGGCTGTATATCGTTACGATTCCGGGCCTGCAATGGCTGGATGTTGCTACATTACCGGACCAGTGATGGCTGTATGTCGTTACGATGCCAGGCCTGCGATAGCTGGATATCGTTACTATGCCGAGCCTGCGATGGCTGGATGTTGTTTCGATCCCGGGCGTGCAGCGGCATGATGTCCAGAAATAAGCAGTATAAAATTAAAAAAACCTTAACGGTTATATTAACAATTTTAGTAGTACTAATTTACTCTTGACATAAAGTCATTAATTTTACTTCTCAACACATAATAGGATATGAATTTCTTAAAATATTTTACTTGCCGGGTCTAGGACTCGAACCTATACACCGCCATTTTGGAGTCCAGCATGCTAACCTATTCACCATGGGGTAAGTCACTGACAACCTGCAGTAATTTAAATATATAGTGACACAAATTAATATAAAGGAATGTATAAAGTTCTTGATAATATAATAAATAATTTTAAAACTTATATTATTTGAAAACTATTTCTTCAGACGCTTACAAACAAAATTGTAATTATTAGTTTTTAATATATCTGTTGGAAGATTATACCAATGAAAAAAAAATTAGTCAACAAATGCCATGGGCTACCGCGCGACACACATAATCACTAAAAAGCATGCTAACGGATAACACACTGTCTCAAAAACGACATGCCATTAACAGCTAGTTTACAGAAAAGACAAAGATGCTGTATGGGAATCGGCCGGAAACATTTTCAAGATGCTTCCAACATGTTTGCTCAGCGATATCATGCAGACATATTTTCGGTGATATCCACCTATTATCCTAAAAAATACATTGGGCTATTGAATTTTTCTAACTGCAAACATTATGTCTCAAAAAATACATCATGCCATTAGCAGCTAGCTAACATCTTGCCTATTGAAACACTTTCCAAAATTTTGTCGCCAAAAATACACCATATATATCTTTATTGTGATAAAGAACCTTGTCCCAAAAATGTTACTGAGCAAAAATAAATAAAATATTGGCCAGCTTACCGAGAAGACAAAGATGTTGTATGGGAATCGCTTCAGAGACATTTTTAATATGCTTCCAACATTTTTGCTCTGCGATATCATGCCGACCAATTTTTGGTGAAATCAATCTGTTATCCTCAAAAATAAAGCGAGCCATTGTCTTTTTCTAACGGCAAACATTATGTCTTAAAAAAGACATCATGCCGTTACCAGCTAGCTAACATTTCGTCTATTCAAAACACTTCCCAAATGTTTGTCGGTAAAAAGACATTATATATATATCTTTATTGTGATAAAGAGCCTTGTCTCGAAAACGTTACCGGGCCGGAATAAATAAAATAATGGCCAGCGTACCGAAAAGACAATAAGGATGTATGCGAATCGGCCCAGAAACATTTTAAAAAGTCTTGTAACATGTTTGCTCTGCGTAATCATGCGACATATTTTCGGCGGTATACATCTTTTATCCTAAAAAATACAGTTGGCCATTGTCTTTTTTCTAACGGCAAACATTCTGTCTCAGAAGAGACATTGTGCCATTAACAGCTAGCTAACGTCTTGCCTATTCAAACCACTTTCTTATTGTTTGTCGGCATAAATTCATCATATTTGTATCTTTATTGTGATATAGAGCCTTGTCTCGAAAATGTTACTGGGCCGGAATAAATGAGACAATGGCCAGCGTACCGTAAAGACACAGATGCTTTATGGGTATGGGCTGAGAAACATTTTTAAGATGTTTGCAAAATATTTGCTCTGCGATGTCATTCCGTCATATTTTCGTCGATATCCATCTGTTATCCTAAAACATACAGCGGGCCATTGTCTTTTTTTGTAACGGCTTGCAATCTGTCTCAAAAAAAGACATCACGCCGTTGTCAGATGACTATCTTCTGGCATTGGGAAACAGTTGCCGACAGTACAGGTATCGGGCCGACAATTTGCCGACACTTTGATGACAGGTTGTGTTTGCTAGGTAGTAGTAAGCTTAAAATAATATTGGGCTTTTTTTTAAAGAGCTGTTTTTATATCAGACTGGTTACCCTACAATATAGGTTTAAAAAGAAATTTAAAAAAAACTGGTATTTATTATTCGATTTTCATATTTATTTTATTTTAAGTTGTATTGCAATCGTATGTGGAGTGGTACAGCAAAACATGTATGTCAACCACATTTCAGGTCTCCTCTTTTCAAGTCTAAATAATTCACGGTGTAAATTATTTATTATTTCGACAATTACTTGTAGGCATAACTATTCTACTCGGATTTTATTCAATGTATTTATATGTGAATAAATCAAGAAACATCATATTCTCTATATATCAGATGAAGTCGTCACGGTACAATACCAGCGAGAAATCAAAGACTTTTTTTTATTTATATAAAATATATATTTATGTACTTCAGACCACACACATAACAACAAAAACATTAAATTTTTCCACACCATTCACATAGCGTCTTTACACCAGCATACTCACTTTTCATGTGGTGAATATAATTTGCTTATACACAGCTAAAGACAGTCTATGCTAACAAGCATTTAACCAGAACCCTTGGCCATATATTTTCTCGAGAAAGTTTCACGTCTGCCATTGAAAACAACTCCAAAAAATGAACCCGACTGCTTATACATACTCATAAGCAGGCACCTTAACATTCAATGTTCCACCCACTGTAACTCATGCATTCCATCTGTTCTACCGACCAACGCCAGACTTAGATAGAGCAGGATTTTTTTTCTTTTTAAGTTTAACATTTTAATATATATATAATAACTTACAAATAATACTTTTAATGCAATCGCCGACTTATTTTCATATATTTTTTTATTTACTATTCATATTTAACTTATGTAATTTTCTGATATTTTATTTATTTACATGTAGAAGTTTTGCTAATCACACCGACCTTACCAAAATAATGTATTTACCGCTCATACGCTTTGCTCTACTGACATCAGTCAAATGTATACTACTCACTATACCACCATACCATTCATTATGTAACTCAATCATAGCAGATCACCCAACATCCCATCTCCTATTACAACAGAAAAAAAAATTCAACTGCACCACTTACTACAACAACCACAATATCCGTCATAAATCGATCAACTATACAGCTGAGGCCAACCCATAACCTAACACCCATTCGACTTGCTCTACCAACCAATAACTCTACCATACCGAGACCATTTATCAACACAGACTACACAAAGCAAACATAGAGCCCATACAATTGGCACAATCAAATTCTTCTCACACCATGCCAGCTGATACCAGTAAAAATAACCACCCATACTATACACTTATAATTTAAACATTCCTTAGCATTACAAGAGACACCGCCACACACATAATGTCCACAGCACCCGAGTGAGTGAAGAGATTTGGACATCTTTAAACATTCGAGGTCTTGAGAGCCGATGAAGGTGATTTAAGCGAGTATGGAGTGGCGCCGAAATGAAAGGGCGAGGAGAAACGGGAGATCCCCGAGAAAACCCACCGACCAACGTCATCGTCTGGCACAATTCCCACATGCGAAATTCCGGTTACCCGGCCAGGGATTGAACCCAGTTCGAACAGATTCATGACCTGTTGTTAGGAATCAATTTCCTGGGGAAATCCCATGCCAATATTAACGTTGCCCAGAAGGAATTAGTGTTTTCATTTTGTAAGTATCAACCTGTAGCAATTAGTTCTAAGCATGTCGCCTTTCATAATGTTTTGGTTTAGTCTACTGTAGAGGTTACTGAGATAACCCAGAGACAGGAGGCCGAATTGTGCTACTACAACAGGAGTTTGTGGATGTGGTCATGCACAAGTTGGGACACTATAATAAGCAACCTATACAGTTTAAATTGAAAGATTTAGAGCCTGTGTCCTCTGACCCTATAGAGTGGCACCCCCTAAACTGTAAGTATTTCGTCAAATAGTTTCATAACCTTCATGAAGAACATGTGGTCGAACCATCAGATAGCAACTATTCTAGCCCAGAATTTCTGATCCTGAAGAAAACCCCAGAAAAATATTGTGTCATATGTGTCTATCGCAAGGTAAACAAAATAATTTATGTATATCCATACCACCTCCTGACCATTGAGTCGGTTTTTCAACACGTGGTAAAAGCCAAATATTTGTATGTTTTTGATCTTAACAGTGCCTTTCTGCAATGCGAGTTGCATGCAGATTCTCATGGAACCTTGGCCTTTGTCACCCCGTGAGGGTAGTACCAGTGGACGCGGTTACCTATGGGCGTGAATTCTGGGCCTCAGGATGTGACCCATGTTCTTTTTCTCCATTTTGGGCAAATATCAATATGATTTCCTCTTCACATACATCGCCAATGTAAGCAAGTATATCCATTATTTTGAGTAGCACCTTAAACATCATAGACTTCTGTTTCTTGCACTTAGGGAGGCTGGCCTGACCATCAAACCTCATAAGGTTATCTGGGCCAAAACATACGTTAAGTATCTGGGTGTCGTCATTTCCGAAGGGAAGTTGTTAATGGACCTGGAAAAAAACAGTCAGTGGTGAGTTTCCCTGTGCCGAAGATTGTGAGAGGGGTTCGACATTTTCTAGGGACGGTCGGCTTTTACTCAAAGTTTATCCATAACTATGCAGACATTGTCGAGCCATTGAACACTCTCAAGCACAAGGGTGTCGATTTTGTATGGGGCGATGCCCAGGAACATGCCTTTTGCGATTTGAAGGAAAAATTAACCACACTGCCAGTGCTCCAATTTCCCCAGTTTAGCGAGCCATTCATCCTCGAACTGGATGCAAGTTCTAAGGCCATTAGTGCTGTACTATATCAGATGAGAGAAGGACCGCTAGTTACTGTCTCTTATGCTAGTCGACTCTTGACTTCTGTCGAAAAAATATTTTCTTCTTACAAGAAGGATGTCCTAGTCACCACCTACGGTATGGAGAAATTCAAGGATTACTTTTAAGGTGATGAATTTGATCTCCATACCGACAACAAGTCCTTGAGCTGGTTTTTAACAACAAACAAACCAGCTGGTTGTTTAGCTAGATGACATGTGCTGTTCACTTGCATTAATTTCTTCATTAAGCATATCATGCGAATCGATAATGGGGTTCCTGATGTGCTGAGCCACATGTTCGACTCAGACAATTCCATGTTGACACATTGCCTTCTGTGTCAGTGATGGAAAAGTTGAGCTCTTGAGTTAAGGTTGAAAACTCAGAGACTGCCACCTAGACTGAATCAGGTCTTCCTCAAGAGACAAGTTAAACCCAAAGTCGTGGTTTTACAGGATTTTACTCAGGTGTACCCAAAGTTACAATACCACCAAGGTATAGACCAGGAATGTCAAGGAATCATGGATGACATGGCATCTGGAAAACTGTGAAATTTTGAGATAAGTAAAGGCTTATTGGGGCAGGTTGACACCAATACAGGTACATTGTATTTCTATGTACCTCAGGTGTTTAGAGGGCAAATGTTTCATTATTACCACAACTAACATTTTGGTGCCCACTTGGGTCCGGAGAAGACCATTACTCGGGTGAAGGATATGTTCTTCTGGCCAGGGCTAGCAAAGGATGTTGAACAGCTCGTCCGTGAGTGTAATGAGTGCCAACGTGCAATGGCACGGAATGCCAAGATTGTAAGCCCTTATTGTGCCAACGTTGCGAATTTCCCTTGGGAATGGCTGTATTTGGATATCTTTGGGGCCCCCTCCCTCCCCATTCTAATTCAGGGTTTATTTAGACCCTTGTATACGTTTATAGTTTTAGCAAATTTGTCTTTTTCTTCCCTCATACAAGCATGAAGTCTTCAGGA
The DNA here is from genome assembly GCA_029891345.1 of Dryococelus australis. NCBI lineage: Eukaryota > Metazoa > Arthropoda > Insecta > Phasmatodea > Phasmatidae > Dryococelus > Dryococelus australis. The sequence goes on along the minus strand of CM057009.1, from coordinate 186,495,825 downwards.
ATTTGCATGGTATTGAGTTAGGGGTTATTTTCTGTATTTGGCTCACCAGTCCACATTGTAATGGATAATTCTACATGTTTAACATCACCCGAATTTAAGAATTTAGCCTTTATCTGGGGTATCAAGCTAGTCCAAACCACCCCCTACTATCACAAATTTAATGTGATTGAGAGGTAAAAGAGAAACCTGAAGGTAGATTTGCATGCATTTCAAACTGGGTCACACAAGGAGTGGGATGTGGGTTTGTATCAGCTGGCTTTGGCCTTTAACAATGCCATCAGTTCGGCCACCAATAAGGTGCCTTCAGAATTGTTTTTTGGTCGTAGTCTATTTCATCCCCTCATCAATGTATGGGGGTGTCATGACTTCTGCTGGGAGGCAGTCAGTTAAAAGGATTTGGATTATGTTTGGGCTAAGACTACCAAAAATCATAGAAAATGTCATGCTAGGTTGTGATCCAGGAAGAACAACAATAGTGGTGTGGTTAAGATCAAACAAAGAGACACATTATCTTAGTAATAAAGTGACGCAGTTCAGTGCTAAGCTGGCGCCTAAATATGCTGGACCATTTACATTTCGAAGGTTCTTGGAAGATGTGGCAATTCCAGGACACCTTAATATGGCATATATTTAGCAGATTTAATTAAGTACTGTTAAATAATGTGGTTTTGAGTGAAATGCTGGTGCAACACTGTGATGTACTCTTGTTTTTGTAAAAGTCATGTTCTATAATGTAAGATTTTGGTTGTAATGTAATACAAATTTGTAATTTCTAATTATTATAGGAGTATTGTATTATATTCATCATTGTGTTTTTAGGCTTTGTTTATAGGTCTGGTCCCCATGGAGTAATCATCTCTCATGTATGCACACTTCGTAGTGTTTCCATCATCATTTGGTATTAAGGTGTTCAAGACCATATGTGTTAATCTTAGTAAAAAAAGGGATAACCATCTGAAGTTTCGGAGGTTGCCATCTTTGACATGTTAGTACTTTATGCTGAGAAGGACGAATCTCATAAGTTTGTATTTTGTAATGCTTGCACAAGCCTTTGTTTGTTTTGGTTGACTACAAAATCGCTGGAGTTAGGAAGCTGTTGCAGAAGTTTCCCCGCCCAGATCTACTGATGGACGACTTTGTACAAATTGGACCTGTTTACTGTTGTAACTACTGGAAGGGATGGAGCTCCATGTGAATCTTTGCTAGAGCTGGCCACTTCAGGGGAGAGACATGACTGGCCTCATCTTGTCTACTTCAATGGATCTTCTGTCTTCTATCTTCGAGGGAATTTCATGGTGCTAATGAGTTCCCGGATCTTCTTCAAGATTTTAATGTCTTCATTGCTCTTCAAGTTTCATCTCTTCATCTGTTTTTTTTTAGAATACTATGCTGTCGGTATGTTATTTGATATTCTATGAATTCTCCTTTTAGAGGGGAGGGGGAACTTAGAAAGGACATATCAATTATGCCAATTAACACCCCGGTATTTTTATCACGAAATTTTAAATGTGACACCATAAAAACTAATTTTTTTAAATTGTGCAATTAAGTTATGCTTTACTTTACTCATGTAGAAATTTTCTGTTCCATTTGCCCTGCTGTTATGAGTGCAAAGGACCCTACATCTACATAAACAAATATTTATCTGATGCAATAATTTTTCGTACTTGCATAAAACATGTCCCGACACATGTCTTCAGATGAGATATCTATTACACATGTTGAAAGTATGTTCATAAATTTTACGAGGTACTAACGTAATCGCATGTTGTGAAAAATGGTTGCCCTATTGGACAGAGGCCACGCGGCTTAAGATGATTTTATTTTTAAAAAGATTCTAACTACGCCATATTTCACCGTTGACTAATCACTTACCTCCAAATTGGTATAAACTGGAAGATTTCTGTGATGTACTAACTAAGACGTTACTATCGGCTGGAGTTCATTGCCCAGAGTTGCACAGTCTCCCCGTCAGGTCGGCCGCGAAGGCCACACAGCGCGGGACACTTCTGCTTCGTGCCATGGCGAATTCACGCATGCACACTGCTCATTGTTGGACAGCTGACTGTGGAGCAGCCCGGGCTTGTGCCTGGCGGGATGCAGACGTCTAGGCGGCTATTGGCCGCGCACCCAAGACCGGAAGGAAGGATTTGAGGGTGATTGAAAGCGCAACTTGAAGCCACACCACCATGGGAATATGTATGTTTTCATCGCTGATTGGATGTGCATGAATGATACTTTGTCATTGTTTGTGCAATTTGTACTAAAGTTTGGTTCTAATGTTGTATAAATATTACCATGACGGGGCCAGTCGAGAGAGATGGCTACTTCGCTGCTTCTAGAGAGGAGTTTCTACAGATAAGTTTTTTTTTTTAACTTTGATGTTATCAACGACTAAATAGACTTTAAGCCCTTCTGGCTTGAAGGTTAGGTCGGACCAGATGGAAAGTCCTAGTAGGAGTTGGTTGGACATTAGTATATTTGACATCAAATAATGGATTTCATTTTTATTAAGACATTGTTTTAATTTTCTTGAAATATGAAAAATTTTCACACTTACATTTCAAAGTTTGTAAATGAGGTTTTAAATAACAGCCTTTAGTTAGAAATGGTTGGCAAAGTTGTTATTTTACAATATTTGTCTTGAAAGTCACAAATAATGCCAGAATACTATAATTTTGTGGAGCATTATCTTCAAGTGGCAATAAATTTAACTATGCATCTATTTAAATATGTTTAAGGGGGTTAATTAAGGCCCGTTGTGGGTTAATTTTAAATAATTTATTTGTCATCGAGTAAAATGGCCTTTACTATGTTTGCTATGCCCAGGTGCAAAGAATATTAATATCCTATATTTCACATATTAAATAATTACTGGTATCTTACAGTATTTTCCTGCTTGAGTAAAATGCCCTTTAGGATGTTTGCTATGGACAGGTGGAAAGAATTTAACAATATCATGTGTTTCACATAATCAATATTTTCTGGTATTGCCAGAACATACATGTGATTGAAATGGCCTTCATCTTTTTGTTAAAGTCAAAGGAAAGAAAGTAATTCCATTGATAATTGTATAGCTATGATTCATTACTTGTGATTTTTTTTGTGATTGGCATAGTCGAATGGCCAGATTCTGGCTTTATGTGACATTTTCGTGAAAATAAAGTGTTGGGGACAACCAGTAGACATAATTTTAGACACTTCAAGTTGATATTTTTCCTATCTACAGTTGTACTTAACATTATGGTCAAAGACCCATAGTGTGAATCAATGAAGATAAATAAATGAATTGAATCTTTTCAATCACATTTCAGTTTTATTTTTTGCAGTCTAGCTTTGAATTGGTGCCTCTTTGTTTTTCCCCGCACCACTCAATCCAGGGTTGATTAGGGCCATTGGATGACCGTCTTGTTGAGTACTCAAGACATAGGGGGCACCACAATGTTACTGAATACTACATTAATTTCTAAATGTAACTGCCAAGTGAGCTGTGAACACTTATATTTATAGACATAAATATTCCTAACATTTTCATTTGATTTAAAAAACAATTTTTTTCTAATCAACAGTATACATACCTACATAATATAATAGATATATATTTTCATTAAAATCTTTAAGGTCTACAATGCTAAAAAATAAAGAAAATTGTTATTTTACAAAAATCATTTATTATTATTTTGTAATTGCATTTTTCAGAAGGATGCAGTGCATTATATAATCGTATGTAGCCCTTTTCCTTGAGTTCTCTAACGATCGAACATTCTTCTTCCATGTTCAAGTAATTCCCACCACATTGCTTAGAGATCAAAATTCAGAGTCTGTTTACTAGTTTATTCGAGTACTCAGTATACATGTCGGTTGTATTCTCGAAGTCTTCCACCTTCTTCGCATTACGTGTCGAATGAATCTCATTGGTGTAATGTGTTCGCACACATTACACCAACGAGACAATAACATTGTCATTAGCAGTTCTATCTTCATAATAGTCTTCACTTCCTGTTTCATCATTATTTCGAAGTTTGATTTTCTTTGTAGCAGGAGATGTACGCTCATCAGTATTTATAACCGACGACCTTCTATCTTGAATTTCGTCGGCTTCATGTGAAAATCTTGCAAGTGTATATGTTGCACAAAAGACTCTACCGTTCGCAGTAATTAATTGATTCTGTCTTTATCATTAACTATCTTGTTATATTCCTCTGCAGAAACAGTATCCATAGATGTAGCAGGAGGTATTGGCGACATCGCTTGCCAGCTCCCAGTAGACAAAACCTTGCAGATTTCGGTATGTTTATACTTTGCATCACTTTGCATAAACTGCATGGTACCAATGTCGTTATGCTTCTTCGCGCGAAAAGATATCTTCGTACAGACCACCCTCTACGCCGCCGAGCATAACAGCCTTTGCTGAAGATATTTTCACGGAAACGACACTGATTACGACGTAGTGGTTCAGGCAAAGACTGGGATGGACCTGTTAGAGATGAAAGTGCTGGGACTTAAGAAGCAGGTAACATCGATAATAGTATTCTAGGTACCTCAGCCGAAGAGACCGATAACACTGCTGGTATCACTCCCGAAGTAGTCGATGGCACTGTACCAACCTCAGGCATCGATGGACTAACAAACTTTGGCTCCATACTGTATTCCAGTTTGCTTACTCAGCCGAGACGATCTACCTTTCATGGCATACATTGCCAAACTAAGCGTCTCAGCTGACCTCCGTACTGCTTATAATGTACGAGTATGTACACCTATGACGTCATTCTGGCTTTAAAACAATCGTATTACACCATTAATACATTGTTCGGACACCAACCAGCCAAACCGCCGAGATGCCACGTAACTACAGCTGACCAATCGCATGAAGGCACTGAGACATCACATGTGGTAGTCAGTCTGTGACTCTTGCCAGTCTGATACCTCACAAGACTGACCTATTAATGACCCCCAAATGACACAAAAATGATTACACCACAGTCATCTTGACCCCCTTAATGACACCTAACTACCCCTAAATTGTCCCTATTGAACCCTAAATGATCCCTAAATTACTACTAATGACCCTTAAATGACCATGTAAAGTCCCCTAAATGACCCCTGACTGACAGCATCTGGTGCTGTTTGCGGTGCTTATTGTGGTACTGACCCCCAAATGACCCCTTAACTTACCTCTAATGGTCACTAAATGACTCGTAAATCCCGCCTAATGACCCCTAAATGACCTCTTATTATAGAGTTGAAGGCAGAGACAATTGTAGTTGTAGGAACTGTTGCCACAAGTTTTAGAATGTCTCCTCAAAATATCACTCCGTGCAAATTTCCTCTCACAGAAATCGCACTGAAACAACACTCTAGAAATTTTCATTCTGCATGTCTTTGCATAGACCAACCTCTCATACTGATGTGCATTTTGAACATAGGTAAAAACACGTTCGCAGAATCGGCATTGGTGCCAGCCAGTTAGCGATGATGCAGGTCGCGACTCCATGGCCGTCGTGCTCAAAGGCATACCTTCGTATTCTTAATTCATATTTGTGGTCTGGGAGCACTCTGAGAAAATCCAAATACTAGTTCGCCCCAGAAGAACACATGCAGGTACTTTTACATAGATATATAAAATAGTTATATATATGATAGGCATACATTTGAATTTTTTATATAAGATAGGAATATATATATTAATATATAAGATACGAACATATATATAAGATAGGTGTATATATAAGATAGGAATATACATAATTATGTATAGAAAAAATCTAGTACCTATATGTGTTCTTCTGGGCTAAACGAGCATTTGGGTATTCTCAGAGTGCGTCCATACCGCGAAGATGGTATGCCTTTAACCTCGACGACCATGTAGTCGCGACCTGCATCATCACTAACTGGCTGAAGCCTGTGCCGATTTTTCGATCGAGTTTTCGTCTGAATTCAAACTGCACATCGGCATGAGAGGGTGGTCTGTACGATGACCTGCTGGTTTAAAACTTCAAGAAAGTCGTTTTAGTGCGATTTATTTCAGATGCAGTTTGTACGGAGTGGTAGTGTGAAGAGATATTCTAAATCTTGTAGCAATGGTCCTCTGCAACTACAATCGTATCTGTCTCCGCCTCTGCAATAAACGGTCATTTAGGGGTCATTAGAGGTAATTTAGGGGTCATTAGGAGTAATTTAGAAGTCAAGGTGGTGGTAGTGGAGTTACTTTTGAGTCATTTGGGGGTCATTTGGGGGTCAGTCTTGTGAGGAATTAGTCTGGCAGGAGTCAGAGACGGACTACTGCATTGATATTTCAGTGCCTTCGCGAGATTTGTCAGCTGCAATCACTTGGAAACTCGGCGATTGGTTGGTTGGTGTCCGAACAATGTATTAATTGTGTAATATGATTGGTTCAATGTCAGTATGACATCAATGGGCTTGCATACTCGCATATTATAAGCAGTGTTGAGGTCAGATGAGAGGCTTATTTTCGCAATGGCTGCCATGGAAGTTAGATCGTCTCGGCTTGTGAAAGCAACTGGAATATAGTATGGAACCAAAGGTTGCTAGTCCATAAACGCCTGAGGATGGCACAGTACCATAGACTTCTTCGGAAATGATACCAGCAGTGCCATTGGTATCTTTGTCTGAGATGCCCAGAACACCATTGTAGACATTACCTGCTAATTAAGCTCCATCACTTACATCTTCAACAGGTCCGTCCAAGTCTTTCCTGAACCACCATGTCGTAATCAGTGTCGTTTCTGTAAAACTATCTTCAATAAAAGCTGTCATGCTCAGAGGCATGAGAGGGCGGTCTGAACAAAGAGATCTTTTCGCGCAAAGAAGCAATACGAAATTGGTCCCATGCAGTTTATGCAAGGTGATACAATGAAGGAACATACCGAGATCTGCAAGGGCTCGTCTAATGGGATCCAGCAATTGATGTCGCCAATACCTCTTGCTACATAGGTGGGTACTGTTTCCACAGACAATAATGATAGGATAGTTAATGATAAAGAAGGAACGGGTGTCTTACAGTGAATGGTACAGTCGGTTAGCACAAAATATACACTTTCAAGCCATTCACATGAAGTCGACAAACGCACACTAAAAGATCGTCGGTTATAAACACTGATGAGCATACGCCTCCTGTTACAAAGAAAAGCAAACTTGGAATTTATGATGGAACAGGGAGTGAAGACGATCACGAAGACAGCACTGATAATTACTATGATGACAGTGATAGTAATGAAGGCGTTGATGATTCCCTCGACGTTCCCACACATTCAACCAACGAGATTCCTTTCAAAAGTTATGCGAAGAAGACGGAAGACGTCAAGAATACTGACAACATATTTACCGAAGACCTGAATAAACTTGTAGAGAGACTAATAATTTTGATCGCTATGCAAAGTGGTAGGAATTACTCGAACATGGAAGAAGTATGTTCGATTGTTAGAAAACTTAAGGAAATTGTCTACATACGATGTGATGAACTGCTTTCTTCTGAAAACTTGATTATAAAATAATAACAATGTATTATTATATAATAACCGTTTTTCTTTATCTGTGTGCATTGTATCATTCTATCGTCCTTAAATAATTTAATGAAATTTTTTTATCTATTAAATTATGTAAGTAGGTATACTGCTGATAGGAAAAAATAGTTTTTTTAATCGAATGAAAATAACAGGTACAATTATCTCTATAAGTGTCGACATCTCGCTTGGCAGTAACATCGAAAATTTACATAGTAGTCAGTAATGTAATATGCTTACTGATTTTATTCATTTTTTCTATATATTTTTTCAAGGTCATTCATGGTCTTGGAATTAAATTCAAGGTCACTTGCATCTAATATGGTGGTAGTAGTCTAAAATGTCATATGCTCACTGACTTTTATGTATTTTTTTATCTAGTTATTTTCTATGTCGTTTAAGTTTGTGTGTAATCTGTAAAATTATATGCTTGCTTAGTTTAATGTGTTTTTTTCTTGAGCTTTGGTTTTCAAGGTCATTCGACGTCATGGGGTCAAGCTCAAGATCGACTGCATCTAATATCGTGGTAGTAGGATTTTATGTCAATGTGATACACTGTCATCTATGTACTAAAACATTGCCAACCTTCATATGTATCTCTGCAGGTTCATAATGAATTGGGACTATTTTAGAATCGGAATTTAGCTGTGATATTATGTCGCATACTCTGTAATTTAAAAAAATATATTAGAGTATTGGACTTTATTTTTTTAACGGTTCGATATTTCGGTGTAACAATAAATGTTTCCTCTGAAGGTTCAAAATAACAACTTAAAATACTAGGATTTTTTTCACTTTCGAATATTGCTTCTATTCGGAAATATAAATATGCAGCACTGTTCGGGGCATGAAGTGTATCATCTTATGTTCGTTACTGGGCAACTTCTTCGCTATTACCTTAGTGAGTGTCCTGTTATCTCTATACTTTAATTTGGTTTTATGAGCACATGTATGTGTGTGTGTGTGTGTGTGTGACGTATTAACAAGTGGAGAAAAACCAATGTTTTTCTTATTTCTTAGTTTCACAGCATCATAAAGTATGTATTGTTTCAACAGAATTAATAAATAATTTCACATTGGATTTGTTATATAATAAAATTAATATAAGTGTAGTTCGCACCAGAATTAATGTGTAAACAAATTTTGCTAGAATTAATTTTCTACTATTCGAAAGGGACTATCATAACTCTACAATTCTGTGGTATCCGTAATGCACTGACTGCTATATACTCTAATTTTTTCGCACTTGTGAAGTCTTCCATTATATGTCTCGACGCGAAGGGTGGTGAATTCGAGCTTATGTGCATGTATTTGCTGGACTTCGTATTGTGGTATATTTCTGCATTGTGGACTAGCATCTCGGTAATAGAACTGTGTTTTAGTTCGCATAATTTCTGAAGGATGAATACTATTGACACCTGCTGGATCTGAGGCTGCACTTATACATACACATGTTCGCATGTTACTTGTCATTCGACTATAAGTCAGGTAGCAATGTGGAGGGACTCTGGAGAGAGAGGATGGGGTCATTATTCTGTGGATCAGATATATCTCTTAATGGAGGAAGTGCACGCGATTGTATGAAAAAACAGAAATTTTGTTTGCTGATCGTACCAGTTTTTATGTTCTTGTACTTGTCGTGACCTTTACGCTGACTTGTCATCACGGAATATAGTTTTTCCCTGTACAACTTACTGTACGTACATATTTTTCATGTATAAAGCGTTTTATATGTCGACAATGGAGATCGAAATGTCATTGTATGTGAAGTAACCATATGTTTATTCTTTCCTGCTGATTACATTTTCTAACATACTGATTTTTAACTTGGGAGGGAATGTTTTTCACCATTGGTCCTAAATATTTCATTATTGTCTCTGACATTTTTTCATCGTTGGTGGGCTACGTCTGTACCTGTGCGGATTGTATGTATCCTTGATAGAGGCTTCCAACATGACATTTTTCATTAAATTATGTATAGTTCAGTGCCTTCGTGAATATTTATTTCTGTATTTATTAATATTTGTCATCGCAGGTCCTATCATCGTTGGTCCTACCATTAGTTCAACGATTTGCCTAAATTTTTTTCATCGCTAGTAGGCTGTATATTTTTGCATCTTAACACCGAATAAACTTGTCTAGGATATCTTACATTTTTACATTTTTTATAATTAATAACCATGTATGTTGAAGTCAACGAATTTACACATATATTTTTATAGGGAGTGCATTAGCATGGGGCAGTTTATTAATGGACAGTGCAGGGACTTCTATGCATCCTATTTTTCCCGAGTGCTAGCTTTAAAGGTGTTTGGAATGATTAGTCTTTTTTCATTAGTATAGCAGTAATGTGTGTATAACTCTTCCCATTACGTACTGTAACATGTATTGTTTTTCGTCAGTATTGTACTATGTATTTCCCCTATGTCTCCACAGGTATAATTTTTTTCCCTCAGTATGTCTCTGTCAATATGTTATGACATTTTTTTCGTAAATCGGTTTAATAATGGAGATATAATTTTTGTTCTACTATATATATATATATATATATATATATATATATATATATATATATATATATATACACACATACGAGAAAGATATATATATATACATACGAGAAAGATATATATATATATATCTCTTTCTCGTTCGATTGCTATGCCTTTCCAGTACTGTACCATATTTTCTCTCGTTGTTGATGTACCATACTTACAATCGATATTGTAACGCATATGTTGCCCGTATGTCTCAGCGTATTTTTGTTTTGATTAGTGTGTGTTGTTTCTGATGGAGACGTGTGTCCCAGGGCCGAACCTGTGCCATTTTTACACATTCTCAACTGGGGCTAGAGTTCCTCGGCGTATTACATGATAAATTTATATATCGTCGCAATCAGTTGGAACACTACTAATGTATTCTTCAAGGTATGTTTCATGTGGGAAATATTCAAGCATTGATAACTGTTTCTGGATCATAGTTTTCTCTCCGGTGGGCGGCGCGTCGGGTGGCTGGCCGATGTGGTTCGCACGTGCGCGTCCGGTCAGGTGTTGCTGCGAAAAATAGGGACGTTGCGAATACCTCTTGCCTTCCAAGTCTAGAGACGACAATTATGGCAGCCTGTCTTGAGCTGCACACACTCCCTTCATTTTATTAATGCAATTACATTCATATACGGAATAGGTACCAGGGTTAACAGAAATCAGGTCTCATGTAACTTTTTATAGTCTTTTTTTTCAAGGTCATCTGCATGTCTCTGGCAGAATATTAGTGTTAATAAAAGACACTGTCCGTTAAGTTTGTGTTGGTACTGTGTAAAGAAAAAAGGAGAGAGACTCGAGGTCAAGGGGTCACAGATAATGCCATCTGCATCGAATATGGTTGTAGGTGTCTGTAATTTATTATGTCGGATTTTAATGTATTTTCCTCAAGTATTTTGTTTCGAGGTAATTCAAGGTCATAGGGTCAGGGTTGATGCAGTCTGCATCTAATATAGTGGTAGTAGTTTGTAATGTTTTATGGTTGCTGACATTTTTATATAGTTTTATCGTGTTTTTGGTTTTTAACGGTAATTCAAGGTAATGGGGTCAAGGTGAATGCAGTCTCCATCCAATATTGTGGCAGTAGCCTGTTATGTATTATGTTTGATTACTTATATATATTTTCCTCGATTTTTGGTTTTCAATGCCCATCAAGGTCATGGGGTCAAGATCGAGGTAGTCTGTATCTGTTATGGCGGTAATAGTCTGTAATGTATTATGCCTAGAGATTTTTATGTTTTTTCACGAGTTTTTCTTTTCAAGGTTATTCAGAGTCATGGGTTCAAGGTCGAGGTCATTGGCTTCCAATATTTAATATGGGTGATGTCTACCAAGATGGTGGTTGTCTACTAAGATGGCAGCCTCCTGTAACATATATAAGTTTCTTTAAAAGTAAATGTTTTTTATCGAGGTTATAGAACATTTTTAGTAAGTTTTCAAACTATTTTATAAATAACATTTCCGTAACATTTTTATAATCTTTTTAACAATTTATACTAAAAATTTTCATCTATACTAATATTATAAAGAGGTAGTGTTTGTAACTTTGTGTGTTTGTGTCTTTGGATGTAGGAGGTAATCTTCGAAACTACTCATCCGATTTAAAAAATTCTTTCACCAGTAGAATGCTACGTTATCACTGAGTGCCATAGGATATATTTTATTTTAAAAATCAATAGGTATCCCTACTAAAACTCCAATAATGTAACCCAAAGTGTAAATAAATTACCTATAAAATCCCTTACATTGCGTGCACGCGAAAACTACTGATGATAGAAAAAAATAATGTACTACGGCTTTGCAGGACGGACAGATTCGGAAAATAAAACGTGCTGTGTGCTGCGTACGGCGCCAACCTTAGAAGCTCTACTGCCATTATGGGGGGAGTTACTTTTGTGTTTCCTGGGGATTTTCGGCAGACACTTCCTGTAGTTACAAAAGGGACGCGTGCAGATATCATCAAAGCATGTCTTAAATCATCTCCCTTATGGAGTTCTATTCAACACCTAAATTTGCGAACGAATATGAGAGCCTATCTTGGTGGAGACACGCATAAAGATTTCCCACAACAATTGCTCAGACTTGGAGAAGGAGTTTTTCCTTCTCTAAATTTGGGCACTAATTCGGCTGAAATCATTTTAAATGAGACATTAGGTCAGATAGTCCACAGTCTGCAGCATCTTATAGAAGCAGTATATCTCGGCCTCGAAAATTTACTGGAAAGAGACTTTCACTGGTTGTGTTCTAGGGCAATAGTATCGCCTAGGAACGACACTGTCAATGAAATCAACAATCTCATTATACAAAGAGTTCCCGGCCAAGTCAAAACCTATAAGTCTATTGACACAGTCACCAATGTTGACGATGTCGTCCACTTTCCTCAAGATTTTCTAAATTCGCTTAATCCTTCTGGCTTGCCACCTCACGAACTATCATTATAAGTTGGTACTCCTATCATGCTTTTAAGGAATATAAGCCCTCCTAACACGTGTAATGGCACAAGATTGCTCATTAAAGACTTGAAAGAAAATTTGATTGTCGCGACCATCCTCACCGGTCCAGCAGCCGGCCAGCTGGAAAACATCCCGAGGATTCCCATGATTCCCACGGATTTGCCAATATCTTTCAAACGGTTGCAATTTCACGTAAAAACATCGTTCGCGATTACTATGAATAAGTCCCAGGGTCAAACTTTCTCTTTGGTTGGAATCGACCTACGAAAAGAGTGTTTTTCCCATGGCCAACTATATATTGGTTTATCACGAGTTGGAAGTCCCGAGAAACAGTAAATTTTGCTACCAAACAATAACCGGACGTTAAACATTGTCTACAGAGAATGTCTTAGCCAATAACATATTAAATACTTCTATCACAGATAAATTGCATTGTAATATAATGTATATTAATATTAAAATAATAGCAAAAAAACTTTAAATTATAAATTATTTAATTAATTATTAAATTATAATGTGCTTTTTTTTAATGCTTTAGGAGAGTTTACCCAACCTAATTATCGCCGGGTTAAGCAGTTTTTTTTCTTAATTGCACCCGTGCGAAGCCGGGGCGGGTAGCTAGTGTATAAACAAATGAGGAACGAAAAAAATCAAGATTACGGAATTAGTATAGTTGAGGGGAGTGGGTGCCAGGTAGTCAGTCGTCTGCTGGGGATGGAACGAATGTGGTTAATGGTGGTGCTGGGAAATGTAAGGCTTAAAATTATTTGTATATTTAAAACCATTTTTTAAATAATTTAAAAAAAATTACCAATTTAATTTTTATTATATTTTTTTGGGATTTTTTGGAATATTTTGCAATTTTTTTATATTTTTTGGGATGTTTGAATTATCAGGGTCAAAGGTCAAGGTCGTGGTCATGGTCAAACGTCATTTGAATACCATATGGATGCAACATAGTTGATGCTTAGGTCTGAGTCCTATCCTCTATACCTTGTATCGATTTGGCATAGGGTATGTCTATAAAACCAATATGGCCGCCATTACTCTGTAGGTCAGAAGGAAGCCCCTCCCCCCTCCAAATTAATCAAATGTGCTAAGATTGGATTTTAGGTGCTTGTTTTGTCACGAGGGGGCTTCTACGATTTTTGGGGGCTTCTACCTTTTTTTTTTTTTAGGTGAAACGGGAAAATTTTTAGGGAAAAAGGGAAAAGTTTTAAAAAAGGACGTTTTTAGGGTCTTTTGGTCAATTTTGCTGGAGAAAGAGAAATTTGAGGGAAAAAGGGAAAACATGGCCGTCGGGTGACAATACAAACTGGCAGCAGCTGGCTTCTACGCTCCTACTGCCTCAATCCCTTGCAAGCCAATGCCCATTTCCCTACTACTAGCAGTGTTGATCTTATTGTACCTGTGCTTCTCAGCTTTGCAAAATTATTTTATATTAGTATAATGTCAAGTAAGTTTGTCGATTCTCGTGCAATATACATGGGTTGTTAAATAACTATTTGCTTTTATAATTGTAATTTATTTATTTTAGCATCAGTGTGTAGCAATGACGTCTCTCTTGCACAATTAATGGTTTTAATGTATTTTGTTTCGTATGTGCTTAAAGTTCTGGCACTATAATAATAAGTATTTGAATATATATATATATATATATATATATATATATTCTAATAAGTATTCGAATATATATATAATATTTTAAATAATATATAGAGTATTTAAAACATTATAAATTTTTACCTTGTACTGTGCAACATAATACCTCTCGTAAAGGACGTGCATGTGTGAATCTGCTAGTCTGTCTGTTACCCTGGAGCCTGATGCGTCTCTCTTTCTCTCTTTCTGTTTCTTTCTCTCGGCTAGTGTGTTGTGCCATTCGTTCGACTTGACGATGCCAGCACGGTGTCCGCACTGGCGGTCAACCACCTGGGCTGTCTTACTGATTCTTGCAATGTTAGTTGATCGTGTGACATCGCCGGGTCGGACGTGTTCCACTGCTGGTATTGTGTGTTACCTGTACTCTGAATTTGATGGTTTCGTTGCTGTCGGTTCGTAAGGTAGTCTTTCGCTATTATGTTGTACTGATCAGGATGGCCTGGTATTGACTAGCGTAATTTAACTCTATCTTCATACAGCACCCAATGCATGTGTAACATGTGATTGCAATGATTGGTAAGTTCTTATAACAAGTTTTCCTTTATATGTGTTGCCATCAGTGTGTAGTAGTGCTGACCTTATGATAACTGTACTTCTCAACTTCGTGAAAGTATTTTTATTTACACTGACATTACACACAGTTTTCGATGCTGCTAGTATATGTCCCAGATAGAGAAAAGTCTTAGATAAAACATTCTTATTGCTGGTCTATGACTATATAAAAAAATGTGTTATTCTCAGTGATAGTAAAAACATATACAATAAATTTTAATTTTGTGTATATGAATATAACAATAATAATCAAACAGAAATATTTACACAATTTTTAAAGTGTACGTAAATTAATACACAATCACTGCATAGAAAAGTTTTAGCTTTTAGAATAAAAGTATGACTAAAGTTGCCCTGCATTCAACTATTTTATTGGTACATGTACTAATTTCGACATATGTATTATATTTCGTTTCCATATAAGGTTTCTTTTTAAAAATATGTTAATTTCGCATTCATATAATATAATATAAGAGAATTTCATAATTGGTTGTAGTGAAGGTATAAAAACATTTACTTACAGAAGATTTATTTAGTGTTCTATACACATTAGGGTAGATACCATTGTGTCTGGATATCTAGGTGAGTTAAACCATGTGCTGCAAAAAGTGATTTTAAATTTAATATTGCGAATAAAATATAATTATTTGTAATTATATTTCATCTCTAGTGCATATAATACAATTTGTTTCATATCTTAAAAAGTATGGCAATGACAGCCTACTGTGCTTATAAAAGGACTAAAGGCATTATGAGCCATATCACATTGATTGGTGCTACAATCAGGGGCTATAGTCTGAATTTAGTGACTTTAATTTAAACAGTTCGGAAATGATAGCAAACTATGCTTATAAAAGGTTTTAAGGTAAAATGAGCCATGTCGCACTGATTAGTGCTACAAACAGAGCTTGTAGTCTGAATTTGTTAAATATAATTTAACCCTCCATCGGGCACGTGGGTTTGCAGAACACCAATAGTCGCGCTGGGTTTGGTGGACCAATGCTCTTTCTTCGGAAGAATTTATTCATTATTTCTGTTTGCACGAAATAAATATGACTTTTAAATTATATACATACCAAGAAAGCTAAGAAAAAATATGCAATACATAAAAACAACAATGCAATGGTAAAACACAATTAGAGTCTTCACTTGATTAGAGCAATTTACTTGTAATTTATGTTATTTATATGATTAGTTATATTTGAAAAAGTTTATTTTAAGTCTATAGTTCAAAAACACTCTAAATTATATATCACTAACTTACATTATCTTTGCTTCCCAAATTCAAAAATGTTCATCATCAGGGTCACAGACACTTTCTGTGCTGTCTGTGAGCAGACACAACTCGCAAACAAGTTTTGCATATATTTTCAAACACATATATGTTTTACATATTTCACACGCAAATGTGCTGCGGTAATCCTCCCTTGTTTCCTTATAGCACTGTTGGCACATTTTTCTTTTCTTGCTGTTGGGTTCTGACATTTCTTCCAAGTCCTCTTCTGGTTGCTCTTTAGGTTTGTATTTCCCAAGCAACATTTTTATTTCATTCGGCAAGCTTGGTATTAGTGCCCTCCGCTTTAACTGCTCCACCAGTAAGTTTCGGGCCAGTGTTTTCAGGTAGTCGCATCTGTTGGGGTATTTGTTTTCATTCCCCAGGTAGACAACCATTGACTTTATTCCTGCAATGTTCAGGATGTAGTATAAATTACCATCGGCCACCTTCTTCTTAATCTAGCAAAATCGTACATAGCACACAGTTAGTAGAGCCAGCGACCCACTTTTGGCCCACGTCTAGAATGATATGTGGATGGAACGGATAATCGATTATTCGATTAATCGAAATGTGCATGCATATCGATTAATTGCTAGTTGATAGATTATTAATCAAATTAATTTAATAATTCTTTAATAAAGAATTATTGGTTGACATAAAATTTATTTTATTGGTGTTGAAAGGGTCAAGGGTAATATTGGCGGAGCAGTATCGATGTGTACTCTGTGACTTTTTGGAGTCGACTGAACAGAGGGATGGGTTGCAATTGTTTATATAGGTGTTGATGTTAGTGTAAGAGAGGTATAAATAAAATTATTATTTTCTGTTCGGAGCACTTGTGTCCGACATGCGGCGCGGGCTACACGTCCAGGTCGAATGTCTGTATGCATAGTGAGGATATAAATAAATGTTTTCGGCGAAGTAAATATTTTTTTTTATGAAAAGAGACAATTTCTGTTCAAACGACGATCTACTAACATAATTAAAACATGCGAATCGAGGCAATACTAATCATAATCACTCTTCGAATACCACGAAATGAACGAGTTAGCAAACTTTAATCATGCAATTACCACATGCAACATTAAATAAAATTAATATAAAAACAAGATATTAAAAATTGCTTTAATAATGTGATTACCACGAGAGAAAACACACCACAAGAGAAAACTGAATTAAAATGACTTACACCGAGTACGTCGCACACGACAGAACTACAAATCTCACAATACAGAACTACAAATCGCACACGACAGAAATCTAAATCTTAACGAATGGAACCCAAATTTACATTAATATCGTAACGAAATATATTATATTTCAAACACCGGAATAAACGAAACAAGAGTTAACTAATTGACTTTTCATTAATCAAACACACTGTAAAAATACGTACACACAGAAAAGCTCATCGATGAACACCATAGCACATCTGGAGGGATACTGAGGTGTTGGAGCTCTTACAAATATTGAACCCAGCAGAGAAGCTACATTCTGATTGCTCTCTGAATGCACGTTGACCACTCGCGATTGATTAGATATGCAAATCAACAGAAAACATTTATTTTCATCGAATCAAATGAAATAAATACAAATCATAAAAAATTAATTTAATCATGCGATTACCACTAGATAAAAAGCACATCACACAAAACTAATATGAAATAATACTAAGTAGCAAATGAAAAACATGTCACAAGAGACAAATTCATTAAAATAACATAAACAGATTACACCGCATATGACAGAACAGAACACAACATTTATATTAATATCGTAACGAAATATGAAGAACGAATTTCCTTAACAATATTTCAAACACCCGAATAAATGACACGAAACAAGGGCTAACCATAAGCATATTAAATCGCACCAAACAATTTCATACTTTCAAAATATGCAAAATTGTTAACAATTATATTGAACACACTAAATCCTACAACAAACTATTTAAATATTAACATAGGAAAAAATATATTTTACACCCACCCAGGAACGAAATATTCGTCGTGCACTAAATTACTCACTTACGCCCACAAACCCAGGTGTAATAAATTCACACTTCACAAATCAATAAAAACACACGATTTGCAATCAAATTACAACTTACATTTACTCCAGTTGTCATAAACCCCCCTCCCCCTGACAAAAATCTCCTCCCACAATGGCACACACACACAAAGTCACACTCACATGTACTTTACTTGCTTAACCCTCATAGGCTACCAAGACCTGTATTCTAAACATGCATCGAAATACAAGCAAGGAATGCTTTACAAAAATCAATAAATACACGAAACTACTGTTTTTAAACACGTAAATATAAGCATTTCACAAACGCATTTTTCGGTAGCTCATACGACCGTCACAACACTCGCCTCTTGCGAAAGCGTACTGCGAAAACCCGAAGCACATATTTCGTTATATCACATGTTAATACACACTACAACTGCTCTTACAAAAGCATATGCCGGTGGTTCGTCTCTGTCGCTCCAAATCGCCTATCGCACGCATTTCCCATAAATTAATAATAAAAATGTTTCAATTAATCAAACTTAATAAATATCCGAACCACTTATCCGAAACTACGAGAGAAGGAAAGTAGTATATGAAATGGTTTCACTGTTCTAGACCTTGTAGCCATCTTGGCTATTTGCTTGGAACTAAACTCTCCCGCAAAACAAGCAGAATGCACGAGTCACCCCTCCACAGCCTCCCGACAGTAACAAAGAAGCTGCCTAAATAGCTCACAACTCCAAGATAGCTGGGGGAGCTGCTCTGGCGAGAGCAAAACTTACCTGTCGAGAAACGTCAGGCTCGCCGAGGCAAATTTCACCTTTACGTCTCCAGCAAACTACGTAAAAAATATTTTTTTATCGAAATATATTCTAAATCTTTTACCTCAATTTCAAAGATATCCCCAAATAAACCAATCTTAATAATTCCAAGTAGCGACGGAAATATTACGTTATTCAATGTTCACACTCATTGCCTCTCAAGACATAAAACTAAGTATTTGAAAATCAGTTTTCTCAATACCTAATATTCAAACAATTTGGCAGCTACCACGATTCTACAAACATTTTTAATGTACATGCCTGTTTATTCTAAAATACATTTCTGCGTCTACATTTCTTTACAAAAATATAACTTTTTAATTTAATCTTTGTATACTGTCTTTAACAAATTCCTTTTTCAAACAATCTCCTCCAAATCTTTTGACTAAATAGACAAATGTATACATTTATGAAAATAGTTTATTTACAAATAATACGATTCGACGAAATATTAATGAAAAACCCCATTTCAAGATTGAAATTAACTCGAGAGGATATTATAATGTAACGATATAGGTATAATCCTGTCTTATATATCAATATTTTATAGATAAATTTTATGTATATCTTCCTCTAAGTATTTTCTCCTGGGTGAACGTGTCTTTGGGTTTTCTTAGAGTGTTCCCAATCGCGAATTTATTAGGACTTTTTCTACAAAATTTAAATTTTGCAATAAATTATGTTTCTTTTGTTTTAAACAGTATATTTTGAACATAAGGTTAAGAACCAACGATGTTATTATATGTCAATGAAGGAAAAGTTTAACACTTTTCACTATAGTAAAAGGTTTCCTGCGATTTTTATGTTGGTTGAGAGGTTTAAGATGCTAGATTTAAGCTCTAGGTCCCTGTATGGGAGCTTGGATTCGAGTTCCACACCTGACATATAATCTTTAAGTCATATATTGAGATGTTAATACCATAAGTAATCGCAACACAGCTTAGGTATGTTGGGGGAGGGGAAGTAGTTATGTGAAGATGTGGAATAGGTGGATCAGGTCTAGCAGCTTGTGGAGGAGGAGGAGGAGGAGTTGATGACCCAGAACTGTACAGGTTAATCTTATGTAAGTACGACTGATCGAGGTTATCATTGCAAGATTGTTTAGGGAATCGTCCCTCGCTTAGTATCTCTCACTCTAAATATGGGTAATGTTAGTTGGGTATCCTCATGTTCGAGAGCCTTCCCAGGTTAATCTTATAGCTCTACTCCTTCCATTTACCAAACTGCTTTAGATGATTAGTAAAGAGTGTTAAAGATTGATAATGATTGATGGTAAACCAGAATGTTTTGCATTATAATTTGTTAAGTTCGATACATTTATTAAACCTTTTGTAACTATTCTCGTGTGAATGTCTGTCTGGAATATACATTAATTATATTTACTTATCAAACATTACGTGATTCGTGTAATATTCCGAGAAAGTATGTTATATTAATAGGTAGCGTCTATTACGTATAATCTATTACAGTTGAAACCTTAGAAGGGAAAGTTTATATCATCCATTTCTTATCCAAAATTCGAAGGCATGTCATATAAATTGAAAATTAATGTGTAAACCAAATATGATATAGAGGCTTTTGGCATGAATGAACGATTTAGTAAAATATATGTTGTGTTGGAAATTATTACTTAAAATTTAATGTGTTTCAATACACATCGTTTCTGTATACATGCTGCAAATATTTCGCACAATGTTACTAGTTTTAATAGATTTCAACCAGTATTTTGATATTGGATAAACTTGTGCTGCTAGAGTCGCATGCGTTTGCCTTTCAGCTAATTGTAATATCATGTAGTCTAGTAAGATTATTGAGTTGTTTAGCAATAGTCTAAATTTGATTTTAAGGGTCTATATATTGATTCTATTGATTTGTTTAGTAGTTTCTGCATTGTTTCAGTATTTGGGCATTTAAAGTTAGTCATGTCCTTCAGTCCCTCCTAAAACATTTTAATATTAAATTTTGGCATTATTAAGTGAACATACCTTATGTTGGTTTTAGTCTAATACTTGTTATTTGTGTTCCTGAGTTGAGGGAGTTTCCATCCAACTGTTTAACGTCGCGTGAAGGTAATCGACATGCCCCTTTCGCGAGTTGTTTTTGCATTAAAAAGTGGACACAGGGTTCACTTTAAAACCTCGAACGAAGAGTGATAGATATTGTTTGAAATTGTCTTGTTAAGGCGATATGTTAAAGTCCTTTTCATGTTATCATTTATATTTGATATGCAGCAAGTGAGAATTCTTAATAAGGATAGTATGACTTTTAAAACTGCTATTTGTTCAGGTGTGAAAGCAGGTTAGGATTTTTCCTAAAATTGTGGCCGAGTATAATTTATTCTTAATTGTTTAAGACACAATTTTGTGCTGGTAATGAAGTGGAAATTTTGAATGTTTTACACTATTAATGATTTACAACATAATTTTTAGAAACTTTAAGACTCTTTCTCTCTTTGTTGAGACAAATTTTAATAAATAGAGTAATTTTTTTTTTCTATATCCTAAGGAAAGAAATCCATTTCACAGTTTGTGTGCATACCACAGGGATGTGGTAAGCAAAAGTAAAAATTATTTTACTCCATATTTATTTCCAAGATAAGGAAACTTAGATGTTTCGAAACACATTAATTATTTAACAAATACCAATAAAGAGTGTTTCATTAATTCATTTTTTAATGTAGGTTGTAGGGTGTTTAATACTTTGGTAAAATGTTTTCATACTGATTCTTAGTAATTGGTGTATGGCCTTTTATTGAAGTTAGCTTTCAAGGACGCAATGTTACTTACTAAGTGGTTTGTTTCTGCCATTTTTATTATAAACATTATTTAATTTTGGTGAGTATAAAAGCATAGTTTAGACTACAACTGGGTATGTTTAGATATATTGTGAGTGTATGTTTTCAATGCTAGAAGGAAGTGGCTTGCTATTTGTGGTATGGTCTGTTGAGCTGCATGTGGTGCTCTTTCAGGATTTGGTGCTGCATAATATGCTATGGAGAGGTGTTGTGTGAGGTGCTATGTGAGGTGCTGTGTTACGTGCTGTGTGATGTGCTGTGTGAGGTGCTACATGAGGAGTTAAGTAAGGTGTTAGTGTGGTGCTAAATGAGGTGTTATGTGAGGTTCTAAGTGAAGTGTTAAGTGAGATGCTATGCGAGGTGCTATGTGAGGTGCTATGTGAGGTATTGTGTGAGGTGCTATGTGAGGTGCTCTGTGAGGTGCCCTGTGAGGTGCTGTGTGATGAGTTATTGAGCTATGGAGCGATTATGGAGCTATGGAGCGATTATGGAGCAATGGAGCTATTATTGACCTATGGAGGTATTATGTAGCTATGGAGCGATTATGGAGCTATGGAGCAATTATGGAGCAGGTAGAGAAGGTGGACCAAGGTGTGGAGCAAGGTGTGGAGCAGGTGGAACAAGGTTTGGAGCAGGTGCAGCAACATGTGGAGCAGGTGGAGCAAGGTGTGGAGCAGGTATAGTAGTATGTGGATGTTAAAAATCAGTGTTGCAAACTTTACAATTACACTTCAAAATATCGGCTCGAGAAAACTGTCTCTAGCAGAATTTGCATTCAAAATTTGAGGTCGAACTATTCATCTTGCAAGTAGTTCTTTCATTTATTTTGTGCCAAAAAAGCAACATTTTGCAGTGAAGATATTTATTAGCAATGGTAAAG
Source organism: Dryococelus australis (assembly GCA_029891345.1). Classification (NCBI taxonomy): domain Eukaryota; kingdom Metazoa; phylum Arthropoda; class Insecta; order Phasmatodea; family Phasmatidae; genus Dryococelus; species Dryococelus australis. The sequence continues at coordinate 186,473,308 of CM057009.1, read as the reverse complement.
GACAGTGATGTGTAAAACCCATATATGCCTTGGAAACTGAATAAGCACACTCTTATATTACAGTTTGTAGTTCGTATCTTTTCGTTTACATAATTACCTCTGATTTGTAAACTATGTTAAGAATGACACCAAGTATTGAGACATACTTTAATAGTGGAGGATAGCAACCCAACATGTGGTGAGCTTGCCGAACTAAAACAGCAAGTGCTTATTCGGTTACCTTGTAATAAAAAAGCCACAATCAAAAATGCTACAGTATATACTTACCCAGAGAATTTCCTGTCTTCGGAGTCTTGCGAAATGAGTTTCGATGGAACAAGAGCCGGCCTGCGAGTGAGTGCTGATGCTGGTGGCGGCGTTTGGTCTTCGTCGCCATCTTCTTTAGACCTTATGTGCGCAGCTTCCACCTCGCCATCGTGGCGATGAAATACTGTTCTATGATCTGCCTGCACACAACCATTGAAAGGGTTATTACTTATGTAAAAATGTGTGTTGTTTCAAATTTTATATTTTATATATTTTAATGCTATATTTCCCTTTGATCTTAAAATGAGCATTAGCAAACTGTGAGAAAATATTTCAAAAATTCCTGTATATGTTTTCAATATCGGATATTTGCCATCGTACAAAAGCGACTTTACATTTGAGAGATATATATTACAGAAGTACTGAAGGGGAATTTAATTTACTTTTACTATTAAGGCTCCTTACACAAACCCCAGGGAAATGTGTTCTAATGAACATCCTGTTTAGTTAACAATTAAGTAGTTTAAAATAATCGATCTTCACAAAATTTCCAGTGAATTTAGATTTCCACAGGGAGACAAACAGAAAATCTTCCAAATTTTTTTCCTATTCTGCTTCGGAGCACTTAACTGTTACTCGAATTTTTGCGTCTATGGAACCTGGGTTATTCTCTTGTAAGAAGTTGCGCAGTTTCATTTCTCTTTCGTTTTTCTCAGTCGCCAGAAAGTGAAAGGAAGTGTTTTGCTGGCAATCTGGAATATGTGCTTACTGGCATCAACACTTATATTCATAACAAAATACACTTACATATAGGCACCTATGGTATTGAAACAATATGAAATATATATAATGAAATCATTGCAGAAAGCTCAATTTATATAAAGGAATTCTATTTCTGAAATTAGAACACACCTAGGCGTATCATTTCGTAAGAGGAATGTTCCCCGATTAATTACACTTCAAGCATAACAATCAACAAGAAAGCAATCTGTGTCGCATTTATTCACTTTATCTTAAGAATTATGACATGACCCCAACAATAAACTTGACATATATACGTAAATTTAAAATCCAAAATTACAGGTGTTTCAACCTAAGTCTCCTTCCACTACTACTACATCAGCACAACACACACAAACACACGCACATATACAGACAAGACTGAGTGGTGGGAAATATATGAAACTGTGTATTTTGAAACGTTATGTTAATTTACATGTAGTGGCATGGTGGCACACAGCTGTTTTGACTGGCCCTCTGAATCTGTGGATTAGCAATGTGTTGAAATTTAAGTCCGACCTGATACAGCACAATATTTATCAGTGATAGAGAAGGAGAACTTTCTGGCCACGATACTACAACAAGACGCATTCCTTACATAAATGTGTGCACCATGTGTTGACGAGCATTGCTTTCTTGAGAGACTGTGCCAGGGTGCTTCCTCATAATATGTAGCCTTTAGAAATCAGGTAATCACTGACGACTCACTATGCCATCAGAGTCCAATGATCACTGCCGTAGGTGACCTGAAGTCTTATAGACCCCAACATCATTGTGCTGGAAGACACTACCTACATACAATGTGTTGATTATTTACATGGCGATATTTATTTTGAAATGAGGCTAAAATATATGATATGGCTGAAAGGAAGAATTAACTAGGGCCTTAAATGTGCTCACTTTTCCGTGAACAGCCTATACTTTTCGCCTGTAGTATGGAATCGCTTGACGGAGTTTGCGTAATTTCTACTTGTGTGAACTGAAAGACGTTTGATTAAATGGCGTTACTAGAATTACACAAGTTTTGTTGTTGTTTGCGATACTAGGGAATGATGGCCAGTCTTGTTTTTTCCCACTAGTTTAAATCTGTGGATGGAAGCACAGCGATGTGACCCAAGAAATTTTTAAAACGAATGCATCTCTCATACATGCCTGTGTAATTCCTCGCTCAAAACTAAACTCAAGATCTATAATTCCTGCCAAAAATCAGAAATAGCCATATAGAAAAATTTGAAAAATGTAAGTCAAACAGACTTTTAATGTAGAAAATTGAAGAAAGTTTAACAGGATTCAGCATACAACTGAACGCTGTCACATAATTAGCAAGTTGGAAGTGACAGCATGTACCACACAACTCGGCTATGGTCATAAACTGGATGAAAGAATATTCCTCAAAAAATAATTACACGCAAAATTAAAAAATTCACTTAAAATCAAACTGTTTATATCTGTAGCATTAAACAACGTTATTTTGGATATTCTTGTGTAGTATGAAAATTAACTCTTAAATTGTAATTGGAACCATTGTAAAAGAACATAGAAATTTGATTTTTTTTCACTTTTTTTAAAGTAAATTTTTCCAGGTTTTTTTTTACCAAAGCCTTTAAAACCCTTATTGAGTGAAATAAAGTATTTGGCACAAATAATTTATAACTTAAAAAATCATCAATATAACATTTTATCTCAAAACCAATATAAACTAATTACAAAAGACCGATATTTTTGAAAGTTAAAAAATTTTCCCCTCTAAATTACAATTACCACATAAATTATTCTTTAACATCTTCAAGTTTTAACATGTCAAACCCTTTCCTACCCCTATACATTATATTTATTTTAGGTTATGCGCCAGCCATCTTTGCTATATCTGCAGCTCTACACACAATTTACTATTAATTTTTCCCTCACTCGCTATTTCCGGATCAGCCTTTATAAACACTTCTTGCTCTCGGACCTTCAGCAACACGTTTGCAACATTCTACCATAATGTGTTATATTTGCAGAACATCTTTATCAATTCCGACGAATGAGGGACCATTGACGTCGCATGGTTGTCAGGCAGGAGCGAAAGATGTGGAAGGCAACGCACCCACCAGCAGAAGGTGTGAGACGTAATTTTCTGCATTATAATATGTGTAATAAACACATCCCGCTCTGCATCATAGAACTGGGTCTTGTGGAAACGAAACCAGCCATCCAGACTATGCATCTCGTCACACTGGCAGACCGCATTCCCTGCCGAAGTTGTCCACTGACCCACGCAGTAGGAAATCTATCTACTGGGGCAGCCAGTCTCAAGATTTTCCTCCTCCCGGAGCTCTGCAGTTTCTCCATAGCAAGCTGCAGCACTGATTATCTTCTATCCAATGACTATATCCAACTCAGGGGAGACAACTTAGGGAATAACTCTCTTTACAAACACCAGCACAAGAGCGAACAGAAACTAATGGGGAATCTCATACCCCTAACTTACAATTAAATTTGTTTCTTACATTCTGATAGTCTTTTATTTCTGTGTTCACAGACATTCGAAATGCATAAAATCTTAGTCTTAAAATAACGTTCACATGTAACAGTCACATTAGTTGAATATAAAAATATATGGGAGATGGCCACTCTTACTTGCAGATTGAAATCATTCCAGCCTGCTCATATGCGCCTTAAATTATTAAATGAGCAACTAAGTTTTTCAACCAGCAAAGTAATATTATTGAAAAATATTTCATCTGATACAGCCCAAGCAATTTATAAGCAATCTTAGAATATAAAAATATACACTTTGGAATTTAAGAAATGGTACTCAATAATAATATTGTATACTACTTTCAAGTTCACTTGAGATCTATTTCTCTGTATCCTTTCTCCTGGTTGCTGCATTGGCAACATGATTAAAACATAAAAGCCAAACATGCAAAACTGTATCCTCCCTTACATTGAGTATCTAGCTGAAAGACCACTAATGCAACTTTTAATCTCCTGCTATTCCTCTCCACTTTATTATACTGATGGTATAAAGGGTAGATATCGATCAACTTCGTTCCCCACACAAACATAAACTCCGTTTTGCAGCGGACACAAAATATGTAACATTATATGTAATGACCATATCTGGACACAATCTCTGACACACTATCTTACATATCTCAAGATTTAATCCATTGGCGGGAAAGAACAAACGTGGCGAAACTATCAAATACTTCAAGAATATAATTGAAAACTTTTCCACTTGTAAACTGTAAAGAAATTAGAGGTAGAAGTCCCTTCATGAAAAACATAACTACGGTTTTCAGCTTCAAACTCGGTGCGAAAGTTCTGACACTCTTGATGATACGCCTTTAAGTCCACAAAACACTTCGGTAACTGTTGTAACACGCAAACAGCCCCTTGATCACAAATAACTTGATCGTCTTTTCCACACCATTCCTTAACTCATTTACAACAGCAAATTTCTCAACATTCTCACATTCATCAGTAAAAAACATACTCAAAAGACAATAAGTCCCAGCAATCTCCATACGCTTAATGTGATGGATATCAAACCTAATTCGAGTCAACTTTACCAACCAACTTTCTAACTTACTTATGGGTATATAAAATGTAAGTAGCTATCTAAGAGTCCAAATATCTTTATGCAAATCAAAGTAGAAGACTTTGTAGGGTCGTCACACATTTACAAAACAATAATAAATATCAAGCACATATTTTCATAAGCAGTATATTTTCATTTTACCGATGTTGATTAAATGCTTTCATAATCCACCGGTACTTAATCGCCTTTAACACATTGGCTTAAAACCGAAGCTATGACTTCAGAACTAACATCTACATAGAACGAAAATTTCTCACAATATTTTGGTAAACAAAGCACTGAAGGATATTACAACATTTCTTGAAGTAACTGAAAAGCATGCTGCTCTTCTTTTCCCCAAAGGGAAACAACATTTTTCATTTTAGGATCATTCGAAAACTCTGCAATTTTTGACAAATCTGGAACAATGTTTACTTGAAAATAAATAATATCTAAAAACGATGTATTCCGCTAACATTCTTGCGATGTGGAAACACAACCGCTGGCGTGATATTATAGGCATCGGTCTATCATTTCCTATTCGAAACAATAAATACCAATTAATAACCGATAGTCTCCATCTACGAAATGTATCTATATTTAGAGTAATTCCATGCTCTTTTAAAGCGTTCAACTCTAACCTTGAGTGATTCATATGTTACTCAAGAAAATTCCTGTACACACAGATATAGATACATGTAAAACTATTATTAGGTTTTCTTGCTACATCTACCATTCTATTTCGCCAATTTATACTTACCATAGTATGGTGAAACTATCTACTGGGAACATAATATATTTCAACACACAATCATATTTGTTCTCCATTTTATAAGAAAGCATCATATGCAAAATTAAAGTTTTCGTCATATCTCCTTTAAAAATCAACTGGTTCCTACCAAATTTGTCAAGCAAGTAGTGTTTTGGTAAGCCACGTCAATTTGTACATTTTAAATCGCTCAGAAGCCAATTTTAAAAATGGCTGCTATACGAACATTTTACCTTAGTATGCTTCATCTACGAAATCATGTAATCAATTTCAACTTCATTTTGTGTGCTGGCTGTAGCTATTAAAACGATTAAATGTTTGTGCATAGAGCCACTATAGTCCGCCATTCTGTTAAACAGTGCTTCATGAATAAATACAGTTTTGTGTCGTATATCGGCAAACAGTCAACCGATTCCTAATGAATTGGGCAAACTTGCATTTCTCTAGTAGGCCGTATAAAATTATTTGCTTAAAGAGGTCGAGGAATTTATTTTCAAAGTAGCAGCCATATAAAATTTTCCAGCATATTATGCTATATCTACGAGACAATATAGGCACTTATCCCTGAACTCTCTTTACTGCAGTATTTATACAAGCTTCAAGTGAGTTTATTCATAAACTCTGTTTTCCGCCATTTTGGGAGATAACACCACATGGAAAATATATATTATATGCCGGCCATTTATAACGATCGCCAAATGAAAAAAATATAGTTTTTATGACATTTATTGGGGAACAATCAACCAATTCTACTAAATTTTACAAGTTAGCTGTAAACTTATTTGTTTTAGTTCGGGCATGCCCTTTTTGAATGGTGAAAATTATATTTATTAAACTTTTCAACAAGATTGAAAAAAATTTTGTATGCCCAATAATTTTATTAGATGTATCTTATGTGTACATGGATTCCGTTTTGCCAGCCTTTATAATAAATAATGGCAGGTAAGAAAATGGGCCATTAGTGTTATATTTCCATAGCCATTCAACGAATTTCACGTACCAGTAGTGCTACAGAGGGCTATGCAATAGAACATGAATTAAGTGGGCCAGGAACTGATTTTCGAAATTACAGAATAGTAAGAAAATGCAGGTTAGTGAACCCATCTTACAAACTATCAGACTGATTAAATCCAAAGTGGATGATCCCAATTCAGTTTGTTTCATGCTAGCTGACGGTAGGATGTTTAATGGGTTCCAGTCCCAGGTAAGCACTTTTCTGTATGTAATTGTCTCGCTACTTTTGCATATGTTTCTTGTTCCATCTCTGGTTATATTGTTGTCAACGAAATGTCATAGCCTACCTACCACCTAAGCTTTTAAGAACTTTATTTAATACTGTTTGCACACATGTTGAGGAAAGTAGGTTGATTAGTTATATCAGTAATTTCTTGTTTCATTATATACCCGCATTCATATATCCAGACTGTTCGGAAACTCACCCGAAATATATCCTTGTGAAACATGAGGTAGATAATGCAAAGAAATTTATAGCCAACTCAATTCCTAAAGGAGACAGGCACAGTTAAAAAATCGAGTTTAGAAATGGAATATTCGCAAAATTTTAGAAACGACGTCGAATTTAAATGCAGTTCTTTGGATAACAGTTTGTGCTATCGAGACATTCACCCCATGATGTTAATACCTCCCACCACCATCAAATTAATATCGATGCCCAAACCTCTTATAGTACAGAAATAATTATCCTTCAAGTTTTATGAAGTTTTGATGCCACCTTACTAAGCAATTAACTTTACTTAACAAAAGCGGTCCTCTTGTTTTTCACGTTTCTAGGATTCACAGTTCCTTTTTAAAAGGCACACAGTGTTTTCAGCGGTAACGAAACAATGCCGGGAACCTAGGCTATACGTCATGCAGGCGGAGGAAAATACTTAGAAAGCAACTAATATTGGGTCAACTATTCTTGTAAGCTCAAGTGAAACGAGACTGAAGGTGTGTGCTGGGATTACACGTGTGTAGGACTTCCGTGTAGACAGCATGTCAAGGTTACGTGAGAGGAATTTGCCGACATGTATTTTATATACGATACGGTAGGCTTCAGTGGGCTGAGAGCACTTAATTAGTACCAACAGAAATACCCAAGCAGCATAAGCAGTGATTATGAACAATTTGTCGCAAGTTGACCAACGCATAAGGGAAACAGGTACATTGACCACTGTGCAGTTGTTAGGTACTTACTGATTCATGAGAACGTTTCTGCAAGTCTAAGAGACATTTCAGTGACAAGGCATGTTACCAGAATTTTATTCCCAACAGAAAAATGCACACCATATAGGCCTTTCCAAATGTAATGAATGTAAGTAAGTATTGTGAAACCACTATTATTTTCGCCACCGTTCCCGGCTCGTCGGCTTTACCACAAATTAGAAAATCTTTGCACTGAAACTTCAGTTGGGGAACCAAACTGATGGTAAAGGATTTTCACAGCCCACCACCTGGACAAATCTATCAGAATTGACCATGAATCAAGCTCTGCCAAAGACGCCTTTCGATGGAACCAAGCATGTGAAATGCCCGGGAGTTTCACACATGCGACAACTTCATTAAAAATTACGTGAATTTGTTGTCTACTGCCCCCCCCCCCCCCCAACCATCAATCCTTGACTCACCTGTTCAATCTGAGCAACGTTAAAGTTCGTTACTTGCATGCACGGAAAAATACCAAGTGAAAATTTGGACCATTATATGAAATAACATGTGAATCTACTAACAAATTTCATAATTGCACAAACCTGTGAGCTGCACGCTGGTGTTGGTGTGGCCCGGCGCGGCTGAAATATACTTGTTCACTGCACTTGGTAATAATTAATGCACGCCCTGTGTCGACGCAACATGTAGCATCATGGCTCCGACAACAACTGAGGGTTTTACTATCAGCACCCGTATACGTGGGGGCATGGAGCACTGTGTCCCCCTCCCTGCCGGCAGGTGGTTGTGACATCATATGCACGCTAGCCAGCACGTCATATGAACCAACGTTCCTCCCTCCGATGTGCGACACAGTGTCTCCCATATTTGGAAATTATTCAAGAAAACGGTTGGGATTGGCAGTTCATTTCTAGATCCCTTTACTGGATAATAAATGTTGGATTCCCCTACTACCAAGTGAAAAGCGATGTTGTTTCCTTGTTTGGGCAAAAATGTTCCTATTGGTGGATTTATTTAAAGGTTAAAATTAATACTTTGTAATTAGGAATTGATTGGTGTCACCCCTCTACTACTCAACTGAGTAAATCTTGTACAAATATTGTGTGCAATGTTCGTTCAAGGTCAGACAATCGACCTCGAGGGAGCATACATATAAGTTATGTGACAGTAAATTTATACATCCTGTAAAATGTTCGGAGCTTCAAGTAAGTATAGGTCATGTCATCACGTTGACATATGGCTAGGTGCCCAAGAGGGCTTTAATAAATTTTCAGTATTCATTTTCTTGCAGATATGATTCTAATTAGGAATCTGAGTAAACAATTTATAGTTCTTAGAAACATTTACTAGAAAAATTGTCTGTGCAGGAACCTGAGGAATTTTCAAGTTGTTTTTTTCTCTTTGGAAGTTAATGCTCGTTATTCGTGAGCAGTTGCTTTGCTCAGATGGATGCAAGGACAAAATAATGTGTCGAGAGGTATTAATATGACATGCAGGAAAGTAAATTCAGCATGGAGTTTTTTAAAATTATTTTTTTAATGTTTAATTGTGGACATATTTTTGAAAAGGCGGATATTAAATGGCAAAGTAAAACAGATTAATTGCAAGATGAAATGGCAGTTTAAAATTAATGGGTTATTACCCCACACATGTATAATTTAGCCCAGAAAATTAATATAAAGCCAAGTGCTTGTAGTATGGTATTTGGAGGGTCAGGTAGGCCAGAAAATTAATGATACATTAAAAACATGTTATATAAATTCCATGTTGGAATTTCTTTGGAAATAAATGTAGTTTACATAGTGTGGCCTGTAGATGGTCAGATAGCCAGAAAAATGGGGTTAAAATTATCTTATTCTTTTTATCATGTTGGAATATTATTGGTAATAAAGGAGTATATTCAGCATGCCATTTTGGATGACCTGGTGGTCAAGAATTAAAATTTGTCAAATTAAAAGATATTGGATTTTAAGTATGATTTTAGTGGAACTTAGCTTTTGCTTTGCTTTTAACCAGACATGTTATACTGATTGGTAATTTTCTAGTAATTGGAAAATATTATGAATATATCTGCATTGTGGCAGATAATTATTGAGAGTATTTTTCTATATTATATATTTACACTTACATATAAATTTTTGTGTTACTCTTTGAAGAAGTTTTCGCATATAGCCATTTTCTCCTATAATGTTGTTGAAAACAAAAGGAAAAGAAAGAGAAAAAAGGTTGAAAATAATAAAAGAATGTTTCCACATATTTCATGTTTTGCACTATTCACATATTACCACTACATTTGCCGTGCTCGTTTTGTGCCATTGTTTTTGATGTTCAGATTATTCTGGGATTGGGGAAATTCCAACCTTGCTACGCCCTTAAGTCAAGCGCTTCGCAAGAATCTGACACATTAGGTTGCTTATTCAGCAATGTCGCAAGAAATAAAGGATTCTCTTGAGATAGTTGAAGCTATACCCAAATAGCAACTTATGTTGGGCCAACATTATAAACCAACATTTTTTTTGCAAAATTAGGGGATGAATATTATTAACTAAAACAATGCCCTTCCTGCATTTTATAAAGTACAGAAGATTTTCACGACACTGACAATTTTCCATTTAAATATATTTAGTTGGTTTTACGTGTGGAGAATGCTCGAAACCAAACAATAAATGATTGGTGCTGGTTTTTAGTTCGGCAACATTGTGTAACTACCATATTTCTAACAATGCACAATTGCATTTTTGGAATAAAAATAACTTTTAATGTTTGCTTTAATTTCAGGTTTTTAATACACAAATCTTTTTGTTTAAAATTGAATTTAATAGTCGATGTTGGCTGAACATTGGCAACAAGTTCGTAGATATACAGTTGGTAACTGGTATTCATTTTTACGTTGGGCCAACATTGCACAGACAACAATTAAATGTCGAAGTGAGGAAAAAGTTATTTTTAATGAAAACAATGGCTATTTCCTGTATTGTATGAGATGCAAATGTTGTTCAAGATAGTGAACTTTTTTCTATGAGATATGTTTAGTTGGTTTTGTGTTGGAAGAATATTGGGAACGAAATGGTTGGTGTTTGCTCCTTTTTCGTTAGTTTGGCCAACATTATGTAACTAACATAATTTGAACAATGCTAAATAGAACGCTTGGGATGAGAAAAAATACATAATTTTACATCTTTGCTATAATATTTGGTCTACGTAATACATAGACTAATTGTATTTAAAATACAGGGCGAGTATAAAAGAATACCCCAACTTTGAATGTCTATAATATCAAAACCAAAAACCTACAACCTTGGTTGACCAATCAAATGAACCGTGGAGCCATGAAGTTTGTTCAACATATCTTCATAAAAGTTCAATGTGACCAATACGAGCGGCCCGAACGACATCTACGCGATGCCGAAACTTGTTCCACACTTTTGCCAGCATGTCCGGCTTTATGATTTGGATGGCACCCGTAACTCTCGTTTTGAGGTTGTCAATGTTAGCCGGCAATGGTGGATGGAACACTTGATCCTTTATGTGCCCCCATAGAAGAAATTGCACGGTGTAAGATCCGGGCTTCTTGGGGGGCAGTGATGAAGAGTCTGGTCTCCAACTGCTCCACGACTAATCTAATGTTGCGGCAACGTCTCGTTGAGGTATCCATGAACAGCTACTTGCCAATGGAGTAGCGCACCATCCTGCTGGAAAATGAGGCCCCCACCGCCTCTTCCAACTGAAGAAACAACCACTCTGTATGCGTGTCCAAATAATGGATTTCAGTAACAGTGGGCTCGTGAAAAAAGAAAGGGCCAAAAACCATGTCTTTGGATAAAGCGCAAAACACGTACACTTAGGGGAAGTGCGCTCGTGTTCGGTCGTTTCATGTGGATGCTCTTGACTCCATATCTGTATATTGTGCCGGTTCACCTTGCTATTTGTATGGAACGTAGCTGAATTGATCGCGGAGCAGCTTGTGACCAGGCTCTTCAACTCTGACCTCCAAGAAGCCGGGATCTTACCCCGTGCGATTTTTTTCTATGGGGATAAAAAAGGATCAAGTGTTTCGTCCACCATTGCCAGCTAACATTGACCACCTCAAAACGATAATTACGGGTGCCATTCAAACCGTTAACACCGGACTTGCTGACAAGAGTGTGGAACGAGTTTGAGTTTCGCTTAGACGTCGTTCGGGTCGCTCATGGTGGTCACATTGCACATTAATGAAGATGCGGTAAAAAAACTTCACTGTTCAACGGTCCATTTGAATGCTCAACCAATGTTTTATGTTGTTTGGTTTCGATATTATACACCTTCAAAGTTGGGGTATTCTTTTATACTCAACCTGTATATTTTGATTGTCATGGTTGGCTGATTGTTGACAACTAGTTTGTGGATATACAGTTGGTAATTGGTTTGTTGATTTTTGTCTTGGGCAAACACTCTATAGCGAACATTTTAAGTCAACATTAGGTAATAGGCATTCTTAATGAAAACGACGCCCCTTTATTCCTGTATTAAAAAAAGTACAAATGATTTTCACATAACTGACCTTTTTTCTTTGAAATACGTTTTTTTGCTCTTATGTTGGGATAGTGGTAGAAACCAGTCATTTGATAATTAGTACTTTTCTCTAGTTTATTGGCCTGTTTAGCCAATGTTACGTCACTAGTATATTTCTAACAATGCTCAATATTTTGTATAGGATAAAAAAATAATCAATGTTTGGTCATGTTAGAAGCTATGGTGGCTGAGCGATTAGCACACTCGCCTCCACCTAGGCGAACCGTTTTCAATCACCGGCCGGGTCACTGTATTTTCGCAAGTAGAAATCGTGCTGGACGATGCCTTTGGTCGGCGGGTTTTCTCGGAATCTTCCATTTCCCCGCGATTTCATTACGGCGTCGCTCCATATTAACTTCAATCAGCCACATCGGCTCTCAAGACCTCGCTGTTAAGAGCCGCCCAAATCTCGTCATTTTGTCATGTTCCCTTACCAGTTAGGATTTTATTAAATATTTTTTTTGTTTAAAATATATTGTTATGGTCGTGGTTGGCTGATTGATGGCAGCACATTGGTAGAAATACTGTTGATAATTGGCATGCATTTGGTATGTTGTTCCTTACATAATACTTTTTTTGCTGTAAATTATTTCGGGTTACATATATATGTTTGGTGAGTACGTAATTTTTTTCTTATTTGTTTCAGAAATTAAATTTTTAAAGGAGTCTTACAAGAGCTGTTCAGCAATATTAATGTTTGTTTAACTTATGCAATCACAGTATAGTAATGATTTTTCGAAATAAACACATATATAATTCATTTAATTTGCTTATTGTTTAAAATTTTTTAGCACAGAGCTTCTTTAGAAGTAATCTTGCTGTCGTTGGTTGTGTATTTTTTATTAGTTGGAAAATATATTCGTGCAACTGGTCAGTAATTAATTCAGTTTAACAGCATTAAAATATGACAAATATATAACAAATAGGGTACAGTGGGGCAATTCTGACAATTCAAACGGTTTTTTTTAAATAAAATAAGCAGATAATAAATAAATTCATAAAAACACATGATCATAACCTTCAACATGTATATTTGCTACCACCAATTAATCAGCATATTAATAACATGTTTAACATTCACATTACATTTTTTTAAAGAAATATAACATTAGAGGATACACAAAATTTGGTGGGGTAATTGCGATCATGACTGGGGTAAATCCGATCATGGTGGGGCAATTATGATCACAGAAATCTACTGTATATGAAATGCTCTCGTCCTTCGGCACCAACACAGATTTCGTGATACCAGCTTTCACATTTATGGCACTTGATCCAATCCCCTCTGTTGGCAGACGGGCTCCATCTTCTGTTGAAAAAACCACATGGTGCATAATTCGAATCTTTCATTAAGGGAGTTTGTTCTTTGCTTGAGCACATTTCTTTTTCAGCAAACAGAGTATGCCTTTTCACTGCACAGTCCACCTGTTTCTTTTTCTCTGTCGCAATTTTAACTTTTTCTGCAGTTTCCTTGATGTTTCCTTCCGTTGTCAGGTGTCGAGCTGTCTGTTTCTTTCGTGTTTACTTCGGGGTGTTTGGATTTTTGGATGATATGTGTGGAGTTGGAATGCTTGTTGGGAGACTTTATGGTAGAAGCTGCTACAAAGAAGGCAGGTGAAGCATGAAAAATGGAGCGACCAACTGTGCTTTTAGATGTGGAATGATGGTAAAATGACTTACTTTTAGCATGGTCTGGAGAACACTCGCGAGAAACATCAGAAGATGGACCTGCAGTGGTAGTAGGAGGACCTCCTATAGGGATTGAAGAATAGTTAGCTTGGAAAGCTGTAGGTGGTATAAATTTATCCACTGAGATTACTTTAGGGATAAATGGGTAGATGCCAGTGCACTGGAACCCTTTCGTAGCATTCCCATGGGATGCAGCATTGAACAATGTTGCTGTGAAAATTTTTCGAATGTCAGACTTGGTGATTGATTGTGTTGGGTTGTTGTGAATGAATGCAGTTGCTTTTTGGTTGTAGAAAGTCTTTAATAGTTGTAACAATATTCCATCTAAGGGCTGGAGGACGTGTGTGGTATGGGGTGGCACACAGAGAAGTTCAATTACATTGGCTGTACAGAAATTCAGACATTTAAGTGAACAATACGATCCATGCCCATCTAAAATATGTAGGCACTTCTCTGAGAGTCGGTGATCCTGAAAATGTTGCAACCATTTGAGGAACAAGTCCTTATTTATGTAACCAGATTCAGGCATTGCTGCTACAGAACTAGATGGCAAATTCGCACAGTATGACTCCCGATACCGCGCACTCTTGAAAATCACGAACGGTGGGATGTATACCACACTAGCACTGAAACAAGCCACGACTGACACATTTTCACCATGTTCTACACTAGTCAGCTTGACAATTTCTCTTTGGCCTTTTTTCGCAAATTATTTTCGGTGGTTTGTTGTTCAAAGGAAACCCTGACTCGTCCACATTGAAAATTCTCTCTGGCTTCGCACCGATTCCTAGTTCAGTTGTTAAATTTTCATAGAGCTCATAAAAACTGTTAAAGTCTTTTTCGTACATGGCAGCTGCCCTCATATTTGGTAAACCTTCCGGTTTTCTCAAAAATAGTTGAGGATGTCTGCCCATGAACCCAGCAAGCCAATCTTTACCTGCTAGTTTTCGGAATTATTCCAGGGAACTTCGAGTCGTTTCACTTCCACGTACACATATCCTGCATTTCTTACCTGAATTGTAGTCAAACCAAAGCCTCTCTTCGACAAGTCAAGCAGTTTCTCACACAGTTCCTCTTCTTCTTCAGCAATGAGTACAGATGGATGACCTACTCTTTGATTATATTCTTTCCCTTGGCTCCAAATGACTTATGTAGTTTCACTTTTTGGATCCTATTTTAAAGTGTGGTAAACGGTATCTGATGTAAGTTAACAGCTGCTCTGGTGGTTGTATCCCCACGGAGGATACTGCTTATAGCCCGAGGCACCGACTCCCTAGACCACTAGATGGTAGTGTTTTTTCGTTTGTAGTTTCTTAACATCTGAAATTCAAAAGACACCAGTTTATGTTGATTTGCAATTACAATTTCTTCATCACAAGTAAGGATCTTGAAAAATACATTAAATAATAGGTAAACATTGCATGAGATTTTATGTCCAACCTAATCACTTGGGTATCATGGATTTCTAGTGCCTTGGCCTTATTTTCCAGAAGGGGTTTGAGGTACAAATCCAGGATGGACAAATTAATAAATTAATATAAATTGATCTGCATAGTGATAGATCTTCTGCCATGATGGTTCCCACAGACCACATTTGGATATTGTTATTGTAATTCCAAACGCACATTGACAAGAGTTGAAAACTCTACAGAATAGGCCCTATAGGGATGCTGAGTGTTTTAACAGTATGCTGACCAATCCTCAAATTGTTGTTGAATTATTTAATGCTTCTCGTTTTATATTTTATGAATGAATGATGCATTTGTTCTTGTAACTACTGAATATAAAATATTAATGGTAATCAGTTAGGCCTATACTGACTGCGACCAGCCAGCCGTCTGTTCTGTTCACAGCAGCAGCGAAACCATTAGTCGCTAGGAATGCGCCCAGTCAAACAGATAAACATCACCACTGCCCGAAGGACGACAGCTAGGAGATATTAACGTAATGTTTTTCCCCTGGACTGACATTGAAACACCAAGTGTACACTTTTCTTTGTCAGCTGAGTTTATGTGGCTATGAAGCAACAAAAAGTAACCGCTATTAAGATTTGGAGGTATCTACGGCCCATTCCATCTTCTGTTGTGCACAGAAATTCGTTTTTCATTATGATCGGAATAGCCCCAATGTCTTGATCGGAATTAAAACGCTTTGTTGACTTCCAGCTCAGAAGGCCTAACTGTTAAGTGGAAACTACTTTCTATGGGAACAAATACTCTGATATTATATTTCAGTGAGTAAGCTACAAGATAAAACCAAGATTCTATAAAAATATCTATTTCTGAGATTGCGAGGCGTTATTTTAGAAATATGAATGTTCATTTAGAGGTAAAAAATAATGTAAATTATCTTGGTGTCAACAATGATCTACTTGCAAACTGCCAATTTAATTATACCGGCGAAAACTTTTCACGAACTGTACACCAAGACACCTAACTCGCGACTGATGGGATGAGAAAGTCTTCTTCCTGCTCGCTGCTTGCAGTGTTGCCAGTTTTCTTATTATGATCGGATTTGCCCCATAAGCAGAATTGCCCCTCTCTACACTATAACATTCTAATGGAGTTTAATATTACGTGCCTATTTCTGCACCAACGGTAACCAGTTAAGTATTAAAGAGCGTAAGATGTCGGGATGCTAATCTA
The DNA here is from genome assembly GCA_029891345.1 of Dryococelus australis. Lineage (NCBI taxonomy): Eukaryota > Metazoa > Arthropoda > Insecta > Phasmatodea > Phasmatidae > Dryococelus > Dryococelus australis. The sequence continues at coordinate 186,456,894 of CM057009.1, read as the reverse complement.
AAGAAAAGGGGTTCGAATCCGATATCTACAAATATAATTTTCAGGCCATAATGTAAACTGATATGTGATGGTTAATGCGATTATTAAGTTTTTCTGTTACTGGGTAAAATGTACTTAAAAAAACTGGTAACAAACATCGGCAGAGCATTTTTATTAGTTGGCATTAGGTATGCGAAAACGAATATTCGCAAAACATTTCTAACTGTGGATAAATGACTGTGAATGCCTTTCTGAAAGAGAAAAGAATAATTTTTAGCAAATGATCAAACTACTTTCAATAATCAACATAATACCAACGTTAGTTAGTGGTTGGATTTCTGTCATATTAGAGTGGTGATCTGTAATATGCACACGATAAACCAGTGTAAAGGCAACAACCAGGATTTTGTTTTTTTGATTGATAAGTAGATATGTTGGGTAGACTCGGGGACAACAAGAATCAGAGAGAGGCACGAGGCGCCAAGGTCACCAGCCATCATTATGGATTCCCGAACTTCCCACTCTGTCATTCTGGTCATGCAACTGTCATGTTGGATTCCGCCATATTGGTAGCAAGTATGCCAACGTCTTTAACCAAAATTTTTGTAGCCAGTGTGCCGCCATCCAGGGCTGCTATTTTGGTAGCCAATATGTCATTTTTCATGCTGCTACATTCCGAGTTCTCCCAGTTTTTTCTTTTTTTTTGAATGATTTATTTCCTTCTTTTCTTGCTTTCCTTCTCCCCCCTTCATTCGTCATTGGTTTACATCGGCTTTTACTAGCGGCTACCATCTTGGTTATTAGTTTGTCATTAGTTAATATGTTACATGGAGGACACCAGCTTTGATTTTTTCGTTTGTCTCTCACCTTCATTCTATAGGTCACATTGCTCCACTGCCATCTTGCTTATCATTTGTTTCCCACATTATTTCCGGCACTGCATGCTAGGAGCGCCACCATCTTGGTTCTGCCATTGGTCGCTAGGGGGTGCACCAGTCGTTCGATTAGACGCTCTCATTCCAATTATTTCTACAGTTGGTTGCTAGGGGTGCTGCTTTTTTTTAGAACTCATAATTTAAACTGTAATGGAGCAGGATCGAACTGCCGGACCTTACGTTGCCAGACTTACGCCTTAGCTCAGTCGGCTATCGCGACATATGCTGGGACAAAAGTTTATAACATGTAAATATAGGTCCTATGGCTTGGAGACAAATAAATAATAACTTTTCTCTCATTAAAGACATAATTGTTTTATTTATTACATAATTTTTTAGTAGTTTATTTACATACCATAATTTTTCATTTTTACATTTTAAGTATTTATTTTTTAATTTAAATAATTTACTTATATAATCTTAACTAACATTTTTTGTATTTATTTATTATTTATATTTAACTTATAAACATTTTACAAGTTTTTAAATTTTTAAGTACATATATATATTTTTTTTACCTTTATAATTACTATTTTATTATTTAGATTTCACTTTTATATATTACATTTTATTTTTTGAAAATCTATATTTTTTCTTAATATTTTACATCGTTGAATTAGTTTTTTACATTTGTACGAATATTAAGTGAACTAGTCATGTAAGAACACATGCATGCACGCGTCAACAGGTCCGCGAGCAAGCTGTGACCGACCAAGAGTGCAGTGACGTCTTCAGTAGGTGCTGCACGGGGAAGGGTTCGAGTGTAAATAACCACGAGGCACTCAGCTGGCTGGCATTGTCAATCAGTCATCTATGAATCAATATATTTATAATTAAGTAGACTTATTTCAATTTTTTTTTATCATTTGAATAATGCAGAAATTTTTTTTTGAAATTATAGTAAAAAGTATTTTTAATGTAAATTTTTATGTAAAATCGATTCAATTAGTTTAAATTTGCGTAAATTTCACACTTTTCCATGACAGCAGGTAACATTTAAAAAAGAAAATATGTCATGTTCGGACGGAATTTCGACTCTGGTCCTTTGGGTTAGAAGTCGGGCGTGCTATCCCCTAAGATACAGTATGCCCATATGAGTAGAGGTGCTTAGTAGTTGTATATGAAAACAAAGCGAAAGTGAAGTATTCTCTCATAGAATTACAGAAATATTTTTAATTTTTCGCTATGCGAATATAATTTGCGCATTGACGGCTTAGTAATACTTTATTTTAGAAGAGATTTTGTTGAATTAAAAGTAAGCAATGTAGTGTTTTTTTTAATCATTAATTTCAGTCAGAGTTTGAATGCTTAAGCTCACATATACATATTATATATATATTTTTATTATGTGGAAAAGCAAGTCGCTCTCTTATGAGTGAATATTTACATGAACATGCGAATATAATTTACGTACTCTTAGTGAAGGCATATAGTCTTACGAAAATCAGTTTGCAAGCACCATTTCTAGCTCCAGGAGTTTATTTGTTTATGGCCTTTATGACCATAGTCGTTAACTTAAAATATAATTGCTTCATTGGGATTATTTAACGATATCTTTTTATACCAGACTGGTTGCAATACAGGATTAAAATAAGTGAATAAAAATATTCAACAATTTTTTTTTTAATTATTGAATTTTTAAAGTTGTAATGAAATTGTAAAAAGGGCAAGGCAAAAAGTTCTCTCAGCTTCATTTCAGGTCTCCTCTCTTCAAGACCAAATAATACACAATGTTAGGAATTTATTATCTTGACTATTTTCGTAGGCATAACTGTCATATTTGTATTTTATTCAATGTATGTATATGTGAATAAACTAAGCACCATTGTATTCTCTATATGTCATGGAATGTGGCCATGGTACAACACCAGTGAGAAATTAATGTCTTTTATATTTATATACATCAGATGAAAAACATAAAAAAACAGAAACCTGAAATTTTCCACACCATTCACATAGTATCTTCCAGCAGCACATAGTGAAAATAATCTGCTTATATACGGCTCAAGGCAGTCCATTCTAGCCAGTGAACCAGAACCCTTGGCCATATATTCTTCACAACAAAGTTTTACGAATGCCACTATCAAACAGCTCCATAAAATGATCCCAGTGGCTTATATATTCGCAAGAAGGCACCTTAAAATTCAATGTTCCACCCACTGTAGCTCAAGCATACAATTTTCTCTACCGACAAACACCAGACTAACATAGGCCAGAAATTTTTTTTTTTGTCTTTTTAAGTTTAACATTATATATATATTTTTACTTACAAATTTTTTTTTTTTTTTCGGCTATCCCAGACTAATTTTCAGAATTTCTATACTTATTATTCAGATTTAACTTATGTAATTTTTAAATATTGTATTTACATGTAGGAGCTTTGTTACTCACACTGACCTTAGAAAAAAAATTAACTTACTTCTCATACTTTCTGCTCTACTGATCGACACCAGTCACATATATACTGACCATCCTGAACATTCATTATATAACTCAATACCAACCAACCTATAAAAAACCTATAAAAAACCTCCTAAAACCTGTAAAATTGCAATACAACCCCACCGCCCAATACACTAAGAACCATATCGTTCATAACTCGAGCAACTATACAGCTGAGGTCAGTCCATAACCTAACACACGTTCTACTTGTTCTACAAACCAACACCACTTATACCTACTTACCAACCATACCACCCACTACCTCGATCATTCGTCCACAGAAACCATACAAAGCTAACATACAGCCCATACCAGTGACACAATCAAATTATTCTCATACCATCCACCATACCAGTGATACAATCAAATTCTTCTCAGACCATCCGCCATACCGGCTGACACCAGTCAAAATACAGTAACCACCCATACCAGACACTTTTAACTCAAGCATTCCTTAACATTACACTCATACATACTGTCCACAGCATTCGGCATACACCAACAATCACAAGACAGATATTCTGTAAAATGTATCACCCAAAATACCATCCATGATATATCAATTGTGTCAATCATATTTTATAATCCAGACCTACCCTTGGCCTTGACCTTGAGTATGGTGCTAAGTGTGTTGTTGACACCAAAATTACTCCAAATGACCCGGTTTGACCCATTTTGATTCATAATGACCCATAAATGACGATGGAGGTAGAGGCGGAGGCAGATGCAGAGCCGAATGTAGTTGCAGAGAATCAGTGCAACAAGTTTCAGAATGTGTCTTCAAATTATCTAGCTCCATCGTTCTATCACTCCTACCACCTATACCATCTCCTCGAGACGTCATAAGACTAAATATACTCACCACTCATACCATCTACTGGAATTCAAGCATACCTCAGTCCACACCCACTAAAATATCCCAAAAATCGTAACTTCAACATAACTGTCACAGCATAATTACCATCAGACACCAGCCAAATATATACTAGTCACTATACAACCATACCAACCTTTGTAACCAAAGTTATAATAGGCCAATCATCATACCATCACCTATAACCAAAGAAAAACTTAATTCAACCATACCACCCATACCATCTGCTCTACCAACCATCATCACGCTAAATATATGCACTGTTTACAAGGATTCAAGCAGGCCTCAGACCACCTTGACCTTACAAAAACATTCAAAAGTCCAACCTGTTTGTCATGCCATCAGATACCAGTCAAATATTATACCAGACATTAATATAAATCACTCTATCAACCCTCTGTACCAATAATAATATCGCCCACCATACCTCACATATACGAAACAAAAATTAGTAAGCCTGCAGACCAGGAGTGCTAGGTACTATGCCAACCATAACCCCAGCATACTTCAGTCACGCCAACATTACATTGTATATTCAACATAACAACTACTGATTTCATACCACTCCTAAGCCATGCATTAACCCCACCAACCAAAACATCCTAGGTAACAACCCTCCAACATACTAGACATTAATAATAATCACTCTATCAACCAAAAAACCAGTTAATTATGTCAGTCATCCACACAAATAGCTGCAAATTACGAAACCCACCAGATAACATATCCCCAGCATACATAAAAACAATATTGATAACCTTATGTACCTAAGTACTAAAACAGATACATAATAACTTTCACCATGACATTAGCTTGCCTCAGCCATGCGTCATCGAAAGCCATAGAACCCAGCATACCAACATACCATACTATCAGAATATATCAAAGAACCACCACAGCAGCTAGCCATAACAACCAAAAACATACAGACTAAACAGTATCATTCGCTCTATTACAAGCATACCTCAGTAATGCTATTTACAATACAGACCATATCAACTATCATACCTCAGACTTACTGATCAATCATAACAGTGAACTATATTTACAACCATTTCACCGCATTTAAATTTGCCATTTACACATATAAACAAGCCATACCCCGCAGCAGACCGATTCATATATTCCAATCATAAGCTCCAACCATGCTAACATAAGATCAGCACTAATAATTTAACCATCTATGACACCCATAGAGTCTTAATTCCCAGATACCATATCATTCCATCTAATCATACTAACCAACCATACCAGCTATTCAACCTCCTCGTCTCATACTAACTAAACATCGCATCAAACAACTCCACTCTTACAAAGTAATGTCATAATTAAACCATTCTCCCCACAACATCGAAGCTACACTTTTGTCATACTGACAAAACAGCCGAACATGGATAAGGTCATACCAATCAACATAATGGCTATACCAATTATACAAGAAACTAACTGTACAACCAAGTCATACTGATAGGTTATACCATCAAGAAATATTAGCTATAAAAAACCAAACCATACAACCCTGTCCACACAGACAGGCAATACCATCATGTTACTCCATCCATTTCAGCGATTCCAAGAGACCATACCAACCAGAAATATACTTGTTAAACATACTTACAAAACACATTACCAAAATAAGTTAGCTAGCACATCCATGCAGATAGGTTATATAGTATAAACATTCTAAAAGCACCGCAACCAATGATGAGCCTACATAAAATTCATATTATTATCAGACTGATCAACATAATATTCAAGCCATACATTTCGACCTTCTATACTATCCCTCAACTCTGTGATCATATACCTCCTTTCCTCCTGTTTAACGGCCATACAGGCACATCACACTCAGAGATGATGATATTTCATCAAAATAAACTCCCTCCTACCATCAACACAAACTACTAAAATGTCTCACTCATACATTCCAGAAATCGCTACTACCATACTGACAGACCATACGAGCAAGACACACAACCAAACAAGTCAATCAATGAATATACACAGGTCATCATATAGAATAATTTCAAAAACAAGAGCGACCGCAGTCACATCTCTAGCAAATCTCTCGAGAGGTTAGATTTCTCGAACGGTAGACGCGAGTACGGCCGACAAACTTTCAAATAAGATTATGGCGAAGGGTAGAGGAGGGCGAGACTAATTTCTACATTACCGCTAGGGGAGGTGCGTGTCGACGACAAGACATTTGTTCCCCACCACCCGATCAGATCACATTTACCTAATATGACAGACTGCGAGGGTATCAATACAATTCTTACGAATTTCAACTTTTTCGTTCACTACAGAACATATGAACTAGGCTATCACTTTACATAAAACATACATAGATCTCGTCCATCACATACAACCCAACGCAAACGTCTCAGCAGACCATTGATTGTGTCACTGATTGTTTTGTCAACGACTCATGCGAACCAACATTTCTAGGGTAAAAAGTAAATAACAATTCTTACCATACTTTACACACACACACAAACAGAATGAAGCAAAAACCTAAACCTTCATTGCTTGCTACCAATCTGGTTTACCTTAACCCGCCAACCATTTATACCTTTCGTGAATGTAGTAACATACGAGGGAAGAATACATCGTATCTAAAATCCATCCATGGGTAATTAATTACATCATAAAGGTGGAACAGAAACACACGGCTTCGACTGGAGGTGCTAGGTGCTGGCCGCCATGTTGGAATTTCCCGTAGGTTTTCCAAAACTCGCTCATTTTCGCACAAAATCGTACGTTTTATCCCTAATAAGCCTTACAATTTCCCTTTTTGCCCTACAAATTTCCCGTTTTCCTCCTAAAAATGTCCGGTTTTTCATAAAAAGCGCTTGCTCCTTAATGCGGCTGAGATATTCAAAACTCAGCTGCTTGATAAGGAGTCGATGAAAATAAAATTATTACAAAATTTTTAATTTTAATTTAAATACATTCTTATAATTTAAAAATTTAAATAGGTTTTTGTAATTAGAAAATTTACAAGAGTAAGTATTAAGTGTTGTATATCACCGGACTTGCCTTCTTAAGGCGCATATGATCACGATATCATAGTAAATTAATTTTAATAAATTACTTTTTTTACTTAAAATATATATTTATAATTTAAAAAAATCAAGGCATAAATATTAACTCTACAATATCACCGGACTCTTCTTTCCAAGACACATATGATAGCGATATCATAATAAAGTAATTTTAATGTTTTTATTTAAATATATTTTTGTAATTAAAATTTTCAAGACAAGTATTAAGTGTTAAGCTAGCCAGTACACCGCCATCGTGGTAGCCAGTATGCCGTCATCTTGGATAGCCATTTCGGTAACTAGTATGTCATGTTTTCATGCTCTATCAATATGAAGGCTTACTCCGAGCGCTCCAATTTTTCTATTGCATTCTTTCTTTTATTTCCTTCTCTCTCCTTCTATTTCCTCACCATTTCTTTCTTTTTTTCCTTTCTCTCCCATTCGTTTGCCATTTTTTTTACATAGTCTGTTGCTGGAGGCCGCCATATTGGGTTCTTCAGTTGTCTTTTGTTTCTCACCTTTGTTCGATTAGTTGTAGAGTTGCCTCTTAAGAGCGCTGTCCCAGCACACGTCACTAAAGCCGAGTGGTCTAAGGCGTTAGTCTGGCCACCCAAGGTCTGGCAGTTCGATCCCATGCCTATCCAGATTGTATTTGAGCCCTAAAAAAAAGCAGCGTCCCTAGCGGCGAACTCTAGAACTAATCGAGCGAGAGCGACACCAGTGCTACTAGCAGGAAATTCTAGAACTAATTGAACAAACTCGAGAAACAAATAACGAACGGAAAGCCATAATGGCGGCCTCCAGTAACATATAAAAAAGTACCAATGAAAAACCACAATGGTGGACTCCAGCAAACAGCCAATGCAAACAAATAGCAAACAAATGGTAGAGAAAGGAAAGAAATAAGGAGAAAGGAAATATAAGAAAGAGAGAAAGGAGGGAGAAGGAATGAAAAGAAAGAATACAAGAGAGAAAATGGGAGCACGTAGAGAAAACCCTCGAAATGTTAGAGCACAAACAAATTAGACGATTATTACCAAAATGGCGGCCCAAGATGACGGTGTACTGGCTTCCAAAATGGTGGCGAACTGGCTACAAAGGTGGCGCGTATTGACTATAGATATTGCGGAAACCAACATCGCGGTCGCGTGAACGGAATGACAGAGCGGGAAGTCCGGAATCCAATATGGTGGCCGAGCCCCTGGAGCCACCGAGCCACTCGAAGATCCCAGTGTGGCCGAATCAGCTATGTCCATTTACTGGCATTAAATTGTTTTTTATTGTCGATAGAATTATATAACGACAAAATACCTGTGCTGCATTTTGAATGGGAAAGGGGAGGGGGTCTGGTCCATAAGCCCTCCATATGGCTGTGCAGCTGACTGCTAGGTTCTATTTCCTAGCTTATATGTTAATCATTTTCTGTCGTTTGCTGGTTTTCGATTACTTCGTCTCGTTCTTAGCCTAGTGCGCACTTGAAAAATTTTCAGGCAAAATATTTTGCCAACATGATGTCCCCGTTTCCAAAATGTTTCTCTGCGTTTCTTGAAAACAAGTTGCTATAACTTTGCCAACTGTTTGCAAACACGTTTCCATGTGTCCTTCGTATTTCACGAGGAGGAAACAATATTTCCTGTCAATCATTTGAGGCATTTGAAATAATTAACAGGAAACATGTTGGCTTGCCTGGACATGGTAGTGTACATTGACTGGTTAGTAAATCAAGTCTCATGATTGTGTTGAATAGAGCAAGTAGATTAATTTTTCCGAAGGAATCAAATTTGCCTCATCGATTATACCAGAAAATACATTTCAATTAATAATATTGTTTCATTCAACTACACTTTTAAATGTTTCTAGATATTGTGAAAATTGCTTTGCTGTGGGTGAATCGGAAAAAGAAATAACATGCGTTCCGTGTGCAGTTTTGCAGAACGTGAAAATATATGACATTATTCAAACGAGAGTATAGCTGCGCGTCCAAGATTAAAGGAGCAAGGGAGCGATACAGGCGACACTAATACTCAACTCTAGTGCATAATCATTCCTATGGACAAGACGTGCAGTGTTTCCGTCATGTTACTGTACCAAGCGAATAATATCTGCAACAGTGGGACTTCATACATGCAATGAAAGACCACATATTAAAATTAGCCCCTATACGTCTTGTACTATTTTCTTATTGCTTTAAAAACTGCGATATTGACAATTTTCACAAATTTTTCTTCTTCATGAATACACATAATATAATAGTAGATAATAGGCGCCTAGATATTTGTTTTCTTTTCTGGCAAAATGCTGTATTTTCAAAACCCTTTTTTTCTTCCCCGAAATGTGCGTATTCTCGGGAACAACTATTTCACAGAAAAGTTTCAGTAATGCTAAATGCTCGATGTTCTTCATCGCTTTCCTTTCCCATCCCAGTCATACGAGCGAAGAAGTGCGCGATGGTCGTGCCAGTAACCTGAGAAGCGGGCGGCGATTCACAGAGGCAAACCGCAGTTTGCCACCGCTATAAGCCTATCACGACACGCGCTCTCCTCACCTGCAGCGGTTTGAATTTCTGCAGTTATTTGCGAGACTCGAGGCGCGGAGAATCATCTAGATCAGGCCAGCGAGATTACTTAAGATGTGATGTACCTTCGGGCAGACAGTTTTGAAATTTGAGAGTTTGGAGGATGGCGTGACCTTAAGAGGCATGTGCGCGAAGACGACGAGCCAGCAGAGCGTCATATGACGCCAAGAGCGTCCAGCGAGAGTGAAGTCTGTGGACAGTGAGCATAGGTGCAGTGAAAAGTGAGATTGACTATTGAACTAGATGGGTGAGTGTAAGCCATTTTGAGTAATGGCAATATACATACTGAACGTGATAAAATAATAAGTGTAAATAAAGTGATTACAAACAATACATGTGGAGACATCGAGAAGATAATTAGATTTGAGTAATAAATTAAATACTGAGATCACTGACATCAACAAAAGCAATTGTGGGGTTTAATGTTGCAAATAATTGCTATGTAAATTAATTAAAAATAAAGTTTAGTTATTTTATATTTTTAAAACCTCCTTCCCTCAAGAACACGGATACACTCCGCTGGTGTCTTTTAAAAGTTCAAACTACTCTTGAAGATTGCTGATTCTCGGGAAAAATAAACGAATTAAGTATGAATATTTCCCTATATAACACTCAAAGTCTGGGCGTGAAACAATATATCCTTAGTGTTGGGGAACAATGTTTCAGTAACTCCGTTCCAATGTGTTTTCCCAAAGATGCCCAATATTTTTAGCAACAGAAACATTTCAAAAACACTAAGAAAGAGTTTTCAAAAAATTTTGCTATCACTGTTTCCAATTGCGTACTAGGCTTAAAGCCTGTTTTCGAAAATGGATAGAGTCCACTTCAATTCTCACAAATACTTTTTTTTTTTTTTTTTTTCAAAAATATGTTTATATGACATATGTGATCACCACATTTAACATCAACGATGATGACTTAAGAATAAAAATGGAATAACTCATTCTACATCCTTGATACACTCTTTATATCTTGGATTTACCCAATAAAACGTTTGAAGTCTAACAATTCCAAACACACTTTCTCGGAACATTCCGTACATTCATTTTTACACTGAAACTGCCTCTTTAACAAAATTGTTTATTTCATGTTCAAACCTCTCTTACGTAGCACATAGCTGTATTCGATTTTACAGTAAGAGAATGATGAAAGATAGTTCTGATCTGTTAATACGAAGGAAAAATATATATTTTTAAAATTCCAGTTCTTCAACTTTTGGACGTTATTTTCACTTTCAGTATTGAAATGTGGGAAACAGCCTCTATTACAACATTTCTCACATTGTGTTCAAATTTCTCCTTTCTAGCACAAATCATTATACGATTTGACTGTAGGGGAATTGAATACTTTTCCGACCTGTTATTAAGAAGGGAACGTAACAATTTTTTAAATGCCAGTTGTTTGAAATTTGGATATGTATTTTTCACTTTCGAGATTGAAACATGTGAAACAGCGTTTTTAGCAAAATTGTTCGCTTCATGTCAAATCTCTGCTCCCTAGCACAAAAGAGTACTCCATTTGACTGCAGCGAAACAAAAATATTTCCGAACCCTACTTACGGAGGGATCAGGGATTGCTTAAAATTAAAGGTATTAAAAATTTTGTAAGCCTTAAAGTTTTAAGATTTATAGGATTGAAAGAAATGTCACGTTTATTTTGATATTTTTATAAATTCTTATCCATGCTACATGTCATGCACAATGTACAAATTTATATTTATGCTACTGTTTTCAGACCAAGAGTTGCTCTTTTTAAATAAGTATTCTCTTATGATTCTATAAAAAAAGAGTAGTTAGTGATAATGATTACGAAGGTTTAAATGTATTTGTGAATTTTAAAACCCATTTCACATTTCGATGAAAAAATTATTTGTTTTTTTTTTACGTCCTATTAGAGCTGGATGAAAGTAAATTTTATTTGGCTATGTTTATATACAGAAATTTATTATTAAGAGAAAAAAATACATCATTTTTTCAGTAACTTTAAATACCTAGTTTTTAATGTATGCATGATATTAGGAAGTATATAACTGCCTCGCATTTTAAAGTCATTTATACCACAGAAGAAATACAAATTTTAGGTTCCAGGAACACGGCAAAAAATATCTGGTTTTATTTTGACAAAGAAGTTGTTTATAATATGTATATACAAAATCACAGCATATTTTTATGTTATTCTGTTATTAATATTTACAAAGAAAATAATTTATATAGCTTAAGCCCAATAAATTCCAAATCAACACCTGATCTCTCTGACCCATGCTGAATTGTATTTTATAGAATATGAATTGAAGAACCTACGTCAACTACGTAATATTTAACATACGATTTTAATTTGGTGTAAACATTCTTACTTTCACCTTGCTTTATATCACCAATGTTGATGTTTGTATTATCAGCAGAAAATGCAACACATTGAATATGTGATGCGAAGACACCTTAGTGTATCCCTAATGTTTGGCTATACTGATTCATCTGTTTCATTTGGAGTAGTTTTAACCTCGACTACCTTTGTCCGAATACCTCAAGTTTTATTATCAATGTAATGGATAAAAATGGGAAATATTTTTTTACATACATGTGGTTGTTGCCATTTGTACAAACAAAACAAGAAATTCCTCCGAGGAACTCAAGTTTACATACCAAGTTCATGTTGTTTAAGAAATGTGTTTATGATTGCTTCTATATTTCTCCTTGGACACACTTTCTTTGCAATACCTGAATCACAATGTGAAGTCCATGCATTTATAAGGTGTGTGATGTAGAAGTGTGTGAAATACTAGTTTTGCTTCTACAGCAAAACCACGATGAGATGAAGATGACGGCTGAGCGAATAATTCATTCATGTAGATACTGCTGCGATAATTTTTACCATTTTTTTTGTGTTTTTTGGGATGCTTGATTAATTCCAAATACCGCGCTACTCTAGAAAAAATATTCAGTCCATTATTTAACTGTGATTTGCAACTGAATTATGTATCAGATAAACAAAAGATAGCAAGAACATGTCAGTTATGACACCTAATAGAATACAGCAATCCGTATTGTTCCTGTAGCCGTACGTATTAAATTTAAAGTAGCATTTCCAAGCCTACCATTATTTGTAATATATACATGTGATGCAAGAAAATCAATAAGGCACTGTGCTTCGTGTGCGTATCTTCCTACTTTGATTATATGCATTTTTGCTTAAATATAACCGAACTCACATTTTCTCTTCGGCATTTACAAACCTGCAATCGTCAAATTGAGATAACTTCCAAACAACCTTCTAAAGAAGCAGCAAATCGTAAACAAAGAAATGAAATTTAACGAGACAGGCCCAATCGACATTATGTATCGAACATGCAATTGTAATGGATTGCACGAGTTGAACAATGCTTGTAGCGCATTAACTGTGCTCGAAACTAACATTGCACTTTTCATCCCAATATCTAGGTCATTTACGTTTATCTGAAAGCATTTTTGGATACTGGAAAAATTTAATCTGTAGGTCTTTTCTGAGATCTGAAAAACGTTTGGTTATACTAACTCTACCTTCTTTTACTTGCCTAGAAGTAGCTTTGCATATTTTAACAATTAATTAAATATATATTTTTATATTTTTGTATATTTTTCATTGCAATACTGCTTCCACGGGCCTTACGCGAATCGGCCGCCCATTCGTCGGGTGATAGAACTCACATCGTATCAATACAGGTGTTCCCAACTGTCATTGCTGTTGGTCACAATACAACGCCCTAGTCTGATACACCAGTGTGATTGACAGCATCCTGCCACAAGCACTGGGACCCTCGTACTCAGTCCCTCTTGTGATTCACATGGGGCACTATCCTCACTCCTTCTATCTCTCCAGGAAAACACCATGACATTGACACAGCTCACTGGGCCAACAGAACTTTCCTCATCATCTGCTTTTGAATACAGATTTTAACCTCTAACACCACGAGTTCAAATTAATTTACCAGCAAATTCTTGTGGGACTTCTTACTTTCCATAGCATTTGCGGGTTTGTGATGACTGGCTAACAGCCAAGAGAGTTAGAAGCAGCCTATGCCAAGTCTATAAATGGGGAATAGCTACTCTCCCAGCACCCACAACCAAAAGCATCTCCAACAGGGCTTAAAAAGTCTTACACCAATTATAGCTATATTAGTTGTCTCTAAAATTAAAAAATCGGGGCACAGGCAAGGAGTACTCCGCCTGCACACAGTCAGGAACTGTCAAAAACGGGCACAATCCTAACACACAATTCAGGTCGGCTGCTCGACAATGAACCCTAGCAAACCTTTTAAAGCTTCACCGGACATATCTAACATTCGCCAGTGATTCCTCACCTCAAAGCTGTACGCTTCTTACATCCATTATAAGCCAATCACTAATGCAGCCAGTTTGCTGCACCCACACAGTCGTCGGTCATTGCCTTCGCTCATATGAAAAATATCTTTACATAGAATTCTTGCATTTGACCCCAATCCGCCTGAGTGTTAAGTAATCCAATGTCCTACCACTTTATTTATCCTAGTTGCTATCTCATCGTCCGAACAAAGACGGGTACTTCTTTCCCAATCACGCAGGGATCGCACTGCGCGAGACTCCACATGTTACCTATGTTCTAGGGTAGCAAATAAAGCCAGTGGGTCGCCTTTACAGGGTTCGACTTTCTGTTTCCGCTAACCTGTCCTTTACCGGATCTTTTTCCGAGTAATCGCCATAGGTAAAATTTTAACAGGGAACAGGCTTGGCACCTCGATTGATCGGATTCCTTCCTTATTCAAACGAAATATGTAAGGATAGTCCACTAATTTTTCTCCAAAGCATACATTGATAAATAATGCAATTAATTATCTTTGCATAATAATACTCTCTAAAAGAAGGAAAAGTCTGAAATAAAGAGACACACAAATTAAACCACAATATTAAGTAGTATCTTGCGCTGCAACTCCAGCATCCGTTATGCATCAAGGTGAGTGAGTTGTAAACTATGGCAGTAACAACCTTACAGCATAATGAAACCCTTTTCAAAGGGGCTACTGATTGGATATCTTGGAATATAAATAGAAACAAAAAATTTAATATGTCATTAGAGAAGCTATAAAAAGTAATGATGTACAGCAAGAGGTTATCTGACCAAGGCTAATTCTCCTCTGAAAAAAGCTGCAACTCCACCTAATGACACGAAGGCATAGTGGACAAGGCCACAAGTTGCATTTAAATTTGTAATGTTTACATTTTATATTGATTAAAACACTACGATTTTTTTACAAACAACATAGAGCGACCAAATGTTCTTCCTATCAATACCTCACCACCTTATTGGCTACAACTTATCCGTAGCGATGCACTCATACTGTTAGCTAATGGTGCCTGTTTACAGCAGCCATTGCCTCTTTTAGAGTCATATTTCTCTACGAATATTATATTCATAATCTTGTATTAAAATGAAAACATACACACAGTAACTATAACATCAGCAGTGTTCTGTACCATCTTAAAATGCATGTACTGATAATATTAATAAAAGTACTTAAAAAATATTTTTCTAATACTCTTGTTTTATCATTATTTCATCATTCAGCTGTCACATTCCACATATGAATGTGACATTTCTCAATGAAAGGCAATAAGCGAAATTGGAATGATTATGCCGAATTTTGATCAAGGTTGTAGGGAGGTGATAATAAAAATTTTCCTATTGAGTCCACAAATTAGCATAGTTGTTTCGAAGCTCCTCGATGTGAGAGCCTAAAAATCCTCAGAGCACTGAAAGTGTACTTGGGGCTCCGATCCAGGTCAAGTAACTCGGGCGAATCAGCGGACATGGAGCCCTTTTCCCACCACCATCCACGCCCGTGTCCTTGGCCTTGGACCATGCCTTTGAATGACGTTGAACACAAATATATTGCAAAATAAAGAAAATATATAAAAAAATATCATATTAAAAATATACCAAACAATTCAAAATTTTTACATGCAGGAGGGTCGATGTCCAATGACAGATGAAGCGAGCAGAGACGAAACTCCCGACACTAAGATCAGCATAAGTCTGACCCATACCCTTTAACTTTTACTTCATTGGCTATATAATCTCTCAATATGCTGACCATGTGTACCAGTTAATCAATAATTTTAAATACCAAATGATAGCTACCCCCACACCAATCCATTTTCACAGTGCATGTGGGGCTAACTGTGGCACGCGCTGTGCTAGTTGCGATTTTTGGGTTGCTATTGGCGATACACGAAGATGTAATTATATTAGCAAAGAATCAGCACTCAAAATTTTAGAAGGTCTCCATAAAATATAACTAAAAGTAAAATAATAGCGATCATGTTATAGGTAGTCTCCCATTTATAACCATTTTCTGTACACTTATAATTCAGCACAATGTGAGAAACACTGTCAATTAAAAACCATTTACTAAGTTTCTGGAATTTAAGACAATGTTACATTTACTGTACAGAGAGCCATTGCTCAAATCAAATAATTTTAATTAAATATGCCAACCAGTACTGCCGCAAACTATACTGGACACAATATTATACAACCACGTGGCCAGATATGTCATTTATCACACAATATCCACTGAATTAACATAACCTCTGACAAGAAACAAACCACGCTGCCATCCATATAAAATATTATGATAAAATATTCTATCATTCGAATCTTGACTACATGAACCGATAATAAAATCAGTATTTTCCTAATGTCCATGTCATTAGAAGAGAACCAGCAATACAAAAAAGGCCATATTAATAGGTCATATCAATAACTTTACCAGCCATACCACCAGACAAGCAATACCTATAGGTAATATTGCCAGAATATTATAATGATCCATTCCTAAGAAAAATATTCGAACCAAATACTTGACAGCAATAACACGATATCATACTTATCATAAAGACAGATCATACCATCACTCCATACATAATATCCTCACCGACGAATCAAACATATGTAAATGTCGTATTAAAAGCTAATGCAATCTGACAAGCAAATTAAATGTTACAGCCTAGATATTCAACCTTCAATATTCGAAGAACATATCACAGTTCATAACCCATTTGGACAGACCATCAGAGCTAACTATCAGACAATAACAGCAAACCAGCATTCCATACACAAGAGCCCTGCAAACCATGGAACCAAAATAATACAACCAATAATTCCAACCAACAATACTGCCAGAACACACCTGAAGCCCTGCTTCAAGTCTGACATGCGTGTCAGTTAGCAAACTCAAGCAATTTTATGTGAGTACTCCTGTCCTGCCAAAGACTGTCCTGCCTGGAGGATTTATTGTTTTGACCCGCCAGCTGGTGAATTGTGTGATGCCTACAATTTTCTGGAGTACGATTAAAGGCTGCTATTGCGGGGTTGGCGTGTTTACAGAACTACATGACGTTAACGAACTTGGTTAGCAAGTGTGCTTGGTTATTATCCACGTCTGTATTTGGTAGCCCAGATTAATAAACTGTTATTTTGTTTGAAGAGAGGTTACTATTTCGAAGAGGCAATATTTTTGCTGCAGAAAAAGGTACTTTGTTTTTATTTGCCACCCCCCCCCCCCCAGAGGGGGGTGGGGCCCACGTCTGAACGCTTCCAAGCGCTGAGCCTTACTGAAGATAGGCGCGGGGCGCTCCTGGCGCGGCCGAGCACGGTCTGGTGGCTACTACTGGCAACGAGTTCAGTCTCGCACACTCTGGCACCTTCCATACGCCTCTCCGCTTTTTCCGCCGCCTCCTTAACCTTCCCGAGCTGCGTTTTTGCGTAAAAATGTTCGTCCGCAGCCCGAGCAAGTTTGCAGTGTTCCTCTTCGAGTTGCGCGGGATGGCCGACGATAGATCATGTCTACACCACTTCGTACTTCGGGGCTTCAGCATGCTAGACGCGTTTTCGCGTAATATGAAAATTACTCAAATTAAGTATTGCAATGACCGCATTTGTTGTATATGCCGGGGGTAGAGTTTCCCGTTTAGTAGTGTTTTTTTTTTTTTTTTTTTTTTTTTTTTTGTGATTTTTGTGTATATGGATTTTTGTAAGGAAGTGTTTCTTCACTGTTTTAGTGAATTTCAATATGGTATTTTATGGGAATGTTTGTAAGAGGTGGATTCTTCCTTCTTTTTTTTTTTTTTGCGTGATGTAGGAATGGTCTCCTGGACTACGATTTGCCAAAAGAATTTTACTGCCAAGGAGTTTAGTGGATATTTTATGGCGTGTCTTTACGCTCATGGTTAAGTGTAATGAGGGTTTTCGCTCCTTGTCAATGGTATTCTTGAAATTAGTATTCCATGTTGTACTTTTTAGTGAATCATCAGGCGTACTTTACTTGTAAAGTTGTAATGGTGCTTGCTTTACTCAGGGAGTCATTTTACATTTTTTAATGGGATTTCAGAAGTGTTTATTCTGGTTGAGTGATTTCTCACAATATATTAATATTGTTGTTTTTCTGTTTGTTCCAGTGCATGTGTATTCTCTCCTTCCCCTAGTTCACCGATTGGTAGCAAGCAACATAAATTTACAAAGGCAATTTAAATTTTTCAAATCAAGTTGCAAAGTTTTTGTTCTTGGTGATAATGTAAAGATGGGCTTCAATATATTTGTATTGATTTTTACATTTTTGTGTCCATGCTTTCTTGATTTTTTTAATGGCATGTGCTCCTCCTTGCCTTCTTTTAGCACTGCTATACCCTAAAGGGGCATAACACACCATTTATCAATTCATATAAAAATACTCAAAACTAAATACTTATCAACCATACCACCATGTTATACAGTGCACAGATAGATCATACAAAAAGACACGACCATGTCACGAGACCAATTGTACGAATAATACTGAAATCATAACACCATTCATATCCATCCAAAAAAATTCCAATCATAACATCCAGACGATATAACACTACATTTGCATGTCTTCAGAAGTATATTGAATTTTTTTTTTTTTTTTTGCGAATGGTTTACCAAATTCATCACATCATTGCAGTTCGTATGCTATCCCTTCCGTACATTTTTTCTTTACACACCATGAGTTATTACTACTAATTTGGTTATAGAAGCAATTCATATTTTCCAGCTAATGATAGGATAATCGATGCTGATATGGGTATAGAGATATTCTCCGCATTCTACCTCTCACAATCAGTGGCTTGCTTCGTGTTCGATCATATATTAATTCATGCACTTTATTGCTGCAGATTGACTCCTGCAGACTGATTCTTGCGGATTAACTCCTACCGACTGACTCTTGCAGACTTACTCCTGCAGACTGAGTCCTGCCGACTGACTCCTGCTGACCCACTTCTGCAGAGTAGCTCCTGCCGATATTGACTCGTGCTGAGATTGACTCCTGCCAATATTGAATCCAGCCGAGATGTTACTGATTTGCTGGTTGAATAAGAACTCACCTCGTAGTCATGACTATATTCAATTATATAGGCAGATAATTTATCACGCAATGAATGTCATGTTCGGTATTAAGAACTTTTTATATGATGCATGCTTTTTGACAAGGTATTTGTGAATGCTATGTTTAACGTGTTAATAAATGCAGTAAGTTTAGCAAACTTTTTTATTTCTTGTTTGTAGAATTTTTGGGTTTAAATTTATAAATATTTTTAATGCTGTAAAATACAAAGTAGTGAGTGAAGAAATTTGGGCGGCTCTTAACATCAACATTGAGGTCTTGAGATAATGAGAGTGAAACGATGTGGGTATGGAGCAGCGCTGGATTGCAAGGGCTGGGGAAACGGGAGATCCCCGAGAAAACCTGCCAACGGCATCGTCCGGCACGATTTCCACATGTAAAAATCTGGGGTCGACCCCGCCGGGAATCGAACCCGGTTCGCCTTATTGGGAGAATAATAGTCTAATCACTACACCACCGTGGCCCCATTTAAATACGATAATAGATATATAAAGTTTTCCAATATTATTCAGAATTTTTCAAAATCCTACAAAATTCGAGAGAAAATGATCTTTGACTAAACACATTATATTTTTTTTGGCTAGAGAAATGCCAGAAGATGAGTAGGCATTACAAAATGTTAAATCCTATTTGAAACAATTTGTCATTACTTTTTAGTGAGAAAAATGTATTACACAATCTAGAACACTAGAATAATTTGTCTACCTGTATCAAACATCAGAAGTTTCTGAGCCAACATTTAAAAAAGGTAATAAAAAATGATAATGCATACATTACATGTTTCAGTAGCTGAAGGACACATTTTTTACCGTTTTCAGGAATATTAGCATAATGCTTCAGAAATGTTACATCGAAAACATTTTAGAAACATAACCTGGTAATATCACTTGGAAAGTTGCATTGAGGAGGTTTTGGAAAAATTGTATTTTGGTTTTTCTGAAATATAACCTTGGAATATGTATTGGATGTTTTATTGAAGATATGTATTTATGAAATGTTGCAGTTATATCTGAAATATATCTGAGATATTTACCAATAGGTTACAATGTTTCAATTTTAAGATTCCGAAATATAACTTATATATAATTTTCAGCACTGAATCTATTCTAATGCAATCACATCCCTCTGCACTGTAATTATAACTGCAAACACTGCAATTAGCACAGCATGAACCACAATTAGTACCGCCGGCACCACAAAACTTGCATGCACCACAATTAGCACTGCACACACCACTTTTAGTAAGAGGTGCACTTAAGTTAGTACCACATGCACCACATTTATCACCACACGCAAAACAATTAGCACTGCATTCACCTCAATTAGCACAGTATGCCTTGCAGTTAGCACCACACACACACCGCAGTTAGTACCACATGCAACGCAGTTAGCACATCACACATCATAGATATAGGCTATTAACTGTAAAGTGAGAACTTTTTAAGGCCCTCCTAACAGTCACTACAGCTAATAAATATATCTCATTGCAGCCTCAGGCATTACATTTTGTTATACACCGTCTTTATTGATCACATTTCAATATTCATATATTAAAAAGTAACAGGAAGATGGAAATTGGACGAAAGGAAACATTTTTATGGGACTTAAAAAGTGATCACTTTACCGTGTGAATAGTCTGTAGCACCACACGCACCAAATTTAGCACCACATCCACTGCATTTTGAACCACAATCACTGTGAAAATATGGGTTTAATGTGCGTCCAGTATCAATGGGCGATGCAATTTATTGATGTTGATGGAGAAATCATTTGTTATTTAAAGCTAATGAATAATTTGAACAGGTGGTCGCAAAATATAGTGTTTTGTGTTCAAGGTCATTCAAGGTAATGGGCATGAGATCAGTGAAACAGGCGTGGATGTTGATGAGGGAGGAGTAGTCATGTCCGCTGATCTGCCCGATATCCTGGACATGGCTCAGAGCCTCGAATCTTCTTTTGTGCTTTGAGGAATTTTGGCTCTAGCATCTAGGTGCCTCGAATCTGCTTTAAGGGCCGCAGTGGCTGAGCGGTTAGCCTACTTGTCTCCACCCAAGGCGAGCTGGGAACAATCTCCGGCTAGATCACCCCCCCTCCCCCAATTTCCGCATGTGAGAAATGATGCCGCTGGTCGGTGTGTTTTCTTGGAAGTTTCTCGTTTCCCCGCCCTTTCATTCGAGTGCTGCTCCATACTCACCTCAATCAATTTCGTCGGCTCTCAATATCTTGCTATTAAGAGCCGCCCAAATATCTTTACTTACTCACTCGAATCCAATTTTCTCACTGAGGACTCGATCAGGACATTTTTTCCATTTTTTGGAAATGAAAGGATTTTTTTTTTGGAAAATATTGGAAGTTTTTGGAATTTAAAAAATTTAAATACTTAGGAAGTTTCAAGGTTAAATTCACTGGGGTCAAATTCACAGGTCAAGGTCAAGTTCACCTACATTCAATGTGGAGGACAAGATGGCCACCAGCCGACCAGAATGACATGGCGTGAACAACTCTACCACTCCACATCCCTACACCCTTTAGTCAAAATCGGCATAATCATTCTACTAGCGAAATGTGAGTTCGGTGAAATGTGGTAACATTTTTTATTCCTTTATAATATAATTAGCCTGAAAAATGAATTCATTCGAAAGACTAGCTTTTTCCTACAGAATTGTATTCGTATAAAATTAATATTAGATATGAAATTTACCTATGCTACGTAAAACGCGAGAAAATGTAAGCATCGCATGAAAAACTTACCCCGTTTTGAACATTTGGTGATGGCAAATTCATGAAGTGTGTTCCTGAGTCGTCTCGGCTTCCATCCCGACTTCGTACAAGGCCTGAAAAATAAATAACACTATAAAGTATTCTGATCACTATTGTTTTTATAAAATATATTATTAAACAATAGAGCTACATTGAACCTATACAAGATCAACCGAATAACCAGCTTAACGGAATCGATGCTTCGAAAATTTTCATATACTACGTTCAAATAATAACATACATTAATTCTGTACGTAGGCTTACTTAATTGTTTAAAAATAAATTTTCTTTGTTGTGAAAATTATGGGCAATAGTGGTGTATGTACATTATAAATTTTCCTCATTGTTTTTGTTTTGATTCAATACAAATTTATCTATCGTAAATTCAATAAGCTTCCTACAATACAGTAGTATAGTACGTTTATACAGGTTGAGGCAGAGGAAATGGATGGTTTCCAAATGTAAAAACTCGCTACGATTTAAAAAAAATGATTGTAACTACTCGAAAAGAAAGGCAACACAATGTAGTTTTAGGTGTACGAAAACTGACAACTACTAATTATAAATAAAAACGTTTACCAATATAAATATCTCGGCAAGTCATTAAAAAATTACTAGCCTACTTAACAAAATTAACGGCCCGTCAATGCATTTGTTTGGCTGCCGAACTATTCACCTCTGTAAGGAAAACAATGTCTGCCAAATGAATACAATCCTCCTACATGTAAATCAGGAGATTTCCCTCAAAGTTCTGCAATGCGCGCACCAATTTCTTCAATTGCAGAAGCGATTTCTTGGCAAATGGACACCATCAGCACCTCTGTTGTCTGCAGCCTGCTTGTGTACACTTTAGACACGAGGTACAGCTCAAAAAAGTCACATACTGTCAGATCGGATGAGCGGAGTGGCCACAGGAGATCGCCGAAGTGGGGAATAATTTGCTGAGGGAAGAATTGCTGAACAATTATCATTGGTGCCCTTGCTGTGTGTATAGTGGCTCCATCCTTTGAGAAACACACATGTGACATGTTTCCTCTATGTGTATGGAGTTCTAGATGCACGAAATTGTTCAACATTTCAAATCAAAATACCAACATTGCTGTAATGGCATTCACCTCCTCTTCAAAAAGTAATAGCCAAAACTAATATATATATATATGGTGCAATGTATTTAAATGGAAAGCTGTGCGGCTTGTTGGACTCAGGGAGTTCTCGGAAGCCGTCGACTAAGGTTTGACGAACATATCCGAGCTGGCTCGGCAGTTACGCCCACTAATTATTCAAGCATATATTTGTTTCTGGTAGCTATAATCGTTTTATAGATATATGTTATGTCAAAACATAAATATATTTGGTTTTGTTAATGTTATATTTTCAAATTCGAATTAAATATCATGTATTAAATAGTGCGGAGCATTACCTACTTTTCATTCCTGTATATCATTCTCCAGTATATATTATTCAATTTTATTCTTTAGGCTACGAGTTTATGGCAAAGTTGCTATAGTTTCCATCATTTTGTTGAAGAGTGCACTGGTAATTCGTGTTTTCAGCATGTTCTCCTAGAGTGCGCTGAAAAGGAAGAAACTATGACACCACATTGCTCGCTCATGACTGGCTGTTTGTCACGTGACATCTCGGGCTCTGTGGTTATGTAAGGTGCACATATTCGCGCATCGTCTGATTCAAAAGGTGATATATAGTCTTCTCTCTCCTGTCCTTCTTAGCATTCAGTTGTGTAAGTTATTTTATACTTCCCTCTTCCATTTAATGTTGTAGAGAATTACTATGGTTCCTGTGCTCGTAATTATAAATGTATTCCATTTTGTAAGTGCAAATTCCCTATATCTTGAAATGATCGGATGTATTAAATCAGTATTTCCTTTTATTTTGTCCAGCAGAGATCAATATTAAGTGTGCATTTAATGGTGTGCCTGCGAAATGGGTCCCAACATCGTCTTCGGATGTTCCATTTCTGGCTTCATATGAGATGCCTACGCTGTCGTCGTCTATGATATTCGCAGAGACCTCCACAGAATTTTCAACTGTCCCAGTGCCATCTACTGATCCATTACATCACTACTTATGTGGCATTTACAACAAAACCTTCGTTTTCAACCACAAAGTTCGAAGGAATGAATGTGGTGCTGATTATGGTGCATGTGGTGATGATTGTGGTGCTTGTGGTGCTGATTATGGTGCATGTGTTGCTTATTGTGCTGCATGTGCTGCTAATAGTGCTGATTGAGGTGTGTGTGGTGCTGATTATCTTGCATTTGGTGCTAATTGTGGTGCATGTGATGCTGATAGTGGTGTGTGCGGGGATAATTGTAGTGCTTGTGGTGCGAAATGTGGTGGGTGCGGTGCTGTTTGTGGTGTGAGTGGTGCTGATTGCAGTGATTGTTGTGCTTATTGCAGTGTACATGAGGCTAATTGTGGTGCATGTGATGATGATTGTGGTACTGATTGCAGTGCTGATTGTGGTGCATGTGGTGCTACTTATTTGCTGGTTTAATAGCACGTAATTAATGAGACATGAATATATTCATATATACAGAAAATTCTAGGTGTTCATTAAATGTTGTGTTGGGTATCAGCCATTTGTTATATTTCAGATGGCCAATGCTGTTTTACAAGTTGTTGCCCGACGAATTCTCGGGCAAAAAATAAGCACTGGATAACTCACCATCGATGGCGTACACTAGCGAGCATGCCCATGTTAGCCAATGTAGGACCATCCAATCGGGATTCAAACCAGTGACACACTCACCAACATCTTCGATTCCCAGAAGCAAGTCACAAGTTTGCGATCCATTTCACAAAAATTTTCACGAACCATTCATCCACTGCATGGACGTACTTTCTCGAATCACTTCACAAAACACATTGAGAATTGTCTTTCTGATTGGAGGAAAATTCCAGGTACTGCTTTATTAAGGAGTCCATCTTATTCTCCCACGAGACCTTCTGCCGTACATTAAAAAAAAAAATATGGGAGCACTCTGTGAAAAACTGTATAACATATCAACCCACTGAGAAAATCTGCGTATCCTCTTCGCACGAGTAGATTTGTTGAGAAAGTATGCAGTTGTAAACCCTTATGTTTTTTAACTTATGACTATATAGGATATGCCTATGAGGAGGTTCACGCTGCCGCCTCTACCACCATCGCCACCATCACCACCACACATGATTAGCCAGCTGAAATCATGTGGTAACTCAGTGATTGGCTTGTCTGTGTCCGAACTATGTATTAATTGTGTTGTACGATTGGTTCAAAGTCAGTATCACGTTATAGAGCTTGCATTCTCTTATATAAGCAGTAGGGTGGTCATCTGAGAGACTTAGTATTGTAGCTCCCGTGGAAGTTGGATTGTCTTTGCTAGCTTGTGCCTCTTCGCAAAAAAGTATTATTCTGCTTCTGCAATGTCTTCGGGCCGGGCACCCCAGACCTAATGGTAGCTATAGTAGTGCCATCGACTTCTTTAGGCATAGAGCCGACAGCACCGTCGACTTCTTCGAGTGGGCCATCTACAGCAGTGCAGTAATCGATGACTTCAGGCATGATGTCGACAGTGTCAAGACTTCGATGCATGCACTGTGATAAAGCCTTTGTGACTAGCACAATATTAGACAACACGAAAAGCATCAGTGTAAGATTAACCTGCTCCTCATGGCATATAAGTGCGAGAAGTGCCTTTGTCTGTTTGCTCGTATTGATTAACTAGACCAACATTCGAAAATATGTAAAGGACTTGTTCCCCCACCAGCACAACAAAAAGACGTATTTTCGCCACCACAAACCTGTGATGGACTTACAAATACTGTTTTGTGCAATGAGATTGTAAATATGTTATCGCTACCTTGTGCAGTATGTGAGGATGTGCATGTGAATTGTATGGACAAATCGTTGTCGATATCGGGTAGATCGTGTCGCTACTGTTGTAAGACGTACAGTGAAATCTGTCATGCACATAGGCACGAGAAGAATGGCAAATGTAAGAAGAAGACACGATGGCCTTATTTGACTGTTAGCTGTCACATATGTGGACGTAATTTCATGTGTTATAGAGTTAGAGATATTCCAGACAATGTGCAACTTGATATACATAAACGGCAGAGAAAACAATGTTATTAAACATATAACAAACATGGCAAACAGTGTAAAACTCGTGTCTGGGAACCTATTCACGTTCTAGGCAAACCTAATTCTAATGGATTTCTTCTGAAGCAATCTGCTATCAGGGACATGTTTAAAGATTACATTGTTCCGAATCTTACAGTTTAGTCGAAAGATGTTTGCTCATTCCTGACAAGTATGGAACAAAATTTAATAAACCAACTTACAGAAGAGGTTGAAAATCGTGGGCCTCCAAAATATAATATTTGGCTAGAATGCAATTATACAAAACTGGAAATGTTGGACGAATGTATCAACAAGAGGGCATTCAAGATTTATAATGTACCTTTCTATAAGGTATACGGCATCGAAAAGAGAATATAAGATAATATACAAAAGGTATATCGCGAGGAAGAAGAAATGATGATGAAGGTTTCGGGCTGGACACTCGATTCAGTAAATCATTTGGAGCTAAGAACGAGTGCATACCAACCTCTTACGAAGTAATGTGATTCCCTTCTCTTTCCTTTGAAGAAATCATAGCAAAGAAATGTTTGTGTGTAGAATTTTGTAAATGAAAAGATATTTATTAAATATGTTGAATTTTAATTTTTTTTTTTTAAAACCCTTTCCACTTTACATAAGAATTATTTCAAATAATAATACTTGCACTTAATAATAAAACCAATAAACAATTAAATATGATAGTTTATGTGCTTTGCAGGAATTGTCAACGTTACCATTCAGTACATGTCAATAGCAGGTTCCCTAATCAATAATACCTCAGCGTTCAGAAATATAAACCAGTATGAAGGGAGCTGAACTGATGTGAGTAATTTATGGAATAAAGGGGTTGGAGGCTTGTCGACAGTCGAAAGAAGCGAGTAATTAGCCAATGGGAAGCATTGATGGGATGGAGGCCTGCCAACTTAACAGTAATTAGCCAATGAAAAACATTGTTGGGGGTAATTAGTGCAAGCTATATTCTAAACACATAAACGAATATGGCTGGCATCTGATTGTACATATGTGATGAAAACACATGAAATCTAATATGGTAGTCGAATGTGAGACAAATTTAAAACAAATAATGCTTACCAACATGGAAGACTGCACCTAGCAAGATGGTTGTCTCCCAACATGGTAGTCTCCAGTCAAATATATACACATATTTCGCCTACCAACAGGGCAGCCTCCAGTAATACGTATCAATAAATGATGGACCAAAAAACTAATATGGCCTTCTCCAGCGACATATAAACAAATGAACGAAAAAACCAATATGGCGGAATGAGTATTGGTGAGGGGGTCGAGTAAATGTGAGTAATTTGTGGGGGTTAAGGGGTGGAGGCCTGCTGTCTAAACAGCTAATAGCAATTGGCAACAGTTGCCTACTGGAGATGGAAGTAATGTGATTAATGGTAGAGCTGGGGCAACCTATGGAAATGCCAGTTTTTCTAAATAAAATACTTATAGCAAAATTTTTTTCTACAAATTTTTACAATATTTTGGGATTTGAAATGATTTTGTTGGAATTATTTGGGAATTTTTCTTTTTCAATTTCATTTAAGTTCATGGGGTCAAGGTTGATTTCGTTTGCATCTAATATGGTGGTAGTAGCCTGTAAAATAATATGCTTGCTGACTTTTATGTATTTTTCTAAAGTTCTTTATTTTAAAGGTCATGGAGTCATGTTCGAGTTAGTCTGCATCTAATATAGTGGGTGACTTAAGTCTACCAATATGGTTGTTGCTTCCCAAGATGGCATAAGGCGTATAGGGTAGGGGTGACCTCTGGTAAATTTAAGTATTTTAAAATACCTCTTTTATTTTTCAATAATTAATTGTTCATAATTTTTTTCATTGTAATAATTTTTAATTATTTTTATGTAATAAATTTTTTCGGAATTTTTTCGAATTTATTGGATTTTTTAGGTTGAAGATCAGTGGTAAAAGTCAAAGGTCATAGGTCCTTCTCTCCTGACCCTGGGCCAATCATCCCTGTCACCTGGGATGCTGATCCATGTCACCTGTCTGGCACTGGCTCGTTAGTCTCTCTCTTGCCTGTTCTGGGAAAATATGGGATTTTCTGACGATCCTCTTTAAAATATAATTTTTTTTTTCACGATATTAAATAATTTTTAATAACATTGTTTTCGAAATTTTCGTGGATTTTATTTTTAATTTTTTTTTGGAATTTTTCTGTATTTCTTTAGATCTTTTTTAGTGTTTTGTAGTCAAAGATCTTCGAGGTCAAGGTCAAAGTGAATAGGTCATATGGGACAGGAGTAAAAGGTCAATGACATCAAAGATGGCAGTCAGTGACTTAACAACATGGCGGCTCCTCAACTCCTACGCTTCAATCCCTGATCTCATTGCATCCAATTCCCCCATATCCTACGACTAACATTTTAGTTTAAATGTTCCATTTAAAGCTGCAAGGTAGCATATAACAATAATATAAATAATTACTTTACCCCTCAGGATTAATTATGAGAGTTCCTAATATTTAAAATAGTGGCTCAGTATTATAAGTTTGGTCAACAGGAACAAAAATCTAGCTACCCAGATGTCCGGTTAACAAACAGCTATGAATATAAAAAATACCGAAATTATGAACCCAATTCATTGTTCTGAGTTCCATGGACGAATTAAATGGTTACAAATTAATGTAAAATTGATTTACTGTAAAGTTACCAAATCATAGCTACAGTAAACAATGTACTTTTTTTTATCATAACACAGATCTGTGACATGTATCTCTTCGAATAATAATATTAGTAGTAGTACTTTCTGTTGAATAATTTTGCATGAAATCTGTGAGATACACAAACCGCAAAATCTGAAAGGTGGAATGAAAAACTCAAAAATACATTTTAAAAAATACGGAAACTTATAATAACATGCTGTAACAGCCAGGAGGGGCCGCTCACGCAAAAACCACTTAAAATACGATGGCCACATGAGAATATACCACTTAAAGTATAACACACTACTTTTGTATTAGCATCCCCTAAATTTGAAACAATTATTAATCTAGGAATTTCAGAGCACACTTACCCTCAAAACTTTTTAATGGTTGAGAACCTCCAACAAGACACTGTATTAGGTGTGGATCACTAAATACGATGTCATTCAGATATTAAATATGATATTATGCTCATATATGGCCATGATTCCAATAAGCTACTACAAGTGTCATTACACAATGAGCCATTGCCAACTTATAATACCATGACAGATGAATACTCATTGAACACCTTGGATACTTTTGAATCACAACACACTAAGTCGCCTCATATTAATCCTATACATACTGCCCAGCAACGAGAGGCTATTACCAACATTATTACTTATCACAAAGATAGATTCGCAGATTCCACTTTAGAGTTAACCAAGACCAGAAATTTTGAAATAAAGTTGTAATTAACCACTGACAAGCCCATTTCAACCAGACCTTATAGAATTACTCATTAAGTCAGGGATGAGCTTCTAGTCCATATTAATGATATGGTACATGCTAACATTATTGAACCTGCAGACTCCCTCTATTCTGCATCGATTCTAGTTGTTTATAAGAAATCTGACAGATCATGATTTTTTACTGACTTTCGTAAGTTAAACCAGTATCTCACTAGAGTACAATACCCTTTATCTCACACTGAGGATATTTTGAATGCCCTTCAGAATTAATGGTATATAACTAGCCTAGAACTCTTTTCATGATTTTATAACATATCTATTAGGCAACAAGACCACGATAAGCTGGCCTTAAAATTTATGGGGTTGGTTTATTTCAGTATAAAATAATGCCAATGGGCCTTTCTAATTCCCCTCGATCTTTTCAGATGCTCATAAACACCATCTTAGGTCCACTTAGATGGCCAACTGCTATTGCATATATCGATGACATCTTCATTCTGGGCAACTCCTTTGACGAACATTTAGATAATATTAACAAAGTTTTTGAGAGATTAAGATTGTTTAATGTTAAAGTCAAATCTAACAAATGTAGTTTTGCCGAACAGACCATCAAAGTTTTAGGATATATTATTACTCCTGATGGAATTTCCACCAACCCTGATAAAGTTGCAGCCATAAAACACATGGTACCCACAACCAACTTGAAACAACTGCATATATTCCTTGGCATGACATCATACCTCTGGCGATACATCAAGGACAATATGAAGATAGCACAGCCATTTATTAAGCTAACCAAACATTTTGTTCCCATCGAATAGCAGGAATGTCAAGAGAAAGTATTTACTAACTCGAAACAAGCAATATTAACAGCCAAAGTATTAAAGAAATTTGATGAGCGTAAACCAATCATATTAGGTTGTGATGCGAGTAAAGATGCAATCGGCAGAGCCCTCCTACAAGAAGAGCCACACTCTAAACAATGCATGATCATTAAATTTGCATCCACAAACTCTCTGTTCAGGAGGCACGTTGGAATACCACACAGAGAGAGAGAGAGAGAGAGAGAGAGAGAGAGAGAGAGAGAGAGAGAGAGAGAGAGAGAGAGAGAGAGAGAGCTTGGTGCTATTAAGTACTTGTGTAGCTATTTCTGTCAAAACTTTTAGGGTAGGAACCTCAAAATTGAGACTGATCATGCTAGCTTGTGATACCTATGCTCTATGGCCGAGCACAATAATCGTATTTAGAAAATGGCCATAGCACTCAGCGAATATGATTTTGTTTCTACCATTGTACAAGGTAAATTAAACACTCTCCCCAATTCCCTCAGCCACATTACTACTGCCTCACAATGACACACAAAATTACACTTAACAACACTTATATTGTCAAAGAAAACATGCTCACATGCACCTACATGTACATAGCCCTCACAGAAGCCATGTTCCAAGACACACCTAAAGCTGATGAAATTCGAAATAATGTAGCTAAATACACCAAGAATCATTAGGAGGACATTAAACCTTATTTTAAGTCGCAATACCAGGAGTAAGATCGTGATCGCATCGCCAATGCACTCACAAATGAAGCTATCTTTCCAATGTATGTGATCTGTAAAATCATTACAACCTTGTATCAGATCAGTGTTCAAATAATCAAACAAGATAGTAGCCACAACATTAGAAACCTCATGTCTTGACCCTATATTGAAATGCAAAATCCTTTTAGTTTTCAAATCAGATGAACTTCACTTTTTGCCTGTTTACACGCATACCCAAGGGTATATAAAATTGACTATGGTTGTTTTTCAATTATCTCTACTTGTTGTGATAACCTCCCCTTTCATTGGCGAATACGACAACGACCCTCATATAAAACATTTGGAACAAGCTATACTCAATCTGGATAAAGCATATACCAAATATGGCAGTTTGAGTAGACGTTATGGCATAGTACCGAATAGTGAATTTTTTTTAACTTCATATGCCACAAGGCATGTCTAAGCTTACTCTTGTCCCCAAACTTTATTTGAACGAAATTATTCAGGCACACCACAACGTGATATATGGAGATGGTCATTTTGGCCTATTTAAAACGCTACAGAAAATCAGGCAGACTTATTACTGGGATGACATGCATGCAGATGTCAAAGATTATGTAAAATCGTGTCCGACTTGCGAGAAAACTAAAGCCACTAATGATAAGCCTATAGGTCAATTAACTTCTATTCCTCCCCTACCACTATTATCCACTTGGGCTTTGGATGCCAAAGGACCCTTACCCATCACTGTACGTAAGAACAAATAGATCCTAGTTCTGATGTAGTACACAACCTGGTATGTTGTAGCCAAGGAAGTTCCCTCCATTGATGCAGCCACTTGCACGGAATTGGTCAAACACGTTGTGTTACAATTTGGGTGCCTTCAACAGATCTTGACAGACATGGGAACTAGTTTCCAAAACGAATTAATAATCAAACTCATAAAGACTTTAGGGATAAAGAAACTCACCACCACAAGCATATAATCCTAGGTGAAAAGGCCTTGTCGAATCTTCCAACCATATCATTGGTGAGCAACTTACAGCTTGTGCTAAAACCAATCAGGCCAACTGGGTTTTATACGACGAGTTCATAGTATTTAGTTACAATGCCAGGGCCAATACTATGACCAAGTTTACTCCTTTTTATTTATTACATGGTGTGGAAGCTGTTATTCCGGCACAGGTAGTCGCTGCTCAGCATTCGCCATGTGCTCACAATTAGTGTCAGAACAATTTTCAAGACCGTAAAATGGCCAAAACCAATTTACTTCATGCTCAGATATGTCAGAAGAACCAGCTTGATTGCACTCATGAAGAAAATACGTTATGTGCAAATGATTATGTCTGGCTACATAATAGAGGCAGGCAGAAGGCTTTAACGCACCGCTATCGCGGGCCATTTAGGGTGACCTATATTTTAGGCGACTCCATTGTGTGTATTCAGACAAAAAAAACTGGTACACCCAAGTATGACACAGTGTGTACACGACATGTTCAGTCCACATCCGTGCGTTAAATTAGTCTATTGTCAGTTTTATTTTTCAGTGTTATTTTGTTTAGTGTTTAATATGTGCAATAAAATATATTTTATATTGTATGCCATTCTCTCCTGGTGAAATACATAGCGTTTATACAAGTGGGCCGTCGGGTGAACTGCTGCCTGTGCAGCCTGCTCATGTCGCAACTTAGGGTGTGCTGACAACACACTCGATTCAGTGTGGTGTTCGCAGCCAGAGCCGACCAGTGCGAGGCGCTTGCCAACTTCCTGACTGTCGCTATGCCAGGCGACCACTGCAGTGCGGCAGCGAGCAGAGTGGGGATTCCACACTCGCCAACTTCACGTTCCCTGCGGCACATCTACAGCAGCCACGAGGCGCTGCTTCGTCCATCAGGCACCGTTGACGACACTGCGCCGGTGCGAGATACACCAGGCACATGCGCAGCTCGTCGCCATAGCGATGCTAAACACATAATGACTTTCAGTCGCAGAGTGAGGGCTCTCTGGAGCTTGGTGTGTGGCCAAGGTCATCGCCACACTGTCCTTGGTTCTGTCAGTTTTCCTGGCAGCACCAGCCCCGTTTTCCACACATGCTGGATTGTACTACACATCAGAGTCTGTAGATTTCTTTTACAAGGAAACTATTCCAATTCTTTACTCATTCCCTTTGCACCTCTCCAAACCACCCACAACACTAGAAAAATACCAACACGTTTCCTGTGCTGTGAAGAACATGACATCCTGTCAGAATGGAAGACATATATGTCTATTTGAAGGTATTCGAAAACAGTATCCTGAGAGAATTCCTAGATGACATCAGTACCCAGTTCCAACACAAGAGGGGAATACAATTCCTCGGGACCTGGGTACCTGGTGTTGTAATGTGTTAACTACTAAACACTTGCGCGCCTTATTGGAAAATGATGCTATACTCGATAACAAGGTTACAGTATTCGCTGATAAGATCCAAAATACTAATAATGCCCTCAACATCTCCTTCAAGGTCATCCATGAACTCGAGCATAAAATGGAAAATAAAGTAAATAGCTTAGTTCAAACTGTCAACAATATATCAAAGGTATTGCAAACACAACTTTTAACTGTCAGTAAGCTTGACAATGTTGAAGCACAAATTCACTTACTCTCTACAAGTATGTTAGAGTTAGAAATCAACATAGTTTTGAACACTTGGAACAGTCCTATATCCATGCCTGCCAACTCTACAGATTGCCCCTCCATGCAGTAAACAAAAGCCAACTCACAGATGACTTAACAAGACTAAAATTAGAGTTATTAAAACTGGATCTCACCCTTAGTATTGATCTTGCTAACGTTGTAAAGTTTTATTCCCATTAACTAGTAGAATGCTCCCTCACAGCGTCACTGTTGTTCATTAAATTGCAACTCCCCATGAAAAGTATACACTCCGCATGGCAAATATACGATCTCATTTCAGTCCTTTATCGTTTTCAGCACCACACATATATCGTTCATACCCCATTATCTGCCATCGCTATTGATCCTGCCACCGCCATGGTAAAATCCATTTCTCGCACTCCCGACACCCCCACGGATATTATAATCATCCCTAAGGAATCAATTACAGGTTCTAATGCCAAGTGCATAAAAGCTGCAATTTTACTTGATGATGCTAATCTGTTGTTTACATCCTGCAAGTTTCAGTGTTTCCCTGATACGTCATTGCCAATCAAACTTATATCGCCTCACCGGTAAGACATAACAAACCCCCCTTCAGGTACCACAGTATTATTTTTGAATGCATCCCTCAATACCAATATTACGAACCACAACTTGGGAAGCGTGGAACTGCATGTGCCATGCGGTTGTCATGTTCCCACCCCTGTCAAAACTCTCATTGAAGCTACCCGATTATGTGGCATTTGTGCCCCAACTATTACACTACAGCAGACTGTGGTACCCGTCCACTGGTTGAATGAACAATGGTTCCACCTACAACAATTGTCGCTGACGTCTAGAATTCAGTTTTCCGATATTACTTCTGCACTTGATACTAACTGGCATTGAAATCTAACTGCCTTACCAGTGTTTCCAACTATTCATACTAATCACCACCAGGTTCTGTACAAACAACAAACTTTTCTCTATCTTTGAGTGAAGCCACTTTGATTACGCCTCTATGGCGGTTATTATTTTACTTGTTTTTGCTGTCATTACATTATATCTAAAACTAGTGCACATGTCCATATTTTTGTCCCGTATTAATGCATACCCATGAGCTCTACAAATATGTATTTGCTGCCTCACAATGTTAGTGTTGCTACTCCCTTGAATTCCCAATGCCGCAAAGTAAGTATATTTGTTCTTGGTGTTTAAATATGGTGCTATCCGGCATTGGTAAGGTATATATTTTCCACAAATAAGAGTCGTATATAAAATAAATAAATAGCTACAAGCAATGCTATTTCCTTGTTATATCAACCACATCACTTCAGTGTCTCTTCGTTGTATTCAGGCCTACTGGTCAATTTCTATATAATTATTAATTTCTTAAAAATTTTAAACTTAAGATTTACCATCTGTTTTTATTATTAAGAGCCAATGCCTCTTAGCATGTTTACTTGTTCCAGTTTTAATTTCTCTTCAATACTTACAATAAAATTGGTTGATTCCATATCCATGTATCTAATGAGTAAATCGCACTTATGTGCAATTGAGTATGATTAAATATGGAACTTTATTTTATTGTAGATTAAGGCCACCAACAGTGGTCCTTACTGTATGCTTCTGTGATATTCAGCATGTTATATCTACGTATACGTTAAGTATTGTGCTCATTAGTGTACACAACTCTAATTATTTTTTTCATTTTCCTTACCGTACACCTGCAGGTACTTGTATGTATATTCGACAAACTATATTGTATGTACTATGTTCAATAAACTATTTTGTAAAACAACATATATATATATATATGTATATATATAGGAAATGAATGTGAACTATTAAATTGTAGCTTTTAATAATTATCCTATTAAGAATGTCTTATAATTATGGAAAATATAAGATATATTTCTTCATCAGTATGTTGCTGTGTGTATATTTTTAGGTCGTGTCCTCACGAATATCTATGTTACTTACTATCACTGTCAATTAAGTCTTTTTAATTTACGTATTCATGTATGTATATGGCGCTGCAAACAACTGTGTATTTTTCAAACGTGTTTAACCACAAACACTATTGTTACGAGTACAAACAGTTAAACGGACTCAAAGCTCTGTCTGTGTACGAGCAATTACAATATTAAACGTTGGTGCATCTAAACGAGCGAATCTTGAATGTGCACACTACTACGTGCCTCGCACACTTTAAGTGAAATGCATCAAGAATATGAACATTTAACTACCCGCCACAGGTGTGCCTCTGAAAAGTATAACAACCTCTTTGCAATAATTCACTGAATTTTATTGTCGTTCACTAATAATTTTTTGTTCTAATCAAATCTTCCTTACTTGCCATGTATTGTTAGGCTTAAGTATTGGAATTTCTACTCATATAATTTCAGCATTAAACGTAATACGTGGTTTACGCCGTCATGTATTCATTATGTTCATTACTTACCTATAGATTATAAAATAGTTATTAGACAATATGTCAAAAGAAATGTGTGTATTTAGCTGTAGGTTACAAACAAACTAGGGTGTGCAAATGTTGTATGTAAGAATTTTCCAAATGCGAAAACAAAGCACACGCCGCTCACCAGTTATAATCGCTAAGTGTTCTTGCTCTCGCAAGTTAGACAAAAATGGCGCGACCGTCCAGCACTGTCAACCTCAGGCGTGGTCCTAACTCGCACGCAGGTAGTAACTTCCCAACTGTATTAAATAATTCCCTTGTATGCGTCTACCCTTCCAAATTAACGGGCTTAAGTACCCTGGTATTATTATCACGTTCGTTATTGTATCACCAGCCACACGTTTGTTTAACAATCTTGTATTTTTCATAAGAGTTCATGTTCTGTCACATTGTAGAGTGCACTCGGCTACGCCCGCGCAATATTCGAAACGTCCTCTCACCCGTGTCCAGCGTCTAGCTTTTGGGGAGATATTTAACTTAACATTAAATGTAGCGTTGGAGATTCCTCCTTCTGTCCTGTGGTTACGCAACAGAACGTGTTCAGATAGGTTACATTTATGCTTTGGCTGCCTTCATCATATATTTTAATATGTACTAAATTGTTCATGTTTCCAAGTTTATACTTTGTCAATCTTCCTTACCTTGTCATTCGCTAAAACTTCCCCTTAAATTAATTTCAACAACAACTTTCTTGTCACTTAATTGTTAAACGATGTCTCAAGTTTAGCCTTGCCCCTACGATACTGCCATTAATTATTCCCACGAATGCCACCATTCGTCGACGTTCGTCCTAGACCTGAGCTCCTCGGCTTGTTTCTGCATCTTGCAACCATCCTGCACCATTGACTCCACACTGTGTGACTTGCCCGTACTACTGCCACAGCCGGGATGGTTGTTATTTTGACCTCGAGGGTAGTGTAGCAGCCAGGAAGGGCCGCACACGAAAATACCACTTAAGCTACGACGGCCACATGAGAATATACCACTTAAAGTACAATGCAATATGGATTGAGACTGTCTTGTAAACAAACGCGGCTGACCTACTGGGCGATGCGTATAAAAACGGCTTCAAACCACCCCACCCCCTCCCCCACCTCCACCCCAATCACAGTGTCACACCGGCGATCGAGGTACCGCCACGTTAGTTAACGGAGCTGGTAACGAGAAGGAGGACATCACGACATCGAGGCCTGCAGGAGTTCTGCGTCGATCTACAAGAAGTTTTATGGTGAGCATAACTATCGAACTAGCAGTTAGGTGTAATATTGTACATTGAGCCCCCATCGCCCCCTTAAGCATTTATTAATAATTACTGACAAGGTCAGCGAATGCAGCTTTTACATCATAATCGGCAATAGTGCCATCACGAGTATTTAATAACTGTTAACTTGTTTGTATCATATTGTATTCTATCCGATATATTTAATGTTTAATAAATGTTATTGTGTTTATGAATTCCCTGTAATTGTAAGTGAACTAATAGAGCTACGTCACACGACAAAGTACGTCCCCCCCCCCCCCTTCCCATGGTATTGAACGGAGAAGTGAGTAGACAAGTGGTCAGAATATGAGTTAGGAAAGGGGTGACGGCACAATGACTTATTACAATGACAGGTACACCACAATGACCACTAATATTTCGAACACATTTGTCAGCTAAACTTGCAACTTAACAAGTCTTTCATTGACTACTGCCTTAAAACCAAATGTAGTAACAGTTCAATGGCTTAGGCACGCTTAGTGCTAAAATATAGTTGTTTGTCACAGAGAAAGAAGGAACTGTGGGAGTCAGCACCATCCATATGAAGAGCAAAAAATACTATTCACTATAACCGCTACATATACTATAACCGTAAATAAAGCATTCTGTGAGAATGTAAATTAATATTCGTCAAGGACACAGCTTTTCTAAAGGTATGATGTGCAATAAAACACGTGACAAAATGAAACCTCGGAAAAATAATAGATTTTTGCAGTATGAATTGAATAATAAGATGTGCAAAAGTAAATGAAAATGGAAACCGACAAGGCATCTTTAAAACATTCCTAAATGAAAATGCAGCTCTGCAATTAATAGCTCATCTTTTATATCCGCCCAAACATATCACTTATTGCTATTACTATTACTAATATTTAGAATGCAATTTTTCTGGCCTCCATAGAGGCAAAATTATCAATAACGGAGTAAAAGTTTATTGATGTGCCTAAAGATTTCTCAGTAGAGAGTACAATCAAGTTATTTAAACTTTCTTCTCTGGTAGCAGATTGTAAATATTTCTTGACAAGTTTAAGTTCGCTGAAAACTGTTTCTCCTGATGCGACAGAAATAAGTATCGAAAGAAACATACGCAAGCAAATGCAAATCTGGGAAAACCAAAACTATAAACCTTTTAAATCAATTTTGTTCAGTAACTCTAATGCTGAAGGCACACTACCAGATGCACACAAATCAATGTTCGCGAATTTTGTAAAAATGTCTCAGCTATTCCTGTAGGTGACTGATCGTGAGATCATAAGGGTATGAGACAGTATGTTCGTCTGCAAAATGTGCGATGTCTTCTTTGCTTGCATATGTTAGGGGGACTGATCACTGAAATGAAAAATGACATATCTTCTGGTTGTTTTCAGACAAGTTTCGTTATTCAGATAGGTGCTTATCCATATCTGGAATAAAAAATTCAACCTTAAACCTATCGTTAACTGAATCAAATGTATGTTTAATATCATTTGCATCATCTTGAAACATTTTGCGTCTTCTGTTTCTGAATTTTCTTAATTAGTTTCTCACACCAAAACCTCCTGCCACTATTTTGGCCTCGTCGATTTGCTTTTCCCAAGAGTCTTTAAGAAGTTCGATTTCTGCTAACAAGTTTTTTAGATGACGAGCCGCTTCTTCCAGAGATGTTTTGAAATAATTCTGTAGCATATTGTTATGATCATCAATAAACTACAAAATTCTAATCCTTATAGTTGATAAAATCACAAACTCGAACGACTGTAGCCACTCAGTAAATCCTGACACATATACTTGAACTTCTGCTGGTAAGTCAAACTCATCATCCATCTGGTTTAAGGCAGCTGAAATCCCTTTGTATTTCTTCGCCAGTGCCCGATGTGCTACGAGCACTCCATATTGAAGCAGAAATGTTGTGGATAGAAACTCCTGCACATCCCTGCGAAATCTTCGATCTAACAGGGCTACACACAAAATCGTTGTACATCTTTTGTAGATTAACTAAGTACATCTATATTTCACTACTTGTCTCCATGGCATGAACTCTGCATAAAATTAAAGAGTTGGCACTACACACAGAAAAATATCTTCGGGGATTTCGTTTGAAATTGTGGTTTTAACACCATTATGTTTGCCTGTCATACCATTGGTCCCTGCTTTTTTTCATTGGAATATTCTTTTCTGCTAAGACATTATTGATTTCTTCAGTGATATCAGCACCTTTTTCCTTTTCTTAATAGTCAATTTTCAAAAACGCACATGAATTTCCCAGTACCTATCATTTTCATGCACATACCTAAGAATGAATATGAACTGTTCTATGTGGGAGATATCAGTAGTTCCATAAAGAATAATGGCATAATACAAAGTATTCTGCAACTCCGCCAAGATAACATTTTCCACTTTTTTGTCGCATTCTTTAAGAAATTCGTTTTGACTTCGCCAATGCAACTAGTGTGCCTACATTCTTTTACAGACTTCTTGATTTGCGGCGATTGTTTTGAGGTGAGAATCATACCCTTATCATACTTTGCAATACATTTTATGAATGACATGAACAATCCGCAGTCTTCAATATCTGGGGTATAATGATAACCTCGGAATGGTAAGCCATGTTCTGAAAGAAAAAGCGTAACATCAATGAGGCTACGAAGTTCCTTGCTCCTCTTTTATATTTTCGTACGCATCTTCTTCACCATTTCAGTGTCAATTACATCCGTTCTTCGCAGAGCTCTAATTAGATCTTTCTTCTTCATGTAGGTGATTATGTGGAGAGAGTGAGATTCATGGCGCTTCACATTCTTATAAATCTTTCTCCAGTTGTCACTTGTAACCCGTACTACAGAATTGAGATTGTCTAAGTGCTTTACTTTCTTGGACATTTCTAAAGAGGCAGCAAGGAATACAAAACAGGCCCTTTCTTGGTTCACTCCATACTAGCCAGTCTCGTTCTGTACGTTCTCCACTAGGCAATGGTTTATGTAACTGGCAATGGACGAGCAGAAAATTCTAACGGGAAGGCCGAGTACTCTAAATCTGAATGAGTGAGAATTTCACTGTTTCAAAAAGTCAAACGTTTCTGACTGATTCAACAGTCACTTCAGTGAATTTAACTGATGAAGCAGTGAAAAAAATGACCTACTTCCTTCACTTATTGAGTCAGTGACATTTTTTACTCATTCGGCAGTCATT
The DNA here is from genome assembly GCA_029891345.1 of Dryococelus australis. NCBI lineage: Eukaryota > Metazoa > Arthropoda > Insecta > Phasmatodea > Phasmatidae > Dryococelus > Dryococelus australis. The sequence continues at coordinate 186,416,225 of CM057009.1, read as the reverse complement.
TTTTCCACTTTTTGCACCATCGTTTATTTTTTACTGATGGATCAGATAAATAGCGTGTAAAAATGGCCCTCAAACAACGTTTACGAATGGCCGGTACACAAAGTGTATCAGGTGAAGTAACCCGAATTAACTAACAAAACCAATACAAAAAACTTTGTAAATAGTGTTTCGTCATTCAAAAAGCCTTTTTATGAGGTAATATGAACACACAGCCTTTCATTCCGTTTTTACGTCTTTCATTTAGTTTTCATGTAGGCCTAGTCATCACAGCGCTCTGTTTGAAGATTTAAACTGCATATAATGTGACGAAGAGAGTACACTCATATATAATATTAGTTTTAACAATTGTAACGGTACCAATTAAACCAAAAACGAATAGTACGGCCATGCAATTTAAATCTTTATGATTTCCCGGCGGAACTGTAAAAACTAAATTTTCTCTCTCTATTTCCTAGTTGGCGTGGTAGCGCAGATAGATAAGTAACGACCTGGAGTACAAGTGTGTGTGAGTTCAATACCGGCCGCCTCCGGAAATGTGTTTTCGTTTCTAGATCATGGTAAATTACACAATATAAATAGTAAAATATAATAAATATGCTTCTTTCACCTGATTATTTGGATTCATTCAATAAAAACAATTTTAATTGACCACTGTAGTCGGCCGTCACTTATTCAGTCAGTGAAATATTATCATGTCACTAATTCTATCAGTGAAATTTTTTCACTGAAACAATCAGTGGTTTTCCACTGATTCGAATTAGAGTGTGGGTCTGCCTGGAGGGTCTTCAGTAACAATTAAACCTCGCTTCTTTTTCGAGCCAGCTTCACATCCCTGAATCATGGGAACATAACTTAGAACAACCCATTTCTTCGTCAGTGTCGTTGATATGGTCAAAAACTCGATCAAAAAGACTTCCAATATTCTCATTCGTCACTGGATGTTTAGAATGTTTTCCCAGACGGTTAACCTATGCTGTTTTCAGGTGCCGTGCAGCCATAAGAATATAACGTTCTCGTCCCCTTTTGCTCCCGGAAATGTCTTCCTTTCCGCAGTTTTCTTTGCTGCGCTCCAGACTCATGTGCGCACTTTAGTTCTTGTACTTAGTCAGTTGCTCTAAAATAACATCCTCTATAATTAATTAAACATTATAAATTAGTATACAGTAAAACGTGATGAAGTTACTGGAATATGATCTTCACATCACAACAACTCTAACAGAAGTCAATCGTAATATTTCTAAGTAACCAGTAATACTTCGTCGAATTTAGGATTGAGTGAGTGAAGCTTTTTGGGCGGCTCTTAACAGCAAGGGGTTGAGAGCCTGTGAGGGTGATTAATGTGAATATGGAGTGGCGCCGAAATGAAGGGAAGGGAGAAACGGGAGATCCCCGAAAAACCCGCATCGTCCGGCATGATTCCTACATGCGAAATTCCGGTAGCCCGGCCGGGGATTGGAACCAGCTCGCCTTGGTGGGAGGCCAGCGTGCTAAACTCTCGGCCACCGTGGCCCCTCGAATTTAGGTTACATAAAGCAAGATTCAGCGAGGAGAAAATTGGGGAATGAAAAAAGGTGATGGGGTTTATTCGCACACTAATGTCCAGAAACTACACTTACGTCTGGCCTAAAATAAATTTAGTGGCTATGAAAACTATTTTCTTTGATTCTACCTCGCAGTAGGCGAAAGGAAAAAAAAACATAATTATTTTAATAACAACTTCGGCATTCATGAAATAAATTTGACAAATATTCATTTGTCTCCTATAAGAGAAATATTTGGGACTTTATATGTTGAACAATATAAAACATATCTTTACTATCGTCACTATTGTTTATAAATGTGTTGATATATCTAAGTTTTTTTCGTATATTTAAAATTGACAAAAGCAACTATATTTTCGGGGAAGATAATAAAAAAATTGTGCTTGTAACTGTTGAATGTTTACAATATTAAACCTTTCAATTTTTTTAATAAAAAATGGAGATAGTTACTTGCAGCCCCGGAATAAGTGACTGATTTTTGCAAAAGAATTTTTACATAACTTTATATGAAAATCTTTAAGTATGAATCATAAATAGATGTACCCAGATACCCGCAAAGGGCATTTAAATTAATATTTACCAGTTTATGCCTTTCGATTTGTGGAGCATTAAAAATTTCTTCAGTGAAGAAGCGCTAAAAAGTTTCCATATGTTGAACTGAAAAACACATTCCTGCATTTTTTTTAATGTATGACTACGAATATCGACAGCTTTTATTGTTCTTATGAAAATGTATTCAACTACACCTCGTTTTACAGTACGTTCTTATGATGAAAGGTGGTCTTAATTAACATAAGAGTGTTTTCGACGGTCAGTACTGTCAGGTTCTGTAGAAGAGCGAGTGAGTGAACACATTTGGACGGCTCTCAAAATCGATGTCTTGAGAGCCGATTCTGTAGAAGAAAACCTTGGTTTATTGTATGATAAATACTCCCCGTTTGCGACAGGAATGGCATGGGAGCGCTTTTCAACCAAAAAATAACACAAACTATAAGCTTATGAATATGGACGTTGTTTTGGTATTAATGTAAACGATTTAATTCGGCAATTCTCTGCTGAAATTTCGGTGTTATTGTGCAAATTAATTTTCTGGTACAACTAAACCCATTTATGGATATAAAAAAAATCTCTTTAGTCTCCCTCTCACTAATAAAATTATATAACTAACATTATAGTCCCCATATCTAAACATCATTGGATCCGTTTTTGTTGGCTTTCCTGCTTAACAATTGATAAATCGCACACGTTCAATAAATTGATAAAAATATATCTGCTCCTCAAGTGGCTCAACGGCTTGCTCCCGCACCTTGGAGAGCAACAGAAATCGTGACGTAACAGATTGGCTTGGATAACTTCAGTTTTCCACACCACCATGGATTTGATTTTTAATTATCTTTCTTTTACCATTTCACATTTTATGGCCAACTTATATGATAGACAAACAAATTTTAAAAAGTTACATGATTTTTATATCTACAAGTACAAAACAAAAATTTATTAAAATCACGTTGGCCAATCATTTATATGATATTTTGAATCACTTTTTAGCATATATTTTATTGTATTATATTTTATTTTAGTACATATTAGCCAAATATTTAAGTCCCGAACAAGAGTGGGATACAAGGAAAGAATTATGTTTGAAAGTAAGAAATATGACGTGTAAAGAAGAACCGAAACCGTGATGCTCAAATGTACTGGTTCACAATATACGTTATGCTGTGACCTCTCCTGTGGGAGCAGGCCACGCATTAACTAGGGAGATCAAGGATAACTCAAAGGATAAGCATTCGGATATAAATAGATGCTTTTATTAAATACTAAGATATTACAAGTTAGCCTCAAGTAGGTTCCTTAATCTCCGACAAAGCTCTTCAACAAGACAATAATAAGTAGCAATCAGTCAACAGCGATTACACTTCCTAAGGTGCTGCTGTCTTTAATTAGGCTCAGAGTAGCTTTACTTTAATAAGGCTAAACAATCCTCGGAGGGAGCTTAAGCCGTCGCGAGTCCCGCGCCTTATCGTGCTTTACGTCCGCTACCAGGGATTTATTATTTACCCTCTTAGCCGTCGCAGTCGCATAGCTCTCTCGACGGCGGGCTCTCGTCTCGAGTCGATGGCGGACCACGGGCTGCGGTCCTCTCGTCTGGGCGTCCTCGCGTAGAGCCTTCGGCGTCGGCAGGCAAGATTGCTCCCCGAGCCTCCAGTGCCCTGAACTTTTACACAATCTGTCTGACTTCATGCTCAATCCCCCAGGACGTCTTGTTTAAAACAATGCTCAGCTGTCCGAGGTCGCCCTGCGCCTCTTCTCAGCGTGATGCAGGGCTACCCCTCGTAGGAGCTGGTCCCAGCAATTAGTAGGTCGTATGCGTTGAAGGGGGGGGGGGGGAGGTAACTAAAGGGTGACTGGACTGGCAAATGTCCAGGGGCCTATAAAATGAAGGGGTTTATCAGCAGTGCCATGTCCCAATACGCTTAATCCTTTTCTTCACGAAAACCACATTCTTAACATTAGATGGATTAAAAACATTTGTATTAATTTTTAAAGTTTCATCAATATAGCATCAAAATTTAACACGGTATTTTTACTTATATAAATGTATTGATGAAATTATAGGCTTACAATTATCATATGAGCACCGTTGCACAATAACATGAGATAGTTTATTGAAGCTTTGTATTCCTACACTGCGACGTCTCTGCTCAATGCAGCCTGAGGTGAATGTGGTCAAGGCCAGCTAGCAGCCATGATAAAGGATCTCAACATTTTGTAACCGTATTTACTCTACGTTCGTAACTCTAATGACTCCGCCTGTCCAGCTTTATATTATTTCATATTCACGATTGCACCGTGCAAATATAAAATCAAATATCTGGACTGTTGAGCTTTAATTTCTTCGTAATCGACATATAAAAAAGTGGCATCAGTATGACGAACATTTTCAAGATGAATTGTAAGGTAATCCCGAAAGTTTTTCTTTTGCGTGCTGGGTGTGATCAAAAGTTAATTAAGTGAAGTGATATCTAGCTTTGGTGTGCCGGAAACTAAGAAAGCGTTTATTTTCCAAACTTAAAATAATAAATCTTTAACTGAGAAGCGCCATTGGTTAAAAACAATGACGGGATTAGCACTGATTTTAATTGAAGTGACAGTGGCTAGGGACGTTTACTCTGGAAAAGAGACTAATTACTTTGCCAAAGTCAAATTGGAAAGAATTTTAAGGTTATATATATATATAAATATAAACAAATTGAAAATATTTGGTATTTCGATTCTATTTAAAGTTGTGTATTTCTGTCAGTAATATAACAGTAAAAGTTAATCAAAATTTTGGTAAGAGACCAAATATAAAAGCTTGCCATGATTATGTGCGTTGTAGGAGTTTCCTTGAGCATTACAAGGAGTGGCATTATTTTTAATATTAAGTAATTATTCTGTCGCAGTGACCAATAAATACCTAACAGTACGCTACGTTTCGTTAGCGGAAAGTGTTATTTACAGTTATAAACGTGCATCACAATATTGAAAGGAAATATTTGTAATAACGTGTAATATTATTTCTGAGAATTTAATTCACATTGACAAGAGTTTCTGCCAGAAATATCCTCCTTGAATAAATATGTGACTAAACGCTGGTTAAATTAGAATATGTTAGGTGGTTATTTATTAACAAAATGTAAATACAGTGCACTTATATAGTAAGTGTTCGTTGACAAGAAATCAAAATTATTTTTAACTGAGAACGTTAAACAGAGAATATGTGGCTCTGTTTGCACGATAAGCGGTTACTGCATAATTATTAAGCCATTATGTTTAAATTGTCAAACCCATTGGTGGAAATCCCAGACAGTTTTACGTGGATCATGTAATAAACCCTAAATATGATACGTTATTCAATTAATATTGTTTTCATTTTCTGCGCAAGCTCCACGTGTCGAATGAGACAGTACTGAACACGAGGTACTGGATGAAGGGATAAAAAAAAATTATAATTGAATTACAACAATTTTTCACGGCATACGCTAATACTGTGATTATTATAAAATACACGAAAAATTATACATGATTAAATTCTAATGCCGGAAGAAAAAATGTTATGATTCGATGGATTATGTATATTTGGGTGCAAGGGCTGGGCTGAGGTACCGAGGGGCCACCTCCAACTTATATCAGCCATCTTGTTTGCGAAGGCCATCTTGTGTCCACCATTTATGTCAGTCGGCCCTATTGTTTACGGTCGCCATCTTTGATCTACCATCTTGGCAGCCAGAATTACATTTTTCTGCTTTATCATTCCACCTTGATTTTTCCTGCTCTATCATACCACGTTGATTTTTTTCTGCTCTCCCATTCCCTCTTGCCTCTCTCTCTCTCTCTCTCTCTCTCACCCGTGCACGAATTTTCAGAATGAGATAGCACCAGCCATTCGGTAACTTGACAAAGATAGCCCTAGTAGGTAGATCTGTGTGAATTGGTGAGTAGGACATCTAATGAATTTAACAAGAGAAAAGAATGCCCTTTGGCCCGTGCAACTGCTTCGAGCAGAAAGGGTAGATGTATGAATTGAAAGACGAGACACCTGTTTTGCGCTGGCCCGCATGCCCATCTTACAGGTAGGGGGAGTGTGCAGGTCCGCACGCTCGCACTTACAGAAGGAGAAAACAGACAGCCATGAAATTTGGTGACATGACGGTTTCATGGCTGCACTGTGCGGAGAGATGCTGGCAGAGAACATACTCCACCAATCTAACGCCAGAGATTTTTGTAAAATAAATAATATATAATTTTTTTAATGTAGTAAAAAATATATATATGCATATTTTTTCAACACCAGCGCTGATTTAAAAACACTTTTTTTTTTTCATTCCAGAACTACCATGTCTTGAAGCCATGAGTAAATATATTTTGCATTATAGAATTATCTATCCTCTATGGCAATCTTATTTACCCACCTGTTTGAAGATTTAGGAAACCCTTGCCAAGAAGCTAAAACTTCATAACCTCATCTCTTAATAGCTTTTTCTACGAGATACATATTAGGGAATTTTGTAATTTTGATTTCATAGTTGTATAGCCCACCGCGAATTGGCTGAGAATTAAGATCTTCCAATTAGTACATTCGAGGATCATAAAGAATGATTATTATATCTTTAAAAATGTTGTCTGTCCAGCCAGGTACAAAGTCCTTCTCAATCTTATTTTTTACTTTGTATATACGTAAGTAATTTCCCACATGGTTATTAATTTATGCTTGTCCAGTTTTTACTAATTTTAAATACAGTTTGAAGGAGCGAATTGTCTGTCACATCGACGGGCAATTGCCTGTAATGCTGTGCATTTTGTGGTTATATGTATATAAGTGTTTCGTTAATATTCTAGCTATTTATAATATCCTTGCATGGTAAAGGATTTCCACATCATTGAGTAAAGAGTACAGTTGAATCCGTCTACAAAACTGCAGTTTTACCACTATACGATGAATAATGATATCTTTCATTTTTCTCCATTAAGGCCTGGAATTTTATATTATAGAATTTTTTGCCAAAATCTAATTGTAAATTAGTGGGAGGCACTTTGTCTCGTAGAACAACTTTCATAGCTGCAGTTATGAACTTAGCATACTTATTTTTGACTGGAATTCCCCATGTATATTTACTGTACTCTTCTACTACTGTCAATATGAATTGAAAACCTCTATTTACTCTTGAATTTGGGACCATTTCAATTAAGTTGGTGTAGTATAAATCACGTAAACCAAAGACACTTTCCTCCTGGGAAAATTATGTCTGACAGGTTTGTGGAGTTTGTTTGCAATTTGTGTGTGATATGTCTTATGACTCCCCTCCCCCCTTTTTTTCCTTTCTCGTAATTTTTCAAGGATATTTAAAATTTCGTTGGTATGTGAAAAAATTCCCGCTCGTAGTGAAGCAATTAACAAACATAAATCGTTGCACGAGTTTACAAACATAATTCCAATAAATATATTCTGGTTTATGTCCGTATTCTATTTTCTTGATTTTTATACCATAGCCAGTAGATATTCCTATGTCTGGAAACAATTCCCAGTTAATGGAAAATTTATTTTGAGATTAGTAATTATATCTGTCACTGTTTGGATTATTGTTTTATAAGTTCGCAGTCGTAAGTTTCAGGAGCTGTCGATAATGACGTAGCGACTCGCGAGTATATTCAGCAGGATTGCGTTTAAAATTTAATTCTTATAGTCCCTTTGAAGCTTGCATTTCTACGTCAACGACTTGTATAACATCGTTGAGCAGGAAAAAATTTGTTAATTTCCCAAGAACCATTTTATTCCCTTCGTATACCATGATTCCTGTCATTAAACCGAGTTGTGTAAAGAGACAAATAATTGCGAATGTTTGCGCGTCGAGTATTAGACTTTTTGCATTTCAAATAAGATAATGGTGGATAATTTTCATACTGTTAATTTTCCGACGATATTCTACGCTTTATTTTAGGCCTGGGTTCATTCTTAATTTCGATAAGGGGGAACTGTTTGTAGTAAATTTTCTAGTCTTGCGCTATCACTAACGCAGTGTATCATTCTAGACGAGCCCTGTGCATTTAAATTGGAAGTACGCTTTTTAAGTTCCCAATTCTTATCTATTGCATTATGTAGATGTGTACAGTGCTTCCACGATTCATCTTTATAAGTCATGTCTGCGAGAGTATTGATTATTTTGGCAATAATGTATTGCAGCCTCCATTTGTACAAGCTTCGAATCCAGTAATTTTTCAATTTTGTCAATAATTACAAGTCCATGGTTTTTATTACCGTGAGCGAAGTTCGACACTATGTACCTGTTTTTCATGTCATAATGAACCACACTGAAACTATAATGTGAGCAGACTACGCTTAAATGTGTGTGCGTCCCTGCTTAAATATTCTTTTTGGCAGTGGAAAATTAGTCTTCCGCACAGCAGGTCGCGGGTCCGAGGCCGGTTTTGCAGGCATGAAGCACGAGTTTGAGGCTGGAGCAGGTATATTGTTTTCTAATAGCATCTTTTTAATTACCGAGAGGTGATATTAATGCACATTTATGTTTTTCTATTAGATGGTTTTCCATAATCTCGAGTTTCTTTTCCAGCAAGTTAGCAACTTCTGCATGTACTGTGTGTAATTTAGTGGAGATTGAGCCCACCATAGTCGACAGAATTTTAAGCATTTCGGAATTTGAATTCTGAACATACGCCTTGTTGACTATGTTGCCATCATGTTTGGAGTCTGCTAGATTTTTAATTCTTTTTCCACCTACATCGCAGAGCCCATCTTCCGACTGCACGAGACAGCTTTCTTGCCCAAGAAGCCCAATCGTGGCCAATTTTTTTAAATTATGTAGCTTATTTTTTGTTGGTATATTGTGATGACCTGATCAAAGCCATGGCAGCACATCCCTTTAAGTAGGGGGGATCTTTAACCACTTCAAGAAATCCGTGTTACTCGCAGCAAAACAAGGCCATATGTCCTTAAATTTTACAAATGTTATGTCGGTGGTTACACGATCTAAATAAGCATGGCGCAAGTTTAAGTCGTCCATACGAAACAAAATCAACATGTTTTCAATGTCATGGCGCAACTGTTTTGGTATGAGTGAATAAATAAGACAAAAATATAAAACAAATCAAGAGTCACATGTCTTCCCATGTACAAATATTCTTGCATACACTTTAGCTTCTCACAGGGAACATAGTGGAAAATAAAGACAGAGTTTTGCAATGCTTTGCTCGGAGGTACAACAGCTTCGTTATTACAGTAAAACTAATAGATCAGTCCATCAATGGCACGTAAAATTAGTGCCAGGCACTGGTATTTGGGCTGGTGTAAATATTTGGATTACACGTGTACATTTTCGAAACGAATACCATTAGGTTCTTCCAGTAAGCTTAACAAGAGTCGCGTTTTTCCACACACGGATGGGACGCAAATCATCCCTCTCACTGCATGAGGCAAAGGGACGCCAAGTCGAGATTCTCGAGGGCTTCGTCCTCTGACATAATGTTGACGGGGAGGCTAACTTTTTGACTAACAATTTACATGACACTGATACAAAGTACTTTAGTCAAGTAGTATTTATATATATTTTTCGGTGGCATACTACAATGTTAGCTTATGCAAAAACAGCAACATGGAGGAGCTGTTGTGTATAAAGCAGCAATGTGAAAGGTAACTAACATCAGTATGGCGTGGTGCCTCATAGAGGTAACATCAAGAAGGAACGGGGATTGATACACAATATCATAATTAACCTGCCTCTTGAAGCTCATCTGCCTGGTTATAACTTCTGTGGCACTGGCACAAAATTAACTAAACGCTTGGGGTGTAACAAAAAGGGAATAAACAAATTAGATTCGGCTTGCTGAGAGCACGACATAGCATACTCTGTTAGAGATAAATTGGAAGGCAGACACACTGCAGATTTCATTCTTCCGTATAAAGCCAAGAATATTGCTAAATCAAGATTATCAAAGTTCGGCGAATGGTTGGCTACATTAGGCATTAAAAAAATAATAGAAATTTAAAGTAAAACACAGTATGGGTACTCAGTTTGGCAGGAAGATAAAATAAAAAGACCCAGAGAAAGACACACAAAAGGTGTGAAGCGAGGGGGAATAATTCCTCTACTACAACACATACTGGGAGCTTTGGGTGGGCTAATCGGCGGAGTTAGTGTTGTTGCGCGAGCATATAAAATGTAAAAAAACTAACATTACCAATTGGCAGAAGCAATTACACACAACCAGGCAATGGAAGCGCTCCATAGCGGTAAGAAAAATTGACAAGTTCTACATTTAAGACCGTATCATGTAGGTGGAGGCAGAAGGAAGAGAAAAATCATAGAAAAGAAAAAAAAAGGCGATCTTTAAATCTTTACCTGATCGCCCCCTCACTAGCTTAGACATTTGAAGTTTGCTCGCCAAATAAAAATTTCAAGTTTTCACTATGTATTCATGCTCAATATATTACTACATAGTCCTAAGCATTCAGAGTGTGCAGTTATAAAATTTGACACTTGTAAATGACCGGGAACTAACTGGTCTGCTTACAAAAACCGTAGAAACACTGTCAAATATTTTGACAACTTTGGCAATCTGCTCTCCTCCAGAATTGAGAAAGAATTTGGGCAGCATGAAAATTAGTTATATCTACCAAACTGAGCAATTTCCGAGTAAGTCAAATTGCAGATAATTGTGTCTACGCTTCCTTTTGCAACAATTATTTAATAAATGGTAGCGCACTTAGTTACAGAATATCAGTCATGTCTATAACTTTGATTCTGATGGGCCAGACTTCGGAACTTTGCTCTGTACATTTTCCACACTTGAAGCTAGGTGGCATCTGGTCTCTTGCCGTAACAGACTTTCAGATGTATTTTTCCGCTCCGAACATAGATCTTACCAATGGCACTTTCAGTTATGTGAACCTCGATGGTATTACTGGCGAAATTCTTTTACCAATGGACGATATTTATACATATTTGAGGAATGCTTTGCAGCCAGCCGGCATTGCTTTACTGCTTCGCGGCAACCCCAATACTCTGAAGAGCCAAATATTTTGTTCTGCAAATAATTATTTTACAAAAAACGATTCCCTACCCCGCATGCTTGGATTTGAAAATAAATTTTACGAAGCAAATATACTTGGCGAGTCTACTCTACCCGTAAATATCTTACCCAAAATGTAATAAGAATTATGTGCAACCTAATTGGTTACTCATATCTTATGGGAAACCAAGTCAGAAACTTCACGAATTCTCGGCCTTCGTCCTGCTTAGTTTTAAATTTGTCGTAGTTCCTAAAACGCTCATTTACACACCAGTTGTGACCAAGAGGGTACACGAAGTTGAAGTGATAATTGTAGATCAAGATAAAAGTTTAATAAATTTCAGAGGTAAAGAAATTACAATATGTTAGCATTTGAAGCAAGATAGGGTAGAATTTTTAGAAAAAAATTATAAAAATTTCCTTCCACAGCAAATGCAAGCTCAGTAAGTGACAGACTGTCACTGCGTTAGCACGTGAAAATGCACATATTCGTAAAAGTCTAGTGTTAAAATTTTGCAAGATATATGAATGCAGAAATTCTTATTGTAGACGAACCAGTAAGCTATGAAGATAGCATCACAAACATGGAATTCCATACCTATGTCCCATACACACACACATATATATATATATATATATATCTCGTAGACCCATATGTGCTGTTATCTGAGATTCACATACCAGTAAAAAACCAAGAAATTTATACAGCACCATTCGTATTTATCCTTCCATGGCTCAACTACCCAAGCTAATGGTTCAATGCCTGCAACCCCCAAAATAATCAGAAATGGCATACTCCATATTATAAAATCAATTTCAAACGAGCTGAATGGCTTTGAAGTGGATAACTGTAGAGATGTAGGTTTCACTTATACCATAAGAAACTATCTCTCTCACACACACGCAACCAACTGGCTGCAGCAAAAATGGCCAGTTGGGGAATCGAAGCCATTTACGAAGTACCCATTTACAATGGGGGAAATTTTGTAGTTTGTGTTCCGCTGTCGATGTTGCTTGGTTTCGCAGAAGATAACAAACTCATCATAATTAATTAAAAGTAATAGTTTGTCATACTTTTAGCAAGACTGCAAACAAGTGACATCCAAGATGTTGAAAATCTCGAAAATGTATTGCTGAGTATACATATGGCTGAATGGTTACTACTCCATGTTCAAGTGAAAATGTCGGAGAGCATAAAGTTGTTAGAATATGTGGATAAAGGACGAGACATAGATAGTGCTTTCCACACGTGGAGTTTGGAAACATACCTGAAAATAACGAGGTCTCTAAACGTAAATTGGAATATAAATTCCAGTATTACGACTGAAAAATCCAGATTCATTTTCCTGCATTTTCAGAAAACTAAATTTCTAAAATGCAGTCCATTCCATACTCGATCATATGAAAATAAAACATTTTAAATTATTCTTAAATTCTGAATTTTTCCCTATGCCGATATAAATGTTTATTTTATTAATTGGATGTATAAGTTGCTTTACTAAATGTACTCAGAGTTTCAAAAACCTTTCTATGGTAAATTAGCTTCACTGACTTTAGAACTTAGATATTTTGTGAACACTTCACCTCTACTTGTTTTTGACTTGAGAAAGCAAGACGATAGCATCAACAGCAGAGTAATAGACTGTCTTATAGAATTGACTGTGAGCGAAATTTTTCCAGCAGATACCCAAGCATAAACTCTCATAACTCACGACCGCCTGGTAACCTACAATGTACGAGACCAGGTAGTCAAAACTTTAAAGTAAGTATAACTTTCATTCAGTTAACATCCAAACGGCAACATGTTCATCAATTTTCCAGGATTCTACTCTCAAATAGGATTTATAATAAAAGAAATTAACATTGCTTACAGCGATGGTAGCACGAGGTGATGCAAATTTTTGCCTCCTTTTCAGTGGCATTTATTACATAAATAAAATAAATCACTAGCACATGGTTAACAAAACACTATCATGGCCTGGAATGGCAAGATGGTGACATAAAGTTTGATAAATTAAGCGAGGTACTCGCCGAATTTCTAAGCGTAGAAACAGATAGTTGTATGTTTTATGCTGGACAGGAACTAAAACTGTGGGTGAATATTTATTTCAATGAATGAATAAAAATATGTGACTTGTAAACCGAGTACGAGTGCCCATCTCTTAGAAAATGAAAAGCATGTTACATGGATATTAATCACACTTGTGCATGCGAACAACACTGGTTGTGCCTGCACCTGAACGTACTCTTTCTACGAAAGAGGGCTATGGAATCTGGAGATGACTGATTCTGTGTAACGGTGGGGTAACAAAATACTGTCAGACCATTCGCCAAGTCATTTTTTATTCACATGTCGTAGCAATAGTATAAAAATTGCTGAAAATTGATGTAATCAATTTTAGTTTGGAGTGTGAGGCTTTCTATGCTGATGTAGTACCATGGTTTGACTTTTACAAAAATTGGATTGTGTGAGCATGCAGTATAAAATGTTGGAAAATTTGGAAATATGCATATTAGTCAAGTCTTCAGATTTTCATAAAATAATACACCATATTGAGAGAACATCACCTATCTTTTAAATGGTGATTTCATTGTTATCTTTCCAAATTGCTATGTACACCTTATAAACAAGGTGAACATGATGGTTCTCAACCAGTTTGATGTGCACTTGAAGTATTAAGGCAATAAATCTGGCAAGAATTGGAAAAACACTTACGTTTTATAATTTTCATGATGGAAGTGAATATATATATATATATATATATATTTTTAGTATATGACTAACAGACTTGCTGCGTACACGTAACTATGTATGTAATTTTCAATATGCTCGATGTTATCAAATATGAAGATGTAACTGTTGGCTACCATAAATACCATTTTAAGCCCCTTGGGTTGAGCAAACAAGTAGTATCGTCCAATGGCCTCAACTCTGGATGTGCTATAGTAAAGAAGATGAGTGTATGACTTTAATTCCAATACGTTGTGGTTTCGTCAATTGTCCAGTGTACTACTTATATCCAGACAGCAAATTACCTGCTACAATAAACTGCTTAATGACCCTAGCTGATGAGGAACAATTACGTCAAGTGTGGTTTACGCATAGCATCAGCTACGCACTCCAGGAACTTGGCAGCCTCAACATTTTAATATGGAGGGAGCACTGCGATGGATAACGTCACACCACCATTTTTAAATGAGGGAAACAACAGGACAGTTGATCTGCTCACCTCTAACATGTGAAATCCTCTTCGCAATGGAGATGTGAATATCGCCACAGTCAGTCATTATCGTCTGCTGCTACAGAGAGGTTCAACAGCTGCCAGTATATTTTATCCGTACTTCTATGTATCATTCAAGCCAGAAGACATGGATGCCAACACGAGTTGCCTTGTAGGCTACAACAGAGTTATCTACAAACTGCTATGTCAATTTGAGCAAGTCAAGTGTGTAATGGTACATTGCATATAAGAAGCTACTTTGATTTCTACGATAATTTCCACGAAGAGATTCTTCCATGCTACAATTATGAAAGATGTGACATTTATAATCTCAGGTCAAACAGCAAGCTACCGGTAAGTGAAGGCGCCCTCTTTATGCATACGTGCCGAATCGAGTGACATTTCTAAAGAAGAAATTGATAGCGACTAAATTGTCTGCGCACTGTGATGCATAGTCTCAGAAGATATTTTTTTTAGCAGGAGTGAATGCTGTGGCGGATTTCAGCACATAATTATCGTAGACTCGTGTAAAATTACATGGATTTCGCCTTGTACTCCAGATGTTTGCCATATATAAGCACTAAAAAAAAACTATGGTCCATGTTGTTAATTGCCTGCCAGCAGTAATGAACTCAGAACCAACGGAAATGTCATCCATTGCCTCTGAGTGTGATACGACTGAAGGCAAGATTTTTGCAGAAGTAAATGTAAGAGATTCCAAGCTTTTTGTGACATTATTTCAAGTTAACTGCTTTTACTCGTAGGGTTATTTAAGTGAGTGCTACGATGTCCCGTTTCTCCAAGCCAACGTGCATCCAGTTCGCTACCGACTACTTCCATGTCAACATATCTACATTTCATCCTAAAAATCAATATGTCACCACCAAGCCCGACTTAAGCAGGGTCACCTATGCCTACTGGTCTGGCAATCTGTTGCGAACCTGCACGGAAGAATGTAATGGTAATTTGCATACGTTCTCTCGCAAACCAGTTTTCTTTGAACTAAGCCAACGGATAGTGGACTGTACGGGTTATGGGCAGTGTTGCGTTTACTCCATATGAGCAGAAACAAAGTTGCCGTTTTCTTCTGAAGAGGTTATCGGATTTTAAAAAAAGAACGTAAAATATTGCTGCATGAACCAAACTGTATACCTACGTGCGTGCCTCCTCCGGCCATCTCCAAGCCATATATGTCCAGTAAACGCAAGAATAATAGCTCAGAACCTGCACGCTCCAGAAAGAAGAAAGCTGCTAAAATATTACTTTACATACCTTTATATGACAATGCCGAGGCATAGATCAATCCTAGCAAATAAATACCCGCTGCCTCTACAAGTAGTAATAATTCGCAAACTGCAAGAAAACAACTGTTTATACTTAAAAGGGGTTTAAAAAAATCACTAAGAGAATATTTGGCGAGAGCATAAGTGCACTGGCCTTGTTAAGTGGAGACAGTAAAATAGGTTGTGAATAAAAATAAATCTGCTCGAGTGACTTCATATATAAGGCAAACGTGTGGAGCACGAAACAGGTCAGTCTAGAACTACCAGTTGACAGCGTAGAACTTTTTCATCCTTCAAGCAGCTACTCAGAAGTTCAACCAGTTGACAGCAGCATAGCATTAAATTTCCACGATGGTGAACATATGGTTACGTACACAGAATAATACGATGGTACGTGGCAATATCTGCTAGCCCACGAGCCACAAATGTTTCAACACTGTCAAGAAATCGTGTTCTACGCATGGTAACTGCGAAGTTTTCTACATGAGGAAATAAACACTGCCTTTCACTGCCGACGAAGTCTTGTCTTTTGCCGAGAAACAACACAATATAAGCAAGGAAGAAATGATCACAGCACACGAGTCTTCTACGTATGCTGTGCTGGGAACACACGACGAGACTTCTACGCAGAAACTCAACTCTGGTATCAAGCTAGAAACCTGTAGCTGTAAGAAGAAAGGAAGACATTACATGGAGGTTCCTGTCGACGAAGGTGAAGAGACTCGCTCATATGATACGCCAAACACTGTCAGAGGATCTATCCTGCTTAGTAGAGAGCCACTAGTTTTAATAACTTGTTTGAATGATATTCTGAAGCGAGTTTTCAGAGATGTAATAGGCTCACTGTAATTATCAATTTTCCTGTGAAACTGGTTGCAAACGGTTTTTTTTTCGTCTAAGTTATATGTTGCAATGATTTTTTTATGTAAATTGCTTGTCATTATTTTGTAGTAGTGTTCTGTAACTATTTATTTGTGCACATGTAATAAAATAATTGCAAGTACAAAAAATTTTAAGGTCATGTGTAAAAAATATAATAAAACTTTATAAAATGCATGTACGACTGTTTTCATTTGACACCATATTCACATAAAATTTTAATTTTAGAAAGTAATTATTTTTTATGAAATTTAACTAAAAAAAAAATTACTTAAAATATTTTATCTCATTTAATATCAAAAAGTTGAAAATAATAGAAAATATATCATATTTAAAAGGAAACTTTGAAAAAGTCGCTACTGAATGTTGGCAGAAGCCAGCTAGAATCTAGAGGCAGCTTACCTCCATGAGTGGGCGAGATGGCGGGGCGTTCAGCGTTTCCGTTCCCTACGCTCAAAATATTATACTTCACACACGTGAGTGAACTTTTTTCGAACCCACCTTTGCTGTAGCTCCTCCTTAAAGGTGTGTGTCGAGTAAAGAGCTCACACATGCGTGAAGTATTGTCACTGGTTTCAGGGCGAGGTATTGTTTCGTGTAAAAATGCCGTGTTCAGTGTCACGTTAAATGATGATTCGAGCAGGTGTTAGTTTAAAGTGTCCAACTAAAATGGAATTGCTCCGCTTGGCAAAAATGTTACCAAGTGTCAGGAGAGAAGTATTTTATCCCCCAAGAGAGAAATATGCCAAGCGTTTCGCACCCCTCTAGAAATGGCTCGGGCAGACAGGATGTTAGTTCGGTAAGTTTATGGCTTTCCCTTTTCGAAAAGTAACTCAGTTGTGGAGAGGTAGGGGACCCTCACACTTTCGGCCATCAAAACATTTAACCAAAATCGCTACCTTGTATGGTACATAGTTTCTGCGAAAATAAGAAGGGAGGGTCTGGGCCCCTCTCACACTTGGTCAATGAAAATGCTACGCCATGAGGGAGGGGAAGTCTTCCATGGAGGCCCCTATTCTACAGGTACTATTTTCCTTAAATTATGGGAGACCGGGGCTAGTTGTAACAAAATTCACTTTCAATTTTTTTCTTTTAATATGGTGCAAATTTTATCACAAATACCATGTTTTATAATTTATTGCATACATTTGTATGTCACATAATATTTTTTTACAATTGAACGCCACAGTGTTAAAAGACTTATTCGCTTTCAAAATCAAGTCGACAGGTGTGGCAACTTACCCCATCGTCGGGGAAAGTTGTCACTTACAATGGGGTTAATTGTCGCATACAAAACATATAAACATACATAGTATAAACAAAAACATATTAATTTCTACACAATTCCTTAGTTATACAACAATTTAAAAACTCCATAGCAAGGAAAACCTCGTGAAAAAAGCAATAAAGTCTTCCATAGGAATTTAAGGTGGACATAGCTAGCATGAATACAACTTGTTAATTTGTCTTGTGACATGGAGGCTACTGTAAACTGTTCTGCAGACACTAAACAATTCTCGTTTAAACATTAATAATTAAACACATAAATCTTAAACTATAGTATAGTCTGAAGTATCAGATTCACAGTTCTGTAAAACAAATAAAACGTCTGTGATCCACTATTCTGTGTGCACTTTTCATGAGACCATTAGTGACACTGATCACACATCACCCATTCTTCTCCTGGAACATTCAGTTCAAACGGCTCTTCACACACTAAACACAATGTGTCTTCAACTTCAGACCTGAAAGGTCTTTCCTCGGATTTTAAAGACTTCTTCTTTCGACGGAGATCTAAATGCAAAACTTTTCTTTTCCTTTTCTCTCCAGCTAATGAATCTTTTACTGGCGTGTCTGTCAGGCTAGCATTTTTTTTGGTTTTCCTTTTGGGGGCAATCTCTTTTCTTTCGGGAGCCTTGGGAAACGGTCTGCTTTCATGTGGTGAAACATTGGAAGTAGAAATTTTTGTGCTAAAATCCTGCTGTGGACTTGTAGAAGCGTCGGTAGAAGGATGCAAATCAGGACGGTATTTTTTAAATGCAAAACATGATGAAGAAGTATCTGGTCTGTCTCTCACATAGCTTGGCAAAAAGCATACTTCAGAAAAAATGTTTGGCTTAAGATGGTATATACCCGTGGCTTTTTATCAGGCTGTAACATTGTTTGGGGAAACAACATGAGGAAGTGTTGTGTCACGTTTCACTTGTTATTCACAGCTTTCTACAAATATGTTAGACATGAAAGTTGAACTACGTGTTTTTAAAGCTAAAAGTACGTAGAATACGGTAAGGTATTTAATATCTTACCGTTTTGCAGTGAAGTTGTCAGACTCACACACGAAACATTCACAGTCTTTTTACTAACACACTACTAATCCAAACAAATGTCCCTTTTGAAGTAGCTGGAGCAGTGAGTGGTAAGTTATTCATATTCTGCCCGCTAGATGGTGACTCTTGTTACGTCCTCACAAGACTTCATCGATAAAACCATTCAAAAATGGTAAATTTTGCAATTTGACAACTTGCCTTTGTGACAACTAGCACCGGTCTCCCCCACTCCACGTCTCCCACCATTTTTCTAGGATATATAAGGGCCAGAACATCACTAAATATCTCTCTCTGATATCAGTGCTTGTCGTCTGCATATACGAGAACCCTCCTACTTCGTTGCCATTTTGTGCTTGGAGAGTTATTACGATGTTTCACTATCGCCTATCAGTTGTTCTTCGAGTTATTGCTCGCTAAGGTATGTTACTTACAATTTCTTTTAACAGTAGGTATTATGCATTCTTGTTTGCTAACAATCTCTTTAATTTAAAAGTAGATATCTGATTCCGTTTTATTTTTGGCAATGAACTATTTAATTTTAAAATAACTGTTGCAGTTTCTTGTCTGGCAATGAGCTCTTTAAGTTTGGAATAAGTATCTGATTCAGATTTGTGTTTCATAATGAGTTCATAAAAATTAAATTAATAACTGTTGTAGTTTCTTGATTAACGAGCTCTTAAAAAATTTTTTAAAAAATTTTTATGCGAACGATTTTTAAAAAGAAAAATTGTATTGTTTACTTACTGAATGTTACAATGCAAAGTTATTAACGTTTTTTTTGTGCAATACTTGGCAGCCAGTTTATCGGTCCCTAGTCAAAGGTTCGTTCTTCGCCTGCCTCCCGACATCGGAGCAAGTCAGCATCTAGTGCCAGATTTCCAGTATTGTGCATTCCTTTGAAAGTAAGTTCTAGTACCGATGATATAATTAAAGTTATGCACATAGATGTTATTTTTTTTTAATGCATTGATGCTTTGTAGATCTTCGCAATCAGCAGTCGGAGGTCCTGCCAGTTCCTGGAGTTGCAGATTTGTCGACTTGCGGTCAATTCTGTATGTCCGTAAAGAAATCAGAGCATCCTTAAGCTAATACAAGCAATGAGTATTTATTACTACAAGAAAAAAAATATTTTTTGGGTATTTTTATTCGACTTTTATTTTTAATTATGAGGTGAACTTGTGTCCAGATGAAGTGACTTCCATGATTGGGCTTCACAGAGTCTCCTGTGTGAATCAAATCGTCGGTTTCATAGAAGTCCATAGCAACACATCCTATTGTTATTAGGGGTGTGACTGAAGTCTTCCTTTACTTCCCAGGTATGTAACTAGGCTGTGAACATGCAAAACCGTATGTGAGGATATTAGTAGAAAAAATTTAGTGTTGTGTCTAGTAGAATAATTTTTGTTGCCTTTTAAAAATCTTTTATTAGCGTTTGTATTTAGCTTGCCAGTGAAAATATCTAAAAATATTATTATGTTTTGTTTTAAAGCTTAAATCCCACTGACAAAATATTTCTTCATATAATTAAATAATTTTTAAAAATGTTACAATATTTGTTGATAAAATAATTTTTTCCAAAGTTTTGTGCCCAAGAAAAAAATTTGCTGTATTATTTTACTTCGAGGCAGTATAGTTACACAGATTTTCTTGGCATACATATTTGTGTAATAATTAAAAGTTTTTTTCTAATTTCGTCAAATTATTTAATATTGATAATATGTTCCCATTATTATTATCATTTATGGTCATATATATTGTGCGCTCTGTTACGGATTTTTATTTTTTTTTAAATAATTGCATTTATTGATAAAATATTGTTTTTATATGTTGTGCCTAGGGGAAAATCCTACATAAATTTTACAGCAAATATTTCGCCATCCACCGATCTGGATTCAGCCATGAGAGGACATGGATCTATAATATTTACGGAGAATAGGACCAAGTCTGTGAGAAGTGTGGGATGTAGATTCGGTGGAAAGTCGACAGGGAACATCACCTGAGGGGTTGCAATGGAACAAAGCAGACGAAATCAGCTGGCATCAGCAAGTTCTCTAAGGCATCAATTGTTAACATAGCAGATACCCGAAGGCGCGAAAAGGGGTGCAAGTTCAACACAAATATGAAGACTTTTGCCTGTGAGGACTGTGGGAAAGTATATTCCAGAGCACACAAGGTGAGAGAACATGCAAAGGAGTGCATAGTCCAGGCTCTCCCATAGGTGAAGAAGTCCAGACGTGATGTTTCCTCTCATCGGCTACCAGCACCAGTACTAGCACCAGCACCTCGACCGAGGATCATCATGGGGGGCCAGACGTTCGAAGACCCAACGATTTCTGTTAGCCGAGACTGCGTTTAGGGGCAACTTAAAAACATATGTGGCAGAAAATACCAATGAAGAAACCAAAATTTGTGCACGTACATTGAGGGGCTGAAGAAAATTATTATTGATCAGCTGCAGCAAGAAATAATATGAAAATGCGCCAGTTAAATTCAATTTGTTCCTGCAGTGCGACTATAGCAAACCCGAGCCCCACGAAAATTAAGTAGACCAGCACACCTTCAAGACCGAAAAATTTCTAGTATACAATTAATGTGATGTGGAAGGAGTTGTAACAGCCAGCTTGATCAATATTTGTCAGGAGGAGGAAAAGTAGATGACAAAGGGATCTGGATTGACACTCACTGCAGTAAAAATAATGCAGCTCAGAATAAACAATATGGACCCAGTGTATGCATTCAGCTACATTAATTTACCAGAGCTAATAAAATACATGTATGCAGTTATAAACCCGTAAATCGAGGATCTTGAGTGCTTTAAGTGGGCCATACTGTCTAGATACATTGAAGGTACAGATTCCCGAGTCAATAACCGCTACAGAGAACTGAAAAACAAGTACAACTTTGATGGCATCGAGTTCCCCACACCTCTGCACCAGATAACTATATTCGAAAAGCAAAATCCTGAATTTAGAATAAACGTATTTATTCTAAATGAGGGAATGAAGTTGGTACAAAGACGAGTCTGTGAAAAAGAAGCCCATACATTTCGATCTCCTCCTCCTTACCACCAAAAACATTGCTCATTTCACATATATTAAAAAATCTTTTCACTTTATGAGGTGTCAGGTGACAGCTCACATGGAAAAGCTACACAATTGCGAAGGGTGTTTTACATCCTACCACGACATTACACGAGTAACAGAAAAAACGGGCGAAGAGATGCTGGAAGAGCACAAGAAGTTATGCAGCTCTCACACTCCTGGAAGAATTGAGATGCCAGGTCATGACATGAAGGGAAGAAGACCAACCCTAAAATTTAAAAACCATTACAGTGCAAACAAGATGCCAATAGTTGTAGATGCCGATATCTAGGCAATGCTTCTGCCCATTCAAACCTGCCAGGCCGACCCCCAGACATCCAGCACGCACTTTTACTAAAAAAATTATTCATATAGATTATGTTACTTTGTTCAACTGTACCGCAATATTATAACTTCTGTCAAAACAGCAAGTCTGCAACAGAACCAATAATTTACACTGGGAAAGCTACTGGCGAGAAATTCATTGAAAAGATCATTAATGTCGGAAATAAAGTGAACGAAACTTCTGAGACAAGTGAACCCATTAAGCTGCTCAGCAACCAGCAATTACTGAATCATGTCATGTTAGATACCTGCTGCTACTGTGAAGAAGAATTCAAACAAGAAAACACGACCACTTCACAGGAAACAACATTGGGACCTCCTGCAATAACAACAACAAACTCCGCTGCCACCCTAAAAGATTGGCCATGTTATTCCACAACCTGACATATGAAGTGAACTTTATAATAAAGCATCTGGACTAAGGCGAAAAAATATATATTCATCATCCATACGGAGGAGAAATTAATAACATTCTTGAAATCGCTGGGGGAGAGATTCACATTACAATTTATAGATACCATATGTTTTAAGTCTGCCAGTCTTGTCATGCTGGCTGAAAACTTGCAGAGAGACCAGCTGAATAATACAGCAAAATTATTCGGCCCAGACGAGCTGGAATTCGTACAGAGAAAGGGTGTATTCCCCTACGATTACATAGACAGTCTGCAAAAACGGGAAGAGACGCAGCTACCACCACCAAACCACCCAACGTCAAATTTTACAACTTATTGACTGACACGGCCATAAGTGAAGAAGACTATCCTCATACACTTAAAGTGCGGAAAAAATTCAACTTTGAGAAAATGAAATATAATTCTAATGTTTATTTTAAAACTGACGTGTTGTTTTTGTCAGATGTGTTCGAAAACTTTAGGAAACTGTGCCTGGAAACCTACGGCCTTGACTGTGTCCAAAATGTGAGAGTGCAGAGCTTCTATTTCGACGCAATGTTAAATCACACCAAGGTCGAGCTGGAACTCCTAACAGATTATGACACACTTGTATTCACTGAAGATGGTATAAGAGGGTGGAGTGGTCCAATGTGTGAAGCTCCATGGAAAGGCAAATAACAAGTACATCCCGTCCACATACGAGGCCAGCAAGCCGCCCATCTACCTCCAGTAAGTAGATGCAAACAATTTGTACAGGTGACAAATGTCTCTGCCCCTCCCCTTACGTTACTTCCAATGGGTGGGCACCAATATCTGCATCATGACAGTGCCCGATGATGGCCTATTCGGCTACGTGCTGGAGGTAGATGTAGAACATCCTGCAGAACTCCACAACTCGCCCAAAGACCTACTGTTCTGGCCCATCAACTAGTGTTCTCTAGGTGGCAAGACCAAAAAATTATTGACGACTCTGGAAGATAAGAAAAACTACATTGTACATTATCTCAAACTGAAGCAAGCTATTGAACATGGACTCAAAGTCACGAAAATTCATTGTGTACTACAGTTTGAACTAGAGTCATGGCTCAAACCATACATCGACCTAAACATGGGAAAAAGGCAGGTAGCTGGCAAATATTGCGAAAAAGACTTTTTTCAACTCGTGAAAAATACCACATTTAGAAAACTAATGGAAAATAACAGTAAGTGGCATGTCCTGGAATTAGTGTGAATGAGAGAAGACTGAAAATATTAATTTAGAAGCCCACCTTCAAGGGCAGAACCATTTATGATGACAACTTGTACCTAATGAAAATGGAAAACACTCTATAGTGATTGACGAGCCCTTTTATGCCGGACATTCAGTACTCGACCTCTACCAAACTTTAATGTAAATGTTCCATCATGACATATTGAGAAAGAAGTACGAAGAAAATATTAACTTACTCTATTGAAATACAGACTTATTAATTTACGAAATATAAATGCAGGATTATATGCAGACCTGGCCGCAGACCCCCTGCACATGAAGGAGATGGATGCCAGCTCCTACCCCCTACTCATCCCTGCTACTCCTTTACCAACAGGAAAGTGGTGGGGAAATTTAAAGATTATTGTGGCGAAGAACTGATGAGAGAGTTTGTAGGGCTACATGACAAAGTGTATAGCTATGTGTGTGGCAGCAAAGTGATCAATAAGGCTTCCAGAAGACATATCTGAATAATAAAATAACATTTGAACATTATAAAATAGTTTTGGAGCAGCAGTAAGTCACGCGAGAAACAATGAAAAATATAACATCACACCACCATGAAGTTTACATCCAGTGCATGAACAAAGTCGCGCTGGCATGGCAGGATGGCAAAAGACAAATATTAGACAGCTGGTTATTTACTGCGCCATAAAGATATTAGAATTAAAAATAAATTCATACTGCACCATATGGTCATATTGGGTATAAATTAAGATGAGAAGAAGAATATAAGAGAAGAAAATAAGTAGAGTAGAAGAGAACAGAAGAACAGAACTCAAGAACAGAAGAAGATAAGAGAAGAAGGGAAGAAAAGAAAACAAGTGCATTAGCATTTAAATTTAATATAAGCAAATTGTGTTGTATGTAAAATTTTATCTGATGTTGCTACTACTGTTGATGATGAAGATTGAGATCAATAGTAATTGCACATTTTATAATTGCTGATGAATATAGTGCTGATTGAAGCAATTATCTACCTGTAGGGAACAGGCATGTTCAAAGTAATGCTTCTTTCACTGCGTGTTGAGTTAATCATGCCCGTATGCAAGGGCATTTCCCCATCTCGGAAGTGTCAAAACCAGAATAATTCCATTTCCCCAAAATCCACCTGATACTGATGAAAATTATTACTGATATTTTACAGCACAAATGCACGCATAGGTCCCAATGTTCTGCTAGAGTTACATCGCGAGAGTGAAATTGTGTCACCACCAGCAATTTTCGCTATAGATTGTTGCAACTGGTATTTCACTTCGTCAATTTCGCTTGTGCATTCCTGCATGGGGATTTGGGACTACGGCTTCTTTTTGGGCCTCCGATAAGGGTTTAAAGCCAATTCCTGGAGGTACCAACCCTTTTCTTATACTGGGGTTGTGGTGGTTAAATATTTTTTACTTGTGGCATTTTGACCCATTGTAACAAGAGACGGTATTGTTCTTACCCAAACTATCTATATACTTATTTCCTTTCTTCCCATATATCTAAAATTCTGTTGTCTATTACTTTTAGATGTCTCCTTTATTCTTGTTTTCTCTTCTAACCATTGTTTTTTTTTGTCAAAGGTTGTATAATTTTTGCCGTCATAACCCACCTATACATCTATTTTTTACAGCAACATGGAGATTTAAAATATAAGTTTTATATCTTTGTAGTACTGTAAGATTACACTGTATTGCTTGGTCCACATCTGGAGAACCGTGTGCATGGTTGCCTTAGAAGCTATGCGGGGCAGTAAAGTGGGAGGGCAATGACGAAAATTATACCAGTTACAGATTAAAGGATGGATGAGCAGTTCCAAACTGAAGGATGGATGACCAGTTCCAAATCGAATGATGGATGACCAGTACAAGAAAACAAGAAAGAAAATGAATACAATAAATGAGAAAATTACATACAAATAAAAACTGAATAATAACAGATGTGTGATAAAAAATTTTATTTTATTTGTAAGGTACACCTTTTCATAACATTTTAAATCTTGTAAAAATGTTAAAGAGAAAGGTTGTACAATAAAAAAAAGAAAAGAGAATTTATCATTGCCAATTTGAAAAAAAAAATAGTTTACCAAATTTTTTCACAACCACATTTTACATTAATATTTTTCTCAATTGATGGGGTATATAACAAACAATAAAATAAGAGGTACAATTGTGTATACACGCAAATTTTATTCAACGAACTCTTTTATTAAGTTATCACATATATTTTAAGAAATATTAATTTTACAAATTGACAGACAAAAAGATTTTGTTTAATCTCGTTTGTTTGCATTTATGTTGCATGATAGTTTTTAAAACACTAAATAACTATTTACGTGCACCAGCAGATATCTTGTGATTAAAAATATATTTGGCAACCATAAATTTATCCACACTATGTTACTCTGTTCGAAAAATTCTTTCTTTATATGGTTTGTTATTATCTACTGTCCTTCCCCGTTTCATCCGGTGAGCTTGACTTTACCTCGCATGGCAGGCTGCGACAAGTCATGGATCACTCGACGAATGGAACTGTGTCAGCTATTTCATCCGGTAGTAGTCCATGTGTCTCGTCATCGCATTCTTCACTATAGTGGAACACTGTTTCCTGCCCCCCTAGTCATAATTCGTAGTCCCTATGCTGGATGCCTGCTTGATTGAAGATTGTTTCACCCTTGTTCAGCTCCAACAGTTCGTCCGTGCTGCATGGTGGGGTTACGTCCAACCTCATGTTTTACACAGCGAAGGTTTCACCATCGCACTGGTCTCTGTCCATAAAATACACTTTCTACTTGCCTTTGGCGTTCATGGTGCTTGGGTTGTACGCAGACACCAGGACATAGTAGAGGTGGGAATGATTCGCACCATCGCAGGCTTCTATGTTTTTCATTAAATTCTCATACCACAGTTTGCCTAGCCAGTACTCCACCTGTCGGAACCTAAGGAGGGAGTTGGGATCACACTTTACCATACCAGACCCTAAGGAGCTGGTGGACAAAACCATAGAAGATAATGGTTGTGGTGGTGTGATGGGAGTATCTGTGGCTGGTGACAACCAACTGCTGCTGGTGGCGATAGTATTGTGCGTGGAGCCCTCATGTGCTGGAATCCATTCATTCGTCGGAGATTTGGCGTAATCAGCTGCATGAGGCCAGTAGTCGGTTGGCCTGCAGAGCAGTTCATGGTTATTCACTGTACGGGCCTTTCGTCGATGGATGTGGTCTCGGCGGTGGCTATTGCTGCTGCACGATGTCGCACCTTGCACCAGCTCCGGAAATGGGGAGTGTCCGCAATGGAAGTGGTGCAGCCTTTGAAGCAATCCCTGCTGGGCAGGCAGTCCTGTATGTCTTTGTCCAGCTGTATGTAGGTAGGCAAATACTTTAATATGGCCGAAATTTCGTTAGGTGAATAGACCAGGAGAAATTATTTTGGCAGGTATGGCAACTCGTCCCATTTGTCCAAGGCAATAAGTGAAAGCACCCATCCGATTGCCAAAATGGCTGAAATGATTTTATGCCTCCTCGGACATTAAGTGTGCATCTTCTAAAACTCCAGATAAGAAATTAAATGTATACTTGTAAGGCGAGCAGGTGATGACGACTATGGCAGCAACAGGTAGAAGACTGGGTCCCGAGGGCTTTTTATAACATGGTATATAAGTGCAATGGTGGGGGAAGGCATAGGTTCCTGAGTGCTGCTGAAAAACTAGCCAATGGAAAATAAGCATGGGTTAAGAGGTAGGGAGGTGGAAAAATCTTACTAGTGCTTTTATATGATTCGAACTTTTTTAAATAAGAAAAACCCTATGACTATTTGGAAAAAAAATCTTATTGCATACTATGACTATTAAAAAATCATATATAACAATATATATTATTTCGTCCACTCTGCACACACACACACATATGTCCACAAGCCTATCACTTTCTCTGGCTCCGACATGTCCCGATAGCTCAGTTGGCTAGGGCATCGACAATGTGCTGTCAAACATGAAGCCTGGTGTGTCGATCCCGCACCACTCAAACTAATTTTTTGAGCTCCGAAAAAAACTACTGTAAAAAGATAGCGGATGCTCGCTAGCGCCTTCTATCAGACGATGAAGGAAACAACCACATGGCAGACACACCAATGCCCCCTAGCAGGTGACAAATGATACAATATGGCGGTCACACCAGTACCCCTAGCAGGCGATGAAAGATATTTAATGCTAACAAGATGACGGACCTGTGCGCTCCCCTGACAGACAATGAAGAAACCAAAGTTGGTGGAAACACCAGCACCCCTATACGGTGGTCACCGAATGATGTAGACGGCGGGCGAAGAAGGCGAACGGAGAGCAAGAGGGAAAGGAAGATATATAAATAAACAGAGAAAGAAAAGAGAGAAAAGTAAGGCGGAAGAGAGGTGAAGGAAGAGAGAAAGAGAGAGTAGGAATGCAAGAATGAGAGAGCAGCAATAATATAGGTGGAATAACAGAGCACGAAACATTTTGGTCAAATGATAGAGCAGGAAAAACAAAGATGGAATGACATAGCAGGAAAAAGTACATACTTGCTAACAATATGGCGGATAAAAGATAACAAACATAAACAAAATGGCGCACTGTCACAAAATTGCGAAAACAAGATGGTCGCTGGAAACAAGATGGCGGATCAAAGATGGTGGCGGCACCTGGGCACCTCAGCCCCTAGCTTGTGCGCCGAAAAATACATAATACATTTATTGTCATGCATTATTAATAAGTTACGATATGTTTACTATGAGACAGAGTTCTAAATATCAAATATTACATTAAATAATTAGGAGACATGATACTGCCTATGTGAGGAAGTGTAGGCCTATCTTATATATGTAAGTGGGTACATTTCACCAGTCAGCATAGTCTAGTAAGGAGCTGCCATTCTTCATTCTATACACCTGAATTTACTAGAAATTAATCAGTTAACTACAATCGACATAAATTAATAACATATTTTTTAAGCATGCCATATGTTGAAATAAAACCACGAGACTTATGCGTCATAACTAGGGTATTTTTATTCATAACTATTTAAGAAGATCTGATTACTTAATTCAAGAGCATTAGACATTAATATGCATTACAAAGAAAGAAAATAATATGTAACACATTAACGAGATAATGCTGTCGTCTTCTCTGGTTTTCCGAATTAATATGACATGATCCGCACTGTGGTGTCGTGTACAGTTCCAAAATCATGTGATACTGACTGTATGGAAGAAAATTTCACACTAGTGCCTGCTCGACTAACGTTTCAATTTGCCGACGAGTGTCGGTTTATGGTTTTATGACTCCTCTCAAATGCGCTGCACACAGCATACCAAAGACAGCCCCCAATCTCATGGTTGCCATCGGGGTTGTTCAGGGTAGATCGGCATGATGAAGTCACTCAGTGTACACTGGTGTGCATTGTGTTTGATTATAGCGTGGGATATATATATATATATATATATATATATATATATATATATATATATATATACCACTCCATGGGGACCCATGAGACATGGGGCCCTGGGCAGATTCCACCCACTTACCTCCCCTCCCCCTTTTTTCTATCATCCTGGGTGGGTTTAATATATATATATATATATATATATATATATATATATATATATATATATATATATAATGTTGAAAATAACACTGACAAATTCTGGCAAGTCATTCCTCATAAAACAAGAATTTACTGATTTAACTACTGAGCCTACATTTGTCAACATGGTTGAAATCAATATTTAAATAAGTCCTTAGATGCTGAGTTGGTATGTAAGTCTTCACTTCTGTTTGAAAGCAATAACATTAGAAATGAAACCAGAAACTTAAGCAGCAATAGTGACACAATTACAAAACACACGTGCCTTACCCAGGAATCGAAAACAGAAAACCTCGTACAATAAGCTACCATGCAATACACTGCAATATGGAGGTCGGGTTCGAATCATCACCTTTGAATTAAATCAGTCTAAAGTTGCGGATGATAAGGACTACTAACCTAAAATATTTTCAGTGCCGTCATTTTGAAAAAAGTTACTGAGCCACAAAAAATCTACTTTTACATGGCCTACCGTAGCACTACTTGTGTGAAGAATTTGGTAGTTATCGATTGCTTGGTCCCTCAGATACAAAAAAAAAAAAAACCTTTATTTTCTTATTTGAATGTGCCGTACAAAATTTCCAAAAAAAAAAAAAAAAAAAAAAAAAAAAAGAGCGATTGTATACGATGATTTTATTGAAATCTGTTTGCAAATTTTGGTTGAATTTTATTCCTTAATTATTAATGATGCTGCCATTATAATAGTTGTCTGGACCATTTCAATCACGAAGTTTTACATGGTCTTCTGTAGCATTTAGAATGTGCACGATAGGGTACAAATTAGTTTAAATGTTCCTGTGTAATGTTTGGTGGGTATCGTTTTGTTAGTCCTTGGTATATGGCATAAAACCTCCATCATTTCCGTATGGCGATCTTCATAAATTAAGGACAAAAAAGTAATGTAGTAGTACATTCGGTGAATATATGCTGCCAATATATAAAGTTAAGTTTAAATATATTACTTATTTTCGCACAAATAACACGGAAAACTAAAATGAATTTATATCTGCCATTCTTAAAATAAATATGATGTTTCCCGAGTTATGGGATAATATTTTTTATTGGTGGGGCTATCTTACTATATATTAGAGAAATTATGCTCTTGAGAGTCAAATTTGATGTTTCTAATATATACTGTCAGCATACACATTAAAGTTGCAAATTGTTCCGTCAATAAAATATACTGAACTAAAGTATTAATACTGCAACCATTTTAAAAATAAGTACATGATCTACACAAAATATACCAGTTACACCACACCAAATGCTGCAGTACTATCTGTTTGACGATTTTGGTAGAATCTTAAAATTTTTTCCCGGCATATGACATCAAAACAGTATTCATTCGCAAGGCTGTATCTTAAAAAATGGATACGAGATGCTCCCTGCAGTTACAGTTGATAATTGTGATATATACCACAGCTTACAAAGATAAGTTGGAAGTGAATAACAGGGTTTCGACCATGAAATGTTTAAGCTAAAATAACCTAATCTCGGCCATTTAAAAAATAATTGTGTGAGCTACTTAAAACTTGCAATTTTATATCATTTGCAGCGGTACTACATTTTTGCCACAATTTATTAAAAATCTATCAGTTTGTTTCCCGAGATATAATAGAAACATTTTATAT
Source organism: Dryococelus australis (assembly GCA_029891345.1). NCBI lineage: Eukaryota > Metazoa > Arthropoda > Insecta > Phasmatodea > Phasmatidae > Dryococelus > Dryococelus australis. The sequence goes on along the minus strand of CM057009.1, from coordinate 186,385,114 downwards.
ATTCCTATGGCACTGTGTTATAAAATGGCGGAGAAATGATGCTCAATGTAGATACAGTTTATTGTTGCAATATATACTGACAGCATACGTTAAATTGGAATTGATACTTAATTTCGACGATATCTAATTCTAAGCTATAGTGGCTATATGGCCGCAATTTTGATAATAAGTGTTTTACATTCTTAAAACGTATAAATTAACATATCGTCATCAGTAGTTCTTGTTTACGAAATTTGGTAGGAAATTGTTATTTTTTTTACCGAGATATGACATTACATTTTATATTTGTATGGCAATATCTTCCAAAATGGCCGGAAAAAAGGGGAAAGGATTGGCATTTATGAAACTTGAAATAGATACATTCAGTAAAGAAAATTAATTAGAAATTGGTCAAATGTCATGATAGTTATATCAATTAATCCTAATATATTTATTTGTCTGCCATTCCTAAAATTTGTACCAAAACAAGTACATTCCTTATGTTTCCTTGGCCTGTCATATTAGGTATTACTTACTTTGCCAAATTGGTGAGTATGTGTTTAATAGTTTTCGAGATATAATTAAAAATATTTATTTCTGTGTTTGGTGCTATTTTCTCAAGTGGTGGACCAACAAAAGTAGTAGGGCCGTACGGGTTCTGGACCACCTGAGACAAATTATATTTGGATGGAGTGGATTAGTTGTGGTTAAGAGGCTAATCCTATACATTAGCGGATTAGTACGCTAATCCAATTAATTTGTAAATTGTTTGATCGGATTAAGTCTTAATCCATTTTTCCAAAATTTTAGAAAATTTAGAAATTTTTTTAACTGATTTTTTTTTTGTATTTTAGGGTAGGTTGATTTTCGGAGAAAATATGTTTGTATAATTGAGGAGGGATGTTTACTGTCTGACGCCCGGCAGCCGACTGAGCAACAATGTCTAGTGTATTGGGTATATAAGATGTGAGATTGCTGCAAGAAAGGCATAAGGGTAATTTATTTTTTATTTTAATTGGAGAGAGGTGACATCGATGTTCTCCCTGCCACCTCTGAAGGATGGAACACCTGTGAGTAATGGAACACACATTACTAATGAGAGCATGATACATCAGCTTCGGTCAGGGAATGCACGACAGCAGCTCACTCTATAAATGCAGACATAGCTTTACATATGCAAAAATCCCGAATTGTAATAAATGAATGTTTTTAAAGAACAAACTATTTCGGTGAAGCAGGTGAAATTCATATGAATTATTAAAAAAAATTTTTATTATTGAGACAAATTCATTATGTTGCAAACTATTCCCCTATCAACGTACTACAGAATAAACGAAACAAGTGTTAAGTAACTGAACTCCACTTTAATCATATGTGTACTACACATAACATATAACCAGACTAATATAAACCAAACAAATTATTTTAAAAAATTCTTTATTAATGTGATTACTACAATACAAATTCACTAAACCAATTAACATGACATAACTTGAAGTTGTAATGAATGAAACACAAAATTTATATTAAAACCATGACAAAATAAACACAAAACTATTTCCCTATCAATATACGACGGAAACAATTACTAACTAACTGAAGTCATTAAAAAAGTTAATAAATTATTTAAACACACGACCAAACTAGCAACATTCCCAAGAAACATACTGTCATAAAAACAATATAAATAATTAGAATCAAAATTGCAACTCACCAAGGAATACACACTTCTCCTTCATTAGCCCTCAAGAGCAAAATGTAATGCACAAACACCTAAGACCCAACAAATTGCAGCAAACTTACCATAGGTTCATGTCAAAATTCCCCATCAATCCATGGAATAACATCCACGTTACTTAATCACAACAGCGCACTTCATCCCCCCCCCCCCAATTAGCTCTCAAGACCAAAATGCAAATACTGGCAATTATAACGAAACTGAAAATATTAACCGAATGCAAAAAAATTAATTGTAACACCAAATCACAAACAAAATAATAGCAATGGCGCGTATTCTATTTAAACTCACTCACAATATAATTAAACTGCACACAAATTACATTTCAACCTACTACAACTATCCAAGAAATTCGCATCGCTCTTACCACATGGTAAAAATATAATATATTACAATGCAGTGTGTTGCAAGGCTGATTTAAGAACACGGCAACCAGGGTCTTACAGACGCGTATTCCTTTAGCCCGACGTACACAGCCAACAGTACCCTGTCGCTTCGACTCATCACTCTCAATGTATGCCTGTCGACCCGACCATGCATTTCATGTAAGTGAATAAAGATAAAACTTAATAAATATTCGATCATAACTAGCAATACAAATACGCTAGATTTCATTAAATATACAATTCGAATTTGAGAAATAGAGTATGTTGAAAGAGATTATCAAGAATATGTATGACAAAATCGACGTCTTCTCCCTCACTTTGCATTGTTCCATCCAGACCGGGTGTTTCAGATGTAAGTGAAAAATATGCAGTTGTGGTGCATTCTGTGCTTCCTCTCTCTCTGTCTCTCTCTCATCTGTTCGCTCTGTCTTTCTTCCCTACAACAAACATTGCAATCGAGAGTCTTGCAACTCTCAAACTTACCTTCCCCCCTCCAGCATTCCAGAGCATTGCTCCGAAAAATCTCTTTCACTCTCTCTCTCTCTCTATTGCTTTCCCTGTCTCACTTCCTTGTGACACACATAACACACAACCGATCCGAATGTCGACTGCACAACACCCGACCACCCAACCTCCGTCACTACTTGGTACCCACCGTCTTCTCACCACTGGCCGCTGGAACCTTGGTGGGGCTTCGCACCACGACGTGGGGTTAGCAGCCACTGGGGTTCGGACTCACCTAGCCCCATCACATGCCTGGCCGGCTATACACCCCAAGCGCTCGCCAGCTGTGTTCGCCTGGGACCAGGCACTGCTCGGACCCTCAGCTGCCTGAATGGGGTTCAGGCCTCATATGCCGACTACCAACTTTGGTAGTAGACATTATATAAGCAAATAGGGTTAATGTTTAGGGCTTCTTATTACTGTTGATATTAGATTAATATTTTATATATAGTACACTTTCTAACATATTGCACTTAATTATAGCATAAATATTTTAAAACTGGTACTGTTGTTGAGAGTTTTTTACCAGGAGTATTTTTAATTTGTTTTACATCACTATTAAATGCTCATATAATTTTTTTTTGTATTTGTCAATACTTTTTAATTTGATTGAATTTATACCTCAATTTTTTTTAATTAGTTTATCTTGTGCCTGTATTTGTTAAAACTTTTGAATTTTACTGAATATCTACAGCGACTTTTTAAATTTAGTTTAACTTTCTTCAGCAGTACTAAAACATTTTTAATTTCAATAACGTTTATAATGCAACAATGTGGGATTTTAGTTTGTAAGTAGTTTTTAAGAGATTCTGGGTGAGTTTTATAATGTTTGAATGGGATTGTTAGATGAAAAAGCTAAAACAATCGGTGAACTATTCTGGATATGCCTTGCATATCCAAAAGTCGAACAGACCTGCTCCTAGGCTTGTTCCGAATGATTTGTATGGAGAAGGGCGAAATAATTATTGATGTTTGGACTGGAGTATATCTAATGACTGGAGAATGATTGAAAATGGGAGGAAATTTTATTTTAAATTTAGTTTATATGTTATTTGCTTAGATAGTTTGCAAATAGTTGTTATGAGATTCTGGGTGGGTATTTCGATGTTTGAATGGGAGTGTTTGATGGAACAACTAAAAAAATCGGAGAATTATGCTGGATATTCTTTGCGTATCCGGAGGTCGAATAGACTTGCTCTTAAGCTCCTTCAGAATAATTTTTAAGGTGAATGGAGAAAGAATGATGGATGTTTGGGCATGAGTGAATCTCACAATAGTGGAATGATTAAAAATTGGGTAGAAAATGTTATTTTTAATTTAGTTTGTAAGTAGTTTTTAAGTGATTCTGGGTTGGTTTTTCGATGTTTGAATGGGAGTGTTTGATCGCACAACTAAACAAAAAAAAATTGGAGAAGTATGCTCTATATGCCTCATGTATCTGGAGGTCGAATAGACCTGATCCTAAGCTCGTTCAGAATTATTTGTATGGAGGAGGGCGAAAGAATGATGGTTGTTTGGACATGAGTGAATCTAACAACAGTGGAATGATTGAAAATTGGGTAGGAAATTTTTTAATATTTAGTTTATCATTAGTTTTTAAGTTATTCTGGGTGGGTTTGGCTATGGATGCTTTGTGTGAATTATTGAGTATAGAAAAATAAGTTGGAAACCACATATATTTTTATAACGGAGAAAAGCCATGACAATATCACAATTCCAACTCTCTTTGCTCAGAATGGTGATGGATGAATGTATGTGGGTTTGATGTTTGAGAGAGTTGGGTAGTTGTATACACTTTTTAAGATATTTGCAAAAGCACATAAAAGTATTTTTGTGTAAGTATTATTTTTTAAAATTAAACTATTTTTATATTAATTAATTTTTTTAGTTAATGAGAGTATTAATTGAAAGTATCAATTTAGAATACAACATATAAATTCCCCTTGCTAAAACTTTCTGGACAAAAATTGTAACTTAACTTCATTTCGAGAATTTATAAAGGTTTTAACAGTGTCGAATACTTTAATTTTTTATGGTGTTGTGCAATTTACATTAGATTATTAAACTCTTTTTCTTTTTAAAAAATATAAACTAATGTTTACATTAAACAAATCATGTTAGTGTATACTATTTAAAATCCAATACAATGTTGTGTTCTAAACACAGTCCGCTTGGTTGTTACGAAACACGAAGGCTGTGCACGCTGTGGAAGGCTAGGTGCAAAGAACTGTGTGTACTGGAGTGCTAACTGTTGTGTGCCAGCCGACAGCAGTAGCCTTATTACCAGTTTCAGAGCCACGGAATACTGCAGCGTGCTGTCCATGGAGGGGCAGGTGTGGGGAAGTAGCAGCTATTACTGTTGGGGGGCAGCGCTTAGTGCAGGCTTGCTGGAGAAGCCTGGGGGTGCAGGCATCTGCTTGAAGAAGGGGGCAGTGGGGGAGTGCACAGGCATGGACACACAGCCAGGCAGGAAGGGGAAAGTCGGTGGGTCAGTGTCTGGAAATTATCGCCTACCACAAGAAGTGGCCAAACATACAAGTTCTCCTCTCCTCGCCATGCACGACCCAGCTTGCCTCCCAGTGCTCCCTCACCTCACCATCTGCAACTCCAGCACCCCCGGCAGTTGTTGCATTGCGGTCTATTCTGTCAAAACACATAGCGTTCTGCAAAAATAAGTTCTCTTGCGTGGTGATTTATAAACAGTTTTGCTGTTTTAGGTGATATTCAGTCAAACTGATTTCACAGCTAAACAGTATTGCTTGCTGATGTGGGAATGTAGTCGAATGAAACAATATTCCAGTCGTTAGGTTAACTCAATGCAAATTATGTATGTTGGTTATGGAACACATATCATGTAATATGCATTTTTAAAGACATATATTTAAAAAGTTTACACCCATATATAAATACATCTTCCTCACACAAAGGGTAAAGTTATGGCCATAGATTGATAAAATTATATACCTTATTTTCATTTTGTTTAAACAATGACTCACTCATTTCTGTATATTATATGTTTTTACACTTCCAGTTATATGTAGTATGTTTTGAGTTAAATGAAAGAATCGTACATATTAAAAACAATTTAATATATTCAATTTTTCCTACAAACACAAAATTTTCTTACATATGCAAATATCACATTCTTCTTTAAATATTTATTCACATATACAATCAAACTTCTTTATTCATTTAAACAATACACTTTGATGTCATATAATTGATGACATACTGAAGCCCATATCTGGGGACGATGCTGGTGATATTTAGCAGGGAGATAAACTTGTTTTTCTCAAATATGTGAGATGTTTTTATTCACAGAGAAAGCTGGATAAATTGTTGGTTCACTGCTTGTGAAACATTCAGATTAGATGTAATCTACTAGCTGTCAGTGAGAATGGCACACTCGTGATGTGTCTGGAAATTTGATTCACTCATGTGTGATGTGGCTTGAAGCTTGATTCACTCTATGATTATATTGCATCAGATAAATAGCTCAATGATAGTGTCAGGGCTGAAGCTATTATGTTACTGATTGTAGTGGTTTGGGAAAAAATTTAGGTAGGGAATCTGTAGTGTCATCAGGGTAAAGTAGACACTCTATCTATCGTCAATGTAGGGTTTAACGTCCAACCCCGATAATGCTACTTTGTTCACACAATCGATGTAGATTTCATGAACACGCAATTGGGTCCCCAAAACCCTAGCATAATTATGGATAATTTCTCGATAATCCTCGTATTGAAGCTTCTGTAAGACGTTAGACTATACGCCATTAGCCTTACAAATACACTGCCCATTTGCAACAATGTATGTGTAAAGCTTGGGACACAAGCCTATAAAATGCATGATTAATCAGCTAGCTCATTCGTCTTTCATCATCCCTGCATGGCCTTTGTTCTCGTGTGAGGATTTTTGTGGATTATCGAGCACATAGTTGGAAATATCAAACCACACCTTTATATATGGGGCAATTATTTTATACAAATTACAAAAACATTCGATTATTGGTATCACAATATAGGAGGTGCAAGGCTAGCAGAGGAAATTTGGTATTAATGTAGTTATAATAAAAATTCATACATAATTAATTTGGAAAGGACAGAGCTCTTTGACATTTTAATCAAGACAAGAATTTCATCAATAAGTTTACTGATTTTGGAATACAAACCTTCATATCGCCAATAAACTTGGGGTAAATAAGTGTGTCAGGTACCAGTGGCAAATAGTTTATATTGTGAGATGTGAATACAAAAATATGATATTAATTGCAAATAATAGCCAGAACTATGCAAACTAATTTCCTCAAGTCTATTGCATAGGTAAGGCATAATCGACTCAACAAACATTTCGCTAACATCAGATGAATGTAGGATGGCAAGGAATTTACTCTGAAAAAATGTTTCCATTGAGTTTTCCTCTGCTGTGAAGGTCTTTACATATTTACACACTATGGTGATGTTAATCGCTATAAGCTGGGGTGATGCCTTAGTTATTTCTAAGAGAGGGACCTTGCACCTCATAAAAATCGTTCAAAATCCACGACAGACTCTACTTTATTGTTACTTATCCACTCTTCACTTCATCTGCCAGCGAACAACCTAGACAGTATTTAGTATCTGAGGCTGGATGACAATTTCATTACTGACGAGCTGGAAAGCAAATTACTTTCCAACCCTGAATAAACATATTGATGTTTAGGAGGAAATGGATGAAATGCATTAGTTAGAGCAGGTGGACCTAAATGTGGTACAGTATGTAGTACAGTTTGTGAAGCAAGGTGTGGAGCAGGATGTGGAGGTGGCTGTGGATGTCGAAGTGGATGTGCAGGTGAATGTGAATGTGAATGTGGAGGTGAATGTGAACATGGAGTTGGAGGCGGAGGTGGATGTGGAGGTAAATGTCTAGGTGGAAGTGAATGTGGAGGTAGAGGTGAATGTGGAGGTGGAAAACCAGTATTGCAAATTTTCCAGTGTCTCTTTAAAACATCACTCCGAGTAAACTGCTTCTGGCAGAAATCTCACTGAAACAGTTTTCATGAATTTTTCATTCCAGAAGTCATTCTTTTGTGTCGTAAATTCCATAAATCTGTAAATGCTTTACCGCAAAAGCATTACAATGGTTACATTATTGTTTCTATACTGTTCCAATTCTAGAATGAAACTGGAAGCTGCAAACCTTTTCTAGGCAGTTATAGGTGAATTATAGGAATTGTAAATTCGTTTTCTAAAAAAATACATTTGAAATTTATTAAATCACTTTCAAATGAATAATGTTTTATGTGCAAACACATTTAGATTTTATTGTTAAATGCACGTTACATTTTCATTGTCAGCATTAGTTTATATGTGAATATTACAATTCATGCATTCGTAAAGTCAGTAAAACACAAAAGCAGTTTCAAACCATTTATTTTACTGCATTTAAATTACAGAGTTCATTATGACAATAATGGGTATTTAAAAAAAAACCTTTTAAATCATATCTTCTCCTTAGCGATATTTGTAATATTTCTTTCTGTTTGACTCTCTTGTAGTATTATGCATTCTGGTAAATCAGGAAAAGTGTAAATATATTTCATTGATAATAGGCTTATATTCGGACAGATATAGAACAGAAGACAGTTTGTCAGATCTGGATAAGAAATTAAATCATCACAATTTTCACTTTTTCATGTACACTGGATATTTTTTCATTTCACTCTTGAGTTTCGAGAGACTTTGCAAAACATGTTGTAAAAGGTTTACTCCAGCATGCAAATAACTTGCTAATATTCAATTAAAACTTTGATATCTTGTTGCACTTACATGTGACATTGTTATTGTCTTGATCCCATTTACAAAGTATTGATTTGAATAAACCAAGATAGTTTATATACTAAATTTCACTTGCACTAAATTGGACAATCTTCTCTCATACCATATAATGCCATATTACTCATATAACATCCACTGGTGACTCAGGAGGATATTCATCCACTTGGCCCCAATCTGTAATCAATGACCAATTGAGCTTTATTCTAGAGTTTTCCTCTGCAGAGAAGAAGGTCGATTTATATCCAGATGTTTTACATAATTGATAGAATGAAGGACAATTGTATTATTTTCGAATATCAGTTACTTGCCCATTCCACACACTTTCCAAAATGTGTTTTTGTTTGAGTCCACGAACGTATATCTCACAATTATTTAAGTACTTCTTAGAAATATATTTAATATTCTTATACGCCGTACAACCACTCTCCCAGGTTAACCATTATGGTGTTTGGTAACCCAACCATTTTTTGTTTTCTTGTATTTAGGATTCAGATATTTCTATTCAAATGGTGGTTTGAAGCTGAATACTGTTGTGTGTTCTTCCAGATCAGTAATACCAAGTTCTTTAATGATAATTTTTTTCTGGACATTGAAATTCTTGCATATTTGCAAAACATTTTGTTAATACTGTGGCTCATTGTCTACTGACTCGAGGCATTATTTAAACCAGCTTATCTCTTACATTATAGCTCACCATTCTATCATGAATTATCAAAGTATAAGCTTGTGTATTTGCCAGAATTAGTGTATTTGCAATAATTTCAATTTGTGAAACATTTAAATTATTGCTAATTGTATCATTTTGTTTGCTTACATCAAATACAAGTATGTTCCTCTAGTGTTCAATGCTTTGTGTTCTAGGATAGCTGAGGTGTTTATGTAATAATGTCTTCTGAAAATTTGATTACATATTGTAACACATAAGTAATTCCCCATTTCGAATGTTTATGTTTAAATCAGTATAGGTATAGGCTTGACTGTTTAGGTATAGTTTAATATTTTTCATATCACAATTATCGAATAATGATCTCTCTGCATTTAAATTGTAATGACGGTTTATTTGAAAACAAATTACAATATAATATGATTTTCAGACGAAAAATATGATTTCACATTCCAAATGACTTTTTGTGATGTTGGTAGTCTTGGAAAAGTTGCCAAAGACCTTGATCTGAATAGAATATCTAGATTCTTTCTTTTTTCTCTATATTTTAAAAACTTTTACACATTCACGAGTGTTAATTTTAATATGTAGCATTAACTATTCAATAGTGTTTAATTTAAATGTCACCCTTTTCTTGTTATTAGCCATATTGTAGATACCATTAAAATGCATATTACCAAATAGAATAAATATTTCTTGTTTAGCATTTAATATTACATGTATATAGTCGTCAGCTAATCCTAGTACCATATTTAATGGCATAACAACTTTGTATTTTCCACCTGCAATTATTTGTATTGAATAATCGCTAGCAATGCTCCACCCAGCCATAAATCATGTATTCAGATCATTTACACCTTGCGCGAAATAGTTCTTTATTGTGGAAGTAATTCCAACATCTTGTGTTTGGTCTATCTCAGCACTATTGAGCAATTCTGTTGATTAAAATAATTATTCAATTTCTTAGTACTTTTGTAGTTACTGGCTTACTTGCATCGGCTGTCTTTATAATTATTCCTCTAAACCTTAAACTTGACTTCGACAGTAATGTTTAATTATTGTTATTTTGTATAGGAACCCTTATTTCCGATGGAAATGTATGAAGACCTCTTCTGAAATATTTATATATATATATTTTTCCGTATGGTGTTTGTATCTTTGTAACTTATTAGTTCTTCAATATTAAGTATGTCTTACAATTCTATTTACTGTATATCCTAATTCTTTTAAAATCACTTTGTTACCCCCCTGTTAACTACATGGGGATCTTGCTTGAAGTGAGTGTTTTATGCTTCTGTTTACATCTTTTTATAGTTACTTTCTTCGAAATATGTTCTTTAGAAACACGGTTTTTAAATAAATCGTCTACATTATGTCCATATTGACTATTATACACAATACACATTGTGATTGTATTATACACAGACTGTTAATATTTTATAGCATTTTTTAAATGTAATCGAATGGTAAATTCCATGTTTCTAAAATGAATCCATTTACCACGTTGATCGATAATTGTAACAACTTATTCATCAATACTATTAACTATTACTAGGAAATATATCAATGTATTTGTTTTTTCAATTATTTTGTAACCTGGATAATTGATCAGAAACATGGTTTTCTTTTACCTTCAAATATATGTTGCTTAATATATGGTACTTCTTTATGTGGAAAAATATTTGTTATTATGTCAATGTTGGAACATCCGAATGGACTTAAGTTTGAAAATATATATATGTGTGTTACAAAACAATACAAGAGAAATAACAATGATTAGCAATCATTTTGACATTAATTGAAGGAATGGCTTTTCTCCCTTTACTAAAAAAGATGAATTTGCACCTCCGAATGAAGCATTACCCAATTCCATATTTATATTTGACAATGTTTGGTGTGAACTGCATGGTGAAATACAGCGATACTTTAGTTTTCGTAGACATTTAAATGTTAATTTTTTAAATCCTTTTCAATGCTATACACGATATACACAACATGATATACACAATGTGGGTATGGCTGTGAAAGATACCAATGTGGTATAAAAATGTTACATGAAGGACTTAAACATTATTATGCTAAATTTATTTAAATTGCAATCAATCGATATACAAAAGAAATGAATGAACCTAATTAGAATTATTACAAAAGTGTCTACAAGTATCAGTTACATATCAGAAATAATGGAAAATATGATGACTATACTGCAAAATATAGAAACCACAACAAACGAATGTTTGGAACATTTGAAAAGTATAATTAATGAAATTGTAACCACTATAATTACAAAACAACTTGAAAGACAAATTGAATATATAATTAAATATATAACTGTTGAAATTATCAGTATAATATATTATTTAGCTATGCAAATGGATCTGAAAAAGCAAATAGATGATTTGAAATCTCGAATAAATTATTTTAATAATGGTTTGAGGGTTAAAAATGTGAGTAAATTAGACACACTTTTTAGTAAATTTGTTAAGATTGAAGAGGTGCAAATAAGTCGACCTAGGACACCAGCTAGAAAAAGTCTTAATTTATATATAAACACTGGAACTTATATATAAATACTGGAACATAATGTAAACAAAGAAACTGCCTGACTATGTTTTGGAATTGAATATTGTCATATCTGCTGTAAAGGAGAACTATTTACATAGTTAACATGCATGAATGGAACATGATGTTTTAAACAAGGAAATATTTAAACATGTTGCGAGTAGAATGGATACATACATTTTGTGTTAAGTATGTCTAATAAAACACCCCTGAAAATTAAATCGGAATAACATATAAAGAAGAAAAAGCAAAACCTCTCTCATTTAACACGACATTATTTGGATATAAAACAATTTTGGCCTATCCGCGGTACAATATTTGGTGTATATCGTCATGGAAATACATGGTTTCTGGGAGATTCAGTAATTATATTTTTGCCTGACAATAGATTACAAGTAGGAGATTACGTAACTGATCTTAGAGAAGGATTGTTTGAATTATTATTTTTAAATGTTCCAAATGGATATTCCGACACCGATTTGGAGAATTATAAGGACATTGTTCGTCGCACGTATGTGAATAATAATACAAGAGACGAAAACCATCTGAAACTACATTTATTAAGCAGTATTTCTGGAAGTGGAATATATAAAGATGAAGTTCGAAATTGGTTTTCCTTTTATATTGGAACAATCTTACTCAATTGGTCGACAGATTAAGACTTCTCCTCGCTTTGAGAGAGTTGGGGAATAATTCACATACAAACGAAATTGTTTCTATTATTGAAGAGTTGTTGAATATGGTTATATTACTAAATAAGTTCAGTAAGATTGTTCAAGAACTTCACGCCCCTGGAAGAATAAGGTTTTCCAGAAGAAGAGTCATTACTCACGGTTAAAATGACTTTTTCAAGCTAATTGATGTGAAATGATATTGCTTTCGAAATACAATAAGGGATACATGTATATTTTTACTGTAATAGACCTTTATTCAAAATATGGTTGGGATATACCTGTCAAGAAGAAGACTGAAACAAGTCAGCGATGCAATGAAGATTGTTTCTCATGTAAGAATGCCAAAATCAATCCGAACCGCTAAAGAACCAGAGTTTTTTCTGGACTGTTCCAGAAACTAATGTCTGAATATTGAATCAATTATTACATAATGTGTTCGGACATTTAACCCAGTGTGGCTTAGAGATACAACAAACTGAACAAAGAGCTAATATACAAGCATTAAACATCGAAGTGGACTTACAATTGGGTGGAAATTTTGCCTGAAATACTTAAATTTAATAATTCGAGATATTATCGAACTTTCAAGATGACTCCCGAAAAGGTTACTGACAATAGATTAATGAAGACAATACACAATAATGTTACAGTATTCGATGAGAGAAAACAAAAGTTTAAAGTTGGCATGTATGTACGAGTGTCTAAACTGAAATCTGTCTTTGAGAAAAAATAGACTCTGAATTGGTCTGGCAAAATATTTAAAATTATTTCAGTAACATTCATTTCCTAGAGTTTATTACCTCGAAATCTACAATGGAGGACCTACAAAAGGCACATTTTTATGAACACAAATTGCAAAAAGTGTCTTCTCCAAATGTATATTTAGTTGATAAAATTATTAAAAGGGAAACGGGTGGGCCCTTCGTTCGATGGAGAGGTTTTCAAAACAAGATCTTAAAAGACTGTATTTCAATGTTTATTTTTAAATTATGTTATTCAATAAAGATTCAAATATATTTGATGTGTTATTCTTTTAATAAATCTACTGATATCGATGGGGATTGGATGTAGAATTAATTTGTAAGTTATTGTGCAATCATTCCTCTTGTTTAATAAGGTTATCATAGCATTTAATTCCATTTAATTATTTTGTAATTAGTTGCGATTAATTTGTAATTCAATTGGCAAATGTGATGGATTCGTTTGGTGTTAATATGCATTTAGGTGATAATCGTGTTGTAATTCATCATGTTTGGATGGTAAACCGTTACATTTGATGCATATTTGCATTTTTATGTGTAATTTGTTGGATTTTTATTCATTGAAATAAGTTTCTCAGAATAAATTTCTAGGTTCGGTGATATGTTATATTTCATATTTTGTATTGATACAATTCTTGGAGTTGAGAAGTATGTCCATTTTCTTATATATTATTGAAAGCAAATATGGCGGCCTTTTTACTTGGTTAAAATATGGTTTTTTGTTGAATTATCATTAAATTTGATATTTTACGAAATTCTATCGGGTTCGAAAGGCCTAAAATAAGGTTTTTTGTTGAAGAATTGGAACTTTACAAGTCTGATTGGTATTCCCATCAGTTTAATTTCCAATGGAAATGTGATATTTTAAAATAAAATTGAATTACATTTATCTATTTATCTAAAAGATTTGGAGGGGAACATTTGTAAAATGAAAGTTAACAGAGAGAGTCTTTATTTTCATGTATACGAAGTTTGGTATATAACTTAATATTTCGTAGAGAAATCTATATGCAAAAATGTGTTTTCTATTTTAGACGTTATACGATTGTTAAAAATGCTTATCGAATTGTGTTAGGTACCAAATTTTTTGAAGAATGGTAAGAATGAAAATGCATTTTTAAAGAGTTTCAAATCATAATTTTATTTATTGGGAATTGGTTAGGATGAGCAAAGTATTGCAGAATATTTTTAATAAAAGCAATTCTAGCACTATTTGGAAATATTAAAATCCTAAGTCGATTTGTATTTGCTGGATAATTCTTTGATTTGGTATAATGTTTTTTGTTTAGAATGTTTTTCACATAGAATTAAATGGGATTGAAAGATTTTTTATGGAATAAAATTAGTTTGGATGTAAATTAGATTATGTTTCATTTAATTCAGTTTTAGTAACTGAAATTTCCTCAGCTAGCTAGCCTTGACAGTCAGTTGGTTGCTGGCTTTGGGCCAGTCATAGTGGCGTCAGGTTGTTATTCAATATCCAGAACAGTTCATTGTCCTCAGCGGTCGCGATGTGGTTGGGCTAGGGGTGGAGCGTGCATTCTGCATGCTCTCGGGAGAGGTCTATTCTGAGGGGACAGCTGGCCTGCCTGTAGGGAGCAGTGTCGACGTCTTATACACAAGACACTACATTTCTCAAATTCGATTCGGATATTTATTAAACTCTCGCGTATTCATATAGCTAGTTATGATTTGATATTTATTAAAATTTTATTTTATTCGATTATGTGACATGTGGTCGGGTCGAAAGGCATACATTGAGAGTGACCAGTCGGAGCGACAGGGCACGGTCGGCTGCGTACATCGGACAAATGGAATACGTGTCAGTAAGATCCCAGTTGTGGTGTGCTTAAAGCGGTATAGCAACATGCCACAGTTATATTTATTTTATTTTTAATGTGTAGTGAGAGCAAGACTATTTTTTGGATAGCTGAGTTTGGCTTAAAAGTAATTTGTGTGTGGGTTAATTATATTGTGAGTGATTTTTAATAGCATATGTGGTGTTGTTATTATTTTGTTTGCGATTTGGTGTTACAATTAATTTCTTTGTATTTGGTTAATATTTTCTGTTTCATAAGGAGTGCCAGTATTTGCATTTTGGTCTTGAGCGCTTATTAAGAGGTGGTGAAAGGGGGGGGGGGGTGCATAGTGTGGTGTTGTGATTAGGTTACATGGGTGTTATTTCGTGGATTGATGGGGAGTTTTGATGTGATCCTATAGTAATTTTGTTGTATTTCATTGAGTCTTAGGTGTTTGTGCATTACGTTTTGCTCTTGAGAGCTAATGAAGGAGAAGTGCATATTACTTGGTGAGTTTCAATTTTGGTTGTAATTCGTTTTATTGTTTTTATGACAGTTGGGTTATTGGACGTGTCATTAGTTGGGTCATGTGTATAATTAATTTGATTAAATTCTTTTATTGACTTCAGTTAGTTAGCATTTGTTTCTGTTGTATATTGATAGGGAAATAGTTTTGTGGTTAATTTGTTACAGTTTTAATATGAATATAGTGTTTAATTTGTTTCATCTTTAGTTTTTATGTGTTAAACGGTTTAATAAATTTATATTGTGCTAAACACATGATTCAAGTAATTTACAAAGGTTTGTGTTTGGTTTATGTTAGTCCGGTTTAATTTCAGGTGTAGTAATCGGATGATTAAAGTGGAGTTCAGTTACTTAACATTTGTTTCCTTTATTCTGTCGTATATTGATAGGGAAATTGTTTGCAACTTAATCGGGTTAATGAATTTGTCTCAATAATTAAAGTAAATTTTAATGATTCGCATTTTTTCAGATGCTTCGTAGGAATAGTACGTTCTTTAAAAACATTAATTTATTACAATTCGGGAATTTCGCATTTATAGAGCTTAGCCTGCATTCAGAGTGCAAGCTGTCCGGAACTGCTGTTGTGCATTCCTGGCACAGAGCAGATGTATCCTGCTCAAATTAGTCAGGTGTGTTCCATTAGCCGCAGGCATTTCATCCTCAGTACACCTTCAGACGTGGTAGGATGAACACCGACGCCACCTCTCTCCAAACAAATATAAAAAAAAGACCCTTATACCACTCTTGCAGAAACCTCATGTCTTACATAAACAATACACTAGACATCAATGCTCAGTCGGTTGACAGATGTCGGACAGTTAACATCGCTCCTCAATTACAAATACACTTTTCCCCGAAAATCAACCTACCCTAAAATACAAAAATGAAAATAATTGAAACAAATATAAAAAAAATATATTTTTTCAACATTTTGGAAAAACAGATTAATACTTAATCCAATAAAACAATTTTCAAATTAATCGGACTAACTAATTAATTCGCTAATAAATCTGATTACCAATAATATGCAATTATTATGCTCCATCTGCATGTCATTCACCTCAGGCAGTCCTGGACCCACTACTAACAGCAATATCCACTTTATAATTGAATGCTTACTTGATGCTCTGCCAGCATACAAAATGTGTGTAAAATTTACAGGCGTGCTCGGTAGGTAATTTTTTTTTAAATGAAGAGTGAAGGGAAGGGGACAGAACTATTTACTCATGGAAAATTTTCTAAAATAGTGAATGTTACACACAGCTGTATGGTTTAGTCCTTTTTGAGTCATGATGTTGCGTAGGTGAGATTTCAGCCTTCGGAATTCATTGAAAAAACTTTTTTTTTCACAAGCGAAATTAGCTATCACGAGCAGTATTCTCAGTAATGTCACAATAGTTTTGAACATAGACCTGAAAAATTAACCTATTTTATTTAAGAAAGAAAACAGTATGTGTTAAAGAATAGTAAAACTGTATTGCTTGTGCATATTTAATTAACTGTCTTATTTGACAACAAACCAAGAATTTTGTTTCCAGTCTTCCAATCCAAATAAGTTTCTTTGTTTCTAGCCATCCCTTGCTTTAGTTCAAGAGTGTCTTCGCAACGAAGATTAATCAATTCTTACAAATTCCCTGAGTAAGAATGATGGCATCTAAAAGCAGGCGCTTGCTTTGCAAGAAAACCAAATATTGGTAACTACTTTCTCTAGACAAACCTTGCTTTCATTTGTTCCTTGGATGTTTGAGAAACATCTGCTTCTCAATAGGACTGTCCTACTTGTAGCTCAATACAGATAATTTATTATTTGCAGAGTTTTCATGTGAACGAAATTTTCATTTCCTTACTTTCAGTTACTGAAGCCGGTAACAGAAAAGTCATCTTACATTTTTTTTGCGGGAAGCTTTTGTGTATTTGACATTGAAAAATATATACAATAAAAGCATAAAGCGCCTGGCTTACTTGGTTCGGCATGCAGCTAGTTAAACGACTTACACCAAGCAGGAATAAATTTCAAAGTTCGTCCTTTCAAAATTTGCCTGTGAAAACTATCCGGTAGTAGGCCTATAGCAGGCTGGTAGGGTGATAAGCTACTCGCAAGGAGCAATTGGTAGAAGTGGACTCATTGATCCCCTATTGTTTCTTTATATCTGGCTTCTTTTTGTTGTCAGCATTTTGAGCTGAACCCGATCATTCGGTTTTGCGTTTTCTTGTCACAAACATTGCGTCCAAGAAAAGCGCAAATGTAACTTTAAAAATTACACTAAATAAATATTACAACCAAAACACAAACGCCAGCTGGACTGGCTCTAGCACGAGCATCCGTTGTTCGATAGCCTCAGCTTTGCAGTGTATTTGGAGAGGGTGTGGAATGCTCAAGGTCGGAAGTAGTGCATTGTTGCATGACTGCGGCTTGCGGCGAGGTATAGACAGTGCAAGGTGTAACAGGCTACCACATGGACTATCTCATTACTGGGCCCACATACATCAGAGAAAACCACACTGCAGTGTGTTTGAAATCCGCTAAGTTCTCGGGAATGTTTTACTATGGTAAAGAGATTGTATGCAGATATTGTGTACACCAGTAGGCACTTTTTTTATATTGAACGAGATAGGACGATTTGTAACACATTTCCTTATGCATAGAAACGATTCATGTGAAGTTCGTGCCTGGGTAGCAATTAGCACTCACGCACGTCTGAGCCTCCAACGATCAAAATTTACAGCCACAATATACAACTGCCTTTCAGTCCAGTGATCTATTTTATCTGGCCATTTTAACTAAAATTATTTCCGAAACATGCCTATTATTATTCTATAATTTTTAAAGAAAATTAGTTTTACAGTTTAATCTAGAAGTGTGTTTTCTTTGAGGTTCAGAGAAGTGTGGCGACTATCCCCCTAAAATAATTTTTTTGTGGTGGAGGGACATGTTCCCCCCATCCTCTACGCCAGGCATGCCAATGCCCGAACCTGTTGTTTATTTACTATCAATATGAATTTTATACCATGAAGCATCGGAGTTCCAGCCACAATGAGTAAAAAATACTTTGTAAATTGTTATTAAATATAATTTTATTCGGTTTATTTTTTATGTAACCCATCTTCTTAAAACAATTACATTTTCAGCAAACAGCGGTGTAAACATACTTCATTGTGTCTGGTGAAGTCGAGATGGCGTGCGTTTGTGAGATGAATAGATACATATGGTGTCCTATGATGAACGTCAAAGTATTGGCGGTGCTCTCGTTCGTAGACATGCGGGTGAGCGAACAATCCATCTTGTATTCGCACTTGTTATACCAGACACATAATTGGTATTATATATTAGGGGCCATAAGCAACACATCCCGATCGCATCTGGTATGACGAATGTGTTGTAGATCCGTAATATTGTCAATCTTGTCCCCGAACATATATCGATACACTACAGGAACCAATTTTGCAGAAAAATAATGTTGCATCCTAATGTGGCTAGAACAACACACTGATTGCTCTACAATGTTTATGCAATTGATGCCCTGATGATCTAGAGCTCCAGACCTTTGCCCATTCAAGCATGTAATAGCGCCTGATTTCCAGCCCAGACTTCATAAGCTGAGTTAATCACAGGGTGTAACCATAAACGTCTAATTTAAATGTGCATTACCGGAAACTAATTTAAAATAAACATTTGAAGCAAAGACATATGTTACTATTATTTCGTTGTACTTGTCACAGCACAGTAACTAAGTCATCAGATATCACTTTGTGCCTATATCTATAAATAATGAAGAGAAGCTCACTACTATACTTTTTGTAGCCATTTTGCGATTTTAATAGCTGAGACACTGCAGGCATGTAGAATAATTTCACAGGAGCCAAGAAGGGTGGAATGGCATATTTCTTATGTTCATTCTTGCATTGGTACAAATTGCTAGACCTTTCAAATAAAATTAAAAATTTTGGGCTCAAATTCATTATTGAAATTGAATCTCAGTCATCTATAGCATTAGGCTGATGCAACTTATACAGGATGGATATAGTTTCCGTACATTATTCCACTTAAAAAACGAATTTATAAAAAAATTAAATGTCAAACTCCACATTTGCATGTACAGGTATTACACAAGAGGCTGCATGTTGTAATCTGAGTACAAGTCACACCTATGTGTTTTGTATCATTATGTTGAAGGTATGTGAATCGTAGTGGTTTTAAAGCAGCCACCCATGCAATGAATTATGAACAATTCACGTGTCTTTACCATATATTCTTGGTCTATCGTTCGTTTTTTTTGTTCATAGAATTAATACGATGGATGTATTATGTTTGGTAGAGCCTATTCACGATAAAGTGAACACATTGGAAGTGCTCTCGTTTAAAATAATGGTTATAAAATATAATATATTTCAGCCTTAGGCTTTTAACTTGTCTGTACATAGAGTGGAATATACACACTGTGTTTATTAATTACATGGCCATATTTTTTAAAAAGGTCGTGCAAGGATAGAAATCGCTGACAAGAAAAGTAACTAGGGCTTCCAATGTGTACACTTTGTCGTGAACAGCCTATATTTGTGTAAACACATTATTAAATAATTTGTTGACCAAAAGTATTCAATTAAGATAAAAATAATTTTCAAAAATTTATGAGATGTTCTCAATTGCTCGGCATCTAACTGCATAACGTTGTTTAATTTATATTTTTCTGTTAGTAATGCGATAAATAATATTTCAAACATTACCAGGTCGGTAAAAGTAGGAAATAGTGTGGGGAATCTCTTATCAACTAGGAAGTTCTTAAGTAAAGTGTGTGGTATGACTACAACATTTTAATGTACCTTATTCTTGCTTTATTCAAATATAATGCTTCGGAGGATAAAAAAAATACTAATGTCACAACACTCGGTAAGATAAATTACGAATTAGCTACTAAGCCACACATGGATAACTGGTCAGGCAAATATATATTCTTGTCGCAAATAAAGTAGCTCGTGTTTCCGGTCGTGCTGACAATTTGTCAGTAGAAGTTTCTGATGTTGGGTGAGAGACGCGTTTATTTATATCAGTCACAGAAACATGACAAATTTTCTTAAAATCACTACACCCTACATACAGTGCAGTTGTTTTTTAACCTCCAAAGCATTATATTCTTAATATTATGAAAGAAAATAGTGAGGTGATTTGTGTTGAGAAAAAGTATTGTGATGAATGAGCGGTCTAGGGCTGAGTACAAACAATCAAGTAGAAATAATCTATGTCAATTTAACACTTTTAATTAAATCAAGCACTGAAACAGTTACACTTTTATTATACATTTACTTACTTGGCGATGTGGCAGAAGACGACATGGGATTAGTTAATATAAAACAAATACAATCTCGGTTAGAAGCAACTTCATTCTATAGTCAAGGTGATGAAGGAGAATGGATTCTCAGTGCAGCTCAGGCGAGTCGTCCCAGGCAGTGATGCGAAGTCTCTGGCATCCTCTGCTGAAGTCTGGCATCCTCAGGCCGTGCATGGCATAATAAAGCAACATGAGTGTAGTGGGGAGAAGTCTTCCTCCACCAAGAAATTGCGCATGAGCAGTCTCTCACCAATGAGAAGTCAGGGCAAGAAGAGTGGCCAACCAACGAGAGAGCAAGGTTAGGGCGTCAACCAATGAACTGTAACTTTGCACACGGCCCCAAATTGTGGTATCGGAATCATGTGATAGGAAAATAGTGCATGATACAGCACATGATTCCAGGAGTCATGGGACTAAAATATCATGAAAATCCGGACGTATTTCCCATCAAAAGTAGTTAGCAATCGCAGTCAGGTGGTGCTGAAATCACCGCAGGCAGTATTAAAGTGGATACAGCTTCCTGTCGCAGGCACTGCAGAACCTGATAAGTTGCGAAAATACTTCATTAAAATGTTCTCTCTCTGAACTGGAAAGCTGGCGGAGTGCCCGGGGCACTACAGTTTTTTAAGATCAAAATTTCATGGCCATGTATTCAGTATGGAAGCTGTTGTTGTAGCAGGATTAACATTCAACTGGTTTTCAGTATGGAAATTGAGTGAAGCAGGTAAAAATTTAATATTTACATCATGTAAAGCAGAGTTTATCGAAAAAAACAATATTATTACATGTCCATTAATTAAAAAACTATTTATCCTAACAGGGGATCTGCAAGGAGGAAAAAGCTTTTCATCAGTTTGTGAAGATATTTTATCGAAGTTGATACCGAATTGTGGCACAGAATGCCTGGGCACATAAATCATTATGGTTTAAAAATAATAAATTCGCCTTTTTTAAACAAATGTTTGTGCCCCATAAGTAGAAGGAAAATCTCGTCAAAATTTTCTGATGATAGTTTGAAAGAAGTCTAAGAGATTATGGGGAATTTTTACACTCGGACATTGCAGGTGAAGTTAAGACACCCACAAAGGCTGAAGAAAGATATTGGCAGGCTGTAACTAATGACGACTCACATATATAATTTTTATTACACACACAGCCCCGGGCACCACACGGCAGTAATTATAGTTGTAGTGGGAAAAGAGACCATAGTATCAGTTCTTGTCAAGGGCCAGTCTCACTCATTATTAATTGACACAGGGTCGATATATATGAATATTATCAATGAATCTCAGTTAGGAGCAAAAGGCATAACTGGAGACTCTCTCCAGATCGTAGGTACCCAGTATGTAGAGTTGTGGGTAAAAGGTCAATGTTACCCATATTGGTTCTTTGTGTGCGTGTCAGAGCTTCATTTCAAGGGAATACTTGGAACCTATTTCTTCTGCTATTATGATGCCAGAATCGACTTGAAAGAACAGACATTGTATCTCAAAAATACGTTTGATTTAGATACATATAATTCAATAACTTGCATAATTGAGAAAGAGCAGCGGAAACAAGCTGAGATCCTGGCCATCTCTGAACTTGAATCCGGATCTGTGAATGGTAATCAATAAAATGAAGTGAAAATCACACATCACACGATTCTGCCACCAAAATCGGAGACAGTGATATATGTTGCTTTGCACATGGCGGGTTGGGACGCTGACTAGAAATTGCTTCTTATCGAACCGATGTTGACGAATGTACCGGGCATCCGTGTGGCAATGGAAATATGCAACTTAATTATTACCAGTAAGAGCCTCCCAAAGAACGAGGTGTATTGTAGGAGCAGTATGGCTAGAAACTCTATAGGGACATGTAATATATTCAGTGAGACGAATCTGGAGGACGGGGTGGACGACCGTCAGAGTACCTGTGTAGTTGAAAAGAAGGGATTTATGAGAGTGAGTGACCAGTGTGTTATCCCCTTTGTTTCGGGTCAAAGGGATCCATCCCAGGGTTTCATTCCTCATAGCGATCATGTCAAAGGGGGCAAGAGGACTTGGTGTCCTAGTCGCGCAGAAGATGCAGGAGCGACATGTGATGTAAGCGGTCATGTCGAGAGGACTACTGACAGGGTAGGTCAAGTTGAGGGTTCAAGGAAACCTCACAGAACATTAGTAAAATCAGTAAGGGCAGTGACAAAAATCGTGAACATTACTAATGAGACGCTCACCATGCCAAAAGGGTACAGTAATAGGATTTGCCACACTTGTCAGTGACGTTGCAGGAGTACTATTTATATATATATATATATAGCATACCCCGAATATCCGAGAAAAGTTGTATAAGTCTTGGGCCGGAACAAAGTGATTTAGTATCGCCACAAGTAGAACCATGGGAGAAATCCTCGCAGATGTCCCTAGAAACAAAGATAAAAAGTGTTCGATTCCAGGCTTCAAAGCAGTAATCCCCTCGAGTTGTGTTATCCATAAAGTGAGTGAATTAGTTATCGAGGTCACGGAGCAGGACAGATTTTGTCACTGTGTCCCAGAGCCCTATCGTAAAAGTTTGACATGCCGTAATAATTGTAGTAATTGTCGTGATAAAAGTTTGACATATCGTGATAAAAGGTTAAAGTGTCGAGATAATTTGAGATGTCAGAGTAATGTAAAAAGTAGTAGAAAAGAAGAAGTTAATTTTGAAAATTGTGAAAATAAGTGAAAATTAGTGAAAAATCGGTACCGATGTTAGATTGTTCACCCAAATTGAAAATAAATGAGCCGAATTATGTACAGACTCAAGGTAGTCAGAGTTGTGAAACTCGTATGGAAAATGCGTGTAAATCATCGAATGGAGAGAAAAATGATTAAATGTGACAAATTATTTAGTGACTCAAGGTAGTCAGAGTTATGAAACTCACACAGTAAATAATAATAAATCAGTGAAGCAGAAGGGTAAATTGTTTCCAGAACTACCAAACGATGAATTTGTGGAGGTAGAGAAAATCGTTAGAGATAAATTAAAACATTTGAGTGAGAGTAATTTTAATATGATGTTGCCAGTGTTAATGAAGTTTACGTATATATTTCAAGTGGAAGATAGTTCGAATTTCGGGTGCACGAACTTATTGAAACATAAGATAGATACAGGAGAGGCCAGACCAAAAAGCAGAATCCATACAGAATACCGTATGCATTTAAACCAGTAAATGCAGAGCAAATAAATGAAATGCTTTATAAAAATATTATTTCAGAGATTAAATCACCTTGACAGTTTCCCATAGTAATGGTGAAACAGAAAAAATAAGACAGTTCTTTTAAGATGAGATTTTGCATAGACATCCGTCAGTTAAACAAAGTTACAAATTAGGATCCTTATCCAATTCCGAATGCCACAGAGACGTTAGATTCCGTGCACGGGTCAAAATTTTTCTCAACATTGGCCTTAGCGAGTGGCTACTTTCAAATTGAATTAGAAGAAAGTGATAGGGAGAAAACGAGTTTTGCTACATTCATGGGGAAATATGAATTTAAAATAATCCTGTTTGGGCTGTGTAATGCACCAGCTACATTTGAGAGGTTAATGGAGAATTATGTTTTAACAGGTTTGTTAGGTAATCAGTGTTTAGTATACCTTAATGCCATTATAATATTTAGTAGTACTGTGATAGAACATGCCGAGCGCATGAGTAAAGTTTTGGGAAGTCTAGAAGAAGCTAATTTGCGAATCCAGCCAAGTAAGTGTTCATTTGTACAAGACAGTGTAGAATACTTAGGGCATGTTGTAAGTTCAAAAAGCGTAGAACCAAATCAGAAAAATCTACAAGCAATTAAAGAACTCCCCAGACCTAAAATGTGACAGAAGTTCGCTCAGTGGTAGGTTTATTTCAGTACTACAGGAAATTTGTACCGAAATTCGCAGACATTGCAAGACCATTGACGAAACTAACTAAGAACCAGTAGAAAATTAAACTCAGCAGTAAAGTATGTTAGTACAACAGAAAAAGAATTGTGCGCTTTAGTTTTTGCCAAAAAACAGTTCAGAGCATATTTGTACGGGTATAAATTTACCGTTATTACTGATCATGCTGCATTGAGATGTTTATTGATTTTGAAAGACCCTTGTTCAAGACTCACTCGATGGGTACTTCGTTTAGCAGAATTTGATTTTGAAGACGTCCATAAACTGGGCAAGAAACATGTGAATGCAGATTGTATGTCGTGAACGCATTTTGTTAAAATTTGTGTATAATAAATACTCAACAGATGGTAAATATTTTAAACAGACATAACCTTAGATATCAAGGAAACAAACATTAAAATAAAAACCTTTAAATATAGGTTTCGGAAAAATATTTCTTATTTTAAACTTGGAGCTTTAGGTGAAATAACTGGTTGCAGTAGAATGGGCGTGCCAATTTTGCAATCAAGGAACAAGAATGGCACAAGTGCACATTTGATTAATCTGGAAGGGGTCTCAAATGAGGCCAAACTAATTTATGCTATCACTTCCTAGGTTATTTCATGCTTCTCCCACCCCACCCCACCCATCCCACCCCCTCCTACTCTGTGATTGGTGACACCACCCCCCCCCCCCCCACTTGACTTACCACTCTACAGAATGGTGTGATGTGATTGGCTGTTGTTTTGTGCTGAGGCAACCAATCCTTTCCCTTCCTTCCACCACCCATCAGAGATGTACTGTCATTGGCTGATGGTAGTGGCAGTAAGAACGGCGCAAGTGTCATTTGGGAGAATAAATGTTGACTCTTCTGTGATCGGTACATGACTGATGGAGCTCTGACGACCCGATGCAGGGGTTAGGATGGGGGAAGCTGGTAAATGTATATTCAGCACTTCATACAAGATGTATTCATGTGTTATTTGTGGTTTGATGTATACTAATCGGTGTACCTTTACTGCACACAACAGGATATTTCCTATAAAATAGAATCAATCATAATTATTTTTGTTGAATGACGGCTATGTTTGAGTGTGTAACAATAATAAAGTATTTTTGATTGGATTGTAAAATAAAGTTGAAGTGTATGAAAATATCGTGTTTTATTTTATGCCCTCCATATATATTAATCTGGTTGAGATAAACGAATAGGTATAATGAATTAAATGTGCGATGAATATGTTATAAATTTTATAATAAAATAAACGTTTTATTCCTGATGGACTTACACAATGTCCTGGTATATACAAGTATTTGCTATCTGCGAGGATATATGGACTTTTAATATATGTATATAGATGTTTAACATAGCTTTTGGCATGGATTTATGTGAAATTGTAACGGTAATTTCAAAATAAATATGAGAATTTGATTGAAATAATTTTATAAGTAAAGAGCAATATGTTATATAAGAAGGAAATCCTATATCAAATATTTTGTGATGGAGTATGTTATCCAGCCTCAGTAGTAATCACTTTGACTCTAGATTGGGTGTTTGAGATCGTATCTCTTAGGAAATGAAGTACATATCTGTTGGTATGAAATCGAGCACTGAGCATATATAAATATGTACAACTTATTCGATTATCCTAACATTAGTTTGAAAAAAAATATTTTTTTATTATAGTCTTTTAGTTATAACTAAGCAATAATATTGAATATCCATTTAAATATATGTAAAGGCATTGTCATATTGTGTGTGATGGTATGATTGAAATGTCTTGGAAAGTAAGTTTTGTGTTATGATGATATTATTAAAGCTTGAGATTCTCGCATAATATGATCGTGTCTGTTTTTGTATAATTTGTTTACCCGAGTTTTATAATATGTTGATATATTTGTCAAGTATTTAGTTTTGCTGATGATGTTTGATGCTAATACATATGCAAATGAATGGTATGGAATATGTAAATGAGCTGTGTGTTGTAATATGGTTTGGGAGTAATGATGGATATAAGGTTTTCTGCTGGAACATTTGATTTGCTGGATTGGTAATATGACATATTGAGACGAGATTTCGTTAAGGCTGGATCACTGTCGAAGGCAAAGTGTGTGGATGGTGGTATTGTTTGGCTGTGTATTTGCTAATACAGAGAGAGAGTCCTTTAAAAGAGGCCCCATGGGTCATGTGTGCAATGGAGCGAGTGATGAGGAAATACAGACTACGATGCCTCTTTTAAAGGACTGACCCTGTACATGATGTAATGTCTTGTCAGAGTAATTCGTCGGAATATTTCATAGGAATGCTTATATGATTGCTTTGTTTTCATATATGGTATGAAAGGGAGTGTTTGGTATGCCAGTTATGATGTAATGGAATGGATTGTAGGTAGTTTTAAGGTATGTTGGGATATTACAAGTTAGAATATTTTGGCTAGAAAAATGTATAAAAATGCCAGTTTGACGTGCTTTTTTTTAGAAGCAAGTATGATATGAGATCAAAATTTTATGAGTTGGTTTAAAAAAAAATTCAATGGGTAGTTGCAGGTTTGGTACATATAGTTGAATGATATGTCATTAATTATGTTTGGGTGGTAGGGAAGGTTGGGTGAAATACTTAATTAATAATATGGTGTTAGGGATGGGATGTCTGTTTATAGAAAGTAAAACCCTGGCCTTTACAGGATTAAGAAAGTAAAATAAATATTATTTAAAATACTATCTTAAAATGGTTAGTAATTGTCATAATGTGATGAAGTTATGATATTAATGCAAATTTATACACTGATGCAGGTTCTTGTCATTTTTTGTTCACGCAGAGTGTTGGTTTCTAGGGATATTCTGAAATATCCAGCAACTAGCTCCCAGATAAACAATGAGAATATGTGTAATTTTCGTCGTAATTTATAGATGAGATATACTGCGATTAAGTAAAATAAGGTCCAGTTTGTATAAAGAAACTGAAACATTTTTTAGTGTTAACGGCATACAGTTGTGTTTGTAACTTTTAATTAATTAAATTTTTAAGTGAATGGTGCGTAGGAAGTGAGATAGTTTTAGCATTGATCAATTCGAAAATATAAGTTATTTAATATTTTTTAAATATTTTAGTTGTTTGTCTATAATGATTTTAAATTTTGAACCCCTGCATCATCTGAAATTTTAAAGTCTGCGGGAAATGTATGGCTGTTTAAACTTTTTAAATTATTATATTTTTTTTAAGTTTTTAAAACTTTTTAAAATTTTAAATATTTTTTTTTTAAATTTGTAAGTAAATGTTTTAAATATTCCCATGCTGAGGGCACTTCGGTAGAGCAGTTGTTTGAGTGGTAGTGTGAAGTGTCCTTGGTATGTATTCTAGAACCCTTCAGGACAAAAATGTTTCGTCTCCCCTTCAGAGCATCATGATCACTGTGTGTGTGTGTGTGTTTATAGGGATTGTAGATACATGTAAATGGGAAAATGCATAGTGTTTATTACTTATATGATAGGTGCATTTTTTTATTTTGTTTTTAGATATTTTTAGAGTCGTTTTATATGTCTATAATATTTCAGATCGGGTATGCGGAGAGTGGTTTATATGATGGTAAGTAGGGAAATATTTATGATGACAGGTTCCCTCCGACAAACATCGATGCATTAGTCATACACTGATTCGTTGTCATTCAATATACATTTTTTGTGGGATTTGGCTTACTATGTGCCTATGCATGTTATGCCAGTAATATATATGATATATTTTTCCTGTATCCTACTAACTTAATTCAAAGTATACAAGTTTGGCGTGTTTAGTCAAACCAGAATGTTAGTAAGTCTTAAAGATTGGAATCTCAGAGAGATGTTTACGATTCGGTGGTAGAAGACCGACTGAGTTTCGCTCACTACTACCACTGGGGATGGCGAACCGGGTTTGCTGGTATTTCATCTGATGAACCGGCATCAGATCGAAATTCTAATGTTCGGTTACTATTTTAAATGGTTTTGCACAAATATTAATATTTACCTTATATGTTACTTTTTAAGAGCAGGATTATTTACTGGTGATAATTTTTCATATATGTCTATTTGTCTGATTGCATGTTACTAGGTTCACAAGAAGTTTAAAAGCTCGTTGTGCTTAGATATTTACTATATTCTGTTAGGGATAATAGAGGTGAATATGTCGGATATGCATTCTTCAGAAGAATCTTCGCAGCAAATATTGGATACCAAACAAATGTGTTGTTATTGTGAGGAGTATCTCGAGAATGGAACATTATGATTTCATGAATGCTCTTGTCGCAGTAAACCCATTCACCATCTACATCGATGTTTGAAATGCCTATGTTGGTTTTATAGTAGTGATGAACTATGCCTACAGGATATGAGATTCTATGGTTTAACTCCTGTAACGGGTGAACCATCACCGGGATTTCAGTGCCTGCATTTTTTAAAATCTTTAAGCATAGTCGCAGTACGCACCGCTATGAAAGATATAGTTGTGTTAAGAAACGTGAGTGTATTAGCTATAGTTGTTCAACGCGTAAATGTACATTTACAAGAAATTATGCATTAGTAAAGCATACAGCAGTATGTAGAGATATTTTTTCAACGGGAATAAAATCTGTGTGTCGTTTCTGTGGATAAACATTTAGCACGCATTGTTATGTGCGACGACATGTAATAAGGGTGTGTTCCAAGAATAATATTTTCAAACTATACCGATTTACAATATGTTTATGTTCGTTCAAATTTGACACTGTAATAAAACAACATATGATTGTTTGCAAATTTTCCTTAACAAGAACAACTAGTGCTTCGAATTCATCGCCACCAAGTACTTTGAATGAGAGTCCGCAACCTCAACACCAGTGTAAATCCTGTGAAAAGAAATTTACTTCACTTCTCAAACTGAGAAACGATTAAAAAAAAACTGAATGCTAGGGAAACATTGCTATCAATAAATATTCATGTGATAAATATCAACATGTGTTTACTCATCATATACAACTTGAAAACATTTGCTGCGTATAAAGAATGTGTTGGTCTGGAAATCTTGCCAGCTTGTGGAAATCACAGTCGATTTTGTCGGAAGTTATTAACTTTATATAATAATATGTATCATCACAAGAGGATCAATTGTAAGAAATTTTAGTGTGTTGTTCACTGATGTATGTCGCGTGGGCGATTATTTATAAGATAGTCAATGATAGTTAAACATACTCTAAATTGTAAACGTAATTTATCACAGTAGCATTTGTTTTACATGATATATTTATATATTTGTGAGAAATATGTATTCTTGTATATGTATTGTCATTAAGGATGAAAAAAATATGTGTTTGATGATATTCTAGTTTTTATTTGGTGTATTGAATGATTTGTTTGAATTATGGTAATGTGTGTGTGTGTGTGTGTATATATATATATATATATATATATATATATATATATATATATATATATATATATATATAAGGATATTTTTTTATATTTCAGTGTTTAAACAAATGTTTTAAAGAACTGATATGTGTTTGCAGTCTGCTCCCTGTGATTATAAGTTCATTTGAGAGATAGTAAATTTGAGAATGGTTTAGTTGATATTAGCAGGAGTTTATGCTTTTTGCGGAAGGGGAGGGGTTTTGGAAGATAACAAAATTCAACAAAGATGGATTAATAGTCTATGAAGCAAAATATTTTCATTTGATGTACGATTACATGTTTGCAAAATGGTTATAAATCTGTGAAGAATTGTCTTGATGGAAAATTGGATGGACATTGAAATTTGGTATATGTTTAGGGAATAGTATGTTAAAAATGAATATTTACCCTAAAACTATTTTGGCAATTGGTTTTCATACCTCAAACAAAACAGGAAAATTAATGTTCTTGGCGAGACGAATATTTCATTTTGGTCAAGGGTTTTAGTAAAATTTATAATGTAAGTTGTTAGAAAAATATTAATTTTGAGAAAGATTTTTATATACATTAATTATATATGTTGTGATATGGGTTATAGGCTTTGCAAGACAGTCTGCGAGACATGAACTGTAGCAATTTCTAAAGCTGCTAATTGATTAAACGTAGGGACACCTGCTCTCGAAGCCATGCGAATGGCTTGTGATGCAAGTTTTGCTGGAGAAAAACTGATGTTGCCTTGTTGGTGCGCGCTCCTACTGGCAGCTGGGGACACAAATGTTGTCCCCTTCCCTCCTTACACCTACTATTTACTCACTCTCCATGCAGCTTTCCCGCTTCGGCATGTATCTCCACATCATATTGTAAGCCACTTTGTGGTATGTAGCCCTAAGCAAATGGAAGCTTTCGCTCGTCTGGAGGTTGAACAATTTGTTAGAGACATGAGTGCATTTCTCTTGTTTTAAAGTATTCTTGGCAACATCGCATTGTTTGCTAATACACAGTAAATATAGGATAAATCAGGGTAGCATCAAAAATACTTACATTTAACATAAAAAATATAGACTAATCATAATTGGTTTTCGTAGATAAATTGGGAAAGAATGGTTTGAGTATTTGTAATGAATTTTAATTTTTTTAGTGATAAACTTTAAATCATTAATATTGAACCTGTGTCCCGGAGATGTGCTCGCGGCACAGGATTACTTATTATGTGAATAAAATATAAGTACCCTCAACGAGTGTTGAGCCGATATGTATATAGTATTTGAATAACTGAATAAATCAGTTAAGATGTGTAATTACTCACGTTAGTTATATAATACATACAAATTCTTGGTAATTATTCATTTCTTATTTTGCGAACAAAATAAATGTATCCTTGAGGGGTGAAAGCAAGGACTGAGCGAGTATTCATCACTAATGATGCAAGGCTTAAGTGGCATTACATCGTTCTATAGTGCGCCGCCTAGCTTATCAACCTTGAAAATTTTTATAGTTTTACAAATGTTGTTTTATTTTTTTCTTTTCATGAAAAATTTAGCCTATACAGAAATGAACTAATAACTTTATTCTTCAGAATAAAGTTATTAGTTCATCTTTTTCTAGTTTACTAGTTCATCATTAGTTCGATTTTCAAAATAATAAAAACTGAATAATGATGTGAGTCGATAAAGAACTAACAGAGAGTAACATAATTTTATATCGCACTGTTAAACGTTCAAGTATTAACAATAACTAATATCAGTTATGTTATGCGAGCCTAAGTTGGGTGGTTTAAAAAGTATAGTAGAACTTTTCAAATAAAAATCCCATTTTATATATATGATGTTAAGCCTTCGGTCTGTTACCTGCAGTATTTTGTCGCAGGTTGTCATTTTTTATAAACATTACTAAATTTTTGAAAAAAATAATATAAGAGAAGTGTTGACATCACGATTCGTAGAATGAAAAATCAATAGGCATATCTTAATACAAGAATTAAAACTATTATATATGAGGAAATTAATGTAGGTAGCAAATCCAGACATTTTTTAACGAACAATGTGATTGTCTAAAGGAAGTTTTGCTTCGCGTCTGCATCAAACTATGCAAGGCAGAGGAGGCCCGGTCTCTAGAGGAACTATTGGTGTTGGTGATGGAGAGAGAGGGAGAGATAGGGGAAGAGAGAAAGAGAGATGGCCACCACCTGGTGCCTCCTGTGGAGATTTTCGAACTAGTCATTTCAGCAGCGTAGCGACGGAGCTCGGAGCAGTCGTACCTCTGTATACGAAATAGAGTGGCACATGCAGGTATGAAAGGTATATTAATCTATAATCCCTGTTTGTTTCGTATGCACCGGGTTTGTTGGCAGAGCATCGGTGTTGTTTGAAGGCGTTTAGTTATTTCATTCCATCACGCTAATGGCTTGGTTTCTGTGAAAATTTAAATGTTATTTATAAAAGGAATATGAGAAACTTATTGAACTTATTTGCGGGCCGAGACGATCGCTGCTGCAGTAGTAAGGGACGCGAGTGATACACTGGGCTGTGGGTCGGACGGTTGGAGATGTAGTTTGGGGCTCCCAGATACCCCGGTTGAATTTTATCTGCATTAGCCAGTTCGCAATCTCTTCCGAGTTAAAGTCTTATTAGGGATCATTTACTGAAAGAGTGGAAAGTCGGGATTACAAGAATGAACGTGCAAACACTTCATTTAGTAAACTGTATTCTAAGATACTATGTTACAAGGTGAAGTTAAATTAACTTACATTGAGTTTTGGGGGGAATTTTCAACACTACATAATATTTGACTGACTTGGTGGGAAACGACGAAATTAAGTATGAATAATATGTTTTACAGGAGGGCTAGCAGGGATGCGCTGGGCTGTGGGTCCGGTTGCTGGAGACGTAGTTCCATGCACCTGTGTTGCAAACAGAAGTCTTAGATTATATATCAAACAAACAGTATTTTTTATAGCAAGTGTGAAAGTGAGAAACAGGGAATAAAGGAATAGCTGCGGCCCAGCAACAGGATACTTATAATATAAATATATATATTTTTAAATTACTTGTGAAAACGATTTTTAAAATGTTAGTAGTTACAGCAGGTGATGTGATGGGTCAGTGTCAGCTGACTCCTCCAAGCTGTCATGGTACTGGACTCCTCCACGCTATCATGGCTGGTTGGGAGATATAATGAATGGTATGTATAATACCAGGTCATTTGCGAGCAGGGAGTGATGTTGAACAGACATGCAAAAAGTTCTTGGATTTAGGAATGGGTAATTGTGCAATTGTTAATTAGTCTATTTACTTACTGTGTATTTAGATTCGGTAATTGTGTAATTGGTATTATATTTGGTGCTTACTGTGTAATTGCTTATTTCTCTCAGTGTGTGTACTTGGTGTAGTTACTAATGGAATTAATCATTAGCAATTTAAAACCATTAATTACCCCCTTTGTGACGAATCATCTTAAATTCGGAGCAGGAACAGGTGCTGCTCCTAGCCAATATGTATGTGGACACCAATGTGGGTATGGGAGAAAATCTGGTGGCAGTGGAACTGAAACCACAGTGTATGGAATGGATGCTGCTTCATATGCAGTTGAGCACTGCAGAATGCACAAAAACGTTGCAGAATGTGGAAGATGGTGAACACATCGATTGTCTTTAAGGTCGTGGAGTCTCGAGACCTACCTCGTATTGCCAGTAAGTCAAAACATCAACTGGATGGTGAAGTCCAGCTTTGCTTCTGAGAAACCGTGGAACATCATCGTTGGGCTACAGACCAGATGGCAGCAGAATGTAAGAATGAGCCATTCGCAGTTCGGCACATGCCAAATAGAAAAAGGGAAAATATTTTTGAATAGCAAAAGCTGCCCATATGTGGATTTAAAAATGTACTTTGAAAATGGACAGTACCTGCTGAACTATCAGATGTACACTTAATTACAATCATTGTATTACATATGCACCTAGTCCACAATATCCAGCCCTTATTCTTTCAAGAGTTTGGCCATTCAAATGGTGTTCTATGTGAGTAAACAGGACGAGCATATTGGATACAATATAATCGACTGCAGGATCGAGCTCACTACACATGGAAATATTCTTGCCAACACGTGCACATTCTGCCTGATACTTCACAACCAGCTTGTACCGTACAATTGCCGCAACAAGGCCATCAAAATACTCTTGTGAGCGCAACTGTGAATATATAAATATAACTGCTCACATGCTAAAACTGTTTAGTCGACTTCGAGCATAGATAGCAGCAGGATGTACTATAATCTACAAGGCTTCCAGAGCCAGAGCGGCTATGTGCTCAAGGAGATCGCAATGTCCTACCACGACGATGGCAAAACGCGTATGTGCTCCCCCCCCTCCCACTTATTCGTGAAAACTGTTGGACGAGGAAAGCAAGGAAGCGATCGATTGACTGAGCAAGTGCTACCATGGAATGGAATTGTAAGAATGCAAGATTCTGTATCACCAAGTGGGAAATGTGCTATGCGACTTGCTGATACGAGGACCGGTTTATGTGGCAGGGGGGCCCAAGCAGAATAAATTGATTAACGATTTGTGCAAAAACGAAGTTGAAATCATTGGTGTGCAGTGCGAGTATGGCTGTCCTTCACTGCACTAGCTGGCAAATCTTTATGGCGACCAGCACCGACACGTCTGTGCAGGTCAGAACCTGACTGGACACGCGTAAATGGTGTGCCTTTTCCTTGGACTATGAATCTGCTACCCTCAACTAGACACGAAATTGTCGGGCTCGAAGATGTTTAATAAAAATTATTGATGTTTTGCAAGTTATGTACATGTTATTATGTGTACAGTAAATTTAGCATAAAAAATATATTTAGTATATTTTATCTAATGAAAACCTTTCCACTTGATATGAAAATTAGTTTCAATAAAAATCACTTTGATTAAAATACTCGCATTTAAAAATGAAATTAAAAAATTTATACTACAGTTAATGTACTTTGCAGGGATGGCTAATGTAACTATTTGGTACAGGCAGATAGCAGCCGGCATAATCGAGAAATTATGTCACTTTGTTCTTGAAAACAAATAAATCCAGTATGGCTGCCTACGATACAATGAAAATAATTTAGTGGTGGTGGGGGTGGAGTTAATCTTCAGAAATTAATATTTTTTAAATAATTGCTTAACATTTTTTTTCATAAATGCATGTGTTCTTTTTTTGAGGATTTAGTGCTATATTTAATTTTTTAATTTGATAAATCAAAGTTCAAAGGTCACAGTTCCTTCTCTTCTGGCCCGGTGTTGCAGATCCCGGGCTCCTGTCTGGCTCGGAGTCAGTGAATCTGGTCTCCTGCTCTGATACTGAAAGGTAATTTTCAAGGGGGTGCATTTCTGCAGCTGGGAAAATTGTAAATTTTAAAAGGAAGAACGTTAATTTTGGGTAAAATAATTGATTTCTGAACTGATTTTTGGAGTAAAAAAAGCGTTTTTTTTTTTAAAGAAAAAAGGGACATTTATTTAGGGAAGAAATGGAAAATTCAAATACGGTGGTCCGTGGTTCCCTACTCCTGGCCCTAAACACTGTGACAGAAGTATCTTTGCCCTACTACTATCAATACACTTTTCATTCTTATATATTTTCATCATGAGCTCTCAAAGTACGAAATTTAGTTTAAATGGGTTAAGTGGTCCCTGAGTTATAACTGGCGCCCAAACATTACAAGAAGTTACTGTTATAACTAATGAGACTAATTTACTCTACATCTGTGATAAATAAAATAATATGTTTAGTCGCATCTTATGCTTCTAATGGATATTGAGCGTATACAAAGTTTCGTTGAATCTTCGTAAATGTTTTAGTAGATATAGCAATCGTTTTTAAATGATTAAAATGGTATATTTTTTAATGTCTAACTTATAAAAAAGTAAGATGTCATAGACAACCATTGCACGTTTTATGTGGAAGATCTGGAGGAAATTGATTGATTTTGGATAAAAGTTTTATTACTTTGATTTAATGATACCTCCATAAATTGCGAACATAGATTTTGTGTATTAGAAAATTCCATGTTTGCCATATACTGCGAGCAAGCAAATATTGTTTGAAATTGTTTGGAACATTAGCCTTAAATAGGAAATGTTTGTGATTACTCCCTTAAATTATATAAATTTAGATGTTCCACACAATGTAATCTTGTCGCCAGAATTTCTAGAGAATCTATTATTTCCGCAGACGGGTGTAAAAACTTAAATTTTTCATGTAATTTTATCTTCTAAAATTACCATCTTTGCTAAATATGATATGACTCGGTAAGTTGTTTCCCGAGATATAGCATTAATACATATTTTTTTATGGGGCGCTATTTAAAAATGGCGCACAAAAGAGGCTCCAGGTAGATGAATTTGATGTCATAAATATATTATACTGACGGCATATAAAGTTAGTGCAATTTCGTTGCATGTTTTCGTAAATAAAAAAACCGAAAAAGCATAAATGTTTATATGGCTGCCATTTTGAAAATAATTGTCTCGCCACTTAAACACAACAGTTTCCACTACATACATTAGTACTACTATCCTGCCACATTTTGAACGAATCAGATGATTATTTCCCGAGATATTATATATATATATATATATATATATATATATATATATATATATATATTATATAATTTTTTTATTCTTATGGCACTATCTTACGATACGGTGGACAAGAGAGACTCTGTATTTGATGGTTGTAAAATATATTGCCACCATACAAATAAAGTTAAAATTTGTTACATAGTTGTTATATATAGCATAGTAAGCTAAAAAGTTTAAATGGCCGCTGTTCGTAAAATAAGAGTAACGTGACAGTCTACATCGTTTACGTCAGTAATAATTACCTGCTAAATTTTGTAGTAACCGGTTGACTGCTAAGCGACATGAGAATACGTTTTGTCGGAATACTTATGTATATGTAGGATATATACAACGATTTATATATTGAAAACCACATCTTAGTAATGTTAAAATATCTCAGAAGTCAGTGAGCTAAACTAGGTTCGTTAAGTGATGGAGGTCTTAATAAATAAAAGGGGGAAATACAAGTCCCTAATTTTATTTACAATAACTCCAAACAAAATTCTCTCGACCCGAGATCTCACAATAAATTGATATATCTTGGTACTTACAAATAATATATTCAATTAGTAAAATTTTCAATTACCTCAAAGAAATAAATCCAATTAAATAACTAAAATCACAGATAATATACTGTGTATCAAAACCTATTGAATAACTTATACATTCTATGTTCATATTTGACAGTTCCAATATTTATAATAAAGTCCGTATCATATGTTCATACAGTCCAGATTTCACCACTCTGCAATGTTCTAGAGTTCTCCGAGAGCCCTCATGCACAGTAGTCTTCACGCGTCGGGCTTCACGCCCTCTCATCCATTCAAACCACAAACACCTCGTCCGCCATTGTCTCGCAGTCTCTCATTGTCGTCCGTCCTCTTCGCCGATGTTCGTCGCTACAACTTGTGCTGCTTTATTACCATACTCTGCCAACTGGTTACACCACTGCAAAATGTATACGGTTGTAGGTTATTGCCCAGAAATTTCTCTAAATGCCACATTGCGCCGAGGTCCTAGTTCCAAAAATATCCTTGTGATTCCTCTTAAGTAGTCCATTTTTCCAGCAGAGGGCAGGAGGAGATTGTGTGACGCCAGCCAGGAGCTGTCAGTTATTCTCCAAGCTGCGATGCGATGGAGCTTACCACCACCTGGGTCGAGGGGGGTCGGTCACCCCACAGTGCCGGCCTGCACATAACGGGAGTTCGTGCGCGAGGCAAGAGGCCACACATGTATGACTGCCCCCTTTTTGTGTATGTTCATCCCTAACAGACTCTCTAATATTCGGACCTTCGTTTAGCATTAGTAGGTCGATGTGGACACCCTTACGGTTCGTCCGAGAGCCATATTGACAAATCTGGAAGACAAAATTATTTAACTTTTTCAGAATCCTGTACGGGCCTTCCCTACATTTCTGAAGCTTCGGGCAATATCCCTTCCACCTCTGAGGGTTGTAAAACTGCACTAGCTGTCCTTCTTGAAAAATCTCTTCTGGTATTCTCTAATCATATCGTATTTTCATTCCGTCACTATTAATTTTAAGGTCCCTTAAGGAAAACCCATGAATTTCGACTAACATCTGACAAAGTTTAATGACATATTCTGGGGTAGCTGCCTTGTACTGGACGTCCAAACAGCAGGTCACCAAGGAGGCGGAGCTCGCCCCAAAAAGTATCCTTAAAAGTGTTACCCTTGTAGACTCGTGGACTGCCAAACGATATGCCAGGAGAAATATGGGTACCTTCGAGTCCCAAAATTTTTGGTTGTCTTCTATGAAGATGTACAATTTAGCATCTCGACCATCCCATCCTACTGAGGGTATATTGTTGTGGTACGAATTTTCTATACTCCTAAATTCCTTGTTACCTCTTGGAGAAAAAGGATCCTTTAAAATTTCTTCCTTGATCCGCTGAAGCTCAAGCGGTACGCCAAACCTGAGGAAAACATGCTTTATTAGTGTATCAGCTACCGTGCCAGTCTTTTCGTTTGGCACTGGTATGACCTCGGGTCACTTTGTGCTAGAGTTTTGTTATACCAGAAGGTACCAATAATCCTTCTCAGTGACTGTTAGTCGTCCGAGAATGTCCACTGCTATCCTCTCAAATGGAGTCTCAACATTGTATTACTGAAGGGGATCTCGTCCCTTAACCCTCGGACCCTTCTTCACAGTACATTCATCACACAGACAGCAACACTTATCAACATCCTCACGACAATGTAGCCAATAGAATCTCATTCTTACTCTGTAAAGGTGCTTATTCACACCAAAGTGATAACCTGCTGATGTGTGTTGGAGTTCTCTTAGCAATTCTGGCATTCTGTACACTGGTAGGACCAATTGTAAAGGATTTTGTTTCCCAACATTACTTTCCCAGTTCCTGTAAATCACACCATTTTAAGAACAAGGAAATTCAACTGTGTCCAGTACAGTATGCCGTCACTGTAATGCCTAGGCTGGATATCTCCTCCCATCTTGGTCGACTCCCGCCTTCTTTTCCACTCAAAGATTGGATGCAATGTAGGGTCTCTTAGCTGATCATTTATTATGTTTTTTTTCGTCCCGTGTCGATGACCCATCGCACGATACAGAGCCTTGAATTCATGTACTCCTTGCTTCCCAGGATACACCAACGCTCTCTTCCTGGCATTCACAATGGCGGCCGAATTGTTCACATTAACTCTTGGAAAGTGTATCTGCATTGCTGTGAAAGCATCGTGACCTGTGATCTGTTTTAAAATCATATTCTTGCAGCAACTGTATCCACCGGGCTATTAGACCTTCAGTGTTCTTGAAACTTAGCAGCCAGGTTAATAAAGCATGATCTGACCTTAGGACAAAATGTCTGCTATAAAGATACGGGCGAAAATGTAGAATTGCCTTCCCCACTGCCAGAAGCTCTCTGTGTGTCA
Source organism: Dryococelus australis (assembly GCA_029891345.1). Classification (NCBI taxonomy): domain Eukaryota; kingdom Metazoa; phylum Arthropoda; class Insecta; order Phasmatodea; family Phasmatidae; genus Dryococelus; species Dryococelus australis. Next base: position 186,345,586 of record CM057009.1, on the reverse strand, counting down.
CACAGTAATTCTTCTTAAAACATTTCCGCATGAAATGGAGGTGGATAGTAAGGTGAAAAATTATATGGTGAATGCAATTCACAAAGCACATATTCTTGAAAAGCAGAAAAAAAAACTGAGGACCAATATCAAAGACAATGGTTGAAGGAATCGCAGAATTTTAAATTTGTAAGATTCCAAATCTTTCATAATCGAAAGTAAATCGCCTTTTCTAAGTGGGATGAGACAAATAATTTCTAAAAGTGCATCCACACAGACCACCAACATGTTATTACCAAAATTGCTCCTAAGGAATAAGGAATAGACCAACAATATCAATAAACAACTTCAACGAAGGTTTCTGTGGAACTTCTGATGTGAGGAGACCCAAGTGGGTATTTTGTACTTGTTTACTAAGGGCACAGAGGGAACAGAGGGGACACAACTTAATTCACTCAGCTATATCGGCATGCACGTCTTTCCTAATTTATTTAATTCGTATTGCTTCAATTGTCTTGTAAAAGCCCAGATGACATCCAACCATAGAGGAATGGAAATACTGAAACATCATGTATATTTGATGGGCAGGCAAGACAATACATTTTATATTATCCTTAGTTTTGCAACACAAAATATCCTTTGACAGAAAATGAAATTTTTTCGCAATTCCAGAATGTAAATTATTAATTATATTTTGCGACTGATTATCCTTGCGCTGATGCTCATTGATTTCCGTGAATGCCAAAGGGAATTCCTATAAAAGATTACAATTTATAGGCATATCATTCACTTAATTTCTTTTGCCTTCAATCATAAATGAAAATGTATCAGCAGCCATATTATGTGTGCCCTTAATATGTTGTGCTTTACATTTTAATGAATAAATTCGCAACACCCAACAACCAAATCCACCTAACTGCCGTGGGTGAACCAAGAGCAAGGGACAAGGCTTTATTGTCAGTCTCTAACATAAATTCTGAATTTTCCAAATATTGTGGAAATTTATCAATTCCGAAAACCACAGGAAAACATTCATACTCATAAATAGTGGATTTTACTTCCTGGGAAGTTGATTTTCGGGACGCACATAGCGATTGGCTGGCAGACACAATCAGTTTCTTGGGCCAGGACTGCCCCCTCAGCCAAACTGGAGGCATCTGTCTGAAGCAAACCAATTCTTGATAAATCTACCATCCGAAGAACTGGGGGATAAATAATATCAATTTGCTGTTCATCACCCCATTCAAATTTGGCATTCTTTTTATGTAACTTATTTAAAGGAGCGGCTTTTTTTCTGCCAAATCGGGAATAAATTTACCAAAGAACTTAAACATACCGATAAAACGGACTACTCCCTTTACATTCTGGGGTGGTGGGAGTTCATGAATTGCTTTAATGCGGTCTGGACCAATATAAATGCCTTCTCCAGACACGGCAGTATCTCTTTCAAAATTTTTAGATGTAAGTCAATATTTTCAGACTAAATTACCAAATCATCCAAATAATTGTAGACAAATTTTAACTTAATAACCTGAAACACTATATGCAGTAAACGAGTCAGCACTTGTGAATCTTTAGCTAAACCAAAATGTACAGTGCAAACTTATATAAGTTCCAAGGTATGTAAAAGCTAGTGACTAGTTTGGATACTACATTCAAAGGGTTTTGATGATATGTAGCATTTAAAAGAATTTTAGTAAACAATTGAGCCCTTCCAAACCTGTAGAAGGCTGACTGTAAATCTGGCATGTGGTCAGAATAAATTTAGATCTCATGATTAATCACACGGTAGTCAAAAACCATTCTTTCTCTGCCATTTTGTTTTGGGACCAGAAAAGCCAGACTCGAATATTGGGATGTTAACTGTTCGATGACTCTCTTGTCTAACAGATCCTGCACTTGCAGCCTGAATACCTGCACTTTTGGTGGTGCCAAACAATTGGGATGCCTTCGACATATTTTTTATTGATTAACTAAATTTCATATTCCAAAATATCTGTAATTCCAAGTTAGAGATTTAGGCACACAATCTTTTAATGGTAAACTTTGTTTATCAATAGAATGTTCAAAACTATCTCTAAACTATTGGGATTCAAATTCAGGGAATAATTCAGAGTAAAGACATTCCTTTCACTCAGTGTTAACAAAATCAATTTTAACATAACGTCTGAACTTAAAGCAGATAAACTTATTTTTTATATCCAAAGTCATTCCACAAGAAGCCATAAAATAAGCACCAAGAATGAAGTCAGAACTTGGGTTCTCAGCCACAAGACATTTACACATCCAGGTAAAACATGAGATTTGCAAGAGCCCACAAAAGCTGTATATTATCTAAGCTTGGTAGGTTCAATGGATTTCACAAGTATGTTTTCTTTCAATTCTTAAAGATTTTTTTTAAATTTCAGTATGTGAATATTCAGAATCAACTAATGCATTTACAGAAAAAAAACTCCGAAAACTACTTATACATGAGGAGTATTAACACTCTGAACGCCAAAAATATTTTAAAATTGGATCCTAGTAACACAACTTTAAGTTTGAGACTCCATGGAGTATTAAGGAGTAATATGATGTCGAAAGAAATACAACAGTCTGATGGACTGTGATACATGAGCTGTGTATTGGACATTGTCCAAACTTGACTGGCTAGTACGATCGTTCACATTTTCTGCTCGTTGGGTTAGCTTTTAGAAACTATCACCTGGGTACAACGTGACCTACTTTACCACAACAATTACACACGGGTGGTTTTCTTTTCTCCCCCGAAGATGACTGAGAGTCATGGGCCTTGAGGCTTTTCTCATTATCATGAGGTTCTTTGGTGTGTCTGATTTAGCTTTGCCTTCAATTTGGTTAACCTCAGATTTGTGTTTCACTTCAGAATATTTTTTTTGTAATATTTTATATATATTATGCTGCAGAAAGCCTGATTTTCCGTATTTGGTCCGAATATCTAATACACACTTGGTCCAACTGAGACAAAGAAGTGGATTTTCCAAAAAATACTGAACTAAATCTCTATAAAGGTGTCAGTCCTTCAAGAATGGTGTCCACAATTACAATGCCAGGTAATCATTACTTTAAAATAGTGGGTGGTGCCTTAATATTATTGATGTAGACAGGTAACGAAACATAAGGGCCTGTAAGTGATTAAAAAGTTGTAGTTTTAGCTGAGTAAAAAGCCAGGAAGGAATGAAATAGCCTAAAATATGTGTGTGATGTCTCTCAAAAGAGAGACTCTGATAACTAGCCAAACTGGTTCTCTCACTCAGGGGACCTTGGGTAAAGTGATATATAAGTGATAAAAGTTGAGTCTCTGGAAAATCACTGCTTTGTTTTAATTTAACAGTAATTTTTAAGAGTACATGAAACTTGGGAGTTTTTTACACATCAGTTACAGGAAAATACTTTAACATGTGCACTATAGGGTTAGCTAGTTTTAAAAAACAAGTGAAAATGCTATCCTCTGTAGATACAACACAGAGGTAGCCATATTAAGTGGGTATGTGAATTTCACATCATAATTTTTACTAGAGGTTAGTGAAGTAAAAAACATTTGTTTAGACACTGGTACTGGTGGCTGAGAATCTGAAGCAGTGGTAAAAACAGTGATGTGGCTAACTACGTTAACAGAATAGGACAACACCACACAAGTCATTGGCACACTTATACCAAGTGAGGCTAACAATTCCACAAGAGGAAAAGATGTAGCAGCAGTACCCAGCTGTGCAGAACACTGCTTTTCAGATTTACAAATAATAGAAAACAGGTTACCAACCAGTTGTGCAATTTTACTCAGGAAAGACTTTTGCACGTCAGACAGTTTACGTACTTGTGTGGTCAATAAGTTATCTACTCGCCTACCAAGTAACGCTAATCTACACTTTACTCTGGAAAATGACCGCACAGTAACTTCATCCTCATGATTGCATTATACATTCTGATTTTACATCCATATAAAAATCATTAAATTTAACAGGTGCTTCTGTTTGAAGAGCAGAGCACCGGGCTTTTCGGAGAGTCACTACTGTAATTTCAGATGGGCTGGCTCTTCGTTAAGGAAATTCATAAACGAGTTCATGCTTAACCAGAAATCCAGTCACAATGTCAACCATGGTTAAGAACAAATATCAATACAAACACAATAATGACAATGAATTCATTGATATTAAACAGTTTAAATAGCCATGCATGTCACCAGCAGCCAAACATGACAGGCCAAAAGGTCAGTGGGTACCAGTACAACTAGCATGCCCAACATATGCCTTAAAACATATCTAAGTATCCACGCCGCCCTCCTACTACTCTCTTATGATACACCTTACTGTAGCAACTGGGTTGAATAACGACCCCAAGTAAGAAAATTAATTCAAACATAGGCCTGGCCATCCACAGATCAACTGCAGCCGGTAGGGTGAGGTCATAGTCACTAATCTACGTTTACATAGATGTGTTTCTAAAATAATAAAAGTTTAAGCAAAGGCAATTTAAATAAATGTCTGTTGAGACAAATTATTCCTGGGTTACTCATAATATCTTTGTATGCAATAGCTAACAAAATTATTATAACAAGGTATAATAATTAAATAAATTTAATAATTTCTAGGCTAAGATAATTTATTTTAAATTACCTTAAATAAATAAAAATTTTAGCTCTGTACAAATAATCATTTTTGAAAAATACAGTGATATGAACATAATTTAAAAAAATTTCTTGAACACAATACTGAAACATCTTTATATATTGAGATTAATTTTCTTTGGAAAATATATTTTTTTAATATAATAAGAATTTTATAATCCAATTTCATAATCGGTTGGTTATAAAAAGTGGGGCTCCAGGATCTACAGAATTTGTTTTCATTATTTGTATTGCATTATATGATTACGAATATTATTACATCTTCAAAATTTCTAATCTACAATTAAAAATCTGAATGTAGCAGCAAGCACTTGCGTGGTTATTGTTTTACGCAAAAATCATATGTGTTTGTTGTGTTTTGATTGTCCACTTGCGAAACTGGCAGAAACCCAGAACCAAACTCGTCAACAGGGAATCTTGCCTCATTTGTAGTGATTACAGCCGATCATAGAGCCATTTTTAGAAATTCTAGGGCCAGAAACCCGACATCCATTAACTCGAGAACTGCATTTACCTCTAGTCATGCACTGCAATTTAAGAAAGCAAAGAAATTTTATGTAAAATATGCGAACTGGGATATACACTTAAACTTAAACAATTATGCGATGCCTAGTATTACTCACCGAAGGCAGTGATTCCAAATTTCAAACCATCAGAGAGGAGAAAAAATGCAGAATGCTAAACAGCCATAAATTCGAGATGTTACATGATGGAGAAAATGTCCAAAGATGAAAAATACGGAATCATCAAATTTCGAAAATTGCCTCAGCGAAATATTCATAAACACCAAAATTACCTTGAATTTACGTCCCACTTACTGCATTACAGTGATAGACAGGACAATCTTCATGCAGTGCAAAGAACACAAGATATTACAAATAATTTTGTAAAAAATATTGATAGTGAATTAAAGAAATATGTATTTTCAATTTTAAAAAACTGGTATTAAAATATTATTCTTATAATTAACTATGACACTGTGTGAATAAGGAAGTGCAAACTGAAAAATCATTCTTTAAGTTCACAAAATCAATTTAACAAAATACAATATATTGTTTTACAACACAGATGATTTTCTGACACATATTTTACTTAAAAGAAACCTGCATTTGTATTCCATTTTAAATTTTGACATATTTGTACTATTTAATAGTGACTGCTATTTTAGAGAGAACAAATATATTTTTATGAATTCAAACTTCGCAGGATAGATTGCAGTGGAAACCAGGATCGAAAAGCTCTGCTTTAAATAGAAAGGATAGAACTAACCAAACAAATTAAAATGAAAAAAAAAGTGTGGCAACAAATAACAACGGCACACACTCCTACCCCAAAACTGATCACGTGTGTAAAAGGCAGTGGTGACAGCAAATACCCAACAAACTAAAATTCCAAATATCAAACATACACTGTACCAATTAAACTACATTACCAAATCAAATACCCAAATTAAACTTTTATATCAAAAGATAATGTTGGTGCGGTAGCCACAACATAATGCTCAGGCAAGGTTGCAGGTCAACAATGTTGAGGAGGAGACTTAGCACAATTTAACAGTTTAAAGAAATCAAACAGTAATTACAATAATAACCGCAAGAATTGTAAATGCAGAAACAGCCACAATGGTAATACTAAGAACATTGTTCGGTTTTGAGGTTTGGGAAGGACGGAGGAAATAAAGAATATCATGGAAGTCAGTACAATGGGGTTGGGAAACAAGAAGGGTATCCAATTCTTTCACAAGGATGTTGTTGAAAGAAATATAACGTAATTTTGATAAATCTGCAGTGATCAAGTTAGTGTTGAACTTAAGAATGGGAATTTTGGGCAAGGATTGGTGGAAATGCATAGCGTAATTTACTGTGCCAAAGGTTTTGAATAACTGGCTATGTGACAATGAGTGACATTTGAGATAAAACCTCCAACACTTAGTGGTAAAGTAACAGTTTTGAAAGCTTTAGTTGTAGACACACAAAGGAATGTAGCATCAATGGAAAACTTTTAAGCAAAAAGCTAAACTGAATTTGTATTCCACAAGAAAGGGAACCTTAAATTCACAAATTACATAACACAGTGTACAAAAAGTTTACCAACAAACAAATAAATTCACAATTATTTACATGGCCATCAAAAAATGGGTAAACAGTTGGACATAAGGTCACTCCAAGTATTTTACAACCAGACAAAGAATTAGCATTGACAGGTTCAAAATATTTTCTCTCCAAACTAACAATCAACTACGCACTCAGAGTTAAAAACAAATATGTATTGAGATATGGAACCAAAAATGGAAATGTGAAAACATGTTATCGCTAAAAAAGACTATCTTTGTCCGCTAGTAGGACAGTAACAATTACGTTAAGAGAAGATTTTAAAACAATTGCTTCTACAGAACTTTATCTACAGTACATATAGAGGTTTTCCGATGAGACAGGGCACTCGCATATAGAAGTAAACTGGTCAGATGTTTGTTATTCTCATAATAGAAATAATCAGATTCGGAGGTAATAGATTTGAGTTGAACTTGCAATGCACATTAACTTTAATTGCATTCTTAGGTTAGACAATTCACGTCTTAAATTTGACAATGCCTCACTAACATGCAATAACATGGTATTTGAGCATACAAGAAAACTGATTAGAATCATAATGGACAAAGCATCCTGTAAAGTTCCATTAATATGTTATACGAAAATGTTATAATATTTTATATAACTGGAAATCAATCTCTGGATGTATTTAGTATTGTTTAGAAAACGATCTTCAAGATTTTTGATTAGCAAAATGTGATTTGCAACATTAATTAAAATACCATAGAGGGATTCAGCCAAAGATAGATATGGAAAAATATGGCCGGGCGACTCACCCGGTATATATAAATAAAGTACCACAGTAAAAATTTTTGTAAGGGCAGCTGAAATATTAAAACAAATTGTTTGGCAATTTATAAACGATCTTGCAAATCTGTTGCATGTTATTGTGGTGTTGGCAAGCCATTGCTTCGGCGCTTGCGTAAACCCACAAGCAGACGACAAAAGAGTGCGAGGTCGTGAAGGCGACGAGCCTCCGCGGAAGTAATGGCGACAGATCTGACAGCTTATACACACAAGTCATTTATAAGGCATGCAGAGCACCAAGCCCAGGTCTTACCTTACCTCACCAAGCAGACGACGGAACAAGATGTACCAGATGGGGTTCGATCCGCCGTGATCGAACTAGCACTCATCCTTCGGCCACTCTAGGTAAAGCCGTTCCAGCAGGATCGTCGAATGGACACACAATAGCTAGATACGTGGCCGTAGTGTAATAAATAATAATTATGCAGAGAGTTAGAATAGATTAGCATAACATGCTCCCCCAGCACAATATAAAGTAATTATTATGTAATGTAAAGTGTAGTATGATTTATATTGTAACAGATTGATTATGGTTTTTAATAAATGACGGAATGACTTTAAATATAGTGTGAACAGCTGAGTATGCTTAATCCTCATATACTCTGTACAGTAAGTTATTAAGACATATCGTAAGAATGTACACACTTCGAAGAAAAAAACCTGTAATGCTATATAAAAATTCTGGCAAAAATACTGACATTCAGTAAATTGCTGAAACCATCAAAGAGGTTAAAATTAAAGTGTGTGCTAATAACCGCTGATCCGTCACTTCCGAGAATGCACTTATCGTGAGAGCTACTTCTTATCTTGAACGACAGGGCAAAGTCCATTTTGACTTGTTTTGGAAAAAAATGTGTGCCCCCAAGTTACGGTTTTGCAACATTAATTTTGTAACAGTATGGAACATTTTCTTGTATATTCAGGGTTGTCTGCTTAACGTGGACACACCCAAAATTTCCGACACTGTTTCAGATCTCGAAATTAGGTGATATAGCATATGCAATGGAATCTAACACGGAAACACGAAGAAATAATAAGCAAATATAATTAAGTTAAGTGGGCCTGTAGCATGGGGCAGTGGACCTGTACTTACAGCTGTAAGCAAGCAACACGCTGTATGACTCATCCTGGCTTCCTTATAGCAGGATATCGCATACTTTAATGGGGCAAGCGACAAGGAATGCGATACTGGACAAAGGAGAGTACCACAGTGGAGAGAATATGGGCAATGTGAGTGCAAGTCTGATATCAATACATTACATTCTATGGAAATACCAACATAACTCAGGAGATTGGTTTCCTAGTCATTAACTGTACTGAGTAACGAGTGCATACAGATGCACAACAAAATTAGAACAAACCAACACAAGGAAACATGCAATCGTATCTGCCTGCATAATACAAAAGAGTACAATTATGGTTGAAACAATTCACATTAGGTCATTTCACAGCATGTGCTCGATGTGTTTACCATCAACAGCAATACACATCTGTAAACGCACATGTAGCGAGCGACGAGCAGTATGAAGTGTTTCTGGCATAATGCCTTTTCAAGCTGCCACAATGCATTCCTGCATGTCTTCTGGTGTCGTAGGAGCGGTGTTGTGCAACATATCTTTCAGTATTCACCACAGGAAAAATTCGAGAGGTGTGAGGTCGGGGGAGTGAGCTGGCCATCTTACAATACTACCATGCCATAACCACTAGTTTACAAACAATTTTTTATCACATGCCTCAATACCAAAGAAAAATGCACGTGGCAACCATTACGCTGAAACCACATATCACGATGTACGTCGAGCGGTATGTTTTCCAGAAGTGCCGGTAAAGTCTCTCTGAGGAAATGGGAGTATGTACAGATGGTCATCGTCCATTGAATGAAATATAGCCCTATGATGTAGTCTCCAACGATTCCACACCGCATTTTCACTTTTCACTATCATCCTTTACAGACATCGCAACAAACCTGCGAAACAGAACATGCTTCAGGAAATCACCTTCATGTAATGCCTGATAAAGAGCCACGCGATATGGATGGAAATTCCGTTGGCGCAGCATCTGTAACACACTTGTTTTACTTATTCCTATGTACCTGAAAATTTCTCCTGTACCCATGTGAATGTTTGCATCGCACTCGTATTGTAGAATTCCAATCACCTCGTGACAAGAGATGTGTGCAAATTCTTCGTATAGTTTGCTGTGAGATGGTTGTCTGATTAGGACACCTTTCGCAATACATTTGGACAGATCGCTTCAAAATTCCACCACACTCACCGTAAATAAGTAGGGCGTCCAGCTTTTCCTCATTCGTGTACTTCATTGCGTACGGACAGCCACATACTGCAATACCACTATGATTACAGGATCTGGTGCTGAGCTGCTATTAGGAAGCAGTCCCGCCAGGATGAGTCATGGTGCGTGTTGCTTGCTTACAACTGCGAGTACAGATCCAATGCCCCGTGCTACCAGCACACTTAACTTAGTCATATCTGCACATTATTCTTGGCGTTTCTGTGTTACTTTCCATTCCATATTCTATACCACTGAATTCCTCTTTATAGGTACTTTCAGATGCAGTTGAGATAAATGTATATTTTCTGGGGAAAAGTCATATAAATGAGTTACTTATTTCTGTCAATACATATGTTGTGAATATACACTTATTTATTCTGGCCCGATAACGTTTTCAAGACAAGCTTCTTTATCACAACAAAGATATAAATATGATGTATTTTGCCGACAAACCTTTGGAAAGTGTTTAAAGAAGCATGATATTGGCTAGCTTTTAACGGCATGATATTTTTGTAAAATGCCGGCAAACATGTTGCAAGCATTTAAAAAATGTTTCTGGGCTGACTCCCATACAGCAACTCTGTTTTTATGTAAGCTGGATATTTTCTTATTTATTCCGGCCCGGTAACGTTTTCGAGACCAGATTCTTTACCACAATAAATATATAAATATAATGTCTTTTTGTAAACAACATTTTGGAAAGCGTTTTGAATAGGCAAGATGTTTACTAGCTGTTAAAGGCACGATGCCTTTGTTGAGCCAGAATGTTTGCCATTAGAAGAAAGACAATGGCACACTGTATTTTTTAGGATAACAGATGGATATCACCTAAAATATGTTGCCATGATATCGCAGAGGAAACATATCGCCAGCATATGAAAAATGTTGCTGGGCCGATTTCTATGCAGCATCTGTCTCTATTCGGTAAGCTGGCTATTATCTTATTTATTCCGGCCCGGTAACGTTTTCGAGACAAGGCTCTTTATTACACTAAAGATATAAATGTGATGGTTTTTTGTCGACAAACTTTTGGAAAGTGTTTTAAATACGCAAGATGTTAGATAGCTGTTAATTGCATGATGTCTTTTTTGATACCATGTTTTAACCATTAGCATTTATTTTCGTGATTATATATGTGTCATGTGGCCGCCCATGGCATTTTTTTACTTTGCGTTTTTTTTTCATAGGGTTATCCATCCGACATATATATCAAAAACTAACAAAATATATTTAGTTTGTAAGCCTCTGAAGAAATATTTTTTAAATAATCCGCGTTTTAAAATTGTTTGTTATATTGCTATGGAATTTATACATTCCTTTATAATAAAACATGTCAAGAGATATATTTATAATTTCTGGAGATAATCAGCAACTTACACTGTGGTGTATAAGTTACCATGCTGGACTGTCAACTCAAGGATTTTAGGTTCGAATCCCGCACTCGGTAAGCAAAAGATTTTCATATAAATGTGTATAGAAGTAAATGAAATGGATATATGTTAAGAGGAGATAACTATTATTAAAAATTTTAATCGGTAAGTTAAGGTTTTTACATGGTTATCCTGATTATTTCTGGACATCATGCCGCTGCAGGCCCGACATCGTAGCAACATCCACCTATCGCAGGCCTGGTATTGTAACGACATCCAGTCGTCACAGGCCCAGCATCGTAATGACACTCAACTGTCGCAGGTCTGGCATCATAGCGACATCCAGCCGTCGCAGACCCAGCATCATAAAGGCATCCAGTCGTCACAGGTCCGGCATCGTAACGACATCCAGCAGTCGCAGGTCCGACACTGCTGGCCAACAGTTAGCCGCCAATCCATATTTCAATTGGGTCGCTTCCGGCATAAGGCAGTGGGCCAGTATCGGCTGGCCAGAGTTTGTCGGCTTGCTTTTACCGGCCTGATGCTGGCAGGTATTTTCCATGTTTACTGAGTTAGTGATTTTGTAGGAAAATGATTTGAGAATTACTACACACTTTGTTGTAATTTTACAGGATATCCGTTTTTAGGGTTACATTAAATTTTTGTACATATGTTGAATATATCCTGAATACTTTTCAGGCAACTTCTTGCAAATTCTAACAACCTTTTTTCGTGTTTAAGTACTAACCAAATTTGAGAGTGCATCTCTGTTTGCACCATACTCAAGAGGTAACTTAGTATAAAGATGAGTTGTTTGTTTGGTTTGTTCGATTGCTTGTTTATGTGTTTGCTTGACTACTTCGAACTCGTCCGACTTCTTGAGCCCAAGTGCATTTTATAGCTTCGGCAGTATAGCCTCCACTTTAATAGACAAAATAATGAGAGGTCATTGGTTGGATTGATTGTTCGTAAGTTCACTCAATCAATCTCAATTTATATGAACAATAAGGGTGTTTTTCCATTAGTTTTGGCCTTATTATAGAGTATAGAATACAATGCCATTCGCCAGAGCATATACTGTATATCTTTAAAACGTCCATAAAAATCAGAAATGGAGTCCTGATATTGATGTAAAAGTGCTATTTTGCTACCTAAAAGATTATTTTTCTTAATAACAACATTCTGATATCTGTTGTGCCAGAATCAGCCAAAATCATGTGTTATTGAACATGCCCATCAGCGCATATTTGCAGAAGTTTAAATGTGTTGACAACATATGTTGGCAAACAGACGAACATCCACAAAATTTTACATCGGTAAAATCCAAATTACAAAATAGCTAAAATAATTACTCACCCCCGCTTACTATCTTCAGTCTGTTTTCATCATGAATTGATGTGCTGGTTTGTTGGCAACAGAAGTGACATGGAGGATCTCCACCTGGGTAGCGTAAGTCTGCTAAATGCTCAACTTCCAAGTCGGGCTCTAACTCTATAAATAGAACAAAGGTATTGATGTAAAAGTGCTATTTTGCTACCTAAAAGATTATTTTTCTTAATAACAACATTCTGATAAAGTTTTTTTTCGATGTAAAATAGTTTTCTAGCAAAAATCTCACAATTCTAAAAATATAGGATTTCAGTTTATAATAGCAGGTTGTAGTTTATTTGTGGATATACTTTTTAAGTCAATGCATATCTGAAATAACTACAAAATTTCAGAGATACTGTTATAGAAAATGTGGCATTTTTGTAAAAAACCACCTTAGTCCAAAACAATTCTGAAAGAATCACACTAGTCGAAAATGTTCTATAAAACCACATAGGTGCAGACATTTTTCTGATCACTACTACATGCAGCACAACTTGTAAGTTATTTCTGTTTATATAATGTGTTATACTAATACATTTGCATTTGGCTATTCCTCGAGGATATTTCATTATCATAATCACTGCGTGTTTTCCTGAGCTATGTTATGATTCCTCTTATTAAACGTAGGCAAAAGGGAATGAAAATTGATGAAGAAATGATAAAACATCCAGTGACAAAGAGACATAAATAACGAAACCAAGGAGTAAATTAAATAGCCAAGCTTGCTGGAATGGAACATAAGAACCATGTTGGGAAGAAAGAAACACCTATATGTACATGTCCTGACAGCAGGTTTGCGTTCTGTAATATTTCAAAGTCCCTTGATGGAGTGAAAGTGCAGGGACAACATTAGATATTATGTTGTATATTTATTAGCCTAAATCATTAGTATTACATATTTAAATAATTGAATTTTAATTGTTTTAAATTAGGGAATCTTAGGCATTATCATTTAGTAAACACCCACATCTACCATTTCGAGAAAATACATTAATTTCATATTTACACTATTATTTTACATATGCAGCAGTTTTAGCAGTTTTAATAAGATCAAGGGTGAAGAGGGGCAACATTTGGCACACGAATTAAACAAAATGGAAATTAAACATGATCGAGACTCCGATTTATCTGGCCTCATTTCCATTGATCCCATAACTCGTAGACGCTTGTAAAAACTTTGAGAGGCAAGTCAAAACCACAGTGCTGCAAATTCATACAAAGTAAGGCTACAAGGCAAAGATAAGCGTGTGTTGTTTTACTGTACTTACTAGCCTTCGTGGAGTTACTCCTTAGCGAATAAGGAGAATCGAAATAGTTTTGTCTGTTCTGGTAAAGCACAAAAGATAAGCATGGGGAGCATACAATCAGTCCATTGTAAGCACATACAAATTTCAGTAGCTCATTAGATCCAACATATCCTCTTACAAAGCATGCATATCGCACTACTCTCTACGAGATAATCACAATGAAAAACTTTTACCGGAGTACTTATCTATTGAAAAAATACATAACATATTCATTGAGAAATTTCGTTTTATTGTTGAAAAGAATAATCTTTTATCTGAAAAACCCTAAATTTAAAATTAGCTGAGGCGTTTAGAAACAATAAAAATTGTAACTGCAGTATTCAAGCCAAAGCTGGAAACATTAGTTGTGTAAGTTTTGATTATTACGCCTCATACTGAAAAAAATGTGGTTATTTATTCAATATAATTTGTAGAGTGCACAATCTAGGGCCCGATGAGGTTACTTTGTTTAATAACTATGAAGGTGAAGCCAGAAAATGTGCAAATGAGGTGAATAGCGAACATCTGAATTACCTGGTAGTTTGTGAATCGTCCCATGGTTATCTGGAGCTTATAAGTTATGGATGTAAATACCAAAACAAGAATCATGACATGGTGTATTCCCTATAATATTTTGTCCATGGTTTTGGAGTGTTAAATTGTGTCAACTGTATTTACCATAAGGAGGTGCAGATATTTACCGAAAGACCAAAACTTTTGCCTAGGTAAACTAAATACATACAACACTGCATATAATTAGAACACCAGAATGTCGGGACAAAATTAACTTGGACACAAAGAGTATTCCATAACTTTCCATACATTAAGATATCAGGGCAAGCATCCAACCATCTTTTCTTAAATAATCCAAGCCAACTATAAAATTCAAATATTACGACTGATACAAATCCAAAGAGATAATAAATGCAAATAGTTACAGCACCCTTACATTGGACCATGGAAAAACTGTGTGGGAGTCAATTCGTCGGATGTGTTGCCAACTAGAATAACCCTGCAGCTATTTACCGCCTATAACCCTCAATCCTGAAGGCTCTCACTGACTTTCTGGAAGTAGCAGACAACAAAGTGTACTACAATAACCTTACGATGGCACAAATACCAGTACTCGTAGAACTCAATGATAATATCGCCATTGATGATAACAGTAACGTCTGTGATGGGTTTGGCAGGTATGTCTATTACAGCTGTTTTGCAGTATTATTGCCAGTCGTGTAATCACAGACATGTACATTTATTAATGCCATAAAAATTCACATTCCATTTCCTTTATATGCAATCATTTGTTCTACTTCTACAGTGTAGGAACTACGGTGGCTGGGTGCTTAGCCTGCTCGCCTCTCACCAAGGCATAACCGGGTTCAATCCTCGGCCGGGTCACTCCCGGATTTCACATGTGGGAATCGTGCCGGACGATGCCGCTGGTCAGCGGGTTTTCTCGGGGATATTCCGTTTCCCCCTCTCTTTCATTCTGTAGCTGCTCCATACTCACCTCAATCACCCTCATCGTTTCTCAATACCTCACTGTTAAGAGCCGCTCAAATATCTTCAGTCAGTCAGTCTATTATATATATATATAATCTATATTATATTCATATAATGATATTAAATTGCAAATTTAAAGGTGTATTTTTACACTAAGGCATAAAGATAACTCTTTATTAATAACTTTGAAGGTATATATATAATAGACCGACTGATATATATATATCTTGAAATACCACATATGTCCATCGGATTTTAATTTTATATATCGTTAATTGTGAGGGAAATAGAAATAATTATTACGTAATGATATTTTAGATGATATAGTTTGTAGCCATAAAATATGCATCTTCTGATACGCGACCACCACTACGCCAATAAATTATTCTCTTTTTGTTTGTCCATAAACGTCCTGTTTGGGCTTGTGTGATTTTCGCTAGAAATCTTCTCAATTAAGTCTCTCATCACTTAACACCTATGTATGAAAATAGACAATGAATAGACAAAAGGACTCACTCCATAAATATGTAGTGTATGATAGAAAATTATACTTTTTATACATCAGCATGTATTTTATATCACTGTATTGGTTTACTCGTTCGAAAATTTCTTGAAAATTTTGTCACTTTGATTCACAGAAAAAGACTTCAGAACAGGAAAAATATAAACAAATTTAATAATATATTCATAGTAATTATATAATATTAAATAACGTAGCTGCAAAAATATTTAAGCTCGCCAGACACAAAAACCACATGTTTCACAAAACATAAATGTGATAAGAGTTCCTGATAGCAGTGAGCGTCGAACTACTCAATAATTGTTTCAGTGGTGAAAATTTTATTAATGCATTTTAAAGGCCTTAAACAACTAATGGGTAATCCTCCTGACCATATGAACATGACTTAGTGATTGTTGGCCGACAGAAAGACAGTTTACTTTAATAGAGTGTAGAGATGTTTTCGTCAGAAACTTCTGTATATGCTTATTATTTCAATTTCACCTTTGACCCAAAAATGCAATACTATATGCTATCCCTGCTAAGGCTGAAACAGTACAAGTTAAGGGAAGTGTGCTCAGTAGCAAAAATACGAAAATCTCAGACATGTTACAAAATGCACAATAGTTTATTTGCCACAAATGTTTACAATTATATATCTAGTGTCGTCAAATATTATGCAGTATTTCATAACAATACTGAAGGCTCAATCTTTTTGTTTTACTTTCACTTCGATCTGCAATAAGCTAATGCCCTAATCAGAACAAATGACTGCTTCCTGACTTTGAGTCGGCCTAACCGACTGACGATCCCGCCTAGCGTCTATGGAAGGTTATGCTTGCCACTGTAGTACTGCAGACAATCTCGAACAGCGGTCGACCTGGGCTCACGCAGCACCTCGATGTCATGTGGATGTCTGATTAATCAGGAGGGACACACTAGCTCCCGCCTGCCCGGCCTCTAAAAATCTGTTGTTTTTTTGTTTGTTTCCTGAGTGCTTAAAATTATATGCAAAAATTTATTAGTAAATTATACTACTCTATAATTGAATGGTACTTTAGAACACAGTGGACGTTTAACGTCATGAGTAACACATTATTAATAAGCGTGTTTGCGCTAACGTACTGTGTTGGTTTGTGTCGACACATGGATAGAGAAATATGGCCGGCACCTGGTAACCCCCTTAGAATAAAATGTATCATAAATTCGGCGCCAATCACCGGGAATGTGAACGAAGAGTAGTTTTGGGTGCATCTTTTGTAGCGACACTCCACAACCAACTGTAATGTGGACTCCCTTTTCTTAGATTCCACACTACACTATGGCGTAAAACATTTGTTATTATAAGATATGTTTTTTGTGAACATATTCTATTCTACACCTTAGTGCACACCATGGGATGTTATAAACGTTTTTAACAACGCTTGTGAAAATATTTTGCTACATACTATACTTATGTACAAGAGGTAGATGAGCTCATGCTACTGTAATATTTTTCAATTATAATAATCAGAACAAATGAATTTGTACAATAATGAGGGCCCCCTCTCTTCGGAGATTCGATGATTACACCTACATACCTCTAAAAAAATTTTAGAATCGTTACTGAGAAATTCTTTGTAATTTTACAAATGCTTGTAACAATACAAAGATTTCGCTTGTAAAACTACTCGTTTGTAAAACTACACTGTCCTTGGTTGTAATAGACCTTAGGAATATTTTCACTATTCTCAGCCGTATCCACGAGCTTCAGCAAAATGGCGGACACTCGACAACGTAAATCCGTATAAAGCTGTTTGTGCAAAAACTATGGGTGCAAAAAGAAATGTATTGCATGTTTGAAATACGTAAAACACTCAAATAATCATAATAAAACGACATATCCAATAAAATGTGACCCTATTATTCATTATATATTAGTGTTTCCTAGCTAAAAATAACTCTTAAATCGACCCTTAATACACCGTTGTTAAGTGGCGTCCAAGTAATTTAACTCTACAATTGAAATATTAAAAAAAAGTATTAAAAAAACCTATTCTTTTTAACCGTATAGCTTAAATATTATTTTGTATGTACTTATATTATATTTAAGATTAAAGTCAGCCAAAAAAATTGTAAGTTGAGTTGGTCTTGTGGATAAAGGTGCGGAGTAGTAATATAAGGGGCGTGTGATATGATGACTGTGACGACGAGGTGCATTTTTTTGTAAATTATATTTTGAATATTTTTTTTAGTTGTTCTCTGTTACTAATTCATTACATTTGTTTTTTTTTTTTTTTAGAAGAAACAAAAGTAGTTTTATTTACACTCCTCAATGCCAGTTGTAATACAAGGCTAATATTTGTAATATTACAAAGAATTGTTTTGCAGATTATACAAGAAAACTTTTTGTAGTTTTACGAAGGATTTTCTTGGCAATTGGGTTTCCAAGAATTTTTCTTGTAAAAGTTAAAAAAAATTTTACAGTGTGGAGTACTCCGTGACAGTGTCGCTCTCTTTTATCCGGACAGTAACTACGCGGGAAAAAAAACTTAGCTTGCAAGTCGCTCGCGCTTACTGTAATGTGATGTGTCCCATGTCTGAACCGTCCTTTTATGAAAGCTTTAAACTTATACTGTTACCGCAGCCTGCTGCTCCTTGCTTGTATATTATCTTATAGCTATTGAACAATTGTATTTCTTATAACTTGCAATGAACTTGTCTGATTATCGCGTATCCTTACTAAAACTGTGTGCAACGAGTGACTGAATTTCGAGTGTCAGCTGGCTAATTATATGTGTTGCGTCTTGAACTGCAAGGCTATTCACGGTAAATTGAGCACTTTTGAAAGGCCTTTCATTTGGAATAATACTCAATAAATATATTATATTTTAGTCTTAGAAGTTAACTTCCGAGTGCCGTGGAATATACACACTGTGTGTTACTTACATAGCATTATTTATTTTAAAAAGTCGTTAAACGATAAAAAAAATGGTCGAAAGGAAAAAGGAACTAGGACTTCAAAAGTGCTCACTTTACCGTGAACAGCCTATACTTATAATTTACTGATTTTGCTGTAATGTGGTTACATTATAACCCAGAATGCGTGCAAAATCTTTATACAATAACGACTACTCTGGTCGTTAGCTGTGCACGTTGTGCGTTGAATTCTGCGGCGCGCTCTCATCGGCCTCCATATTGTGTGATGCCATTGAACATGGCGCACTTCGTAGCTTGTTGTGCCAGCGAAACTTCTGACGTCCCCTTGTGTTCAATCTGGATTATGACGTGTGTAAATGAGTTAGGTCTCTGCTGGAGAAGGTGAGTTTAGTTTAACGACTTTTACATTCTTATGTGTTCTGCGCTATCTTAGCTAAGAGAAGGGACAGTCAGATACGTTTTACATATAGTAAAATTAATGCAATAAGAAAGAGGACAATAGTAATGCCACTTATATAATTATAATGTTCTTGTCGCAAAAACATGAACGCTTTATCTAAGTTTCCCGTTAGTAACTAGTTCGTGGTGTTGTATGGTTGCAACACTGGAAGCGTGGTGTACTTGATTTTTCATTTGGTATTTAATGTTTCGGTAATATTATAAAAATGAAGTCCTTCATCTAGTCGTAGCTGTTTGATTTCAAAATTATAATTTGACAGCGAGTGGATCGGCAATACTTTGTGCGCGCTTGATGGTACCGGCTCACGTGCGTCACAAATATGCGTGGCTTCAACAATTATGCGTGTGTTGGACCTACTCACAACCATAGGGTATTTGTATTTCAATGCTGCCAATATAGTTGTTTTTAATATATCTGTTCAACGACTGATTTGTGCACTGTAGTTGCATGTTAACCGGTGCGATTGTGAGAATGTATTGGTGTTGGGTTATATTATTAATAACAAATATGTTTCCCGCCATGCACGTCAATTTGAATGAATAAAATAATTTTTCTAAATCGTCTAGTGCAATCGATGCTCACAGGCAATCTTGCTTGTTACTAGCAGTGGTTTCCTTGGGAATGTAGTATTCATTTTCGTTAATCAGCAAACGTGCTGGGATTTGTTTGATTTGGTGTGACTTGTTTTCGTCCCCTTTCAGCTCTACAGGTACGTCAATTGTGCACGTCTCATTTTCAAATGCATAGGAAATACTAAGACTTTCAAATATAGACCACTCGCTATTATCGATTTTCAGTGGTATCTGTAGCTAAATCGTTATTTTTGTACTTGAAATAGTGCACTACATGATGGGATTTGAATAGTATTCTGGGATTTGAGACGGCATACTTAGTTTTAAATTTTTACACTTTATATTTGTTTCCAGCGCAATCAAATCTCAGGCCAGCTGGTCACGTGTTATGGCTTGCATAGGCAGGTAATTTTGTTGGCAGTGCGCTATATACATCAGTATATTTTGCTTGTTGACAATATTGTTTATGATGTGTAGCAAAATGGTGGTGATGAGTTATTGTAGCCCAATATTTGGTTCTATCAGTTCGGTAGATTTTCTTTGTTTATTTAGCGTGTTTGAGATAGAATTAACTGCCTGTGCCAAGTTATAAATTTTATTTTCGACCTGGGTTTTATTTGATCAATGGCTTGAATGCTGATATTAATATTCTGGTGAGATGACTTAAACCTATTTGTCAATTCATTGAATTGAGTTGAGATCATTTAATCGTTTGCAATCAGGGCATGTAAATTATTGTTTGGAAGAAGATTGCATCACCAGGTTGCAACGTCTCCTAAAATTTTGATGCCTTTCTTTTGCTTAGGTTGTATTGTAATTTCGTTAAGAAATTGTTGTATGACACTATCGTAGAATATTTTAATAAATTGACTTAGCAGTTTGACATGTCGGTGACACATTGGTTTCGCAATTTTTGTGCAGCCAAGTGACAAGGGATTGCGGTGAGTGGGTTTTTGAATCGGAATGGTGAAAGTAAGAGGTACTGTCTCTTGGTAATAAAATTTATTTCAACACTTCTCCAGCAGAGACCTGCATAAGTGTGGTACGATGAAAAAGTGATAGAACACATCATTATAAAACATACGATGGCTGCTAGACTTCTGTTCACAGATGCCATGTCAGTCTTCTGTTGCCTGCAACATTACATTTTAGAATCAATTTCGGATATGCGCTATTTTCGTATTCCTAGTGTTGACAGTATCGTAGTTTGGTTCGCCATGTTTGTTTGTTTGTATTTGTAGTGTGGATGGTCCTATGACGTCAGTGAATTGGTACAGTCCTTTATACTTAAAATTCAATGCTTTGCTGCATGCTCTATTTTTAATCCAAACCCAGTCCCCTATATTTATCCTATTGGATTGGTATTTCCTATCAAGTCTTTTTTTTTTTTTTTTTTTTTTTTTTTTTTTTTTTTTTTTTTTTTTTTTTTAGTTGCGCATGCATTAGGTTTACTTCAGCATTTTCTCTATCCTGAATAAATTTTTGGCACCAGTTCTCTACTCTCTTGGAATATTTGTTTGCTATTACATGGGATGGTTGTGTTGCCTCCACACCATGTACTAAGTAAAATTGTGTGAATTGTGTGCTTGTGTGGACACTGGTGTTGTAATGGAAAATAATGTACATGACATGGTCGTCCCAACTACCAGAGTATTCATGGATGCAAGCGGTTATAGTTGTTGACCAAGAATTTAATTAGTCGCCTCTACAAGCCTGTTACAAGCTGGGTTGTATGTAGTAGTTTGAAGCTTCTAAGTTTGTAATTTTTTAATAACTCACTTACTGGTTCGTTATTGAAAGATGTATGTTGCTAAGGGTTTGTTTTGGGCACCAGTATTTAAGAATTATTTCCTTAATAAAATTAGCACAAGCTTGGGCATCTATAGATTTCACTGGCTTAGCTACGACATACCTGCTAAAGAACTCGGTCATTACTAGAATATAATGGTTACCTTTTCTTGAAGTCTGTAGCGGCCCTTTCGCATCCAGTTCCCATGACTGGAGTTAGGGGGGTGGGGATATTCGTTGAAGTTGCCCTGTTGGGTGTCGGTAGGGTGGTTTGAGTTTCAGACATATTGGGCAATTTTTCTATAATCCTTAGTGTCTCTTATCTCTTTTATCCCAATAACAACATATTTTTAATTTTGGTAAAGGTTTTGTATGTTCCAAAATGTCCCCCTCACAATAAGAAGGCATGGTGTGCTGAAATGATTTTGTTTACGTAATATGTAGGTACTAATGTGAGTTTTTCCTCTATAGGCATACGAATTTATGTGTAAATTTCCCCATTAGCCACGATGCCATATCTCCGAGCTAATTTGATATATTTGGGTTTGGTCTGTGTTTGGACTATAAGAGCAATTTTCAATTTCTTAATATGTGGGTCATTTGCGTACTTGCCTAAAAAAGGTGACTGTTGAGTATCTATTGGGCACATGAGTAATTATTTATCGTTTTCGATTTTAATGTACTCTTGTTTGTGTTTATATACTGGCATATATTGTGTTACTCCCTATATATATATGCTATAATAATTTGGCATAACATTAATGGCTCTACACTTGAGGCTTTTATTTTGTTTGACTGATTTTATATTATGAAAATCATATTTACCTAAAACAATGTCAATATAGCCTTGGCTATAGCAAAAAGTGTGACAATTTGCTCGTTTAAAACAGCTTTAGGAATTTGTGATTTTTCATGCTCATGCAAGCTTTACTCAAATTTGTTGTTTACATCTGCCAAGTTATTTGTTTTATGTATATAGTTAGAGCTTGTTTTATTTCCATGTCCATGTTTGTGTTCTGTTACAGTGTTTCTGATAACTTCCTCTACAATTTAATGATATTCAACATAGCCTTTTTGTCTTTATATTTAGTATCACTTATTTCTATGACCTTAGTTTCAGCATGACCTATGGTCTGTACTCCGCTCATCACATCTGCTAGTGTGTTTAACTTCCCTTTAAAGATGTTCGCTTCGAAGTTGTATTGTGCCAATGCTACGGACAATTTTTGTATACTGAGATT
The DNA here is from genome assembly GCA_029891345.1 of Dryococelus australis. Lineage (NCBI taxonomy): Eukaryota > Metazoa > Arthropoda > Insecta > Phasmatodea > Phasmatidae > Dryococelus > Dryococelus australis. The sequence goes on along the minus strand of CM057009.1, from coordinate 186,322,764 downwards.
AATTTCCACCAATATTTTTAAGTATTTCAAGCTGGCGTGGTCGGTTTTAATTTTAAATGTTATTCGGTATAGATATTGTCAGAAATAGTTACAAAAGTACTTAATTGCTACAAGTTCTCATTGTATAGTGCTACATCTCATCTCATTTAAGGAGAATATTTTGGATGCAAATGCTATTATGTCCTTGTGTTTAATGTTTGGGTCTTGTTGCATAAAAACCATGCCAATTGTCTTTTGCGATGCATTGCAAACTAAAATCGTGCATTTGTTACCATCGAAATTTTATAAGCCTGGTGCAGTTTGTATGGCCTTTTCAAGCTCTCTGTATGCTTTGTGTTCTTCGTCTCCCCATTTATATGTTGCATGTTGTTTTGTTCATTCTATAAGATATCGGCTTTTGTCATGTAATTTTGAATATATCTACGGAGGTATTAACTAATGCCTAGGAACATTCGTAATTCTTTGAGATTCCCTGGGGGTGACATCTGTTGATTGGAATTCACTTTCTCTGGATAGGTTACTATACCTTGGGGTGAAATGTAGTGACCTAATATTTTGATTTTCTGTTGAGCAAATGAGAATTTTTTGCATTCATTTTGAAATTGAAGTTTCTTAGACATTGCATGACTTTCCTGATATTTGCTAAGTGAGCACAAATGTGTTTCCTAAAATAAAAATATCATCAATATATGCCATTGCTGTATTCCATCTCAATGGACCTAATGGTTTATCAATAAATTGTTGAAAATACTGTAGGACTGCTGAAAGGCTCAGTGGCATTCTTAGATATTGGAAAAATCCTATGCCATCAATTGTAAAAGTTATTTTATGGTGGTCCTCCTTCGTCACTGGTATGACATAAACCCCAGAGAATAAATCTATTCAGGTAATTAATTTATACTGTTGTATCATGCATATGTCCTCTCTTTGGGGAGGGGATAAAGTATTGTTTTTAAATAGTGGTTTAACTGTCTGAAATCTGTAAAAAAAATTGCATGCTCCCTTTCTTCTTACATATCACTAAACTTGGGGCAGCGTAACAAGATTCTGAAGGCTCAACAATCCTGGCATTTTGCATCTCCCTGATCTGTTGCAATTTCTCTTCACAAATTTTTGGGTTTATCCTGTAAGGTAGCATATAAATTTCCTCATCTGTGGCCATATCTAAAATTATTTGAAAATTGTTAGCGTCTATAAGCTCCAAAATGATAGAAGCAAATCTGTCTTCATTTTCTATAATTACTCTTACTATTTCTTGCTTTTGATATTCGTCTAAATTTTGATTAATTTTACTTAATAATTGATCTTGGATATATGTTTCAATGGTTTCTGTCCTAGTGATGCAATATTGGATTGTATTTGTTCTATAATTTTCTACTGCATTAGTTGAATTTGTATTTGCAAGACTTTATTGGTATTGTTTCCAGTAATGAACATGATATTGTATTTTTGGAATGATATTACAAGTTTCTTCATAATATCAACTCCTAAAATAACGTCTATTATTAATTATCTATTACTAAAAAGTCATGTGGAAGTGTGTGACCTGAAATACTTATTTTTATATTCGACTTAAATTTGGGGGTGTCGATCTCTTCAGTCGCCCCTTGGTCTCTGCCCACGTGTGGGTTGTTTTGCTAACTGATGTTTTGGAACCTTGCTTCGGCTCAGATTGTTTGTTTTGCTGTCCTCATCATAGCCAAGTTGTGGTTCTGTGTTAGTGTTTTTGTCAGTTGAATCGCCCTCCATGTGTCCTTGTGTCTTAATATTCAATTTCATGTGACCGATGCCAAATTTGTTTTTGAAGCATTTGAAACTACCTGGAATATCTATGTGAAATTCAATATACCTGTTAGGAAACAGGTCACATTCATTGGCTTTATGTCTGGTATACAGGCAGAGGGCGCATGTCTGCTGTGCTTCATTATGTGACCCTATGAACTGGCAGTTTTTGTGCTTGGCCTTGCTGTATTCCTGTGCTTCGCCACCTGGCATTCTTTCCTGCTCCTGCTGCACTACATTATTTGCTGCCTCATTGTCCTTAATTGCTCCCACAAGCCAGTGCGACATTTTTTCCTACTTATGTTCTGACCTTCATGGTTGCCTGTTATCCCTGTACCACGATTTCGCCTGTACTGTGTAGTCCTGAATAAAATTAATTTTTGACTCAATTATATTTTCCTGCCTATCCAAACGTTTTTGGATTTTTGGTCGTGGTCATCATATCACTATCACACTCTGTTTATTATTAAACAAGTTCAATTCCGTTACATCCACATAAGAAGTGCCTGGTGTGACTTTGCTGAAAATGGCTCTACAGCCTTATTTAAAAATAGCTTTCAGCGGGGGAAGTGCACCTTACCCCGTCATAACATGGTTTCTCAATGCTTTTGGGTTTAATATTGGTTTTTGTATATATGAGTTGCACCTTGTTACCTGTATGTGCCACGTCCTTACCTTTTTTTATCCGTATTCCTTGATTCTTTGATACCAGTGTCTCTAAATGACTGAACCTTATATTTACTTTGTATGTTCTGGGGGGTTTTGTAAAACTGTGCCTTGTACCCGGAGTATATCACCTCTCAAATATCACAATGGGTTGTGCCCTATTCTGAAATGCATTTGGGCATAGGTGGGTCTATATATAAAGTGCCTTCTGTACTGGTTGTTGGGCTTTTAATGTCTTTGAGTGTGTGAATTATTTTTTTTTTGTTTTTTTTTTTAATTTTTCTGTCTCCTTTTTCTGTGGTTGCAAGATTAGATTAGCCACTTCCTCTTTCAACTTGGAAATTTCTGTTTGCAATTACTCTGTTTCCATATTTTGTGTTGTGTTGCTAGTTGCTTGGTTATACCTATGTAAATCTAATTTTACTCTATTGAAATTATTCAGTAGTTGCTCCAGTGTATCATTCTGCAAACCTATTATTTTGTCTGTGTATGATGGTAGTAACAATTTCCAAACTATACTGATAAACGCTGTGTCAGAAACATGTGAACTGTATTTGCATCTAGAGTAAAGCAGGTCTTTGATGTGAGTCTGGCAGCTTCCCCCAATTTTCGGCTTTTGTATACAGTAGCTGCTTAATTTTTTCACTCCAGTCAGGGGATGTGAACATGTATCTGAGTTTCTGTTCTACACTAGCCCATGAGATGTTTCGCATGTTTGCATGCAAGGTATTTTCAAATGCCCTTTTGCCATGCCCATAAGGTTAAATTAAATTCTCCTGCATCTCTCTGCCTCTCTCTACTCATTTATATCACTGGTGGCTATGAATTGTTCTAGGAAGTAGTGTACATTTTCCTGTGTGTCACCAGTAAATGTGGGAATTTTCTCAGTTTGGTGCATGTATACTTGAACCGCCTGTGTTTTGTCCATGTTTGGTACATGTGATTTTTGTGAGTCTGTGTTCAAATATGTAGCTAAAGGTGAATCGACGTTATTCTCCAATTTGGACACACACACAGTACTAGAATTACTGTGGAAATTAGTGTTTGCAAAAGCAATACGGATCCGAAGAGCAGTTCCATTATGAAGCATGCATTAGATTTTACAAGCAGGAAGCTCTCTATATGTTGGGTGCATTGCAGGTTCGCGAATGTGTGTGCATGCAGTCCTCTGTTTTGCTGCACTTGCAAGGTTGACGATTGTACTAAGCATCACTGTGCCGGTAATATCAGTAGTTTTGTAGTAGCTTGAATGGAATTATACTAAGCTGTTACTACATATCTTTCTATCTATGTGACTTCAAAACAATTACTTAATCACTTAAACATATATGGCAATGTCAATTTGTGTACCTAGCAATCTCCTATTATTGCTATAATTATGAACACAATCAGTACTAACCTGGGTGCTTCACTAAGTGTTCTGAGTCACCAAAATTTACTTTAATTAATCTTTCTTGCCTAGCAGTCAAGATAAAGTGGAACCACAAGCCACCTCTATCAGTGTTACAAATCCACCTTTGACCCAGAATGCAATAATATATGCTAATTCTGCTAAGGCTGAACTGTACAAGTCAAGGGAAGTGTGCTCAATGGCATAAAAAATAAAAGCTCAGATACGCTACAAAATACACAGTAGTTTATTTGTCACACGGGTATACAATTATAAATCTAGTTTCGTCAAATACCATAATTCATAACAATGCTGAAGGCTCAATATTCTGGCTTGCCTTTCCCTTCGATCTGCAATAAGCTAATGCCCTAATCAGAACTACTGACTGCTTCCTGACTTTAACCTGGCCTAACTGACTGACGATCCTGCCTAGTGCCTATGGAAGGTTATGCTTACCACTGTAGTAAAGTAGATACTCTACAACAGTGGTCGACCGGGACCCCCGCCGACACTGCCACATACCAGTAGCACCTTGGTGTCGTATAGATGTCCGATCAGCTGGGGAGGGGGGCTGCACTTCGTCGGCACAATCTTATATAGCTCCTGCCTTCCTGGCCTCCATATTCCTGCCACCCCCTGTTTACTCAAATCGCCAAAACACTACTTACTGCAAACTGGGCCGCCGCTCTGCTCAGCTCAGCTTGGCACACCTCGCTGCCCAAGCTGTGTCCGCGACATTATGCTAGATAAGAAATCTACCACCTATGGTAATGCGTTATTCAGAAGCTCCATGGAAAACAGAATCACTTTTTAGTTTAGTAAACTCTAATGGTGATAATTTCGAACACAAAGCAAATTATGTATTAATCAAGGCATTCATACAGACACAATATCTGGCGATTCATTAGACAATAGGCTAAACTATATGTGTAATGGGAATAAAATATAGGTCTCTATGCAAGATTTTTCAGAATATGACATGAAGGCCTCATTTAGTGTCTTCAGCTACGAATGTTGGTGGGATATATATGCCTCCGAGTGGCACATCCACGCAAGCAAACCACATGCGAATGGGAGACATGTTCGGTTAATGGCAATTCGTTCATAGTGTTTTTTTTTTTGCAAATTAATGTATAATGGTTTAATTTAACAAAAATTTTGTTGACATTTGGACTACTAAACAAATACATTTTAGGCAGACATAACTATGAAACCACATATAAAAACCTCACCGCAAATGGAATGATTGTTCTAGTGAGACTGCATACATGGAATCTGACTAGCTGCTAAGCCTGCCTACTCACCTAAATAAATACTGATTATGTACAATGAGATTAGCTGCATTTTTATTGCATCTTTAAAATGTTAATATGACCCCATCCTCAACATATGAGATCTAGTGGGTCTCATTGCGGCCATCTACATATAAGCTGTTTTATAAAAAAAGTTTGCCTTCTTAGTATAACTACACTTATTAGTCGAAAATTTATGGCATATTTATAACATTATGTCAAATAATTAAAATTTAAAAATATTGTTCTATTGATCATCCAATCTTATGATTAAAGATTCATTCTGTAATTTTACCACTATTCTAGGTTATTATTCTGGAAAAAACGAATAGTACTGCGGAACAAATTTTTGGCCACATCAAGTTACAATTTGCCTTTAATTTTGATAAAATTCACGAGAAGCTGGATAACATGTTGGGTACATTGTTTATGTGTCACCGCTGATAAAGAGTAATTAATATTGCCGCCAAATTCCAAACCTGTTTACAGATCGAAGTTGTAGTAGAAATTAAAATTATCAGAATTTACGCCACACATTAAAAATCATCTAACGCATCACATGCTCCAAAATATTAAATACAGAATTTTTAAAATTTTAACTACCTGCATTCTACAACTTATAACTTTTTCCAAAATGGTCAGTCAATATTGCCATATACCCTTCCAGTCCCATAGAATGTGGCCTCACTTTGTCAGGTAGACTATGAAATTTTGTGTTTTCTTTCAACTGAAACTCAGAACAACTCTTTTTTTCATCTAACAAATCAAAACATACATTCACTGAGAAAACGATTTGTTTCAGTAAACCAAATATATTTAAATGCATTATGTTTTTTTCAGCCAAATGATATTTTGTTGGCACAACCAAGCCTCAGTTGCTTTTAATAAATTAAATTGTTTCACGAACCCAAATAAGTAATTTAAAACAATTTTGTTTGTGCCAACCAAATAGGTGGTTCAGTATGTTAACCAAATATTTGGTTAGCACAAACAAATTGTTACTATTGGTCAACCAATTTATATGTTTAATTTCGCGTGGCACATTTTGAACACATTACAAAACTGAAGTAACCAAATATTTTGTTGGTAACACAAAACCATTTGTTTAATTTCCGCTTTCCGTTTTGTTGGCTGCAAGTGTTCGCCCATTGGTATATTTGGATTCTGTGCATGTGGTGGAGGTTATGAGATTTGAGCGTAGGTTACGAATGCATTTTTGCAAGTTTGGAGTTTCGCTGATCTAACAGAAGTATTTGCAGGTACATTAACTGATTATCAATCGATTGAGGGTTTTGTAAGTTTTGTTAAGTGTGGTTTAGTTCGTGACATTATGCGGTTAAGCAGGGCTAGTGCGATACGAATTTACATAAAAAAATTATAACCTACTGGAGGTTCTTAAAAAATAGCCTACATATACAGAATATTTGAAGTACTGTTTCACATGTAATATTAGAATTTAAAAATACGTTAATCTATTGCTATTCCATTACACATCGGACATATCCAGCATGGGGAAAAAAACATGTCGGTTATTACAGCAACCAACTTTATTAAATACACTAATTAATTCATTATGTGCCAATTGGAACAACACCTCTATTAATTAGTGATTTGGAAGTATTGGAATATAGATAAAACAATTGTGTTTTACATACAGTATCCCCATCGTCACGTGTTCAAATATTGTTCAGATATGTGCATTTTACTAGCACGAAAACAACATTTTGGCAATGTTAATAATACGGGAATGTTTTGCGCCATGCATATAGCAGTTTTGTAGAGGCATTTGTATGAAACTTGTAAACTGAGGCAGTAGCTCACAATAAAAGTGTGCTCATAACCTCAAAACTGAAAAAGCAAACAACACTATTCCCACAATTCAGTATGGGTAGCCATGCTTGGTAATAAACATGTACTATAAAATCCAAATATAGATACACAGTAAACAATAAAAATTAATTATTCTAATTTTTTTTTTGGGGAATCTCGAGTGGCATCTGACTGCAACAGGAATATTCACCGAACTAGGTACAGTAATTTTTTTTTCGACTTGTTTTTTACATCATAGTTCAAATTAGTGTTACTGACCCCAACTTGCTGAGCATGGGAATTCTAAAGGATTCCAGCATTAATCTGCATTTTTGGTGAATCACAACAGTCCATTGCTAACCTTGCATTTTACTTTGGATTCACAGAGGCCAAAATGACAGAACATATTAATTTCCAACAAGAGACTGTAGATTACATGGTGTAAATTTTATATATGTATTGTGATCTCAGTTATATGAGCATTTCTGAAAGCCATGCTTGAAATCTTCTTTCAACCACTCGCGCCTGTTTCCATCATTAAAAAATTTTCAGGAGTTTAGCTAAATAACTAATTATGCAACATTTCCCTACACTATTATTTTAAAGCTATATATTTTATTGAGGTACTCAATGGTTCACAGAGGAACAATATGGTACATACTCTGTGACTGGGAATTTAAAACTTCAAAACGAGTGAGTAACAGGAAATATAATATAGACCATCGTTAAAGCACAATAAGTGTACTGTAAACAATTCTCACAAAATTAACGTTCGTTGACAAAATATCGCCAAGTAACCTAACACAGTTCGCAGCTGTAAAAGTAAGAAAATATTCAGTTTCCGCAACACAAGCTAAATTGCTCATGAAGTCTATTAACTAATCAAATAATGTACAAAAAAGAAGTACTAATACTTATTATGTAATGTTATGTAAGACCTATACTGAAGTGTTATAAAAATAAAAATTATTTCAAGAAAGGTGCAAGTAAAGTGTTATAGTCTATTAGTGGTTTCTTCGCACCTATAGAATCAAATATTTAAAATTTTACCCCATGTCTAAGGTGTTTGGTAATTTCTTAAATGTAATTTTGACACCATCTGCTTCCACCAAGCCCGCTTTCCCGCCGTCGCCGGCAGCCGCTGCAGCAACCAGCACTCTACTGGGTGCTCATGCACGCCGCCCGAGGAGTGCACCCCAGCAGTTACACTGGAATAAAACTAGTTCACAAGTGCGGCTGAGGTGTCGATTGAAGCGCTTGTGTCGTGAGCAGTGTAAGGGAATGTGAGTGCAAATAAAACCACATGCGCCTACATGCACGCGTTTTTATGAAAGACGCATTTATAATTAAACGCTCAATGATAACCGCACACACAACAGTAATACATGAAGATCTACAATATTTAAATGCCCTTGCTGGCTTTAGTGTACCTGTTTGTTAATCTCTATTATTTACCATTTTCACGTTTTTAACCTTCATCTCATTTCATCCAGTGATTTGTTGTTATTAAAGGGTTTCAATGTGCAGAGTATATGTTTATGTAATAGTTGCAGACAGAAAAGCAACATGGATATGTTTAGTGAATATTTTGTGTGTAAGAAAATAGTCCATGCAGCCTGCCTGCCCGCCATCACCGGCCGGCATGCCGCGTCGGCAAAGTTAGTCATACTTGTGTGTTTCGGGAGGCGGACATGCGGATCGACAGGTTCGTGTTTCGTGCGATTGGGTGGCGCATCAACTTCTGAACTAACCATTTAACATGCAATAGACTTTAGTATACATGACCCTATGGTTTAGCATCGCCTAGGGAGGGATAATTTTTTCGTAATTTTTTTTGTGGGCCTAATGCCTTTGTACAGTTTCACCCTGCCGGTGGGTTAAGCCCGACAAAAGTGTATCAAGTGTTTCCTGAAAAAAAAAGTTAAATAAAATCATTTCAATTAATATTAGGATGTGTTCGTATTCGAGTTGCCTACGGGCCATAGGGGCATGGGACCCCAACTTTTCCCGCCACTTATTAAGAGTAATGTGCATAGTGTGTTTCGTGTTTTTTCAGTGTTTTTGTATCTACGTTCAACAAATTATGGGTGTGTGAGTCGCCCTGAGACCTCACTGCGTAAATTGGTAAATTATTTTGTTTATTAATCATAATGGACGGAGCATTGGAAGGACATCGCCATGGTAGTTGGCACGCGACCCAGAGGAAGGAGTCTGCTCTACCAAGAACTTGACATCGCATCCTGGCAATGCCTGGCACCCAAGAAATACATCGACGGTTTGGCAAGAAAAGTCCAGTAAAATCCTACCAGACTCCCAACCTCTAAACTGAACACTTTTACTCCACCATCCTACCGTCAAATGTCGCCCAACTTAGGGGCAATGTCCTTCCACCAACTTTTCCGATCTTCAGCCCAAACTACAATTATTTCCAAATTTCCCACAATTCCGCAAAGTTTCAAAATTCCTGTTAACAACTTCCCCAGTTTCCCTGACCTATGCCAACGCCAAGGAGGTGTAAAGAAGAACAGCAGTGCACAACCGGAGGCGTGTGACGCCGTCACAATGCCCCAGGATGCTGGAAAGCCAACCCATGTGGTCAGTGAGAAAAGCACGCGGAATCTACAGGAATACTGCCATTGCAAACACCATGAGGTAGAACACAGAAGAACAGCGGATAGCGGCCATTTCGGTGCACTGTGACATCAGTCAGCCAGTGCCACCCAGGCGCCGAGCAGACAAAGGGGCTGCAAAAACAGCCCTTCCACCTGTGTTACGTGCACTCGAGGATGACGAAGGAGGAAAATAATCGTAGGAAGGCAAAAAATAAAATCGCCTCCCTCTCGCACTACCCGCTTGACACACCGATTATCAGCTGTGCGCCCACCGAACGTTGACTCCTACCTCTCGCCACACCATGCAGGAGGGAGAGACACTGACTGCGTTTATCAACTGTATGACACACCTGGTGTGAATGTTCCACACGGGTTTGATGGAACGGGAAGTGCTAAAGGTAATCGCGGAGACCGCATTACCGGAATACCAACCAGCTCTCGTCCCTCTATTGAACAGCGACAAAGCAGAATTTATGCGTGCCACAATTATTCTAGACTACAGCACAGGAGTACTGCTACGTAACAACTGCCGCAAGAATTACAGATTGATCAGACAGGACTACCAGCTCAGGAAGCAGGAACAGCCATGAATAAATAATGTGAACAGTGGCAGCAATATGGAACACATGAGTGTGTACCACTGTGCAAACTGGTTCGTTCTTGGGGTGGAACGTGACCATCTCCGATGCCGTGTTGGTACTGTCCGGGACAGCAATACCACTGGCATACTGAGTGCCTGCGGAACCTGCATCCGAGAAACAACAACGACAGCGACACCCACCAGCGACCAGCCAGCAGCAAATACCAGCAGGGAAACGGGTTGCAGGGATAAAACAAACATTCGTAAACTTTAACACTCCCCAAGTCAGCAATCCCATGGTAATGCCTAAATAGGTGCGTATAACTAAGGTTAGTGGCCAGTGTGCCAAGTTTGTTTCCGTTCTTGTACATTTAAATGGTCTAATTTGTCATGTCCTTGTTTATACAGCCGCACCTCATAATGTGTGTCAACCCCGCTATGTAAACAGTAATAACATAACCTAAACCGGGTATGTGATCCGTCTTGCAAACGGACAAAGCACGAAGTCAGTAGTCGGTCAAGCAACAGTAAAAATCTAAATCCGAGATCTATAAACCATTACCACCGCAATAGTAACTGATGATATAACTGGTGATGCCATTTTCGGAGTGCCATGACTGTCAGAGCAGAATACGATTGTGGAGACAGGCGAACGACGTATCCATTTTGGGGCTCAGGAAAGACGTACCGTATATAATGTAGACAGCCGTAGCATTCAACAGGTACCGGATATAAATTTGTTAGGATTTGAACATGAAATTCCCACATAACACCAAGCTGCTTTTCTGCGCTTACTAACTGAAAGAAGGATAGTTTTTGCCAAGCATGATGCTTAATGTAGGACTAGGATTGTGGAACATGCTATACCACTAACCACATTGGAGCCAATTTTTAGCAGCCCACATAGTTATTTACCCCACCAGGCACATATCATCAAACAACAAATCTTAGAAATGTTTTCGGACGGAGTAATTTAGCCGACAAGGAGCCGGTATAATTCCGCGATAATGCTGGAACCGAAAAAGGATGGGACCTGGAGGTTTTGTGTCAACTTCAGGCCCATCAACCAGGTGACATGTACCCCAATAGCCCCTACAACAGTGTTAAGGATGAACTAAGTTCATTAGGGAGGGCCAGGATAATGTCGTCACTTGACCTGAGAAGTGGCTATTGGCAGATACCAGTACACCAGGAGGACCAGGAGAAGACCACTTTTACTGCCCTGGTCATTCGACGATATCAATTCTGCGCCATACCTTTTGGGCTAAAAAGCGTGCCTGCAACCTTCCAAAGTATGATGGTGAGTGTTTTATATGGCTTGGTAGGCGAAATTATACTCGCCTACCTTGACGATGTAATATGGTCTGAACAACCTTCATCATCTTCCACTGGTGTTAGAGAGGCTCCAAATTAATGGGTTAACATGTGCCATAAATAAATGCCATTTAAGCAAGATCGACGTCGAATTCCTTGGTCGCATGGATAGATAAGAGGACAACAGGCCAAACCCTGAACAGCTGAGGCTAATTGAGAGTCAACAGGCGCCACATACCCGGAAACAATTGAGGAAGTGTTTTCGGCCTAATAAACTGTTTGTCGGAGCACATCGAAAATTTTGCGGTTATCACAGCACCTCTCACAAACCTGCTATCCCACCCCCCAGAAGTGGTACGTGGGGGTAGCGTGCAGGAAAAGGCATTTGTGACCTTGATGGTCACAAACGCGTTTTCCTTTTCGATAGTGCCCTGCGCTCGGAAGATATGACTCCACTTAAATCTGCAGACTGACGCCAGCAATCAGGGGCTGGGCACCACGTTGTACCAGTATGGTGACATGGGAGAAAAACGGGTCATTAATTTCGCAAGTGCAAAACTTAGTAATACAGAATGCTGAATGAGCGAGAGTGCCTTGCCTTGATCTGGGCAGCTCGTAAATACAGGCCATATGTCGAGTACAGAAGGTTCACATTGAGAACATATGACATTTGTTTGATATGGTTAAATAACATGCGGGAGGCCAACATAAGCGCACGAGGTGGGCGCTCTTACTACAAGAGTACGATTTTGTTATTGAGAATGTACCAGGCAAAGAAAATGAGCTCGCATACATGTCACATACACCAGATACCACGACAATGGTAACTGATGACTTGGAGTGGGTGGAGGTGGTGTCCCCTGTAACCAGGAACCGCATATAGAAGCGAGTGTCAACAGAATAAATGTCGTGGAAAACTAACGGCTAGTAGCAGATTTGTATGGCAACGTAGTGCCGCACAATATAACTGCGAATTCGCAAGGGAGAAGAGAGAGAGAGAGAGATGTGAGATGGAATAGGTAGAAGGGTGGAGAGTAATGGAGGGGAGTGTCGAGACATGCTGGCCATAGGATTAAATGACATGGAGGCTGTATGTACCTGCAAATTACCGGGAAAAGGCTTTTTGAACACGCACATTGTAGCATAACAGAAGGACACCCGGAAGCCTAGCAGACGGTGAAAAATATCTTGGAAATATTTTTCTGGCACGGCTTGATGCATTACGTAAAAAATTGGATAAGAAAGTGTCAAAAATGTAACTTGTTTATGTCTTAAAGAACAGATGGGAATCTACAGCAGCAACCTACACAGACAAAAAAAGGCCCTTTGATATTGTTCGTTTGGATCTCATGGGACCATATCCTAAATCAGCAGGAGGAAAGAGGTTTATTTTATTAGTCACTGATAGCTTCTCGCGCTGAATCGAAGCCTTTCCACTAAGTTATATGAGGACAGGACAATTTGCAAAATACGTGTAGAATGAGTTTTTTCGCATGCTGGGGCTACCCGAAATGGACAACAGGTCCCAGTATACAGGTTGGCGAGAATTATGTACTAGCTGGGGAGTGCGGCATCTATAAACGGCAGCTTACCGCCCCGGTGCGAACCCCACAGAGCGGTGTAACAAGGCGTTGAAGGTGCACCTCCAGCTCCGTGTGTGTGAGCAACATACCAGCTGGGCCGAACATCTGCCCGCCGCACTCTTCACGCTCAGGCGTAGAATAAACACAACCACAGGAAAAACCCCGGCGCAAGTCCTATTGGGGAGAAACGTCATGTTGCCTAGCGAGCAGAACTGCAAGCGTACAAGAAATAGCGGGGATACGGAAACCAGTGGCGCGCGGGAAGAGACAGTGACCTAAGAGAACAGCAAGTAAGATACGCAAACAGATGGCTGCTACAGACGAAGAGACCACCTGGAGACGTTTATACAGCATGCACAGAAACGGAACAGCCAGTAGGATACTAGGACCACCAGATGCCCTACGTCGGTGGGGGCGCTGGCGAGCCCCGTGGTGAAGATCCGACGACGGCAGGTGGTGTGACACTTCGAGCAGGAGTACCAGAAGAAGACACATTGGGTCCGGCATCACCCGACAAATGGGTGTCTACAGAGGTGAGCCCGATGGCCCACGTCAATAGGTCCTATGAAAATGCGCTGTCAAGCAAAACCATTGGAACGGAAGAGCTGGCAACAGCCCTGGTACTGCCTTAAGAGGACAAGAAAGGGGAAGAGCAGGTTCCTACCCTGGCAACACCAACTGCAAGCATGCAGGATGACGAGGAAATGGAGGTCGGAGAACGAAACTGGCCTATCGGAAGGAATCTACCGTGACATAATCGGTCTCAGTGCAGATGCAGCAGTGAGGAGAGTGGCGGAATAAGTAGTGAGGACAGTGAGAATAGTCGGTCAGCTGGCCCGCTGCCTCTCCAACGTCCCAAGAGGCAAAGACAACCGCCGCGGGACTGTACCACCTGTGGTGGTGAGACAGCGTGCCGTGGAGTGCAGATATACCAACAGCAGCAGAGGAACAACGTGAGACTGCCGCCATGTAGGGAAGCCTACATGCTACGTCCTCGCGTCAGGGAGCAGAGGAGGTGCTCCTGCTGCGAGTGAGTCGAGGGCTGCAAATGGATTCGCAGGGAGGGGGCATTTTATGCTATCTGCTTCCCCCAAGCCCGTTTGCCCGCCATCACCGGCACCCGCTGCAGCAATTAGCACTCTACCGGGTGCTCGTGCGCGCTGGTCGAGGAGTGCACTGCAGCAGCTCCACCGGAAAAGAGCTAGTTCACGATTACGGCAGAGGTGCCGATTGAAGATCTCGTGTCGTGAGCAGTGCAAGTAAGTGTGAATGCAAAGAAAACCATGTGCGCCCGCATGCACGTGTTTTCAAAAGAGACCCTGTGAAACGGGGCTTAAATGAAAGAACCGTTAATTATTAAATGCCCAAGGATAACCGTCCACGCAACAGTAAAACATGAAGCCCTACAGTATTTAAATCCCCCCGCGGGCTTTAGTGTACCTGTTTGTTAATCTATGTTATTTACCATTTTCCCGTGTTTAACACACATCTCGTTTCATCCACTGATTTGTAGTTATTAAAGGGTTTCAATGTCCAGAGTATTTGTTTATGTAAAAGTTGCAGACAGAAAAGCTACATGTATATGTTTAGTGAATATTTTGCGTGAAGAAAATAGTCAGCGTGGCCTGCCTGCCCACCATCAACGGCCTACAACCCACGTCGGTTAATCAAGTTATACTAGTGTGTCTCGGGGAGGCAGACACGCGGACCGACGGGTTCGTGTCTCGTGCGCTTGGGCGGCGCATAAATTTTGAACTAACCATTTAACATGCAATAGACTTTAGTATACATGAACCTATGTTTAATTAGCCACCCAAGACTCTTTGCCTCTTCCCTCCATATGGTTTAGCATCGCCTAGGGAGGCATAATTTCTCCGTAATTTCTTTGTAGCCCTAGTGCCTTTGTACAGTATCACCCTGCCGGCGGGTTAAGCCCGGCAAAAGAGTATCAAGGGTTTCCTGAAGGAATAGTTAAATAAAACCGATTTCAATTAACATTAGGATGTGTTCGTATTCGGTTTGCCTACGTGCCATAGGGGCGCGGGCCCCCACCTTTCCCGCCAATTATTTTGGGTAGTGTGCAAAATGTTTTTCCTTTCTTTTTCAGTGTTTTTGTATCTACGTTCAACAAATTATGGGTGTGTGAGTCACCCTGAGACCTCACTGAGTAAATTCCTATATTATTTTGTTTATTAATCATGATGGACAGAGTACCGGAAAGATATCGCCGAGGTCGTCGGCACACGACCCGGAGGTAGGAGTCTGCTTTTCCGAGAACTTGGCATTGCATCCTGGCAATGCCTCGTGCCAAATAAATACATCAAAGGTTTGGTAAAAAAAAAAAAGCTCCGGTAAAATCCTACCCAACTTCCAACCTCTAAACTGAATACTTTTGCTCCACCATCCTAACGTCAATTTATCACAATCGTTTATATTTGTGTCAACATAAAATTTCCTTATTTTCGTTAAATGTAACTTTTACTTACATTTCATATATAAAATATATTTAATTTATTATTCTTACGCAAAATATTATTAAAATAATGGAGCGCACACGAATGTGGTGAACTGTTCCTTTGGTGTAATTTTCTAGACTTAATTAAGCTTGGTTTGCATTAGGTGGAGAGAGGAATATCCTGGAGGTAGAACTTTAGCACGTGGCCAGGCTTCAGAAAACTTGGAAGGAACCTTGAATTGACTTTAGTCAAACAAAGTAAGTTAAAAATATTTCTTATTTATTGTAACGACACTTTAATTTGTGCTCGTCTGTGGTGTCCTATTAAGGTTGACCAAGGTATTTCAGTCTATTCGTTTGATTATTTATTCTCCAATTTTCGTTTTTGTTTTCGTTTTTCTATTTTGTTATTAATCTGACAAAATTCTTTAAGGAATTTTTTATATGTTTGATATTTATCTCGTGACTGCAGGTACTCTCATTTATCAATTTTTATTTTCTGTCTCAGAATTTATTTTCTGTGACGACATAAGCAAATTCGTATGTATAAAACATTTCGTTTAATCATTCACCCCTATTGCCAGAATTTTTCAAACAACCCAGGAAAGTGATATCCCCCCCCCCCCCAAAGAAATATTATGCATAACTACTAAAAAAAAATTCATTTTTAGCTGAAGGCCACTGCGGCTGGTATCCTTATTTTACTTGATAGCAATTCCAAACTACGCGCGTATGAGAGGTGGTCATCTTATAAATGACTTGCACATTACTAATGTATTAAAAAACATCTCACCTTTCTGTGCATCGTTTGTATGCCACAGTTGTTCTTCAAAATGTCTGTAGAACCTCATTAATACAAACCTGAAGGAACCATAATTTTGGCACTTCGTAATAACATATTTCATATTTAACAAACAGAAGCATAAAATACTGGCAAATATTAGTTCAAATTGCTGCATGCATTTCACTATTTACCCACCACAATACCAGAAATGAAGTCATTAGTTAGTAAAAAAAATATATTTACATTATGTTGTGTAAGGGTTTTTTTTATCCAGGGTCAATTAATTTAATATTTGGGCTGTTAATTTCAGTGGGTTATCAAATTAATGGTTATTTAATTTCATTTCACTTCCCAGTTTTTGCCACTTATTTATTAATTTCCCGATTCTCGCATGGTGTAAATTTTATTTAATTTCCTAATTTTTGTGCAACATATTTTTATTTCACTGCCATACTCTTGTGCAACATAACCTAAACTTATTTTTATGTCCAGTTTCTTGTGTAACGTAATATGACTTCTAGGTATGGGACGAATCGTAATTTTGGCAAACCAAATGCTTACTAGAATCTAACAAATTATTCTCGAATAGCAAACCCTCATCCAAATTAATGTTACAAAGAAAGTGGCCTGGTCTCTGTACAATATTTTTTTTACAGTGGGAAATATATGGTGAACACGGTTACAGCGAATTCTAAAAGTAGGCTAAATGCACAAACTTAGCCAACAAGATCATTTAAGGTGAAGTGTCCATGGTGGCTACCATCAAGGAAAACCTTGAAAGTTAGGGAATTCTTCAATTATGGAAAAGTCAGGGGATATTCATAAAGTGGTTATAAATTTAATAAAAAACTAATTCTGGGTTCTTGCACATCTACTACATGCCAGCTTATGAATTGTGTAATGCATAATCTTGGTTTATTCCATCCCTTGAGGAAAAATTTAAACCTTACAGACAAAGTTCTTTACTTTAAGCAAAATTCTTACTATGTTTACTTTCTTGAAAGAATTATTTTTTTTATTTCTGATACAGCAAGCATTGACATAGTGTAAAAAGGGATTTCAGGTGCCAGCTTGAGATTTTGCAAGTTAAATCTCTTAAATAATAATTTGAACACTTGTAGCAGTTCTCAGCGAGTTACTACATTGAATTATTTTTTGTCCTTTTGTGACTGTTTTTGGCTATGATATAGCTATTATTCCCCTGTCATTTTTTTCACTTGCCATCTTTGTACTTTTTCTATAGGTATAGAAATAAATAAATGTTTGTATTGCACAGAAAAGTATCCATACAGAATTAATTTCTTAGTTCTATCAAAATAAGGGTAATATTTGGGGAAATATCGTGAACGTAATAGGGTTGGGCGAGGCTGGAAATTTTATTTCGAAGCAAATTTTTTTAAATATTCACGAATTCGAATCGAATATCCAGTCAAAGGGTTTTGTTGACAAGTACACTTTGCAACCACTACTATTTTTTTTAAATTTAATAAATACATACATTTTTACCAGCTAGGTATAATGCAGATAAAAAAGAAACGTTTTCCAATGATATACGAAAAAAATTTCATAGTTTTTTACCATGTAAGTACTCACATTGCCTTTCATGCTAAACAAATATAAATAACAAGCAGAAAATTAATCCAGGCTTAAGGAATATTTAAAAGTAACCTCCCTATTTTAAAGACTTAAAAATCGTTTTTATCACATCAGCATTTTTCCTGATTTAAAACAAAATAATACTAAATAAGAAACTAAAAATTTTTTCAGTAGTTATTATGTACTTTATATTAAAATTTTTTACCTAAAGAGTGTGATTTAATATAATATGGTTCTATTACTTTGCATATATAAACATTATTAAATGACATGAGTTAATGTGGAGTGTCAAGTTTATTTGAATTTTATTTGATCTCCATTTTTGTCTTCTACAAATATGCTTGGCAACTGTTCCATTTCATGTAAGTGGTGTAAATTTTGACAGTTCTATAAAAGTAGTGTGGACACAATGTATCCTTCCATCACAAAGTGTTTTGTCACTGAAAAAAAAAAGACGATTGTAAACAAATGTTTAAGTCCAATGCATACTTGCATTTTCCTCTTTCCTCGTGTTTCCAGACAGCAGGCATTGAAAGACTGGAGTTTGCTAACTTCTGGCAAGTAATTATTGTAGGATATTATAGCTAAGTTAACATTCCAACATGTTTTATTATTGGAATTGCCAAATTGTCTTTTTTAGGGTTATATTTATTTAAACTCAAGAGAAAAAAGGAAATAGAAAAAAGAGAAAAAGGCGCTTTAGTTTAAGGTCTTTCGTGAGGTGGCATAAATGCGATGCTCCTATGTGTGTGGCATTTTGAGTTGCATATTAATTTGGTGGAGCAGTGGAAAATTTTTCTCGTATGGAAATAACATTTAAATTATGGTCACTTCGAAAATTATAACTTCCTATTAGTATATATATGTAGGGACAGTGCCATATGTATCGCATTTTGTATATATATAGAAACACATACATGTTGACCGAAATTAACCTTACACCCATTAATAGTATAGATATACCGGTTTGGGGACATCTGTATCTGGTATAGGAGCCGAAGCAGGGGAGCCGCCATCTTGTTATGTCACCCGATCGCCATTTTGGATGTCATTAATCTTTACCCCGACCCGTGTGACCTTTGACCTTGACCTAGACCCCATGGATCTTTGACCTCAAAAAACTCTAGAAAACATAAAACAATTCCAAAAACTCCTCAAAAAATTCGAAAAATTATTTAAAAATTCCGATAATCTATATTTTAAAAAATTACTAAATATAATTTTTAAATTATTTAAAAAATTATTAAGTGGCCCTTTTTTTTTCCATAAATGCTGACAGGGATCAGCGACCCACTGTCAAAGCCAGGTGACCAGGAGACGGGGATCAGTACCTATGTTCTTTGACCTTTACCTTTGACCGTGAAAATGAAAATATGCAAAAAATCGCAATCAATAAAAAAAACAACACATTAAAAAATCGATTTAAAAATGTAAAAAAAATTCCTATTTTATTTTTTTATTAAATTTCTTTAAATATGTAAAAAAATCGTTTTAAAATTCATTTTAATGACATTTTGTTTTAAAAATTTCTTAATTATAAAGCTTTTAACCCCGGCGGCCTTTTCCCTTTTTTCCCCTCGAAATTTCCCACTTTCCTTAAAAAATTTCCTAAAAATTTTTTATTAAAAAAATTGTTTAAACATTCGTAATTAAAGAACCTACATTTCCATAGTTCTCCCCCCCCCCCCCGCATCTATAATTACTCACCTCTGTTCGAATCCAGCAGACTACTGACTCCCTAGCCTCCACTCCCTTCACATACTCATTCCGCTGTCTTGATTTTTTCATTCGTCATTTGTTTATATACTACTGGAGGCAGCTATCTTTGTGTATATGTTACTGGATGTGGCCATATTTGTTTTTTTTTCATTCAAAAGTTTGTTTATATAAGTTATTGGAGGCTGCCATATTTGTTTTTTGTACATAATTTGTTTATATAGTTAACTGGAGGCTGCCATGATAGGAGGCAGCCATCTTGCTAGGTGCAGTCCTCCACATTTTTATTGTCATTTGTTTTAATATAGGCCTGTACCGAATTCCTGCAAAAAACTCAAATTTATTTATTACTTTTTATTCTTAAATATAAAGCAGGAAATATTTTTTTTGTTAGTAAAACACAGTATACCTTTTGTTACAGAACATTTATTGTACACATAATGAAATATACAGGTTCATTAATCTTCTTCGACGTTCATCGCTCGATGTCCGCCTCGCTGACCCAAGAATTGATGTTCGAAGACGAGTAAACTTACGGTGTGCGAACAGTCAAGCTGCGCTCATGACAGTATTTTAATGGTCCTGTCTCAGCAATTGTAAGATACAAGCCGATCGTGAAGTATCAGGAAAAATGTGTACGTATTGGCACGAATATTTCCATGTGTAGTGAATTAGAACCTGGAGTCGATCACCTTTAAGGTAATATGCTCGTCCTGTTTACTCAAATCAAATGCCATGAGCAGGGAAAAACTCTTGAATGTATCAGGGTTCACTATCGGGGTTGGGTACGTCCATAATATGCAGTTTGGAATTGAGCATACATCTGATATTCCAGCAGGTATACGCCATTTACAAAGTTCGTGTTCGTGTCTACGCACGGGTAGCTTTCGCAATTCAAAAATATTTTGACATTTTCTATTTGGCATGTGTCGAACTGCGAATGGCTCACTCTTACATTGTGCTGTCTTCTGGTCTGTAGCCCAACCATGATGTACATCGGTTTCTCAGAAGCAAAGCTGGTTTTCACCATCATGTTCATGCGCTGACTTGCTGGCAGCCTGATGTATGTCTCCAGACTCCATGACCTGAAAGTTACATCAATGTTTTTACCAACTTCCACATTCTGCAACATGTGTAGGCATTCTGCAGTGCTCAACTGTACATGAGGCACCATCCATTCGATAAACTGTATGTTCAATTCCACTGCTTCCAAGTTTTCTCCCGTGCCCACTTGGGTATCCAAATGTGTATTGGTGAGCATTATCACCATCTCCTGCTTCGAATTGAAGATAATTTGTTTTTAGTCTTTGGCAAATCCCAATAGCATGGACAGCGGGACACATACTTCGAACCTTCATTCGACATAAATGGGAAAGCTGTAACCATCTTCAATTCCCCAGCCTGCCATCTTGGCTGCAGACAGATAATTAGGCATCAGCGAAAGATAATTTTTTATTGTTGAGCTTATACCCACATCTCGGGACTTATCCACCTCGGCACTGTTGAGAAAGTAGGCGATGCGATCGATCAGGTGAAGAATTCCATTGCTAATTATTTTCGTCGGAGCTGGATTGGTCCCATCTTCTTTCGTCAGAGTCCCCCTGATTCGCGGGAAAGACTGGCAAGGAAGAGTGCAGATATCTTGGTGTTGGACCGCTATCCGAACCTCCGATCGCATTGCGTATGGCCCGATCAGGAACATCTGGTACGCATGAAGTTTCACCTTAGTTATGCTGTCTTTCAAAACGGTTGGCTCTTCGTAGTTTAGGAAATCTTCCATGGCGATCGACCTCGTAGGCCAGACTGCAAGGATAATCTCGCTAGCATGTGTTAACTCCTTGGAGACTTGTGATGTACTGATAGTAGGTTTTGCACGACACATTATTTTATAGCTTCTAGTCAGTTAAATCATATACCCATCTTCTCAGATGCAGGCATAGGGTGATATCTTCGCTTCGAAAGTTAAGAAATTCTCCATGCTGATCGACGACTGTCACGACCATTTCGTGTGCTCTCTTCACGACGACCGGAACGTAAATGATGCTTTGCGGTGCCACAACCTGTTTATTACCTGGAGGGACCATTGGCGAAAATTCGTGCAGCTTATTGCTTGGCCTGCCATTGAGGTATGTGTCACTCGCCAAATTGCAGGTTATTCATATCACATTGACTGGCAAAATATTTGCAGGCTCTGACGACACATGTGTTTCACCAGCTTCGTAGATGGGCGGTTCTAACCCCAGCTTCTGTCTGATGGTATCCAGTTTCGTAAAGTCGATATCTTCATTGCATCTGATAACACTATTCAAGGTATTGGGATTCCCGTGTAGTTCGAATTGAGTGTCGGGAGGCATTGAATCTTCACTGTACCTTGCAATATCGTCTATTTCATAAGAACTAATGGGCAGCGGAACTTCATGGGAAACATTACCACTTTTTACGAGGTACAGCTTGCAGTTTTTTTCATCAATGTTCGGTATCGCATTGTAAGTTTGAAAATCAACAAGGCCTATGCTCCATTCCCCCTCCAGGTCGAGTGGCTGAAAATGTACCACAACCAGCTCGGAGTTACGACCCGTCAAGGTAAGCATTTAAATATGACTGATGGTTTCCTTGTGGTGTACAGCAGTTTCATACAATTACTCGTACAAACGAATCAGGAAGTGAAGGCACAAATTTCAGCAGTTCCACGTGTTAGGCAGCTGCTCCATTTCGTAATTGTAAGTTAGATTACAATTGTTCAGGTACTTGCACTATTCGAGGGGAGGATGGAAATTCCCAAAAATATGATATTAGTCTGTGTGTTTTCCCTTTTTCATGTAGGCTTCCCAGTGCATGCTATGCCCTGCTGTCTTATCCGGGTTAAAAATGGCACATTCTTCTCTCTTGGGTTTAGTGGGCAAACCATCTGTCATAAACACACTGCGAAATTGAGGTATTTTCAATTTAAGTGGAAACAGTACCAAATTCATATTCGTGAGTGCTTGTTTCGGTAGGGATTTGATTATGGTTTCTTCCTGCTGTGCCGCTTTGGCACACTTCCGCCTCCTACTGGGTATGGTTTTAGGTAGAGACCATGCCCGTTTTTTTACCCATGGCGATAGCTTCCATACTTGCATTGTGTCTTTGTGCCTTTGTCAACTGCTTCCGCTCTTTCGATGCTGTGTTGATGACTCGGGGATATCACTCGTGGTTCCGATTTGGTCTCCATGAGATGCAAATGCGGGCAGAAGCAATAGAAAAAATCCACCACTGGATATTTTCTTAGTCTTGGTGGCTTTTTTCTGTTTGTAATTGCTTTTCTTTACACTTGTGCCTTTCTTTTGATCTTATCACCCATGCCCATCTTCACTTTGGCGTTCGTCAAGTTGGAAACACACCATGCTGCTATTTGATGATCTTCTCATTTTGCCCGCCTTCTGTGCAAGTATCTTGTCTGTCCGGTTTCTGGTTTGCAGATCCTTGTGCTGGGAATAGGCAATGTCGTGCTGCATGCATGACTCGTCCAAGGTGTTTATGCCAGTCTCGTTGCGTGACAACCTTTTAGCTAGCTTGGTTACTGGCCCGCAGAACCTGTAACTGGGAATGAGCAGCTCGAATGGTAGATTGTTGATCAGCGTATCTACGACCTTGCTCCAGCTGCGGTCTTACCTCTTCGAGACATTGTGGTGTACTTAGCAAGAAAAGTGTAAATATACTCCTTTTATATATTTCGTTTTTTATCAGTATAGATTTGGAACAGTAAGGACCCATCACATTTTCCAGTATGACATTTCGGTGCGATTTTCTGTCACAAGCTGTTTTCTGGACGCTATACTTTAAAGAGACATTCTAGAATTTGCAGCATCGGTTCTCCACTACCACTGCCTCCACCACAACGACCACCGCCACTTTCGCCATCACCACAACTACCACCGCTGCCACCACCGTCGCCACCACCAGAATATTACAGTGGTAATATATACATTATCAAGCAAGAATGTTATTATACCCATACACATTCAAGCCGAACATGATATCTCCCACAAATCGTGGCATGGAAGCCTATTTCCGAATACAGTGTGATACATCATCGCAGGACCATCAAATTGTGGGAAAACATGCGTCCTACTAAGCTTGCTGGAAGAAGAGAGTGGTCTCTGGTTCGAGACCATATACTTTTCCTCAAAATCGCTCCAGCAATCGAAATACTGCGCGATTGGCACGAGTACTGCAGACCATGGAAGGCATGGGTTATTTCCCATGCAGTGAAAATGAAACTGTTATACCTCCGAACAAAGCCCTACGAAACTCGATATTTGTCTTCTACGACATTGCCATGCGTAAAACTAACTTGTATATTAGAGTAATTTAGCATGAGACATAATGCATGTGTGGATTGCATGTACCTCGGCCAGACTTATTCGTGCATACTGAAACAGATGCTTCACGATAATGCTAATGTGTTGGTGCTGTTTCGCATGGACGACACGAATTTGCGACACGTTTACAACGATCATGTAAATACGAACATGCCACTATTAAATTTCAAACATATGCGTGCTTTGTGCTGGAAAGACAAATATGGATTTTTTACAATTGTAAAGGACTGGCCCCTATATAATGGGAGGTACAGGCACGGGTTAGATATGTTCATCGTCAGTCGTCGAGAATAAGTTACAGCATATCGAAATTCGGGCAGAGTAGCCTCAAGAACCGCCATCATAAAGACAACGATTGTGGATGTTTCGTACCAGGAGATGATGGAATTTGTAATGCTGGTAGAAGAATAATTGGAAACATTGGTGAACCCGAACGACCTGGGGATGCTGCTACTAAAAATTTCGTCATCGAAACTGGTAATGTCATAATCTTGGAACTGCACAGATTAATGGCTGAACGAAACTCATTATTTCAAAACTACCTGTCCGAGCTCGGAGCAAAGAATGAAAACGGAGATCGTCCATGGTATGGAGGCCATGGACGAGCACATGACGAATGTTCAAAGGCAAATTATCGACAGATTGAATGTAGCATCTGCACAAAACGAAGAGAATCAGAAAAACCTGGAAGGATATGTGACATACGTTCGATAACTCAATTTATCACCTCGCCACGAATACCGATATACAAAATTACAGCGAACATCTGAGCAAGATCGAAAGTATGTTGGCGGAGACTCACGACTAAACCTATAAAAGAGAGCTACAGTGAGATTTTTTATTCAGTATGATGGCGGACATTGCTATTGAACTACATCGGGTGATTCAGTCTGTCCACTCAAAGTATTTGCTCGCCAAGAGAGTCAAAATTCCACGCGACCATATCAATGAAGAAATTTTTAAGCCCATTACTCATCGTCTCGGTGTACTCAAGGAGAGTTGTGGAGCACCCATAGCTGTAAAGTCCGAAATCGAGAATACCGCTAAGCCTTGGCAGAAGCGAAAGCATTATGAAGTACAGTCAGATCAGGACGATGGCTTGAATGCAGATTTGCTACACAAGAAGAAAGTATGGAGGAGAGCCCTGAAATCTAATGCTTTGGCTCGCCGGTACTTACGATCGTACACATCTCGTAGTAATGATACGACATATGGTGTATACAGGCATAATGATAAATGGTTCCTTGGTGCTGATGACATAGAGTTTCTTCAAGGTGGGAGCATCCGTGTTGGCAATTACACCGTCTGTGGTACCTCCGGACTATACAAATTTCTATTTCGCAAGGAGCCCAGGGAGTTTACAGAATCAGACCTCCTGGAATACAAGACTTTGCTCGAACTCACGCATGCACGATCCTGAGACAGGTGTTTATAATGATGAGGAACATGAAAAAAATCCACATTCCAGTAGAACTCTTCAGCAGCCTATCACTGAAAAGCGGCGAAGGTATTAAGAAGATAGATGATGGAAAGAACATTGATTACAAATTCTGGGACGACCCGAACGAGCTGGTGGATAGGCTGCAGCTACTGTTTGCTTCGCAAAGTATTGGAAATTACTCTTACACCAACGAGATAGTTTCAATCATAGAAGAACTTAAGGAAGTGGGCTACATACGATAAGACGATTAGTCATCGCCAGCTTCCAGTGGTGGGATTTCCCTGTCAGCTACATTTCCTGGGTCGGCATGGCGGACATCGAGTGGTGAACGTCGAAGAAGATTAATAAACCTGTATATTTTAGTATGTGTACAATAACTTCTACATAAAAAAATATATAATGTGCTTTATTACAAGCAAAAACCTTTCCCGCTTGATATATAAAAAAACCGATACTAAATAAATTGAAGTACTTTGCAGGAATTCGGTACAAGCCTATTATATCAGGTGGCATATTCGGGTTGTCGCACAAAGGTGAGACCCAAACTCTAAAACAAATAACAATGAAGAATATGGAGGACTGCACCTAACACGATGCCTGCCTCCCAAATGCCAGCCTCCAGTAACATATATAAACAAATTATGTAATAAAAAACAAATATGGCCGCCTCCAGTAACATATACACAAAGATGGCTGCCTCCAGTAGCATATAAATTAATGACGAATGAAAAATCAAGATGGCGGAATGATTATATGTGAGGGGAGTGGAGGCGATGGAGTCAGTCGTCTGCTGGATTCGAACAGAAGTGAGTAATTGGTGGTGCGGGGGAGACCTCTGGAAACGTAAGTTTTTTAATGAAAATTTTTAAAACAGTTGTTTATTAAAAATTTTTAAGGGTATTTTTTTTTAGGGAAAAAGGGAAATTTTGAGGGAAAAAAGGGGAAAATGGCCGCAGGGGTTAAGACTTTTTAATCAAGAGATTTTTTAAATACAATTTTAAAACGATTTTTTTAATTTTAAACAATTTTTAAATTTCTATATATTTTTGATCGATTTTTAATTTTTTGTGAATTTCTTTTAATTTTCATTGATTTTTATTTTATTTTTTAATTTCTAGGTCAAAGGTCATATATACTGCTCCCTGTCTTCTGGTCACTAGGGTCTGACCCTGGGTTGCTGATCCCTGGCACCTGGGTCGCTGATCCCTGTCAGCATTTATGAAAAAAATAGGTAATTTCTGTGGATCCTTTTAATTATTATTAAGTAATTTTTTATAATAAATTATTTCGGAATTTTTTTTAGAATTTTTTCGAATTTTTTGAGGAGTTTTTGCAATATTGAAATTTTTTTTTTGGGGTTTTTTGAGGTCAAAGGTACACAGGGTCAAGGTTAAGATCAAAGGTCACGTGGGTCGGGGGTGAAAGATCAATGACATCCAAGATGGCGGTCGGGTGACGTAACATAATGGCGGCTCCCCCTGCTCCAGGGCCAGATGCCGATGTCCCAAAACCGGCCCCTCTCGTTGAATTTACGATGTAGAAAATAAATATTATTCACACACCACAAACATGTTGAAAGTGCGGCTTTTTCAGGTCATGTGCATTTGAATAATTATAGTAACGGTTAACAAATACCTTATTAATTATAAAACACTTAAATTACTGTTTGTAAAATTCGCAACATTTTGAACATGTGTTTTTCTATGAAAAGGCAAGGCTCAGAAAATACCGTTTTATGGGTGCGGTGTTTATCGGCTACCAGGTATAATTACCAATTTAACAATTGGTTTTAAGATAATGAGACATGTGCAGTTTTTTCTCGATACATTTCCTGGAGAGTGGAAAATTCACTAATGATTTTTCCGCGGTAATGTTGGCAGCAACAAATTGAAGCTGGGATTCGAAGCTAACTTCACTTCAGTTTGTACGAAGAGGTTAACGCGTTTCTATTAATATTACATTTTACTCAAAAAATGCACCACATTGTTACATACAACCAACTAAGCTTAACGAAAGGATATAAAAAAATAGTTAACAACCGATTAAATATTCCGACAATACCAAAAAGATACTCGTATAAACACGATGAGAAAAATGCACATAACAACAGCGTTTACTGGGTTAGAAACAGGAAACATAAACATCACTAGCCATTGGCTGGAAACATTTACTGTTCGTACGTGCCGATATGCTTCGTCATAATTGATAAACGTGTTTTTAAAGTCCATTCACGAAAAGTAAAAAAAAAAATGAAATGATATTGCTTAAAAAACCTAATTTAAATCATAAATGTTGTAAGTATAATTTAAATTTTAAATCACAACTTTTTAGTTCTGAGTACTATTTTCTTCCAAAGCCATCATCAAAATCACCAACTTAAAAACATGCATCCAGCAGCAATTCATCAGCTGATACAAGACTTCACAAACGAGAGCATTTACTGTTTACATAGTATGTTGTGTAGGTTGGTTACATTGTCTGTCAGATTTTACCCTACTTATATGAAACTGACAAAACTTGATCTATGATTCTGTAAAGAACACTGTTCGCTATATGGGTATACCGAGGCGACTCAAAATGGCTTGAAACGAAGCGTAACTATTAACATTTTCCTGTCATTTTTTATAATAACATTAGTGTTATGTGAATCGCAATGGGTGCAATTTTAAAGCAGTTAAGTTTGTGAAACTTATATTTTAATCTCCTATTTATCACACCTTAATGCATTAAGGCACTGTTGGACACGAGGGAAATAAACATATGTTACCGATTAGTGCTGAATGAAGTTTGGCAAGATAATTAAGTGTTTCATAATATAATTTTTTTTCAACAATTCTGTTTTGTTATCTTGTGAGTAAAATTAGACACTGACACTTATTTTACACCAAAATGCTGTTTGGACTAATTTGTGGGCATTCTGTTGAGTTGAGGTTATGTTTTCATGATTCACTAACCATGTGTGTGGCATATGTCGAATCAAATCTTTGATGTTATTAAACCCACATGGTCTTCTGCTTGTTTGGCCAATAATAATAAATAATTTAAGTTGTCCAAAATAACTATTTTGTTTCGAAGTTCGAAGTAACGTTTTTGATTTTGAATACAAAGCCAAATTTTAAGAATATTCAATTCGAATTTCATATTTTCGAAGCTTCGTCTACCCCTAGAAAGTAATTTAAATTTTTGCCACATATTAGTCCAGAGAAAAAGTAACAGGATACCTGGAAAAGTCAAGGAATTTGTTGTGAGGATACTGCTAGCCACCCTGGTGTCATACAAAACAAAAATTGGAAAATGACAGTGAACTTCAGAATCATGAGTTGTGTTGTCACTGTGTGAATTGTTGGTGGTAATGTGACTCCAAGTTAGGGTAGAATGATAAAAGAAATTATACTTACTGTTTCCTCAAAAAGTATAGGGATGAACCAAGAAATAGTATTTATATAAATTTTAGTATGGTTAAGCTTTGCCATGTAAAATATGCGTTAGATAAGTATGCACAATAAAGTTGAGGTGTCCGAAGATCTTTCACATGCTGTGCAGTCATGTTATCAACTACCACGACAAAATAAGTGCACCGTTGGTTTTACGTTAACTCGCGCAATAAAGTATTTGTTAATAAATGCTAATATTTTATTGTCCTAATAATTCTTCCATAAGAGCAATGTATTAAGTCTCCAATAAAAAAATTTTTGTATTCTCGCATAAAATATAAAAAAATTTTTCTTTCGAAACCATATATCTTTTCTCCTAATCTTTTAAATATGTCCACAAAAAAATACTGAAAGTATATGTATTGAATTATCTATATATATATATATATATACACACACGTATTTCCCTTTACTTTGGGTGTATAGAGCCACCATTGCAAGTCCGTAGATAGGAACAGTTGTTTTCTGTGGAAATGTTTACATTATTGCTTCCGTTTTATGTGAATTCCGTGTATTTGTCTTCACTATTTCCACAATTTTCTACAAAATTTTGGTAACGTTTAAAATATCATTTTAATATTTCAAAGTCTAACTACGATGGCAGAAAATTTTCCTTCAAAAAATATTATATGGTGTCTGCCAACCAGGAAAACTGGTAAACCGTGAATTGTATATAGAGTTTAGCGCACCAAGGATTAATAATATAACAGTGGGCTTCTTGTAGAAGTGGCGTGTGGTGAGGTTATTTTGTGGGTAAGCTATGGGAGGATCGCTTCACACACAAACACACGTGCGTGCATGCATAGTAAAATATTAATTCTAATCTGTTCAGGCGAACACTTTATGCAGTACAAAATGCTAAACATTACAACTGACGCACGAATTCTTCTCTAACATAATAAATTACTGCTACTCATCAGACAACTACACTCCTGACAGCTTGTCCACGAGTCACGTCGCTACCTCCGACATCTGCAAGACTTTATTACCTACCGGGCCGGGACAGCCGTCCCAATGATAATTATTATTTCACCCGATGAGCCACCGAGACTATGCAAGAGGTCCGTGGCAAGTACCGCAGCGCACCGCTAGATGCCGCCACAGACAAGAGACGTAGATCCTGGTGCTCTTCACTACGTCGCCCGCTTGGAGGAACCAGATGCCGGGCTTGCACCTGCGGTGTCCCCTCCCCAAACGCACTGTGCCAGCAGAAGAAGGGATGGCCGAGAAGTATAAAAGGACTGGCAGCCAAGCCTCCTGACCACCACTCTGGGTGGCCAAGGTCCCTCACAAGGGGCCGATTCACCCCCGCGCTGAGGGAGTAGCGTGCCAGTGATGTAAAACCGTTCTCAGTACTCGATCACTTCCTGAGCTCTCACCGCCCCAGTTACTCGTGCCGAGGCTCTAACCTCTCCTATGCTTCATCGCTCTTCTCGCAGGGCTTAAGATCCTCTCCAGCGTAATCCCAAGAATGACCCAGCGGCGGTCAAGAAGTTACACTTAGACACGTTCGGTCCCTTACGGGCAGTCACCTGAGAGTAGAGCTCGCCTCGAGGAAACAGGCATTAATTAACGGCCTCATCCACTCAGATTTGCACAGGGCGCCTTCCCCTGTTTAACGATTGGGTGTTTAACCTCCCATATACCCCATGGGGGAATAAGAAGTTAGCACCTCTGCCATCAGTGTTTATTTTACTTCTGTAAATAAACACTGTTCTTACCAGTCATCTCAGCTTTCACTCAAAACTCCCTCCTGTGTCACATCGGGGCTGCAGGACTTGGCAGGATACCGGGTTTTGATACTGTCGAACGCACACTGCACAACAGAACAAGTACATACTTGGAAGGCCACCCGTTTCTTGTACGTCGTAGGAGGAACGGTAGAGCCACAACATTATGATACCGCCCTGGGTAAATTGGCTTGTCAGCTCGAAGTCGCCCCTTCCTTATCTCTCCCTCTGTGGTGCCGAGGAGGGGTTCTTCTTTGAGTTCGGGAGACCAGTGGCCCCTGGACCCTCACCACACCACCATTGGAAGGCCACCCGTTCCTTGCACCACGTGAAAATGACTGTAGAGCCACGACATAAGGTACGCTCCCTGTGGATTAGACTTGCCGGCCAGGTGCACAACTCTCATCGCTCCCCTAGTGGTGGCGGAGGGCTGCATTCTGGTGCAGGGAAGGCTACTCCCACGGGACACCCCTACACTGTTGAACACTGACACAACTGCCCAACTCCTGCTGCTCTGATCTATACCTCATGCCATACACCTACAGGAGTGGAGTTGAGAGACGGGCCAGAAAGGCGAGGGCAATTGCTAAGCTTTCCCAGGGAGTACGTATCCTTCCTAGCGAGTTCGGGTTACTCAGTCCA
Organism: Dryococelus australis; assembly: GCA_029891345.1. Taxonomy (NCBI): domain Eukaryota; kingdom Metazoa; phylum Arthropoda; class Insecta; order Phasmatodea; family Phasmatidae; genus Dryococelus; species Dryococelus australis. Next base: position 186,291,577 of record CM057009.1, on the reverse strand, counting down.
CGGGAACAAACTGCGCTTCAACGACGCCTCAGCATACCAGTTCCAGACTTTGTTCCCGTCGGATTGTTCGAGCCACCCACCAGGGTCGCGGAGGGACACCATCCTGTAGTGCAGGAGGCACTCTTTGGCATCAGACAGCCAGACGCTACTCGCCTAGCATCGCCCAAGTTACGTAGCGGTGGGGGCAGTCTGGCAGCAGGGACTGTCATGCATCACAACAAACTCCATATTATTAAAATTAACTACATTAAAAATGCATAATAATTATAACTTGTTGAAACATACTCTTGCAGTACCAAAATATAGCCTACACATACTAGGACACTGCTTATATGTACTACAACATGAAAGTTCGATTTCAGAAATATTAACTCATTTGTAAGTTTTTCAATATTGTATACTATACATAAGAGCGAGAGATTTCGGTGGCGTTTAAAAGCTGTCTTCAGTGCCGATAAGACTGAAGTAATAGAGTAAAGGAGCAGTGATGGAATGCAATGGTGGAGGATAGTAAGGGAACTCGAGAAAACCCACCGATCAATGGTAACGACCACCACATTTACCGCATGCAAGAAGTCGGGACAACATTGCATTTTAACTTGAATAGTTTTCTTCATTACATATCAGTTATAACATTTATTTGCAAAAATGCCCGATTGTTCTTTTTTTAAGATGCCACGTTGAGTATCCTCATCCATTCCGGGCAGCATACATACGCTGCGGGACTCGGCTTATTTTGCAGAGGTGGTATTCACATGAAGGACATCGGAGAGGAATCCCCTTTGTAATATATCAAAAAATAGGAAACTTGCATGAAAGTGATATTACCAATGTTATGTATGCATGTTACTAATTTAGCAGCGCTTTGAACTAAATAAAAATATATTTATTGTATACAATTAGTCTAGTATGTAAATAAAGCACCGGCGCGCGCAAAGCTATTGTCAGCTGTCCTGCTGGCAGTGGACCTCGGCTGAACGTTTCCGATCAGCTTGTGAAGCTGCAAGATGCCCTCCCAACCCTCACATTGCCATGACAACCGGACAAGGCGAAGAGAAAACATTAAATAAAGGAAACGGGAACCCAGGAAAGTGGAGAGACGAAACATTTAGATTTATGTGCCCAAAGTAGTGTATATTGAGAGTCCACTCACGCGAAAATAAAATGTGAAATATTTGGTACTTAAAAATCGAACAGTAGGGCCAGGTAAGCAGTGCTTACCTAGTGTATGTGTAATACACGTCACTGCCTTATTGCTGCACCAGACATTGGCGCAAATGATAGCTCATCGATTTTCTCTTTTAAAGTTCGAGGAATATGCATTGTTCTCATAAATATTAGGGCACATAATAAATACCGAGTGGTATTACAAGTTCAAGCTTCTATTGAAAAGAAAACAAATTTTTTTATGTTGTCATACCTGTTACAGCTATCCTTTTGGTTTGTTCAATCCCATTCCTATCTTCAAATGGCGGTCTTTTGCATCTCTGAAGTTAGATTGTTTGTTGCAAAATTTCATATTAATGTAAGGATTTTTCGTCTTAGTTTTTTTTTTTTTTTACTTTTTTGAAAGTGCATCGGTATGATTAAGACTAGTACAAAAGATTACGATACATTATTTGCGATTTATCAGATGTAAACAAAAGAACATAGTTGCACATTGTGATTGGGTGCGTGTTTATTATTGTTCGGGAATGTAAATAGTTGTATTGATTTCACTGTGGTTTAATTTGTGTATAGCTTATGTTGGTGATGTTACAGCAGTTTTGCCGGGCAGACAGTTTTAAATACTTTTGCCTAACAGCATTCACAGGTATGACTCCTAACTGAAATTATAAATAACAGAAACGAAAATGTCACATTGCTCCGAAGTATGTTTAACTATCAATTAACAAATCCAACCATACGAATTATATGGCATGTATATAGTTTGCCAATTTTCATAACATAACCCTAATTCCAATACTCGCGTTGCACTCATTTTCAATCGTAACCTAGCTGACTTGGGGAATTTCTTTGTTTGTTGTGTTTGTCAATGATATAATAAATTGCCTGAATTTATTACCTTAAAGTTCATGCTCTTATTTATTAATATGCACTTTCAGCTTCAAAACTAAAAGTTATCAAACTTCTGCTACTAGAAAATTTAAATTATAATAGTCCCCTGTGGCAAATACTCCATATCATATTTATTTTTTTTTTCGGATTGATTGTGCAGCAAATTTGTTATAATGAATAACTTGCTAAAAGTCACGTTCGCATAACCCTATTAACTTGCGATGTTTTTGGACTTTAAAATTGAATTCAACTATTAGGTCAATGAAAAGTTCAGAAAATATTATTAGAATTTTTTTTTAGAATTTCATTACAACTGTTAAAAATATTAATGCGGTGTGTTAAAAAAATATAAAATTGCAGATTGCTAGCATGCCCTGCAGACGACGTTGCTCTCATACCTTGTGCCACCCATTTCTCGAGTAAAGGGAGGAAAGAATTACTGGAAGCCTTCAATTCAATAAATGAGGGATGATTGTCCATATGAAAGTGAGTATTTCTTTACACATTAATGCACTGTGCAAAAAGCAAAAATTTCTGGTCGATCAAATATTGCCGTTTATACAATTTTCAGATTTTAGATGACATTGAACCCATGATTTAGAAGAAAAAGAGTAAGGTGCAGGAACTAAACCTGGCAGTTCAACCATTTGTAACTGTCCAAGGACCTGCTGTTGAAGATATCCAAGCAGTGTATGTGTCTGTGGACAAACTGTTGTACAAGGTTAACAGTGTCCTCAAAGGAATTGATATTTGTTTCAAATGTATTCATGTTTTTTTTTGCAGAGTACCCACCTGAATGCGAACATTTGTGGTTTGACTGTCCAGCATGCTATTTATAATATTTCCACTTAGTGGTAGAAAGCGATTCCCCTTGTAACGACAACACTTGGTACAGTTAAAAGACTGTTGGCAACTTGGCGATAAATTGTTTGGTAGGAGCGATTTAAATCTCGGTAATGTAATTAACAAAACGGGAAACTGTAAATAACTACGCTTCACTTTACGCCATCCTGAGTGGCCGCGGATTACCCATACAGCCAACAGTGACAATGATGGATAAAAAAAAATTAATCAACTTTACACTCCACAGCATTAACTCAAATACACTAACTCATGTAATTTAATAATGTATAAGTACTAGTGGTGTGCGGGATCCCGAACTTCGGGAAAAATGTCAGGAATACATAACGAGTTTCTCGTCGGGAGGGAAATTCTTCCCGAAATGTTCGGGATTTATGTTCACGTTTGTAGGTTGTTCCATGTACAATAGAAGTCGGGGTTTCACACGGGGAATTTTATGTCTACTCTTTACGTAAGCAATTATTATTTGATGAATAAAATCTTTTGGGGGGGAAATTTTCATTTTCTGCTTATTTAGAGATTTCAAAGTTCGTTATATATACTAAAAAAATCTTATGTCATATATTATGTACCGTTAAAGCTAATAAAACTGTTTGTTAACTTGCACTATTGGAAAGTTACGCGAGCAGCATCTATAAGTTGCAAGTGTCGATTGCTGGTTGATGTGGGAAGCTAGCTTCGATATATTATATACATGATGTAAACATTCAATAAAAAATAAGGCTGTTTCCGGATTGTCAGTAGACACGTACAAGTATGGACATTTTCATACTAGCAGTGATGTGTACTTGTCATATACTTGTTGAATTTATTCGGAGAGGTCATCACCTCTTCAAGTTAAGGCTGGTAGCACATGCTGGCGGAAATGTTAGAAACTATGAGACAACAGAAAAATTCGGTGCATGGTGTTATATATACGTTACGAGATATTCTATGGCTATGCATAAAAACACATGACCATATAAACATTTATCATGTATTTTTGTGTCATGGATTTGTACCTTGAAATCTTACGAGATAAAGCGCTGAAGCATGGCTTTAGCCGAGAATGAGGAGTTAATGGGAGCATTAGTGAGCGTGTATTATTTCCAGGAGGGAAATTAAAGGTAGCACAGAAATATTGTTGTATACTGGTTGCTTGGCAGAGCAGCAAGACAACAGGTGTGTTGTTTTGAATGAAAACTAATGTACACAAATATGCCAATATTATGTCCGTTTTTGGTTGCCGTACACTTTGGGTACAAATTGTACAGCAGAAAAAAATTGAAGAAATATAGAATGTGGTGCACCTCGGTATCCTGAGGTTATGTGTATTTGTTCGGCTTCTCTCGATTGCACAAGTATTCATATCACACAAATAGCCTTCGGATATTTCTTTATCCCATCATTTGAAGATTGAAAAAATATTAGTGTTGTTGTAATGGGTTTTGTTGCATTTATTTATCGTATGTACGATACGTACCCTACCAGGTGTTTGAAATATACACATTGATAGCAAAAGAAAGAAAAATACTATTCAATGGTGTTTGTATTAACTTGGAAATGCGGATACCAATTGTAATATTATTTGTAAGCATACACCTGGGAATTATTCTGCAAACGTGTACAAAACGCTTAGATTTTACTCATTATTGGAAGCACATTTATCACACTGACAATTATTTACACATACAACATAACGACATTTTGTAAATACTTATGAACTTTTAAAACTTGCGAGCTTTATAACCACAAAACGTAAAGGTTATTTTTACATCTGAGTTAATTTTCACATCTAAAATACAATATGGCGAATGTCGTAAGTACGCAAGTATGTCCAGAAAATGTACAATTTCAATTGTTAAGTATAGAGCCTGTGTGTACTATACTGGGAATTCGGACAGCGCTATTATATAGGGCCTACATGGTGATGCCACTTCCGGGGACAGGTACGCACAAGTATGGATTTATTGAGAATCTGGAAACAGCCTAAGCTAGTGCAGGATGGATGTTTAATTCGACTCCAAATGTTTAACTATTGTACGTAGATCAAACATGGCGTTCTTAATATGGTGTAGTTATAAGTATTCGTAGCAGGCCAACAAATTGTCTTTGGTTTTCCTTCGGAATGCGTTTTTTTTAATTGTGTGTTGTGCTCACTCATCGCTGAGACGTTGAAAAACCTCCAAACGTAGCAAATTTTCTACGAGAAAAATATAATTAACTTTACTAGCAACTTTTCATTTGTTATAGATAGATGAATTATCTTTGTTAGCATACAGATTTGGAAAGTAGCATTCTTAACCTGCCCGATGCGACTTGGCTGTGATTGCAGTTGCAGTACGTGATTCGAAGTGTGCGTGTTCAAGAACGTTTACTTAAGTTAATTTGAGTAAATTTCTTTCAATGTTTACACATCCTAGTACCAAAAATGAACGAAAAATGCAAAAGTTACTTAGACGTCATTAAATTATAAAGAAAATATCAGCGAACTGAAAACACAATGACAATGGTTTTAAACAAATATGAAGTGAAATTTTTGTTTTATTATGTCGTAAGTCCGATTTATTTTATTATTTAAAAAATTAATATAAGAGATTTCCCTATTAAAATCTAAGCAGGCATATTTAGGAAGTGCTCCAACCCCATAGGATTAACTCGCAGTGCAACAAAAATGATATTAAAATATAAAACAATACGACTTTTCTAGATAGAATCTACTCTTTAGCTCATAAGCCTACAATCATTATTCAGCATTTATTTTTTGTTTTAATGGAATAAGTTATGATATAATGTTATTCACTACACTGTAAAAAACATTTGAGGTAAAATTCCCTTTCATGTAAGGCAAGCTAGTTACTTCTACATGTTAGGTAAAATTTTATTACCTGTCAAATGTGGAGAAAATTTACATTACAAGTAAGGTACTATTCCCTAATTGTACGGGAAAAGTACCTGACAAAAGTGGAGGAAAATTCCATATAAGTTAGGTAATTTTAACTTAGTTGTATAATGAAATTACGTAAATAATACACTGGGTTTTAGTACTGTTAATTTTTTAAATCCCTTATACCATGGACGTCTATCACAATAGGCCGATGGGCTATCGATTACACCACGACGATTACGTCAAGTAAGTGCGTGTTAAAGAATTATTTCTTCCACCCGTCCTCCCACTTAGCTGTTTAGACAATCCTGAAGAGATGCACGCGTCGTTATGTAATCTTACCATTCATTTATGTGATTTTCCACCGCTATGTACGTGAATTGTGCTCCAGAGTGCGGTATTTATAACTTACATACAAAAAACCATGTTGGACAGTTTTAAAATTAATTTTTAGATAGAAAATATATATTATAGAATTATCAAATAATCACAAATTTACTAGGAGATCCACACGTCGTAAGATAATTTTCCTAACCATTTATAGGACTTTTCACTGCCATGTACGTGAATTTTACTCCTGAGTGCGGTAATTTTATCTTACACGTAAGGAAAACTTGTTTCCCCCACAAGTTTTCGAATATTACCTTACACTTGTCAGGTATTTTTACCATTTTTTTTTAACAGTGTAGGTCTAGCAAACTTCTTCACCAAGAGTAAAATAATTTTTCCCAAATTCACATGGAAAATGAAGTTTCCCACCCAAATTTTTTCCGGTGGCTAAATTCCATTCCCGCACACCTCTAATACGTATGCAAAGTAATAGAACTATTTTATAATGAAAAGCAATGTTTAGATACACAATTTGAACAAAAAGTACAAAACAGAACTACTCTGGTGTAAAAACATATGCACTGCAATAAATCATTCTGTTGTGTATGTTACATACTTCCCTTAAATCAATTTTATTTTCTTATTTTGTATTTTGCATTATGTCAAAAAAGTATGCTGATATGATGAAAAATGACTTTAACAAATATCTTATAATAGGCTAGATATGCTACTTTTAAATATTCCTTAAGCATGGATTGATATTCAGTTTGTTTTTTTAGATTTATTTAGTATGAAAGGCAATATGAGTACTAACATGGTAAAAACTATGACACATTTTTAAGTAAATCAGTGGAAAATATTTATTTTCATCTTACTTTTACCTAACATGTAAAAATGTATGTAATTAGTTATTAAATTTTAAAAATTAATTATTATTGCAATGTGTACTTGTCAACAAAATTCTATTATTTTATATTCGATTTAATATTCAATTCGAATTTACGAATATTAAATAAAAATTAGCTTCGAATGAAAATGTCCAGCAATACCCACCTCTAATTGTTTATTTAACTTAATTTGCATACACTATGTATACATTTACGTTCTGTGAAGTGTCATTTCAGACTTTTAAGACACTGATTTTGCATATGAAAATTTGTTACAGCAAGTCTCAATTTTGTAAATTTCCGTGTGGCCAACAGGGTTGTGCTAAAACATTCCAAAATGTACACATCTCCAGGAAACATTTGGAGAGAAGTCACAACAGCTTGGGAATTGCTGGTCCTCAACTGCCAAGTAGGGCCTGTGAAACTTCATCAGTTGATTTTGTCTCAGTTACACATGTTAATGTAGCTGCAGATGGAGAATACTCTGATAATCCTGTAGTTAATGTTGTCAATAACTTTCACGTGTTTGCTGCTCTTTTGTGGCTAAACTGTACAGTAATACAGCTTTAACACGAAATATTGTGCAGCAAGTGATTGATGAAGTAGAGATAGAGAATCTTTTCGGAATTGGAATGTCATACCTAAAATAAAAATTGGATGAAGTTTTGTCTGGCCAACATGAGGAATCTGTAACTGAGATTACATCTCTGATCATTTCATTGAAAAATCCATTTCATCATTTACGCACTGAGCATAATAGGAATATATTTTTTCAAGAATCTGGATGTTTTCTCAAGTCGCGATCATTTCATATAGGAGAATTTTTTCCAACGGAAGTACTGCTACACAAGTGCTAGAATCTAAACCATGTGATGGTCAGTATGTGCCAGTGAAAAAAGTTCTTATTGTTTTTGGAATTATCAGGTGTTTTGAAAATCTGTTTTGAAAACATACATCATTTCATGCAGACTGACAAATCTCCAACTTCCTCCATTCAAAATTTGTAGTTGAAGAAAATGAGGAATCACCAGAGTAGGATATAATGCCATTACATCCGTATTTTCAAAATTTCTAAATTGATAACCCATTTAGTTTCACCTGCTAGAGTACACAAACTTGGAGCTCTGTATTATACTATTCCAGCTTTGCCAAGAAAATATGTATATTGGATGACACTTATCTTGCCATTCTCTTTTATTCTTCTAATAGAGTGATGTTTGGAAATGAATCAGGTTTTTATATTATAAATTGACTCGTAGATTTGGAAACATATGGTATTTTGGTGAACACTGTGAATGGTGTGAGAACTATCAAGTTTTGCGTTGCATTGCTTATCGGTGAAACCTTGGGTTTGCATTCATCACTCTAATGTGAAAATGGCGCCATTTATCAGTGAAATATATTACATCACTTATTCAATCAGCGAAATTTTTCCACTGAAACAAACACTATTTTTTTCACTGATTTTAAGTGGAGCCCTTGTCAATGCGAATCAGTGGTTTTCCACTGATTTGAATTTAGAGTGCAGTTCTAGGCTTCGTTGAATGTCGTTCTGCAACTTACTTCTTTAGGTTTCGCAAAGTAGACAAGCGAACTGCACATGCACAAATCCAAGAAGACAAGTCACTAATTAGAGATAGGGACAATTATTACACAGATTTTATTATGTATGACTCTTCAAAGACTGAAATAAAACAAACTCCATATGGAATAAGTTGCCTGGTTACCATCTGACTGAGACAGTTTGTATGCAGATATGGCATGGCATGCATCACTAGATTCCTGGTGAATTTGGCAAATTTTGACGTAAATACTCTAAAGACCAGAGTAAATATGTTTGACTATGGTATAGGTGAACATTACAACACGTCACCTGCTATTTATGCCGATCACTTGAAGAATGGGAAGCTTATTACGTCGGCATGTGAAATAATCTCTATTATTTTATTTTTTAGGTTTACGGTTAAAGATTTGTTTCCAGAAGCAGATGCAGTGTGGGAGTTCAACTTTCGTTTAAGGGAGATGTTCGATATTGTGACCAGTCACGAAATAAACAGAGAAATGATTATTCCTCTGAAAACCTTGATCACTGAACATTCTATGTTGTATCGACAGCTTTTTAAAGAAAATATCAAACCTAATTATAACTTAATGCTTCATTGCCTTCTCATAATGAAGTCTGTGGGCCCACTTGTAAATGTATGGCGAATGAGATATGAAGCAAGGCATCGATTGTTCAAAACCTTTGATCTTTATATTTGTTCTCTTCATAACATTATATATTATACGGCGTTTAAGAATCAAATGCAGCTCTGCTATAGATTATTTACTGTAAAGAAATTTGACATTTATTCTGTTATTGGCACAGGTAAAGTAATTTCAACATTTACATTGAATCGTTGCGACAATGTTAAAGATGGGTTACTACCGCAATTAGAAATAAACTGTTACCAAACATCATGGTTGTGTGAGAAGGGAACTAAGTATATATTTAAAAAAAAATGTAGTGTTTCTTGATTTAAGTAATGACATGCCTCATTTTGGCGTCATTAAACATATTTTAGTCGATAAAAAGTTTATTTTTCTTCTGGTTATTGTGCTGGAAACTAAAGACTGGTACTAACATATCCATTTCTCTTAAGTTAAATTCTCAAAATTATGGAAATATATGTATAGCCAGCATTTATGACTTATAATTTGTCTCCATTTAGGGGAAGTCTAAGAAAAATTCTCCAAAAGTTTGAGTGAAGTTAGTAAAACTTAAACAAATTTTAACCTTGTCTTAAAAATACTGTGGCAAAGCATGACAAGTCTTATTGTAAATGTTTCCACAAAAAGGTTCTAGGTAATTTATGAAACTAAAATTTCTGTTCCACAATTTTGAAATGGTGAAAATTCCCATATTGAGGTTTGTGTACAAATGTGACATTTGAGAAATAAATGCAACCAAATTTCTACACTTTTAGTACCTGAACTGATTGAAAAGAAAGATAAAATTTTTGTAAATGTAAAAACCTTTGCTGGAAAGAAATTAATGTATTTATACTCAAATTTTTAAAAAGGGGCAAATGCTAAAGAAAAGGATCTGTGGTATTATCATGCGCTGGTTTGCTATTTGCCCATCCTTATGTTGTGTATTTTGTACTGATACTTATTGAAAACATAGTAAATGAAAATTATTACATAATTCATACGTTTCTGTGTGGTAATTGTAGTTTACCTTTGGTTTATTTGTTTCTGAGACCCTCTGAATGGAATTTTTCTTTTCAACTTTTGCTATGTTCATTGTTTGGGTAGTTTGTAGCCCAATTTGCTGAGTCCTTGGTGTTAAGGGCATAGCTACTGATTTTTATTAAATTAGGGTTTATGTGACTAAACCAAGCACCGCCATATTCTCTATACACCGTGTGTCTAACTTCTCATTACACAATGTAAGGTCTTGCAGTGGGGACCAAGATGATTACATTTTGCATAGGAACTTAGGAGCGGAAACGTACCGTTCCCCCACGACAAACAACTCGACTTTTACAGTTCTTTTTATGTCTCTTCAGCTTATCGCGTCGTTTGAACAGACACTTGCACTTTATGCATTACTGCATAGCACAGGAAGGTGCCTTTATAGAAGAAGGTCTGTCATGCATCCTTGCACTTTAGCTCTAGGCAAATATCTTGTGACAGTAACAGCAGTGAATTCTTGGTCAATTCGCCGATGGTGGTGATGCTGCAGCAGGTGGCCCATTCAAAGTATTCGTTAGCAATTGTGCAAAACTCAGTTGTTGATGGAACAGCGACATTTGCCTCCATAATATAATACATTTGCTTATGCAAGCTGAGACGAAGTGTCTTTCACGACTACTACTGACAATCTAAGCTTCCTATCTGAACCTGGCAACTTATATACTCGCAAGCAGGCACCTTAACTATAAATTTAATGTTCCACCAACTATAACTCTAGCATACCTCGACCATTTGTACACACAGACCAAACAAATCAAGTATACGGTCCATACCAGTGACTCAATCAAATTATTCTCATACCATCCACCATGCCGACTGACACCAGTCAAAACACACTGACAACATATACCAAACATTTTAACTCAAGTATATCTTATCACTACAGAACTCACCGACATAAACATACTGTCCATGCCATTCGACATACATCAACAATCGCAAGACATGTATACTGGAAAACATATCATCCAACATACCATCCATGTTAACCCATGCATACCAAGCAAATTTATAGTCCAGACCAACCCATGCTGCAAACATTCTTACTATCTGTCAAACCATCATTATTGACTGATACAAGACTCACCAACATACTATCACCTATAATCAAAAAACGTTCAATTCAGTCATACCACCCACCACCACCACTGTACCACCACCACCACTACCACTCCTAACGACCCCTAAATAAATTCTTAATAACCCATAAAGTTCCATAATGACCCATAATTGACACCTAAATTATCCAATATGACCCCTAAATGACTCTTAACTGACCACTGATTGTCCCATAATGCCCCTATAATACCCATATGGACCCATAAATGACTCCTAAATTACCAACATACACTGCACACTATAACTCAAGCACACATCAAACATTCAGCCAACATAAGCCTCACCAAAATTTTCCTAACCCCAAACCATCAGTTCTACCAACCTTCATCAAACTAAATATACTCACCCCTCATACTAGATTTCAAGCATGCCTTAGCCCACACTCACTGTAATATACCAAAATTCGTAACTACAATATGTCTGTCAAAGCATCATTACCACCAGGCACAAGCCTAATATCATTTCACCCATCAATTAAACCACCTGATTATACCAATCATCACCAAAATAAATATACTCATACCATCCACCAGAATGCAAGCATACTTAAGCCCCCATTAGCCTTACCAATAAAATCGCAAGTCCAAAATGCTTGCCATAGTATCAGGCACCAGACAAAATATCTTACCAGATAATAATATACCAACAATAACCCCACTATACTTCAGTCATGCCACACAGTTCACATTGTAATTATACGACATAACAACTACTCATTTCATACCACCTTATGTCATACATTTAACACACCAACTAAAACATACTAGGCAACAACCTCTCCAGCATATCAGATATTAATTAAATCACTCTATCAGACGACAAATCAGTTAATTATGCCCGCCATCCATACTAACAGCCACTCCAACAAAACCTATCAAGTAACATACCTCCAATATACTTAACAGCCATACTGTTAACACATTAGTACTGAGTACCAATATATATATATATATATATATACTACCTTTCACCATTACATTACTTTGGGTCACCCAAAGCATTTTCAAAAATCATAAAACTCAGAATACAAATACTATACCATCTGAATATATCAATGAATATCCACAGCAGATAGCCATACCAAACAAAACATAAAATCCAAAAAATATAATTCGCTCTAAAGCAAGCATACCTCAGTCATGCTTAACGATGCAGACCATATCAACCAATATACCTCAGACTTGCTGATCAATGATAAGAGTTAACTATATTGACTACCATTTTAGCCCATCTAACTTCACCAGTTACACATAAAATTAAGCAATACCAGCAGTCAAGACAATCAAATAATCCAATCATGAGTTCCAATCATGCTATCATCAGATCAGTACTAATAATTTCACCTTCTATGACATCCATACAGTTTTAATTTCCAGATTCCATCCAATCATACTAACAAATCAAACCAGTTAACCATTCTGCTCCTCTCATAGTGACTAAACTTCTTATCAAACCATTCCACTTTTACATACTAATTACACAATTAAACCATTGTCCCCACACCATCGAAGCTACAAATTTGTCGTACTGCCAAAACAGCCGAACATCTGTTTAGGTAATAACAAACAACATAATAGTTATACCAGCCATACAAGCAAACTAACTGTACAACCAAGTTGTACAGCTCCAGCCATTAAAAATTAACGAAACCATTCAGGCAGCCCACACCGCCACAAACTACAATCATGTTACTCCATCAATTTTTAACATTCCAAGAGACAACGAACCATGACGACATAGTCAGAGAACATACCAACCTAACATATTACCAAGGCAATCTGCTTATAAAAACCATGCAGAGAGGTCATACAGTACAAACATTCTAAAGCACCCCTACCAAAGATGAGCCTACATAAAATTCATATTATTAATAGATTTACCAAAATAATATTCAAGCCATACATTTCGAACTTCTATACTTACCATCACACCTGTCATCATACCACCTGCTGTCCTATTTAACAGCCACAAAGGCATGTCACACTCAGAGACAAAGCTATTCCATCGAAAAAAAATTGCAACCTACCATCAAACAATACTACTACAATGGCCCAATCACACATTTCAGACATCGCTACTGCCGTACTTGTAGGCCATACAAGCAAGACAAACTACTAAACCAGTCAACCAATGAATATAACCAGTCATCATATATAATAGTTAAAAAAAAGAGACCGCACTAACATCTCCAGAAATTTTCTAGAAATGTTAGATCTCTCGAGCGGTAGACGAGAGTTCGACCAGCCAACTTGCAAATGTGATGAAGGCGAAGGGCAGTGGTGGGTGAGACTAGTTCCAACATTTTGCTAGGAGAGGTGCGTGTCGACGACAAGAAATTTGTTCCCCACCACCCGACCAGATCTCATTTACCGAATATGAGATCCTGCGAGAGTATTCATACTACCTTTGCGAATAGCAAACATACTGTTCGCTATAGAGCATATCTACCAAGATATCGCATTACATAAACATACATAGGTCTCGTCCATCGCACACAACCCTATGCAAACGTCTCAACAGGCGAATGAGTGTCAATGAAAGTTTTTGGAACGACTCACATGAACCAACCTTTATAAACTAAAAAGTAAATATATGTCATTATTCTTTCCACACACACACACATAGACATACACAGATTGAAGTTAATACTTAAACATTCTCTCTTTGCTTTCATTATGGTTTATCTAAGCAACACCAACCAATATTTATTCATTTCATGAACGGAGTGACATACGAGGGAAGAAAATATCATATATAAAATCAAGCCATGGGTAATTAAACAGATAGTAAAGGTTATAACCTTTACTATCTGTAGTACATATAGTACAGATAGTACTATCTGTACATCAATTAAAAAATATGTATTTTTGCAAACAACTTTTAAAAAAGGTATATCCATATACATAATACATATAAAAATTAAACAACATATATACCTTAGTCGTTTATCAGACAAAGGCGATTACTATATTTATATGCATATCCGGAAGGATGTAGGTTAGAACATTCTACCAGCCTTTACCTATACACACCCAAGATATTCCAATACTAGAAAACATTCGCTATAAGTATTCCATTTCATCTCTCCTATAGTTAAGCATGTTGAACTCTGCTCGCCAACACGTTTCCACAATAGGCATTTGCTATAAGAAATATTTATGTTAGAGCTATCTCAACTCCTACACAATACTCACATATAAACTTCATTATAAAATCCATGATATATTGCAATTGTTTGAAGTATTGAGTTATTTTCAGAATTATGTACAATTTTTTTTGTATGCAAGCCAATATGTCGATGCTTCATTTATAGAAACGGATACCACACATATATCACAATGCTATTATTAAGGAAATATATCAACCAGCTTTCCCCCAATGCCAAATGTTATTTAATGTCATATCAAACAAATATTTTGTCTAAACGTCCATGTACCCATCGAATATTGTTTAAAATGTCTCGTAATATTTTGATGTTGTATCATAGCCGCTGCTAAAATAGATCAAATTTACATTTCTACATATTATTTCAGACAAAATATTCTAACTTTTAATATCCTAAAATACTTCAACACTACGTACAATCCATTCCATTCATTACATCATATCGGTTATACCAAACACTTCCCTTCATACCATCCAGGATAACAAAGCATTTATATAAGCAGTACTATGAAATAGTCCAGCGAATTTCTCTCATAAAACATTTGAACATGTAACAACAAAACACACACGTATGTACAAATAATACCAACACCAAACAGTTTACCATTGTCAACGATCCAAATTTAACAAACTCTCATTCAAATAGGCCATATCACCAAACCAGCAATTTAAAATGTTCCAGCAGTAAAAACATTATAACCATCCATTCGCAACTTCCTTACCATCAAACATCACCAGCAAAACTAACATACCATACAGACAAAATATATTAACTATCGAACTATGCATTACAAATAGTATTACCAACACAGAATATGAACAGTGTAGTCAACGAGATGGTACCTAACACTTATACTATCAGAACATTCCTATCAAACACTCATGTGCGATATAGTAAAACTAAATCCTTGAGAACTATATCATACAAGACTTGTTCTTCTAGGAAATCACATACCATTTCGATATTATCGTAGATGTGTCAGTACTACTTTCAAACATTCACTCTATACTCGCCATTAGATATTACTAAAAGATTTAAAATAAAACACCAGTGTTATTTTTTCCCATATATTACTAGGATAAAATGTAAATTTTATTATAAAAGGAATACAATCAATTGTCTTCCATACACATTAACTTTATTTAACACACTTTCACACACATACATGGTATTACTGTCATATACTTAATTATATTCTCCATTCAACAAAAATATTTATGCTTTACTCTAAATTTATAGTACAAATTCTGTTGTGAGCAGTCAAGATAGCTCTATTCGCATACACAACACAGCAATTAACACTTGGATATATCTTGTATGACGTGATAAACATACAATTACTAGCTTAATGGTGTCTGGTGCTAGATCTAGTCGCGAATGACTAGCTGCAATCTTGCACTCGCTTCTAGATGAACGACGAACATTGCCTTTAGGGCGCTTGTCCACGACAAGAATTTTCGTAGTCCGCCGTTCTGGCGGAACTGCCGGTTCGGTAGTGACTCATTATTTCGTATGAGAGCTTGTCCACGAGCCGTCATGGCGTTTCTACCGTTTCGGCTGCCATGAGCAGCACCGGATTCCCCCTGTAGAGCCGGCAGGCAAGCGGCGCGCCGTGTGCACGTTCAGCCATGTGGTGACATGTGTGCTTGTCCACGATTCGGCAAACTCACTGTCAATGGCCGGATAGTGCTTGCTGAGTGCAGTGCATTGTTCATTGTCAAAATGAGTGCAGAATTATTTATGTATTGTGATATACTGATTACACTGATTCAGGAACGGCCAGTTCTGTGGGGCAAGATTACAGAAGAGTATAAAAACATGCAGTTGACTTTGGATACTTGGAAGGAAGATTGCAGCCTCCTGAAAGAAGATTTTGAAACAGTCCCAGATGCAGAAAGAAACGAAATAGGTAACCAAGAGGTACATGCAAATATATATTGTGTTTATTAGCCTATTTTACAGACAAAATGACAACACAAAATTAAAAATAATATTATGTATTATAATTTTTTTTGCAATAATAAGGTTATCACCGCGTTATTTTCTTGAAGGGGAGAGCTTTAAATAGTGGTTTCTTTACAGGTTTAAGATCACAATAACACTAACATTGCCCACAGAAGCGTAAGAAACTCTACATCGTTTTCGATATTTTGACAAAATACAATTCAAAGGAATTACCACCGAAAGGCTGGAACATAAGTTGATAAACACCCTGAATTGTTCTGCATTTTGAGTTATCAAAATCAGGTAGTGTACACTATTATTCCCATCCAAAATATGCACCACAAAAGTAGTTCTTGTAAATACAAATACAGGAAAGTAAGGCGACTGAGTTGATTTTCGGGTGTTCTAGCACTGAAAACATCCTGGAACGCATTACACTTAATTTATCATATTAAGTTGTCACTATTTGACGCTGCATTCCAAAAATCTGTCCTGCCACTGAATTTTTCCACGTCCTGAAACGTAGTAGTTAGCAATACTATTTCTAATACCGTTTGCTCCCAAACTACCTCGCATTACTTGTGAACGAGGGAGTGTGGAAAGTTCTGAGTTCCCATCCATGACTGTGTCGACGAAAATAGTACTGAGTCCCTCTTCTTTATGGATGAAGATTTGAAGAATAAAGCATACCTTCATTATGTCGACTGCGAGGTCTGTAGAAACATTTAATGGTGGGTGAATAATTCTCCATTTATTGCTCATTATACCGAAAGCATACTCAACGAAACATCTTGCTCGTAAGCGGTAATTAAAAACTCGCTTCACGTGATCAAGCTCTCGGCCACCATAGGGACAAGGAAAATTAGTGTGCAATGCAAAAGCTTCGTCACCTACGAAAACACAAGAAAGTTCCTCTTCAATATCTGGTAGTGGTTTTAGTGATGGTATGTTCAGTGTTTTGTCCTACACCTTTTTCCAAAAAGAAATTTCTTTAAACACACTTGATTCGCAATCCTTGCCATAAGCATCGACACCATCATAGATAAAATCATAAATTCTGTCAACAACTGCCATTAGAACCAATGAGTAGTAACCTTTGTAGTCATAGAACATTGATCCACTGTCCTGTGGCTTAATGATTCTGATGTGCTTGCCGTCGATGGCCCCAACACAATTCGGGGAATTTTCCATAACGTCGAACTGATGTGCTATATCCATCCATTTACATTGAAAGATGTATAAGTGTAAAGATGAATGGTTGTTTGATGGATGAATTTGCTGGTTATTTCATTAATGTGTGATTATCCTTCGTATAACACTGCATCAATCATATTGCTTTTTACATATTCATACTCAACAGACCTATAGTTACATAGTTGAAATAGATAACATTTCCTAATTGTTCTGTTGTGAAACCAGTACATGTGCTTGCTTCATGAAAGAACTGATATAATTACGCCAACGACCGTGACAGAGGGCGGATCGTCACGAGTGGAATCATCTACTACGACCGTGTACTCTGCTAAAGATGGCATCAATGGTTGAAGAGTGAGTGAGTGAAGAGATTTGGGTGGCTCTTAACAGCGAGGTCTTGATAGCTTGTGAAATTGATTGAAGTGAATATGGAGCGACGACTGAACGAAGGGGGCGGGGGAAACGGGTGATCTCCGAGAAAACCCACCGACCAACGGCATCGTCCGGCATGATTCCCACTTGCAAAAATTTGGTGACCCTGCCGGGAATTGAACCCGGTTCGTCTTGGTGGGAGGCGATCGTACTAATCGCTCAGCCACCTTGGCTTCTATTCGTTGAAAATTTACCATCTGTAACACAAATAGCATCGACGAAAGCAAGGGTTTATGAATAGTCGCTACAAGCATTATGGTATCAAAATTGTTATTGTGGAAATTCCTTTTTGCCAAAGTTGAATGAGCGCCAACATGAAATTAGTTCCTTGTTCAGTCTAGCGTGCAAGTCATTCTACTGCGATAAGTGCGATGATGTGTTTACCTGCAGTGATAACCTGTATAGGCATAAGAAGAAGTGTAAAGGCAATGTTCGTCGTTCATCGAGAAACGAAAGCAAGTATTGCAGCTAGATATTCGCGACTGGCTTTAGCATCAGACAACATGAAGCTATTAAATGTACATATGTTCAGTACTTCATACAAGATATATCCATGTGGTAATTTTCGTGGTGTGTATGAAGATGCTCACAACAGAGTTTTTACAATAAATTTAGAGTAAAGCATAAATATTTTTTTTGACTGGAATATTATTCTGAGTGTGTGTAAATAATAGTATGTATTTTTATAAGTATTGGAAATAAAAATAAAGTGTATTGAAGACAATAGTTTTTATTAATTTTATCATCTAATATACATTTTATACTAACAATGAATGGAAAAAATGACATGGGTGTATTTATTATAAGTCTTTTAGTAATAATTAATATCGAGTATAGAGTGAATGTTTGAAAGTAGTACTGAGTTCTGAACACCTGCGATATCGAAATGGTGTGCGATTTACTATAAGAAAGAGTTTTGTATGAAATAGTTCTCAAGGATTTAGTTTTAACATCTTTCACTGGAGTGTTTCATATGAATGTGCTGATGGTATGAGTGTTGGGTACCATCTGGTTAACTAATCTGTTCATATTGTGGGTTGGTAATGCTATTTGTAATGCATGGTTCGATGGTTAAATTATCTTGTCTGTATGATATGTTAGTTTTACTGGTAATATTATTTGGTAAAGTAGTTGCAAATGGATGGCTATCATTTTTTTCTTCTGGAACATTTTGAATTGATGGTTTGGTAATATGGTCTATTGGAATGAGTTATCGTTAAGTTTGGATCATTGGCAATGTTAAACTGTATGGGTGTTGGTATTATTTGTATGTGTGTGTGTTTTGCTATTACATAATGAAATGTTTTATCAGAGAAATTCGCTGGACTATTTTATAGGAATGCTTATATGATTGCTTTTTTGTACGGGATGGTATAAAGGGAAGAGTTTGTTATGACCGATATGATGTAATGGAACGTATTGTAGTTGTAGGCTGTTCACAGTGAAGTGAACAATTTTTTAGCCCTCCCACAACTTATTAATCACTAATAAATATATCTTAATGCAGCCTCAGACATTAAGTTTTGAGGGTGGTGAAATGTACACAGTGTATTTATTTGTCACATAGCAATGTTTATATTAAAAAGCAGCAGGAAGATGTAAATTGGTTGAAAGGTAAAATTTAAGAATATTTTAAATAGTGCTCACTTTACCGTGAACAGCTTCTAGTGTTAAGGTATTTAGGGATATTGCAAGTTAAAATAATTTGTCTGAAAGAATATGTAGAAATTGATGTTTGGTCGGGTTTATAGCAGCGACTATGGTATGCTATCAACATATTATGAGATATTTTAAACATATATTTTTAATAGGTATATGGAGGATTGGTTTATATGTTTGTTTGATGTGACATTAAATTATAATTGGGTATTTGGGGAAAGCTGGTCTACATATTTAATTAATAATAATATTGGTTAGAAAGTGAGGTCTCCATTTCTGTATATGAAGCATTGACATACCAGGATGTGTAAAAAAAAATTATTATAAATAAATCTGAAAATGAAATGAATACAACAAACAATTGCAATATAACATGGATTTTAAAATTAAGTTTATAAGTGAGTTGTGTGTAGGAGTTCAGATGGCTCTACCATAACTATTTCGTATAGTGAATGCTCTTTAGTAAATAGAATATGCTGGTACTGTGGTAACATGTTTGAGAAGAGCGTTCAAAATGATTAGCTATAGGAGAGAATAAACAGAATACTTATAGCGAATGTTTTCTAGTAAATGGAATATATTTTATGTGTAAAGGTATGGGTTAGTAGAATGTTCGAACCTACTGCCTTCCGAATATGTGTATAAATATATTATTCGCCTTTGTGTGATAACGACTAAGGTAATATGTTGTTTATTTCTTGTATATAAGATGTACATGGATATAATTTTCTTTTAAATATTTTGCATTGATATTAATTGAAAAAGAAATACATTATAACCTTTAAGATCTGTTTAGTTACCCATGGCTGGATATCAGATATTATATTCTATTCCCTCGTATGTTACTGCATTCACGAAAGTTATTCATGGTTGGTGGGTTTAGATAAACCATGATGAAGGTTTAGGTATTTACTTCATTCTGTGTGTGTGTGTGTGTGCGCGCGCTCGCGCGCGCGCGCGTGTGTGTGTGTGTGTGTGTGTGTGTGTGTGTGTGGAAAGTATAGTAAGAATGTATATTTACCTTTTACCTTAGAAATGTTGGTTCATATGTGTCGTTGCCAAAGCGATCAGTTAAGTCATTCGCAGTTTGTGATGTTTGCATTGTGCTGTATGTGATGGACGAGATCAATGTATGTTTTATGTAATGCGATAGCTTGTTAGATATGTTCTGTAGCGAAAGGTAAATTTGTTATTCGCAAGGGTTGTATGGATGCACTCGCAGTCTGTCATATTAGGTGAATATGATCTGGTCTGGTGGTGAGGAACAAATATCTTGTTGACACACACCTCCCCTAGCAGCAGTGTTGGACCTAGTCCCGCCCTGCCCTGCCCTTCTCCTTCATCGCCTTTGCAAGTTGGCTGGTCGTACTCTCGTCTACCATTACAGAGATCTAAACTCTCGAGAGATTTGCTAGAGATGTACGTTCTCTCTTGTTTTAAACTATTCTATATTATGTCCTGGGTATGTTCAATGGTTGACTGGTTTGGTGGTGTGTCTTGATGTATGTTAGTAGCGATGTCTGAAATGTGTAATTGGGTCATTATAGTATTCTGGATTGATGGTAGTGGGGAGTTATTTTTAACGGAATAGCTTTGCTCTGAGAGTGACATACCTGTATGGTTGTTAAACAGGAGTGTAGGAGTTATGATGACAGGTGTAATGGTTAGTAAATATGGTCGAAATGAATGCCTTGAATATAATTTTTGTTAGTCAATATGTATTTTATGTAGGCTCATCATTTGTAGAGGTGCTTTAGATTGTGTGTACTGCATGACCACTCTGCGCGGTTGTTATAGGTAGCTGGTTTTGGTGATATGTTTGGTTGGCATGGTCTCTTGACATGTCGTCATTGTTGGTTACCTCTTGGAATGGTTTAAATTGATAGAGTTCTATGATGATAATGTCTACCGGTGTGGGATGTCTGTGTGGTTTGGTTCAGTTTTTATGGTCGGTACATCTCGATGGTATAACATATTGGTATGACTTTGTTGAACACTTAGTTAGCTTGTATGGCTGGTATACCCATTATGTTGATTAGCATGAATGGATAACATATACGGTTGTTTTGCAAAATTACAAAAGTATAACTTCGAAAGTGTGTTTCGAATGGTTAAATTATGTCATTAGTTTGTAAGAGCGGAATGATTTGATGAGATGTTATTTAGTGTGAGAGGGGCAGAACGCTTAGCTGGTATGGTATGTTAATATGATTGGGTGGTATCTAAGAATTACTACTGAATTTATGTCATAGATAATAAAATTATTAGCATTGATCTTAATATAGCATGATTCTATGTTATGATTGGAATATTTGAATGGTTTGGCTGCTGATATGGCATGTATATATGTGTAATTGGCGAATTTGGATGGGCTGAAATGTTAGTCAATATAGTTGACTGTTATGATTGATCAGTAACTCTGAGGTTGATCAGCAACTGGTCGGTATTGTTAATAGCATGACTGATGTATGCATGTGTTAAAGCGAATTATATGGCTTGGGAGGTATGTTTTGGTTGATATGGCTATCTGCTGTGGGGGTTTATATTCAGATAGTATATTATGTTGCCATGATGGGTTGTATGACTTTCGTAGTCGCATGGCTGTAGTAAGCAAATGTCATTGTGAAAGGTATTAAATGAATATATTTATTATTCAGTATCAATGTTTTATCGATATGGTTAAGTATTTTGGAGGTATATTACCTGATATGTTTTGTTGAGCATTTTTTAGCCTGAATTGCTGACATTACTAATTTACTTGTAGGCTGATAGAATGATTTATATTAATGTCTGGTATGCTGGAGTGGTTGTTGCCTAGTATGTTTTGTTTGGTGGGTTTAATGGATGGTGTGGGGTGGCATGAAATGAGTAGTTGTTATCTTGAATAATTACAATGCGATCTGTGTGGCATGACTGAAGTATGCTGGGTTTATGGTTGGTATAGTACCCTTTACTATTGGTCTGCAGGTTTACTCATATTTTTTTGCATGTCTAAGGTGTGGTGGTCAGCATTTTTATTTGTATAGTTGTTTTATAGGGTGATTTATATTAATTTGTGGTATGGTATTTTGTTTAGTGTCTGATGCTATGACAAACATGTTAAACTTACGATTGTTTTAGTAAGACTAGTGTGGGCTGTGGTATGGTTGAATTATAGTGGACGGTATGAGTATATTTAGTTTGGTGATGGTTGGTACAATCAAGTGGTTTATTTGATGGGTGGTGTGATATTTGTCTGGTGCCTGATGGTAATGATGCTATGACAGACATGTCTGAGTTACTATTTTTGGTATATTTTATTGGGTGTGTGCTGAGGTATACTTTGAGTCTAGTATGAGTGGTGAGTATATTTAGTCTGGTGATGGTTAGTATAATCAGGTGGTTAATTTGATGGGTCGTGTGATATTTGACTTATGCCTGATGGTGATGATGCTATGATAGACACGTCGGAAGTACATGTTTTGGTATATTTTAGTGGGTATGAGCTGAGGTATGCTTGAATTCTGGTATGAGTGGTGAGTATATTCAGTCCGATGACTGTTGGTAGAGCAGATGGTATGTGGTAGGAAAATTTTGGAAAGGCTTGTGTTAGCTGAATGCTTTAAATATGCTTGAGTTCTAGTATGTGGTGACTGCGAGTCATTCAGGGGTCATTTAGGAGTCATTTATGGGTTATTATGGGTCATTTAGAGATCATTATGGGCCCTTTACAGGTAATTATGGGTCATTTTTGGGTCAATTATTGGTCATTAAGGGTCATTATGGGTAATTTATGTGCCATTTATGGGTCATTTGATGGCCATTATGTGTCATTGGGAGTAATTTAGGCATAATTTATGTGTGATTTAGAGGTCATTAGGAGAGATGGTGCTGGTGGTTTTAGTGGTGGTGATGGCAGTGGTAGTAGCAGGGATGGTGATGGTGATGCTTGTGGTGAGTGGTACGCCTGACTTGAGTTTTTATTTACTTATAGGTGATGTTATGTTGGTTGGCCTGGTATTCGACAGTAATAATTGTTTATAGATGGTAAGAATATTTGTGCTACGGGTTGGTCTGGACTATACATTTGCTTGGTACGTTTGGGTTAACATGGATGGTATGTTGGGTGATATGTTTTAAAATATATTTATCTTGCGATTGTTGTATACCGAATGGTGTGGTCAGTATGTGTGTGCTGGTGAGTCCTGTATTGCTAAGGATTGCTTGAGTTAAAATTGTTTGTTATGGGTGGTCAGAGTATTTTCACTGGTGTCAGTTGGCATGGTGGATTGTATGAGAATAATTTGATTAAGTGACTGTTATGGGCTGTATGTTTGCTTCGTATGGTCTCTATGGGCGAATTGTTGAGGTATGCTAGAGTTATAGTGGGCTAATAGTTGAATTATAACTTAAGGTGCCTGCTTGCGAGTTTATAAGTAGCCAGGTTTCAGTTAGGAAGCTTAATTTAACAGTAGCAGTCGTGAAGGACACTTTGTCTCAGCTCGTGAAAGCAACTGGAACATATTATGGAGGCAAAGGTTGCTATTCCACCAACGTCCGAGTTTATCACAGTGATATTGACTACTTAGGATGGAACACCTGCGGCAGGAGCACCACCATCGACGACTTCGCTGCTCTTACCGTGACAAGATATTTCCCTACAGCCAAAGTGCAAGGAAGCATGAAAGAACTTCTTGTGAGAAGGGATATTCCTGTGCTATGAAGTAATGCATCAAGTGCAAGCGTCTATTAAGACGAGAAGATTAGCTTAAGAGATATTGCGAGAACTGCAAATGTCGAGTTTCAGCAATTATGAATAAATAACCTGTACTAGCTATTGGCGAAACCACTCCGATCGGATTCTACCTAAAACCATCTGCATTCAATAGTAATTTAAATGATTATGCGAGTGGAAATAGGCTCGAAATACATTTGTACAAACCTGGACCACATTAAACAAAGGATCATAAATCAATTAGCAGAAAAATTTGAAGAAGGTCCCTTAAAATACAATGTTTGGCTGGAGTGTAACTACGAAAAGCCTTAGCCTTTGGATGAAACCACCAGTCGCTGAGCATTCAAGACTGCGATTCATGCACTATACAATGTCGGTAGTATCCCAGGGGCTGTAGAGGCCGTGGAAGAATAACTTTGTCGTGAAGAAGAAGAATATATGGGCAAGGGTTCTTTTTGGACGCTTTCAAGCGTAGACTGGCTTGAGCTGCATACAAGCAGATTATGTTCCCTAAGTTTAAAGTGAGCATGCTGGCGTAAAGACACTACATGAATGGCTTGGAAAATTTAAGATTTCTGTTTTATGTTTGAAGGCTAAACTATGTAAATATATATGTTCTAATTAAAACAATTACTTAATTTCTCACTGGTGTTGTACCCTGCCTACTTCCCTCGTATATAATGACTATGATGGTGCTTAGTTAAGTTATTTTAATATACATTAATAAAATGATAGAAGGATTGTTTAGTTTTCAAAAAAATAGCCGAGACAGTGAATAATTAACAATGCATAATATTTAGACTTGAAGAGAGGAGACCAGAAATTAAGTCAAGAGAACTATTTGCTATACTCTTAACACAATTTCAGTACAACATAAAAACATTAGAAATAAAATAAAAACAAAAATTCTTGAATATTTTCTATTCTCTTATCTTAATCCTGTATCGTAAAGAGTCTTTTATAAACATATCACGTTAAGAAAAGCCCATTGAGCAAATATTATTTTAGCTAATTACTACGGTTATAAAGGGCTTAAAGATACATTTCTGGAGCTATAAATGATGCTTGCAAACTGAATTACACGAGACTGTCTGCATCCTAAGAGTTTTTAAATTATATTCGCATATGCATGTAAATATTTATATGCGTACGAGCCCGAGTTCCGAAAAAAGTGCTCTCTGCTGCATAAAAATTTTTATAATAATATATAAAAAGATAATTAAATGTGAGATTAGTCACATATGATTTAGAATCCGGCTGAAAATAAAGAAATTATTATTAATAGGACACATTGTTTGCCTTTAAATAAACAAAAAACGCTCTAAAATATGTTATTCTTTAGCCATATATTCATTTATTGAAAAACATATAACGAAACTTAAAAAAATATGTCTTTATCTATACAACCAAATTCGCCAATTTCGCTTGGACGTTAAATGCTACCATTAAGGACAACTTTTCATGTTGGCACATTGTAGCCTAGTGACTAGCATGTCGGACCCTTAACACAAAGGTCCTGGGTTTAAATCCTGAACATATATGAGAATATTTTCTTTTTTTAATGTTACCAGCTGTTATGGGAAAGTGCGAAAATTTATAAATTACAATTTTGAAACCAATTTTTATATTACAAATATATTTAATATATATTTTACTATATTTTACAAAATATTTTCTTTTACTTTTTTCAAATGATAATTAAAATAAATTTAAATAATATATTTATAATTATTTATAAATATCTCGCTTCATAGATGTCAGATTGACAAGGCTGGCCAGCAGTGCAATTGGTCACTTAAGTTCGCGGGCACTTGTCTCGGAATTCGTCAACACTCGACCCCTCTTCCCCATGCAGCACCTTCCTACACAGGTCGCTGCACTCATGGCCTGACACAGTTGGCATGTCTGACTCACTGACATTGTCAGCACAAGCAAACAAGGCTGGGCGACATCATTTTCGTACAACATTAAATACGACTTTGGATAAAGTAAATATTCATAAAAAATATGATATTTTTAATACCGATTGATATTATTTTTAAAGTATTAATATTGGGATCGTTTTTACAAAATCCTGGCTGGAATGTACTTTACAATAGTTTTTATATACCTTCTCGTGTATGGGCAATTATATCTTTGAACTCATAAATAATTATACACACTGATGATTCGCGCACTCTAGCAGGCGATGAAAAAAACTATGTAGACTGCACGGCGGGGTCGTACAAGTTTGAGTAATTGCTCGAACGAATTGGTCGAACAAAGGTGAGAGACAAGAGAGAAATGGGGAGAGAAAGAAAATATGGAATGAAAGAGAGAACGAAACAACAAAAAAGGGAGGACTCCGAGAAAAGCTATGGCAAGATATAGAGACAAGAGAGGAAGAGATGGAATCAAGAAAGAGAGTAAAAGAAAGGAAATAGAGAAAGAGATGGAATGAGAGTGAGAGAGAAACCAAAGAGAGAAATAAATTGAATGAAAGAGACAAGAGAAAAAGAGAGAAAGAGTGACAACATTGAATGATAAATTATGATAAACGGAGACAGAATGATGGTATGACATCATAATCGTATGCGCCTTGAAAAGACGAGTCTGGTGGTATAGAACACTTATTATTTATGTACTTAAGTTTTTTATTTATAAATATATAATTAATTTTATAAATGTAATTATTTAATTAATTTTATAAATGTAATTATTTAATTAATTTTAAATTTCATCGGTTTCTAAGATATCGCATTGTTTGGTCTAAAATCGATAAAGAGCCACACAAATCACCATAATTGGCTCCTTTTTGCCAATACAGTTCTCATGTGAAGCTGAGTGCATTTGAGTGAAAATCGACACTTTTTTTTAAAGTAGAACGGAAAATCTTTAGTGCGAAAGAGGAAATTTTAAGGTTTTCTGTCCTAAAATGTGCGATTCTGAGAGAATAACCAGAAATTCTGAAGGGAATACGGGAAAAATATAACATGGTGGCCGAGCCACCGAGCCACTGTACCTTCTTGGTGATTTATGCTGATAACCTATCTAAGGGGGCATATTTACCTCCTATTCTAACGAGCCAAAACTCAACAAATATTTCGTATTTCCACACAGTGAAAAGGTTAATTGTTAATAACCACAGCTTATCCAAAAAATTGGAGAAAATACCAGCAAATTGTGTACATTGCCATTATTAATCACACTTAATGTGAATTTAATGTCAACATCGCGTTGTTTGCAGTAATTACCATGAAATGTGATAGTGGGAAGGGCTATGAAGATAAGGAAAATTTGTGGGGTAAAACACGTAAAATTTATGTAAAATATATTTCAGTTTCACGGAGCCCTACATCCCACCCCCTACGCTAGCTTGACATCTCTAGTTACGTTTTGTATTGTAGGTATTAAATTAAAGCAACATAACGACAAACTGCAGTTCTCTTTCGTTACATGAGAAATACGTTATGCTCTAAAAAATATATGCACATTTGGTACACGTAAAGTGCTTTGCAAGGATTGAGAGCTGATCTTAACTACACACAGTTTTTATACTCAGCTTTAAAATTGAAATACAAAGGCTTCATTTTACGAGGTTATCGCTGTTCACTACTTTCCGCCATTTTTACTACGCCAAGTACGTGTAAACTTGTGTTGGTTGGACATTTCTTTAATACAGCAGTAATACAAATGATTTTTTCCTTCCTCTTAATTTTAGTGTAATGCATCTTTTCGATGCGGCAACATTACTTAGAGGATTTGTTAACATTAACACTTCAATAGTATGTTTGCATTACAGGAATATACGGTTTTGTAAATGTTTAATATTCAGTAATTTTGTCACATTATTATTAATGTTACTACTACAAAAACGATTAAAGATATAGTTGAAACAACGTTAGACTTTTTGTGTATAATGTCACGATTGCGTAATAAATATTATGCATTAATTTTTTTAAATATCTTTATAGTCGGATTGATTCAATCACACTTACTCGAAAGTTTAAACATTTTAAATTTTTTTTACGCGTGTGATAAAAATACATACAAAGCCATAATTATAATACTTGGCATAATAATACTACTGTTAGATTTCATTACAATCTGTACGTTATATAAGAATGTATTAGGGTGTGGGCACATACATCGCCATTCACCAGACAGACATCCAGGAGATTGCATAAGCCTATTTTTCCTTGGAATGTAGGCTTAAAATTAAATTTAAAAAAAGATAATTAACCACAGTATATTTTAAATGATCATGGACAAAATAACAAAATTAGTTTCGTATCGGTTTTGGTTCCTGAAATTGGTTATTCTTTTGGGTGAAAACGAACACATGATCCCAATTCTATTACATTTCCAATACATGATAGTAATAATTTTGAACTAAATCAAATTGCTTTTTAAAATATACAAATAATATACATGAAAAACCATTACCCAAACATTTCCCGGGGACTACGAGGTTAGGTCTTGAAAACCCATATTCACCAGACCTAATTACCAAAATAAATATAAATTATTTTCTCATTATCTATGAGAAGTTTTATATGTTTTGTAATAAATATTCGTGTATAAAATATATAATAACAGATGTTTAATAATACACAAATTTTTGCATCAGACCCTTTTAAAATAGAAAAAAATTTACAGTTTTCATTTTCATCAGACCTTTAGCAGAAATTGATATGATAATAGATAATTAAATATACGTGACTAATTAATTAGGTTTTAATCTTTTACACGCATGTCTATAACTATTAACTTCCATAGCAATAAATTATAACAATAAAATAAACATTAGTTTTAATACATATAATGATAAAACTGTTTTTTTAGTATGTATTCTATTCCGTTGAATGAATGTAGATTTCACATAAAACGATCAGGAACGATTAGTGATACATTTCCATAATAACTAAAATAGTTAGTACTGGGATTTAGATATAAAATGGTTTATTTTATTGTTTTAAAAAATGTTATTGTAATTAATTTAATAATTAAATAATTAGTGCAGGTAAAGGCAAATTTTATATTTTTGGAATAAAATGCAATATATTTAAAAACATTATTAATTAAATTAAAGATACAGATTATTCTCAAAATATGCAAATTTTTTGAATTTTTGGTTTCACTTCAGAAATAAATATTCAAATTGTCATTTGTAATAATTTATTGGTAGTATAAATCTGATGTAGTAGGAATAACATTTCAAATAATTGAAACGTTTCTTTAAAATTACCGATTTAGAATCAACAAACTACTCTGAATCAAAAATTTAAAAATTAACATATTTGTTTAGAATTAAAAATATAAACTTTCATTATTAAAATTTTTCAAAAAGGTCATATTCGTACAATTGTAAGACGCTGAATTTAAATGCATAAAAACTCATTGGTTAGTTTAATTCTTTTATAAATATCTTAAGGGTTACCCAACGACTTTTAATATTAATTTTCCAGTTTATGCTGTGAACATATATTTTATATTTATTTATCGAAATATATTATTTAAATTCATGTTATAAAAATATTTTTTGAGGTCACAATATAAGCCATTTTTATTTTGATTGTTTTGTGACATTAATTTAACTGTTTGTATAAAAAAATTTAATTAAATTTAATAGTGAATGTTTTAACTATATCAAAAGTAGGTTTTGCTGAACCAGATACAGATAACTTAATTCATTTATTCGTAGCTGTAAGTCTTATTTTGTTCATTAAATGCATTAAAACAGAAGTATGGAATGGGTGAGAGACGTCACCTGAAATTTAAAAAAAAAGTCATGCCTGTGAAATCTCATACAATACACATTGTATTGCATAATACAAATTGTATTGCATGCAAGATATACTATGGTAAGCACAATAAAAATTTTACAATGTAGTCAAATATTTTAACCCAGTATTGTCATTATTTTATTGTATTTCATATAGTTGGTAAAATTAAAACCACTTACTTAAAAAAACGTAGGCTGAAGTGTCAACTATTATTCAAGTAATTCGCTTACCGAGAGAGGTAGCACAGTGATAAATCTTCGGACCCCTATACGGGAAAGACCTACGTTCAAATCACGTTCCGGTCATCCTGATTTTGGTTATCTGTAGTTTCTCGAAATCACTCGGGGTAAAATCTACGATGGTTCATTAATAATACCATATATGATTTTCTTCCGCATTCCTACTTCTCGAAGTAACTTCCTCTGTACCTAATAGTATTTCCTTTTTGTAATTTTGGAAAAATAGATTGTTATGTATATACGCCATATCTCCAGAATTACTCGACAAAAAAATATTATAAATATAATGTAATCTCTTTCTATTCTTCTATTTGGACAACTTAAAAAATTGTTACTTATATAAGTATTAAAAAATACTAAAATGTTATGACTGTAAGCTCTTGCTAGGAAATTTTATTGCCAGATATATGAGTTCTAATTAGCCATTTAGAGAAAATCAGTACATATAACGTACTGCCAGAGTTCATTTGAAGGCTAAAATAAAAATTAGTTTCATGAAAGCTTCTAACTATATAAAAATATCAAGAAACAAGTATTTGTGTTGTTTCATATATTTTAGGCCTTAATTGCAGTACAACCGTATAAGGTTTATTTTTCAATTTTTAATTTAAGAAGCTGATTTGAATATGTACAAACGTTTTTATATTTTACTATTAAAATATCGGTTTGGCTGTAAAATTTCGCACCCTATCCTTTACGCGAATTCATGCGTGGTGTACATAAAAGACTGCATTAAAATGGTTTCCCGTCTCTCTTTTCTTTGTGTTTTCTCTCGTGCTCTGTGGACTGGAAAAGCTGTGTGAGTGAATATTCCATAACACTGATCACGCAGCTACTCTCTTTGTGACTGTGCTCGCCTCGGTCGAACACCCCAATGGTTCACAAAAACAAGCTTCGCTCTGATTTTACACCGATTACGTACAGACGAGTGCACCTTAAGCAGTGAGATAATGTAGCGAGGACACTGAGAACCCTTAGAAAGAAAATATTCATAATTTTAAGTGGCGCATGTCGGGCTTACGTGTAAGTCAACCTAATTTATTAATTTTGGGGAAATTATGACAAAATATTAAATATTTCAGAGGGAAAATATTTTTTATCCAAGCGAAATTTTTTTAAAATTAATTAAGGGGATAATTCATCCTCAACAAAACTGAAAACTTAATAATACATGCCCACTTTTTATAATTCTGACGGAAAATTTAAACATACGTATTACTTTTTTAGCTTAAAATCATCCTTTATGTATGTGCGGAACTTAACCAGACACCATAAATGATAGTTTGATGTCTTAACTAAATGTTCTCCTATATATTTAAACATTTGTTTAGCTACTGACGCTGTTAGTGAACACGATTTTCAATTTACACTTATTTACATGAATAAAAGTGGTAGACAGTGAAATTTACATTTATTTTTAATGTGTCTTACATTACTTGCTGTCGAATAGTAGACCAAAAAGAGAGTGACATTTTCTAAACTGTTAATGTTATGGCGATTTTGGCTTGAAGAATTTTATGAAGTTCCTATATGTAAATGTTTGTCTTTTTTTTATAGCAATAAAATTATAATTAAATAGAAAATGTAATGTTCGCACAAGATATTGTTTTGTGTCACAATAACTACAAATATTTTTCTATGCTCTTTCTCTTCAGACCTGATAATAAAGCAAAACTTATAATGCACAGGCTACAATTGGAACAAATGTCATTAAAATACAATAGGCATGTATATATATATATATATATATATATGTGTGTGTGTGTGTGTGTGTGTGTGTGTGTGTGTGTGTGTGTGTGTGTGTGTGTGTGTAATTTATTATATATAACGTGGGGCTGAATGTGACCAACAATCTTCGTGAGGTGATGCCTTATGCAAAATAAAATTGCAAATATATAGAGCACTTTGTAGCTGAACTAAATATTAAGGGCGAAATAAGTTCCCCGGAAATACGATTTTCGATTGTATTTTTGCGAAATATCGGAAACCAGGTGAGATTAAAGTACAATTCGCGGAACAATGTTTTATGTTATCGGGATCTTCAACCCAAGAGAAAATGCACAATAATAACACTGCCCATACTAAAATAACACTGGTGGCCACCCTCTTATTGCCGGCAACTTCGTTTCCGACGAGAATTATGAACATCTGAGGCTGGTTTATTGAGCAGTACGACATACGAAACAGAACTAATTCCCTTGTTGCAACTGGCTAGGATACACAATTTTCGATTAAAACGCACTCAAAGATTCCGCTAGATCCCGCTGCAGCGATACACTACCTCGTACATAGGCAATACGCCCAATATGCGTGTTTTGTAAGCTTTGTTCCCACTGTGCAAACAATGGTGAAGGTCATTTATTACTTACTATAAACAAACACAACCGTACATTACGAAGCCTACGATACGCATCCGACAATGTATTACAGGCAACAGTCGATGAGATGATCCTTACATGAAGTATTGGTATTCACAATGTGCCTGGAACCGTATTGTTGTCACTGCTGTGCAATGTAAAGACTATTGTTAAATCACTGCAGCCGAAACATTATGTATGTCTATTTTGTACGAAAGCGGTGGTCCTAGGCAGTTGTGACTAGAGGTCCTGTGTGTTACCAAGGTCATAGTGTTATATAAACAAGCATCAAATGTGAATGAGCCTCGACTATTCGTATAAAAATTTTCCGTTATTAATAAATCAAGGACCGGGCGAAGTGGGGCAATAGTAACAATTTGGATTCGCATTCAGGAGGACGCGAGTTCGAATCCTGGTCAGGCCATCCAGAATTCTGTTTACCATGGTTTCCCGAAGTCACTCTAGGCAAACGCTGATTTGGTTCCTTAATCAAGGCCATGGCGGAATTCTTCCTCAGTTCCCTTCAAGTGTCTAGTTGTAGGTTTGTGTGTCTATTGACCGCGCTTGCGACGAGATATTAAAAGCACAAATTAAACGCGTACAGTTTTCCGTACTGTACTATTAGCTCGTAAATAAGTGTTACATTCGACAAACGACATGTCGACAGTTGAAAGTAAAGTTCCCATAATGTAACACTGTCAGACCATTCGTTTGCGAGCAAACATCTAACTAGGTGTCAGATACAGCATGTAGTATGAAACATGTGTGTACGAGGCTGTGCGTGCTGTCTACATGTCTGGCACTAATACCACAATAGGCATCTCTGTACGGTTTGGCGTGTTCAATTCCAAGGCTAGAACGACTGTTATCGCACCACCAAACGCGTTATAGCGAATGCTACCCATTAAACCCCGAGAAGAATTCTATAAAATATCTGAGCACTCCATAACATATCATTTACATCCCTGTTAGTCAAGGTGCATGTCATGTCTACAATATGTAACGCTTTACGTGGTTAGACCTGACTGATATGGTAATCTAAAGTGTGGCGTAGGAAAATGGACGAAAAGTACAATTAATGTACAGGGATCGATTTCCCCACAGACAGCAGCCACACCACACCACATTTGCATCTGTGGAGCGACGTTTGAGAGAAAGCGGAAGTCCGGAGGTGACACGCCCGAATGTAGGGTGCAGACGGACAGCGAGGACAGTCAGGTTTGAAAAGGATGTGTTGAGGCATGTTGAGAATAACCCACGTGTAATTACGCACACTATTGCAAGTGTACACAACAGAAGCCGCCACACCGTTGGTCGAGTGCTTCATGAGCAATTACTGCATCCATCCCATGTAAAACGTTCGCATGCCGTGGATCCTGAGGATTATCCTCGACTCATGGAGTTTGCAGCATGGTTTCTGGAACAACGTAGAACACACCTTGACTTTGACAGATACGTTCTCTTCACTGACTAGGCTTCCTTTCAACGTGATGGCATACAGAATTGTCGAAATATCCACGAGCGGGCGGATCAACAGCTATTATGTGTCAACATCTGGGCGGGCCTAATACATAACATGTTGATTGATCCCTACCTGTTACCATATCGTCTCACGGCAATGTGTACGCTTCATTTCTGCGGGAAGTTCTACCGACATTACTCTGAAAGATATCGTTACAAACACGAGCGGCCATGTGGTTCCTGCACTACGGCGCCCCAGCCCATAGTTCGCAACGAGTGCGCGATCAGCTAAATCTCGTATTCCCTGGACGATGGATAGGCCGTGATGGACCTGTTCCCTGGCGTCCACGATCCCCAGATATGAATCCATTAGTAGTAGACAGAGCTCTACATATGCGAAAGGCTTATTTTAAAATAACGAAGAACAGTATTTCGGAGAAATCAAATAAATATTATGAAATACGTAATTTCTATTGATAGACGACATATTTAATTACAAATTAATTAAAGTCACCTAACAAATGACTATCCTTAAATATTCTTAATCTAAGGGCGGACTCAAATAACTACTAAACACACGACATTAAATATTTGCGTTTAATAGAACATGAGAGAAACATATTAAAAACACGTCACAAGTAATTTACCACAAATCAATTAAACTGACTTACCCCGATTGGTAATTACGAAGCACACTTAAAATATGGATCAGTGCTCGACTAACACAAAAGGAACAACTTAAAAAAATATGTATCGAAACACTTCACAAATCAATAAAATGCACATAATAGATGAAACAAAACAAACTATTCCATTTCCACGTTTTACCTAACCACACGTTCAAAATACTAACAAAGCACCACCCTGTTTCCCTACCAATATAGGAGGAAAAAATGATAAATGTACAGCATAATCACACACAAACGAAATATTTAGGACTATTTCCCTATGTCAAATACCAAAATAAATTACACGAAACAAGTGCTAACCAAACTCACTCATCGAATTTCATAAAAATTAATCAAACACACGTTCAAAAAATACGCAAACTTACTAACGAACTGATTGAATTCACCAAGTCTTACAACAAAGTAATTAAATTATGGCCAAGCAAGGAACGGCGTACCCTCAATTACACGCAAAATACTTTTCACCCTCATTGGATCTCAGGTACAGCATACCAGAATGAAATAATGTTACTATCGAAATGCAACTAACTTCACTCCTCGACTTCCACAAATTACCCAACGCCTCAAAAAAAACGGAATTATTGAATACACTAACATCTACGATGCATAAATTAAAAATATCAATTAAACACGGAACAAGTTAACACAATTACACGCAAATGAAATATTAAACACAAAGAAATATAAATTAATCAACTAGACAATTTACAGAATTGTCATCCCATTTCCACGAATCACCTAACCACACCCATATTAAACTAATCAAAAACACACTACCCATAAACATAAGAATGATGGATCCTGAATGATATTTACGATGCAATGTTTGAACTATGAACAAAGTTATTTTACTATCGCATACAATGTGTCACAAATACCCGGAATGATCTTACGAAATTTTTAAACGAAAATTTCACTAAGGGAAAAGTAATTAATGAAACGCCCAAAAAGTCAAAACACGTAATCGCACACGAAGCAACTTACCCCAATTTCCATATATTCCCTAGAAAAAAATTAACTAACTCATGATATAATCACACGTTCAAAATAATAACCCACGCACTGTACCGCATTAGCGCTTTTCGCTAACAAAATTTAACTCATTTATGACTTAATCAAACGTTCAAAATATAAATAATTAATTAAAATTGTACTGTACTGCATAAGCACTTTTCCCTAGAAAAATGTTAGTAAAATTTCAAATATCACACACATTAAGCAAACCGCGACCATGTCCTGCTCTTGAAAACACGTTGAGTGACGTTGTGTGACACAGCAATCCTACTATAGGGAGTCGTCTGACCACGCCTGCCAGATGCTCCACCCCGTGACAAGCAACTCGCCTTGCTGTTCTCACGTAAGCAAAATGTATCACACGTCTAATAAATTTACGAACCGAATTTTTTTTATGAAAATGCGTAACTTTTATTATTTGGTCTCCTATCGTATTGTATAATACGAAGCAAAGGATAAGTATGAACGCCCTCCAGAGCTCCGCCCAATGCCCAGGCCAATGTATGCTCGCTCTCTCCAGCGTTCTGGCCAGAGCGGACGCTCGGAACCAACTGAAAACATGCCATTAGATTCGCCTTAAAGTAGAGAGCGCTGCCCCATGCTTCCTCTCTCTGCCTCTCTCATTCGTTCTTTCTGTCTCCCTTCCCTGTGAGGACGATGGCTAGTCCGGAGCATTGTCTTCGAAGATGGGAAACATGTATTTAGACTCCAATATAGCTGACCAAATAAGGCAATCCACACTGGAATGTGTTTTTCTGGACCGGAGCTTCAATGCACGGTACCGCGCCCCTGGAGGAAATGCTATCTTCAAAACTCGCGTGTACTGCAGCCCAGTTCCAAACACGATCGTTCTGAATCTACAATTCTACCACACAAAACCAGTTCATATAAGCCACGTTTTGTATTCTCTGTTTTAATTAATTACACAATAAATGAACTGATTTACACGATAAATGCGAATATAGAGTTAATTGCATTTTTATGTGTTTTAAATATCCGAAAAAATCGTCTGTAGTTGCTTTAACCAATTAATTATATTTTACATGTGTATTTTAACCTGGTATAAAAACAGTAGTTTATTTATTTCGGCTTGTATTCTGTGGGGCGCATTTAAGGCAAAATTTTTGTTATTCTGTTGCTATTCTCTATAAACACAAGTCATTACTGCATTAAATATTAACGATTTCGCTGTTATAGGTGATATTTACGCAAACTGACTTCTTAGTGAGACAGTATTGGATGCTGATATGGAATGCGGTCGGACAAAATGATGCATTAGTTGTTGCGAACACACTCGTTAGGCTGAGTGAAAATTACGAGTTTAACCCTGATAAGTTCACACACAAATATTTCTGTTCACTGAAAACATTTCAATCAACAAGGCATTTTTGTTTTTGTTATGTTGGTACACAGAATAATTATGTGTTCCTTATGGTATCCCCGGAATTAGTTTCGTAAACATTCATCTTTAACATTATTCGGTCAAATTTAAAATGTGTATAAGTTTAGCTCTGTATGCCAGCTAATGAAATGTAATTAGTTTGTTGTATCGCACAATGCATTACAGTAAACCTAACTAAATGCATTGTACACTGTAGTGATATAATGATTTAAAATTAAAACACATGTGTAAAGTTATAACTATTGGTTGTTAAAGTAATACATTGAATTTGATATGTGCCTAAACATTGACTCACTAATTGCGCTAAGATATATGTTTTATAAAATATAAGATCTATACTCTGTTTGGAGGTAAATGAAATAAACAATCAGATTAAAATAAATATTAATACATCCCATTTTTCCAACAACCACAATATTTATTTTCATGTACAAAATTCATATTATTTTTAAATATTAATTTACATATGCATAAAGAAACAATCTTCTTTTTGTATCTATTTTCTTTATTTATATAAATGTATATTCAAGCATTACACTTTGAGTGTTTGATGTCATATAGTTGGTCACGCATTGAATCCCACATATGTGGGACGATGCTGATGACATGTAAATGTTGTAGGGAGACAAACGCGTTTCTCTCAAATCTGTGAGATTTTTTATTCACAGCGAATGCTAGATGAAGCATTGGCTTGCTGGCTGTTAGACATTCTGATTATGTGTTTGTTGTTGTAAGTCACTAGCCACTAGCTGTCATTTGATTGGTTCACTCGTGTTACAGCTGGAAGATTGATTCACTCGCAGATGATATTGTGTCACTTAACTAGTGCAGTGGTGGGTGAGTAAGGGGTGGGAAAAAATTTATTCAGTAATTTTATAGTGTCCCCGGGGTAAAGTTGATATGCCATCTGACTGAATGAAGCGACATAATTCAGAGGTACAAGGCTGGCGGAGGAAATTTCGTACACTTGTGATGATAATGAAATTCGTATAAAGTCAATTTGGAAAGATCGAGAATGGCATCACTAGTGTACAAAGGCTTGTTAAACATAACAGAGCTCTTTGACATCTTAATAAGGAAAAGATTTTCATTGATGATTTACTGCACCTGGAATGCAGGCCTTCCTATAAACAATAAACTTGGGTTTCCTTATGTGTGTGGCACCAATGAAAAATGCACTATATTGCAAAATGTGGACATCCATATGCAATATTAGTTGCAATACCCACACGTTACCTCATGCACTAAACTCCTCATGTCTGTTGGTAAGGTAATGCTTAATTGTTTCATCATAAATTTCACCAACATCAGATGAATGCAGGACGGGAAGAGCTTTACTTTGAAAGTAAAATATCTCCGTAGTGCCTTACTCTGCCGCAAAGGATTTCAAATACTTACATGCTATGGCTACGCAAATCATGATAGGCCAGGGTGATGCTGTAGTTAATCTAAAAGAGTAGTAACCTTGTAAAAAATTGTTCAAAATCAGCATTTAAATCTACTTTGTCATTAAAGATCAACACTTCAATTAATCTAGCGTCGAACACACTAGCCAGTATCTTGTATCTGAGGTTCGACAATTAACTCTTCACTGATGAAGACAAGCCAGAAAGCAAATTACTTTCCAAACCTGAATAAACTTATCGACTTTTTGTAGCAAATTAAGGAAATGCAGCAGGTGGAGCAGGTGGTGCTATGCAGCTATGGATCATATGGAGTAGATGTATGTATGGAGTGATGGAGAAGGTGGAGCAAATGGAGCTATAGAGCTATGGAGCAATGGAGCAGATGGTGCTATGGAGCTATGGAGCAGGCCGAGTCGATTGTAGTTCTAAAGAACCAATGTTACAAGTTTTACAATGTGTATTTAATGCATTGCAGCAAGAAATATGTATCTGGCAGAATTTGGATTCAAAAGTCATAGTCGAATTGTTCATCTTGCAGGTCGTTAATTCATGTCGTCGTAAGTTCCACAAAGCTGTAAATGCTTTACCACAGAAGCGACACAGCAAATGCATTATTGCTTCCGTACTGTTGCAAGTCTAGAATGAAACTGAAAGTTGCACACCTTATATAGGCAGCGATAGGTAATTCTAGGAATTGATTATGCAAGCAATAGGAACCAATTCGATTATATTTATCATTTTTTAAACACAATAAGTCTGAATCCTAGAATGTATGCTTACAGAGTATTATGATTTACATCAATTTAAAAATACTAATGTTTAATTTAATAATATCCAGCACACAAACCCTTAATATGTATGTGCAAACACATTTAGATTTTATTGTTAAATGCACACAAGCAAAGTTTACATAACATTTTGTTGTCAGAATTAAATCAACGTAAATATGTCATTCTATGGATTCATAAAGTCAGTAAAATACAAAAGTATTTTTAAACCATTTATTAAATTATATTTTTAATACAGAGTACATTTTGTCAACACTAGGTGTTTGCAAAAACATTTTTTACCTCATATATCTTTGCAATACTAATACTTCTAGTCTTCCCAACTGTTTGGTTGTTAACATTTTTTCGTGTATTCAGGTGCATGTAATATTACACATTCTGGTAAATCAGGAAAGTTTCATAAAACTGCGAATAAACTTCTTCGATGGTTGCTGGTAGACTTGTATTCGGACACATATGGCATAGAGGACATTTTTTCAGATCTGAACAAGATATTAAATCATTATATTTTTTAACCTCTAATGGACAGTGGATATTTTTGAAATGAAACGATCCATCGCAAGTATTTCCAAAGTTATGTAATATTCGGATAGACAAACAAGAGTAATTCTCACTTGAGTTTCCAGGGGTAACAGACATGTAAATACCAGTTGGGTGGAAGAAAGACATATTTACAGTAGAAATGTCACAAACATACTAAAACTATTACTTTCCAAAACAAATTCTAAAAGGTTTACTCCAGTGTGCAAATTAGATGCTAATATTTAATTTACACTTTGATTTCTGTAAGCATGAGCATGTGACTTCGTTCTCTTCTTGTTTCATTTTTAAACAGTATAGGTTTGTACAAACAAAATACTTTTATTTACTAAATTCCACACTTTAGTCCATAATGTTCTCTCATCCAAGGTAGTGTCAAGTTTGTTGTATAACACATACTGGAGACTTCGGAGGAGAATCATCTTCCACTTCACCCAAATTAGTCATCAAAAACCAATTAACATCAATTTAGAGATTTTTGCTACAGAGAAAAATTTCGATTTTTATCCATATGTTTTACATAGTTGTTTGAACAACGGACAAATTTATTCTTCTAGAATATCTCGTATTTTCCTATTCCACACACTTTGTAAAATATATTTTTGCTTGAGTCCACATACATATATCTCATAGTTATTGAAGTAGTTCTTGCAAATATCATCAGTATTACCATAGTCCTTATACACACTCTCCCATGTTAAACCACAATTATGTTTCATAACCCATCTATTTGTTTTCTTGTATTTGGGACTTAGATACTTTCAGTCGAATGGCAATTTGAAACTGAATACCGCTGTGTATTCTTCCATATCGGTAATAGCCAATTCTTTAACGATAAATATATTCAGAAATTGAATACCTTGTACATTGAAAAACATCTCATCGCAAGTTTGGTTCATTGTCTACTAACTCTTCACCACCTTATCTTGTACATTATAGTTTGCCAATATATCGTGAATGATTAAAGCATAAGCTTGCGTATTTGCCAGAATGGGTGTATTTGCAATCATTTACTTTTGTGAATTAATAACATTATTGCTAATGGTGGTGTTTCATTTGCTTTCGTCAAATACAAATAATGCTCCTCTGGTTTTAAATGCTTCAGGATCTAAGATTGGTTAATTCATTTTGATATATGTTTCCTGCAATTTAAATATATATACTATAGCAAATAAGAAATTCCCGATTACCAAAGCTTTATTTAAATCTGCATAGGGATATGTATGACTTTTATATACAGTTTAATATTTTTCATATCAAAATTATCGAATAGTGATCTGACTGATTCTAGATTATTTTGTCGTTTTTTTGAAAATAAATGACAACATATAGTGCCTTCTCATTTGAAAATCTTGATATCACATGCCACATGACTTTGAGTGATGTTGGTAGTGTTGGAAACATCTCCAACACCCATGACCTGCAAGCAATCTCTAGATTCTTCTCTTTATATACATATATTTTTTTTTACGAATTTTACACATTTCCGAGTGTTAATTTCAACATGTGGCATTAACCTTTCTACAGTATTCTTTATTAAAATGTTACACCGTCTTCATTATTAGCAGTATTGTACATAGCATTCAAATGTGTGTTACTGAATTTAATAACTAATGCTTGTTTAACAGTTGATATAACATATTTATAGTTTTCTGCGAATCCCACTACCATACTTAGTACTACACAACAACTTCATATATTCCACCTGGGTTTAATTGTAGGTTATAAACTGTAGTATTGCTCCACCCAGATATAAGCCCTGTATAAAGGTAATTTACAGTCTGGAAGAGATAGTTCTTTACCATGGAAGTAATTCCAACATCTTGTGTCTGGTCGGTTTCAACACCATTGGGAAGATATTGAATTCTTTTATTTAAATTAAGTAATCTATTTCTCACTATTCCTATAGTTACTGGATTAGTTGCAACGGTAGTCTTTTTAATTGTTCCTCTTAACCTTAAACTTGATTTCGCCGGTAACGTGTAAATATCATGATTTTGTATAGAAATCCTTACTGCCGATGGAAATTTATACGGACCTGCTCGGAAAAGTTCATACACATGTATTTCCACATTGGTGAGTGTATCTTCATAACTTATTGGTTTTTCAATATTAAGTATGTATTCCATTTCTATTAACTGTATATCCTTATTCCATTAAAAATAAATTGTTGCCCCATGTTACCTTCACATATCTTATTTGAAGTGAGCATTTTATGGTTGTGTTTATGTCTTTTTATAGTTACTTTCTTCGAAGTGTGCTCCTTAGAAACATAGTGTTTAAATGAACTGCCTACTTTACGTACATATTGACTATTTTTCACAATTCCAATTGTGATTGTAACATATGGAAAGCGTATGTATATATAGCTTTTTTTAATGCAAACAAACAGTAATTTTTTTTCTAAAATTAATAAGTTTACTGTCTTGATGGGCAATTGTAACAACTATTTAATCAACACTATTTACTATTACCAGCAGATAGATCAAAGTATTTGACTTTCCAATAATTTTGTCTCCTGGAGCCACCATACACATGAATTCATGTAATAAATTTGTTTGTTTTTCATTCAAATATGAACTGCCTATAATATTAACAATTACACAACGTATGTTAACTGATAAAATATTAATCTATTTTGATGATTCGTGTAATTGATTAGCGAGATACACTCTCCCTTCATAACCTATTTTTTTTTTGCAATTGAATTGACTTCCGTGAAATCGATATCGACATTACAGTACATCTCTCTAGTTAACATATTTGGATTTCCACATAGTGGGAAATTTACAGCTTCAGGTAATGCTGCTTTAACAAATTTTCTAAATCATCTAATTCATAAGATCTCACCGGTATCAAAATCTTACTGGTTTTTGCACTAATGTTGACCATAAATTATTGGTTGTGCATATCAAGCTTTTGTATACTATTGTAAGTAAGAAATTTGATTAGGCTTATTTGCAAACTGTTCATCTAAGTCCAAAGATAGGAAATATACTGAATGTGATTGCGATGAGTTTCCACTTAACATAAATGTAATTGACATATTACTAATGTTTTACTTTTCCACTTACTTATATACCCTATTTATAGTGAGAAAATGTAAACATAAATGTCCACAAACAATACTATTTGGAGAGGGTTCCATTTTGTAATTGTATCTTAATTGGGTGTTTTTTTAATAGTTATGTTTTTCAATAGGAAGACATAAATCACCGAAACTGCTGCAATACAGTGATTTATTTATGTTATTAATTAATGCAACCCAATGTGTTCTTTCGTTTTGTTTAGAATCTAAATTAACAATAATATATTCATGAGGGGTTTTGTTTATTTGGCAAATCAACTCTCAAATAAACACCTCGGAAATAGGGATTACCCAGTTTTTTTTTAAATACAAGAACATTTTTGTTTGTTAGTACACATTTTGGAAGACTATTTCGGACTTTCTTTGAGATATTTTGTCGTCCGACTTTATAAGATTAAGATACATCCGTTTGCCGCTTGATTAAGTTGATTTAGCAAGAGGTGAATTACCTCCTATAGAAGCTCCAAGGGCTGATAATGCTGGAAATATGAATGGCAATATCACACCTTTAATTGTGTTTTGGTCTTGTGTTACATCCATTCCTTTTTTTTCCACTTTTACTCACATTACATTGTCTATGAACGAAGCACTGAGCTTTTCACCTGTTGATGTAGATGAATTGTTGCTTATATTTGCTGCTTTAACTGCTATAATCTTATCTGCTAAATGCCTTTCTTCAAAATAGTTTGTTTAAGCATAAACTCTGTCATGATCTTTGCAAGTATTATCCAAAGAGTTTATTCTTTGATCGTCCCATGCCCACATTGTGCAAGCTTGGTAGCAAGCCCACAGCAATTTTATTTCGGTAAATGCAATTTAAATAGTAATTTATAAATTAATGTATACAATACTCCTCATCCTTTTTTATGTGTTTAGTATGAGAAATTATTTTCACATTACACTAACGTATATATAGATCTAAATTATAGTTTTACGTCAGTATGTTACATTATACTGTGTAGATATGAAGGTTGTAAAACAATATGTGCATCTTTGGGTAATTGTAACTATGAAAATAAACTTAATTGAACAGAAACATGGCATTTTTTTACCTCCAAATATACACTGTGTAAAATGCAGTCCTTCTTCATGCGGAAAACCTTGTGTTATTCAGTCGATGTTGGAATGTCCGAAAGTACTTAATTTGGAAAATTTATATGTGCTTTCAGAAACAGTACAACAAAATAAATATCAATGATTAGTAACCATTTTGTCGTTAATTGAA
Source organism: Dryococelus australis (assembly GCA_029891345.1). Lineage (NCBI taxonomy): Eukaryota > Metazoa > Arthropoda > Insecta > Phasmatodea > Phasmatidae > Dryococelus > Dryococelus australis. The sequence continues at coordinate 186,247,136 of CM057009.1, read as the reverse complement.
GGAATGTGATATTTCCCTTTTACTAATAAAGAAGATATCATTCTTCCGAATGAAGCATTACTCATTGCCGTATTTCTGTTTGACGATGTTTGGTGCGAACCACAGGTTGAAATACTAATGTTTAATGATCATGTTTTGTGTTTTCACTGTTGGAAAAACAAGTAAGTTTTTCAGGTAATTATACCAGCACTTCCCCTATACAAAGGGAGATATAGATGTGGATTTGACCATTTTATATATCCCGATGAAGAATAATGAGTATTTCAAAGTTTGGACATAGCGGTATAAAACACAATCATTACAATACCTGTTTAACCAAAATTCGCAATTGGAACTGTGATTTGAACATACATATTACATAGTGTGGGTATGGCTGGGAAAGATACTGATGCAGTATATAAACATTATGCGAAAGACTTAAACACTATTATGCTAAACATATTAAAATGGCTATCGACCACATTTAAAAGCGAAATTATTAGACTTAATTGATAGTATTACAAAAGCTTCTACGAATATTAGTTATATTTCATACATATTGGCAAATGGGATGACTATACTGGAAAATATATAAACCACTACTATCAAAAAATATCTTGAAACAAAAATGGAAGAGATGTCGCAATATATAACTGTTGAATTAATTAATAAAATTTCTGGTTTAGCTATGAAGACAGATCTAAGAAATCAAAGTGATTATTTGCAATATCGAATAAATTATTATATTAGTGACTTGAGAGCTAAAATTATAAGTAAACTAGAAACAATTTTAAGTAAATACGATAAGATTGAAAAGGCACAGACTACTCGACCTAGCGCACCATCTAGGAAATCAATGCCTTAATTTATGTAGTTCTGGAATGTTAACTGACTATAATAAAAAAAATGTCTGACTCTGCTTCGGAATTACATAACATCATATCTGCTGTAAAGGAGTAATATTTACAAGCTAAACAAGCATGAATGGATGGGATGTTTTAAACAAAGAAATATTTGAACCTATTACGAGTAGAATGGATACACTACATAATGTATTAATTACTTCTAATAAAACCCCATTGGAAATTAAATTGAAAGAACCTTTAAAGAAGAAGAAAAGCAAAAACTTTTTCTCATTTAATACACTGTTATTTAACTTAAAAACAGATTCAGTAATTATGTTTTTGTCTCACAATAGACTTAGAATAAGTTATTACATAACTGATGTGAGTGAAGGATTGTTTGAATTATTATTTAAAACATTCCAAAAGGATAATTTGACACCAATTTTGAAGAAATATGAGGAACTTATCCATTGCAAGAACACAAATAATCGATCAGGAGATGAAAACCACCCGAAATTACTTTTATTAAGAAATATTTCTGGAAGTGGAATATATAAAGATGAAGTGGGCGATCGATTTCTCCTGTATATTGGAACAAACCAAATGAATTTGTGAACAGATTAAAACTTCTCATTGCTTCAAGAGAGTCATGAAATAATTCACATACTATTGAAATTGTTTCTATTATTGAAGAGCTGACTGAAGAGAGTTATATCAGTTTACGATGTTCAGCAAGATCGCTCAAGAACTCTAAGCTTCTGGAATGATAAGGTTTACCAGAAGTAGATTCATTACTCATGGTTTGAATTATATTTTTCAAGCCAATATGTGTGAAATGGCATTTATTTCATAATACAGTAATATATAGAAGTATGTTTTAACCATTATATAAGTTTATTCAAAATATGCTTGGGGTATACCCGTGAAGAACAAGACTGGAAAACAAGTTACCACTGCAATGAAAATTGTTTTGGAAGAAAGAATACCAGTATTAATCCAAATCGACAGAGAGACTGAGTTATTTAATTGGTATTTTCAGAAACTAATGCTTGAATATGCGATTAATCAATTTGTAATGTATTCTGGAATTGAAGCACTTGTGGTTAGATATTCAACAATTCTATTAAACAGCTAACATACAAACATTTCACCTTGAAGGGGACTTACAAATGGGTGGATGTTTTGCCTAAAATACTTCAATTATATAATTCGATATACTATTGAACTATAAAGATGGAAGCAGAATATGTTATGGACCATAGTTAGATGAAAACCATATATAATAATCCTAAAGTAGTCGATGAGAGAAAGCAAACATTCATATTTCGCGAATATGTATGAATCTCCAAGCTAAAAAGTGCTTTGAGAAAAAAATACAATTAATTGGTTGTACGAAATAATTAAAATTATTTCAATTTGGCAGTCATTTCCTAGTGTATGCTACTTTGAAACCTATGATGGCAATTTTTATGAACACAAATAACAGAAAATTACTTCTCTAAATGAATATTTAGTTGACAAAATCATTTAAAGAGGGGAAACATGTCTCCTTAGTCTACTAGAAAGGTTTCTCAAATGTGCACGATTTGTGGGTGAAGAATCAAGAACTTAAAAGACTCTATGTCAGTATTTGTAAAACTACTATAATAAAACATTGAAACATAATTGATATGTTTTAAATTTAATAAACATACTGATATTGATGGGGTTTTGATGTACAACTATTCTGTAATTAGTTTATTACACTTATTGTGCAATAATTCAGCTTGTTTAATTAAATATCGTTTGATTAGTATTTGTAATTCATCATGTTTGGGTGGTAATAAGCTATATTTGAATTATATTTTTGTTTTTAATTGTGATGAAATTCATTGTGCTTAATTTGTAATTCAATTGGCAAATATGATAGATTAGTTAAATTGGTAATTCACATTTAGGTGTTTTGGGTGAGTTTGATTTGTAATTCAATTTGTATTATAATTCATCGTGTAAGGGTGTTAATTCTAGTTTTAATTGTTATTTGACTTGTAATTTATTGTTTTTAATTCATTAATATTAGAGTAATGTTTTGTTTCTCTGAAAACATTTCTGGGATTTTGATTTGTTTGTGATAGGTTATATTTATTTGCTTGTAATGATATATTTCCTGGGATTGGGATAAATTTCATCGAATTTGCGAAGTAAATCAATTTTCTTATATAGTATTCGAATCCAAAATGGCGTCCATTTCCCTTGGATTTGGTCAAAAATATGTTATTCTCTGAAGTTTTGGTTGAATGATAGTTAAATTTTATATATTACAACATATACGGGGTTAATTTCAGGCTGGAAATGTGTTATTCGTTTCTCTTTAGTTTATATATTGTCGAAACATTGTATTTTTAAATAAATTAGCCTAATATTGTTCTATGTATAAAATTTCTGATATATATGTCGTATCAAAACTTCCTGGATGGAAACCTTTAATAGTATGTCAAAAAACATATCACAGGCTTCCTATATTTTCACGCACAGGGACTTTGTGCCATAACTGAATTTTTCATCTTGTAGAGAAGTCTATAGGGCTAGCAAATGTGTACAAAAGTGTATTTTCTCGATTAAGGAATGTTACTTGAAAGTATAAATAAATCTGTATATGTTTATACATTTGTTTAACAAACTTCCCTTGGTGTACTGTTTGGTAAATATAGGACTTAGGTAACAAAATGTTTTAAATGCAACTTTAATGATTGCTTTACGGGGAAACACTAGCGAACGTCGTATACTTTAGCAGATGGAAAACCGTTTTCACATGCTTAGAGTAATTAAACCTATCAAATACCTGAAACATACATAATTTTAAGAAAACAATAAGTACGTCTAACCCTCAGGGTTTTGGGATTCATTTAGGACAAGCAGCAGATTTTGTAATACTTTAACAAAGGAATTTGTTCAGCTTGAACCTGAAATTGAAATATGTTTTACTAGAATGTTATAGAGTAAAGGTAATTTCTTGGAATCGAAATATAATTTCCTGCAGTTTTAATAGTTGTGTTGTAATTTAATTTTTAATATCAGTTACAGTATAATATATTTTTAATTTCTAATGGCCTGGCTATCGGCTGCTGCTCTGGTGCCTCTCTGATGTGTATTTGTCACTGGTAAGTGAGGGAGGGAGAATCAGAGATGTTCAATGCTCTCCAAGGCTTTGTGTGTCGTAGGGGAGAGAGATATATATAGAGAGAGAGAGAGAGAGAGAGAGAGAGAGACAGAGAGATGAAGCATGGGGCAGCACTCTCTACTGCAAGGCGAGTCTGGCGGCATATTTTCATTTGGTCCCAAACACCCGCTCTGGCCGGAGTGCTGGAGAGAGCGAAAATACATCAGCTTGGGCAGTGGGCAGACCTCTGTAGTGCGTTCATACTTTTCCTTTGCTTTGTAATATGCAATGCAATAGGAAACAATATAATAACAATTAGTCATTTTCATATAAGAAATTCGCTTTGTACATTTATTAAACATGTGATACATTTTGCTGAAGAGAACAGCAAGGCGAGTTGCTTGTGGCGAGCTTGAGCATGTAGCGGGCATGGCAAAACAACGCCATATAGTAGGAATGCTGCGTGACAACACACGTGTTTGTAAGAGCAGGATCTGGTCCTGTTATGCTTAATGTATGTGATATTTGAAATTATACTAACATTTTTTTCTAGGGAAAAGTGTTAACGCGGTACAGAACAATTTCAATTATTATTTTTTATATTTTGAATGTGTGATTATGTCATAAGTGAGTTAAAAATTTATAGGTAATAACTGGCAATTGGAGTGTATTCTTTCACGGGCGATACCTGATTCGACTTTGTGGGTGTTTAATTAATTATTTTGTTCTTCGTTAAATTTTCATTTTAAAAATGCCATGAGATATTTCCGTGAATTTGTGACACATTATATGCTATAGTAAAATAACTTTGTGAGTAGTTTAAACATTGCATTGTAAATATAATTCAGGATGCTTTGTTCTTGTGTTTACAGGTAGTGTGTGTTTGGTTAGTTTAATATGGATGTGTTTAGGTGATTCATGGAAATTGGATGACTTTCTGTAAATTGTGTGTTCGATTAATTTATATATTTTTGTCCGTGTTTAGTATTTCATTTGCATGTAATTGTGTTTACTTGTACTGTGTTAAATGTATAGTTTTAATTTATGCAACGAAGATGTTACCCAGTAAACTCAACCTGTCGGCAAATTGTCAGCCTGATACTTGTACTGTCGGCAACTATAATTTCAACGCAAGAAGATAGTCATCTGACAACTGCATGAAGTATTTTTTTTGTGAAAGAATTTTGGCCATTAGAAAAAAAGACAATGGCCCACTGTAATTTTTGGAAAACAGATGGATATCACCGAAAATATGCCACCATGGTATTGCAGAGCAAACATGTTGCAAGCAGCTTAAAAATGTTTTTGGGTCGATTCCCATACAGCATCTTTGTCTTTTCGGTCAGCTGGCCATTATCTTATTTACTCCGGCCTGATAACGTTTTCAAAAGAAGACTCTTTATCACAATAAAGAAATACATATGATGTCTTTTTGCCGACAAACTTGTGGAAAGTGGTTTGAATATGCAAGAGGTTAGCTTGCCCTTAATGGCATTGTGTTAACAATTAGAATGCTTTTTTTCATGATTATATGTGACTCATGTAGCCCATGGAATTTGTTAACTTTAAATTTTTTTCAGTTGTACAATCACCTGACAGATATATTAAAAACTAACCAATAATACTTTGTTTGCAAGCTTCTGAAAAAGCAATTTCTATATAATCATTGGTTAAAATTATTTGTTATATAGTCATGGCATTTATACACATTCCTTTATAATAATTTGTGTCATGATATATTTAAATAACTGGGTAGAATCAACATATTACCCGTGGTGTATATGTTAGCATGCTCGACTGCCAACTCAATGGTTTAGGCTCGAGTCCTACACTCTACAAGCAAAATACTTTCATGTCATACAATGTGTTGAGAAGTAAATAAAATGAATACATGTAAAGCAGAAACAGCACTTACTAAAGTTTTTAATTGAAAAGTTAAGATTTTTTCATGGTTTTACTGGTTATTTATGGACATCATGCTGCAGGCCCATCATCGTAACGACATCCAGCCATCACAGGCCAAATATCGTAATGATATCCAGCTGTTACAGTTACGCCATCGTAACAACATCCAGCTGTTTCAGGTCCGGAATCATGACAACATCCAGCTGCTGCAGGCCCGCCATCGTAGTGACATCCAGCCCTCACAGGCCTGGCATCATAATGACATCCATCCATCGCAGGCCCGACACTGTTGGCCAACAATTAGCCACCAGTCCATATTTCCATCGTGCCTCTTCCAGCATAAAACAGCGAGCCAGTATTGACTTGCTGGTGTTTGTCGGCTAGCTTTTACCAGCCTGATTCTAGCCTGTACTTTTCATGTATGTTGGGCCGGAATACATTTTGTTTCTTGCTGGTAGCAGTACAGAGTATTTTTAACACTGTCGGCAAACAGTCAGCTGCCAGTCCATATTTCCATCGGGCTGCTTCCGGCATAAGACAGTGGGCCAGTATCGGCTGGCCGGAGTTTGTTGGTTAGCTTTTCGCGACCAGATTCTGGCCTATACTTTTCGTGTTTTCTAGGTAGTGTATACAATAATAATTTGGTTTCTTGAGGCATTAGGTGATTTGTGGAACTCAAGGAGTGAAGGTAGTTGCATTTTGATAATAACATTATTTCATTCTGGATAGCTTTACCTGATAGCCAATGAGGGTGAATTATATTTTGTGTGTGATTGAGGGTTCATTGTTCCTTGGTTGGTTAATATTTATAGACTTTGTTGTAGAACTTAGTGTATTCAATCAGTTTGTTAGTAAGTTTGCATAGTATTTAAGCATGTGTTTTTTTGTTTGGTTTATATTAGTGTGTTTGATTAATTTAATGAAGTTCGTTGAGTGAGTGTGGTTAGCACTTGATTCGTGTAATTTATTCTGTTGGATGACTTAGGGAAATAATCATTAACATTTGGTTTGTGTGTGATTATACTGTACATTTATCCTGCTGTTTTGCATATATTGGTAGGGAAAGAGATGGTGCTTTATTAATATTCTAAACGATTGGTTAGGTAAAACATGGAAATTGTACAATTCGTTTAGTTTTATCTAGTATGTGCATTTTTTTTAATTGAGAAGTTATTCAATGTGTATTTTTATGTCATTCCTTTTGCATTAGTCGAGCAGTGATACATATTTTAAGTGTGCTTCGTAATTATCAATGGGAGAAATCATTTAAATTAATTTGTGGTAAATTATTTGTGACACGTTTTTCATTAGTTACTCTTTTGTTCTTTAGAATGCAATTTCTTAATGTTGCATGTTTGGTACTTATTTTATTTCGCCAAAATACTATTTTAAAACATTAATTTCGAAATAATGCATTTCGCATATTTACAGCTCAGTCTACATTCAGATATTGGTAATGGCGGACGTGTCTTATTCCTCAGTCGTTATGGTAAGAATATTGAAGAATAAACATTCGTAATGAAATATGTAGTTTTTCAACATAAATTACATCTTTTTTTATAAACATTGGATTCTCCGAAATGCTATTTTAAAAAATTCATTTCCATATACTTGTTTCGCATAATACAATCAGACACTGACCAAAGCAGATGAATGTTTGCTCCCTCACCCAGCCACCAACCTTAGTTTTACAAGTGAGTTCCCAAGTCACCGGATGTGTGCTCGTTCCCATTAGACACATGCATTCCATCCCCTCCTCACCCAGTCACATACTTCAATACACAACAACATTTAATACTCTCTTCCCCAAAAATAATACTTACACACTATTACACAGCACATATATCCTGCAGCCCACACACCTACCCACCTCATCCACCTGCAAGATGTCCAAGGGTGAACATCGATGATGCTCTCCGAAAAAAAGAACACTATGAAACTATTACAGATACCATAAAAAATCAAAATTTTCTACAATTTTCACAAATATATTAAGCCATCAATCCTTAATCCAATATATCGAATTTCAACAATTTAATCCGATTTGCAAATCAATCAGAATAGCGAATTAATCCCCGAATCCATCCAATTAATCTGATAATGCATCAATTAATCCCAATCAATTCCAGGTGATCCAGAAGTGGTCAGCCCCTACTACTTTCATTGGACTGTTTCTAATGGGTTGCATGCAAAGCCTGGTGCATCAAACCGCGGTGAAATCCTTAGAGGAACTCGTCGCCCGCATCGTCGCAACTGTAAGAGTTATTAGGGAAAATGAGGGTGTTTTCAAACCTGTCCGACAATCGTTTGTGCGGCAATGTGATCTGTGCGTCGAACATGGCGGCCGCACCATCGAGCCTTTCCTATAACAGTGTTTGTGATACATGTTTCTACAATAAAACCTATGGAATTGCAAAGCTCTTGTTTTCAAATGCAATGTGTTACCTGGTACTACTTACATGTGATGCAGTTTAATTTCATTGCTCTACAATGCTCCACCAAATGTTTCAAAATTTAAAAGCTTGCAACGTGCACATCAGCAGCGATACAGTTCCAGGTGCGTAGGCAATACTTATAACTTTATGGCATGTATGGAACAACATACCGACTGTCGCCACAATCGAACAGTTGCATATGGTTATTAATATATGGTATGCATTGTTTACAGTAGGTGTTACCTTGCCCGCCACCATCGGCTGCACTGTAGCCATACACGCGTATAGGCGTATTGCCTACTTACGAGACACTTTATCGCTGCAGCAGAATCTAGCTTAATATTTGTGTGCGTTTTAAAACGAAAATGGTGGGTCCTAGGCAGTTGCAACCAAGGGACCAATTTTATTTCGTAGGAAATACTGCTCAATAAACCAACATCAAACGTTCATAATTCTCGACGGTAACGAAGGTGCCGGCATTAAGGCAATGGCCACCCCTGTTATTTTCGTAACAACCAGTGTTCTTACGGTGAATTTGCTCTAAGGTTCAAGATCGCGATAAAATAAAACATTGTTCCGCGAATTGTAATTTGATCTCACCTGGTTTCCTATATTACGCAAAAAAAAAACATTTAAAAATCTCATTTTCGGGGACTTATTTCGCCATTAATATTTAGTTTAGGTAAAAAGTGTCCTTTACAATATTTGCCACTTGGTATTACATAAGGAATCATTTTACGAAGTTTGTTGGTCGAAATCAGCCCCATCCTGAATAAATGGACAGATATCAACGAAAAAATTTATTCGTATTTCAAATCGATGGATCTAATTGGAACAATATACCCTTTTTGAAAGAACTTTGAAGATTTGCAACGTTAATATGTACCTTGGGAAATATTTCCTATACATTTGTCCAAACATTGTATATGCCTGTCTCGCTAGTTATCGTGAGATACAAAGGTGATACGTGGCCACAAGTGAGATTTCTTTTCGACTTCACTTGGTTCTCCCGCATTTCAGTCACCTCTCCCAGATGCTTATTTTTTGAAGTATGAAAATACTTGCGGGAATAAGGACGCATACAGTTTCGGAAGACTTCGTTGCAAATATATTTATTATAAGCTCATGATTATATGTAGTAGGAAAATAAGAAATATAGCACATCAACGTCTAGCGTAGGAGCACAGGAGCCGACTGCTACCAAGTTGGAATTTCCCTTTTTCCTATCTTTTCCCTCAAATTTCTCTATTTTCCATCAAATCAGACTAAATTTCCTCAAATATTTCATCTTTTCCCTAAAAATATCCTTCTACCCACTAAAAAAGTATACGTTATTCCTAGGCAGATCAACGACCCAGGATCCGAGCAGGGAGGTGGATCAGCGACATAGCATCAAAGCAAGGCATCAGATCAACGACCCAGGTGAACATGGGTCAGGGCAAGCCGACCGCTTAGGATCTTTGACCTTGGACCTTGACCTTTGACCCCAAATAATTTATTTTCAATTCCAAAAAAATTTAAAACATACCCAATATTTTTTAATTATTACATTTTAATATTAACAATTATTTGAAATTTAATAAATATTATTAAAAATTATCATAACAATTAATTTCCCAAGGTTTTCTCCACCATCCTTCACCTAAAAAAAAAAGTCGGCAGCCCTCAATCCCCTCTCTCATAACCAGTCAGTCATGTTGGTAGGCGACCGCCATTTTGGTATTCAACAGCCATCTTAGTAGGCGACCATAACCTTGGAAAGCGACCACCATTTTGGTAGACATCACCCATCCGCCATGTTAGATGCATACAAACTTAAACTTTACCCCATGACCTTGAATGAACTTATAAAACAATAACTCAAGAAAAAATACTCAAAAGTCAGTAAGCATAATACATTACAGACTAGAACCATCATATTGCTTACAGACTTCCTTGATATTAACTCCATGACCTTTAATAATCCCGGAAAGAAAAATCCTAGAAAAATGCATAAAAGTCAGCAAGCATAATGACCTTCTACCACATTAGATGCAGACTACCTCGGCCTTGATCCCACGACCTTGCATGAAAAAATACATAAAAGTTAGCAAAACTAATACATTACTAATTACTGCCATATTAGATGCAGACTATCTCGACCTTGACACCATGACATCAAAATACCTTGAAATCAAAAACTTGAGAAAAAATACTTAAAAGACAGCAAGCATAATACATTACAGAGTACCACCGCCATATTGGATGCACACTACCTTGACAGAGACCCCATTATTTTGAATGGCCTTAAAAATATAAAAACTCGACAAAAATACACAAAAGGCAACAAGAATAATACAACATACTACTACCATATTGGATGCAGGTAACCTCGACCTTGACTCTATGACCTTGAATGGCCTTTGCTGTGACCTGTCCTGGGGGAGCAGGCCACGCATTAACAAGGACTAACAAGGGTAGCTCAAAGGATAAGCACTCGGATACAAAGGACTGCTTTTATTAAAAGCTAAATAATTAAAGACACGCATCAAGTAGGCGACTCAGTCTACAATAAGGTTATACACCTCAGGAAATACCATTAGCAAGAATATGGTTCTCAGGGGTACTGATACTCTTTATCAAGATCAAAGTAGTTTGATGCTTATAAGGCGAACTATGCTCGGAGGGAGCTTAAAGCGGTCAAAAGTCCAGCGCCCTAGCATGCCTAAAGTCACCCTATCAGGGATTTAATAATTACTCTCTTTGTTATCGTAGTCACACAGCTCTCTCGACGGCAGGCTCGTCTGGCGTCGAAGGCGGACCACGGGCTGCACTCCTCTCCTCTTTTCGTCCACGGGCAGAGCCTCCAGCAGCGGCAGGCAAGATGGCACCCAGAGACCCCATCGCTCTAAACTTATATAGTACCTGCCTAACCTCGGGCCAAATCCCCCGGTAAGTGTTAGTTAAAACAAGGCTCGGCTGTCCGAGATCGGTCTGCACCTTGCCTCACCGCGACGCTGAGCATATCTCGCAGGAGCCAGTCCCAGCAAGGCCCCCTCTCTGGCGAGCATCCAGGCGCCCTCGTCTGGACCATGGGGCTGAACGTTGTGGAGGATCTGGTAGGTAAGGACAGGCGATCGGTCCAGGAGGTACATAGGGCGGCCAAGCCCAGTTGGAGTCGTGGAGCCCGCTGGCAAGATATTTTGAAATAGACGTTGTGACAATAATTAAAGTGTATCTGGCTAAATGATTTCCATCCCCCAATAAGTAGATTCCCTAAGGCGGTTTTAGTCATGCAGGGTCGGGTTTGTGTTACATTTTTGGCAGCCTTAGGAATGGCAATGATAGACCATTGAATGTTTCTCTGAAAGACAATATCTGATATACCTACATTAACATTTATTACATGGTTTTTGTTTTACTCTAATGTTATACATGTCAAAATCTGTACAAACTGTAAGTTTGTGATTTGAACCATGTTTCGGTTAAACTAATATTTACATGGAATACCATACAACATTTTTGAACACGAAATTTGCATTTATATTTGGTGATATGTTTTCCTGGATTGCTAGATTATAAAAAGCTTCCATCACATATTATACTATTATTCTCACTCTTATTATAATATAATTTTTGTATCCTTGAACAGTTGTGTACACATACATGATCTGTGATTGATTCATTTACTACCATCGTAATAATTTACAATAATCATTTTTCCCTAAATGTAACGAAATTCGATAATACCCTACTCCTGAAAATGTGTTGTATCGACACTTAACTTATTTGGCGGCCGCTGTTGTTTTCTTGTTGGTTCAAAAGGATAGGGAAGGTATTGCTCGACTCCACTTTGAAATTATAACCCCCTTAGAAATTTAAACTTTAAATATTAAACCCAGTGTCAAACACGGTAGGTTGGGATTGTAGGTAGAGCACTCTTAAAGAACACAAATGTCGATAATAGCTCTGTGATTGCATATCAGTCTTGAAAAGTTAGCAATTAACATTGTACGTGTTGTTACGTAAATAGTTACATAAATAAATAAATATAATTCTTTCCTTCTTACAATGTGGTGTAATTCTACAAAATTATGTGTAAGCGACATTCATATTTACAGACCCTTTTTTGAAAATTCTGGGTATATACATTGATGATCTTATCCTAACGTAATAGTTGCATGGACAGAAATAATTTTTTTATTGGGGCCCCAAACTTAGATTATAGCGACTCTCGACATTCGTTTCTTCTGCACACATCTTAACGCATAATATAATTCTTAAATATTCCTATTGTACGCCCAGCATTACTTCAGACATCGCAGCTGACGCTGCAACACGGTGTGCAGGTGTGTTTAAACGCAATAGAATCAGTACATTTCTCTGTTCATAGTGTACAGTTGTTACCAAGATTAACAAAAATTTTATTATATACCTTGACTCTGTCAAAAGTTTTCCGTGTATTCTGGAATGTCTGTTGTCTCCTAGCCTACAAATGGATAATGAAAACAATTTTCAAACATTGTGAAAAAATTGGAATGATTTGTAACAGTAGGGAATTCTTGGTGTTAACTTTGTGACATATTAACATAATTATAATTGACTTTTTATAAAAGTAGTTATGTTTTATGTGACCCATGTTGTGTTGAATGAATAAATACTTTTTCGTTAACGACCGATAATTTTTTTGCATTGTTATTCTACATTTGCGAAATATATTTCATAACATGTACGATCATCTTCATAACAAGGAGTGTTAATTCATTCAGCAAGTGTAGATTCAATTCGTTTATTGTGCGTATTTTCTCCTTTTTACTACCATTTAACAATGTTAATTGTAATATGGTAGTATAATACAAGCAGTATGCAGTGTGTCATATTTTCTAAACCGTTTTCTTTCCGATTTTTAAAAAGGATTTAAGAAGTTTCTGGTGCCTAAATTCTGCGAGAGGCGTGAGTCGTTTAAGCCGGCCTTACACGATACCAATTTTCTGCTACTTTCAGCTATACTCTTGGGTACAGCATAAGGCATACATGTTCATATAACATAAGGGATGGTAGAACGCACCCGTTCATTCCAAAACGTTACGCAAAGTGCTAGAAACTTGCAAATGGCAGACAAAACAACTCGCATGGGACAGTGGTACACATGCAACCAAATTTTATAAGTAGGCGCTTTCTGGTGCATACACAACGTACGACGATTGTTTCCTATTTCCCGTGAAAAATGCATTGTTGTAAGTTTCAACGTACTATTACTATTAATGTATGGAAAATTATATGAGCAACAGCACTGCTTATGTATGGGAAACAAGGTACTGTATTTACAAGTATGTAGGACGGACAATTATTCCACTCATTAAAACTTTGGCACGTTATTTAAATAAGGGCGTAACTAAGAATATATTCGGAAAGGGGAGGGGAGGGATATTATATATTTATATTTTTGAACGTAATCCAAATCTGTGATATTTTAAATTTATACTTACATAATTATTTATAATCAATAGATTCACGTAAAGATAATGAACCAAAAAATCTATAAATATTCATCATGTTCAAGGAAGATCGCATATTCCTTGAATTAAAATAAAATATAACTTGTAATTTTGGTTTCAAAGTTTATTTTTATTTTGAAAGGGGGGTGGTGAAGACCTGAGAACTTAATGACTGAACTACACAAACCATTTACTGTGCACAGGCGTGATAAGGTATATATATAGAACATAAATCCAAATTATCATGTATTTTATAAAGTATTAGTTTATAATGACCATGTGAGTAAAATGTTAAGTTTTCCGTTACATATGCGTACATTATGTATAATTTTGTTCATATATATGTTTTACAGAACTTGTAATATTTTCGTAAATGGTTATACACGAATTGAGATACGAAGAGAAAATCGAATGAGCAGATTCTATATATATTTCTAGTGTTATCGAATGGCCCATTAACAAATTGAATGCAAAATGGTAACGAGATATTCCTGAAAACTGCAAGGAAATCGTGATGTGAACTCATGACAAAAATATCTTGCTTTGCTCGATCAAACGTTTCTTGACGTGAATACGTCTTTCAATTTGCAACCATAGTGGGAGGCAATCCAGAAAACCCGTTGATAACAAAATCGGGGGATAGAATTTGTCATTGCAGCTCCGAATCTATCGTCTACATTCAAAATTCAATTACACCACTCGATTGCCAAAGAATAAAAGAATATATTACCGTTACGTTGACTGAGGACTGCGAAGCATTGCTCTTTGGAGAAAGGGTGCAGTTAGGTTATAATGGGGGGGGGGGGGGGGCAGTGGTTTTGGTTTCGTTTCGCCACGTCTCATTACTTCCGCGTGGTATAACTAATAACTAGGAGAAGCTACGACGCTCGTTAAGTTTCAGTCGGCAGCTCTCGTCACGATAAATCAATTGCGTACTTAAAAACATTTGTGGTGTGTGTTTATTGTGAAATTGTATGCGTTTAGTATAAAAATTAAGAAAACTTAAGAAAATTTCGGCCTATACTCGTCAAAAATCTGAGTCGAAATACATAAATAGTATACGGTTGGAAAGAGCATCTGAAAAGCAATCCAGCGATACCCATAAAACCCCATATGAACGATTGAAGTGGTACCTGGAACGTAAAATAAAAATCACGTCGTCCGAGCGCGTCAACGTAGACATATTCACGCAAAACAAACGGCCGTCTCCCCAACACATTCAAACACAGTTTTCATTTATAATTACTTACCACTATACTGAAATTATTCTTAAGAGGAGTGTGAAGTGAAACATTTTTTGTGAAATTATTATTTGCACATAGTCGTGTTTCTCGGTTAATATATGTTCTGTAAACACGACCTTTAGCTAGATGAGGTAAAAAAACTATTATCTATGACTCTATTATTTTACTTTTAATATATTAAATATATTCATGGAGAAAAAAATTTGTGAAGATGGTTACATATCGCATTTTTTTGAGTTTGCGTATGGAGTTTCCTTAAGCGGAGAGAGAAAAGTACAAACATACGTACGTAGTTTAATCCGTGGGCTTTCATTGCTTGTAATAAAATCCCACTGTTACACATCTGATTTGCGCAGTACAGGACCACGGCGGAAACAATGCACGCCTTGCGCGTAGGAGCGATAAGGCACTAGACGTGCGTGTTCGTATCGCCCGTATCTCTCCGTCTCTTCTTGACCTTGGACGCGCAGGTACACGCTCCTCTTAAGAAAAATTGTCTTCACTGAAATAAAGAAGGTTCCCAGCTCTGGACGCTCGATGCTAATGTTGCCGATTCGTTGGGAAAGAAGATGCCGAATCCCATTTATTATGACCATACACTCTTCCCCATAAAGTGGAGAAAAATATTTTATAGTAATGAGTGTTTTTCTATTTGATCCTCGTAAAATGTCAGGTGCTATGGAGGATAAATATGTGGAGTTTGCCTTATAAAAAATACGTTTAATGATGTATGTCTTTTGCAACCTGAAATTACTTCGTGAGTAAAATGTTCGCAGCATTTCCGCACTTATGTAAGACTTGATCTGTATACTTTTCGCTTTTTCGAGAGCACTGTTTGAATACAAATGATGTGCAACAGTAGCGACATAAGTGCTCAGATATTGCGTTTGCAATGGAGAAAGACAACAATTATAGAAAATTGAGAACTGCGAATGTCTAGTACCATAACTTATGAGATTACATATTTCTCCCAAGGTTCGCTGGTCCGAACAAGCATACGAAATAAAGGCAGATTTCTTAATATGGCAGGGAAAACATAAATTCGTAATTACGAATACTGTTGAAAAATTCCACGGTCTGTAAAAACCGTACACGCAATTACTTACTGAACTGAATTTAAAAAAAACCAGGAAGATACAGCGGTCTTCACATCTAGCATCAGACGAAGAAATGTGACGAAGTGTCACAAATATATATTATTTAAACCAAATTTAATTTTAAAAAAGTTATATATTTCTTCATTATTTTAAATTATCACTTTAAAACTGTCAAACGTACATGTATGAACTGCTATGTCTACGACTCTTATTTCCAGTAAAGTTTTGTATATGGAATCACAACAGCCAAATAATTAAAACATGATTTTAAAAGAAAATTTATGCGTTTAAATTAAAAATATATTCATTTAATTTCTACAAGCAAGTATATCGAGTGACATTTCTTAATATTCGTCTTTTTAGACAGATAAGAATATGTCGTCAGAAAATATAATAATGTGACTATGGCCATCGCCATGTCGAATTCAGTAGACATAAGAGTGATATTTTTAATTTTTAAATTAATTATGTCAACACTCTGAGCATCAAATACCACATATCGCTTGCATTGCCAGAGATCATTCATTCCTTGAGCCCTTTCTGGTACGGTCAAATGTGCATTATATCCTTTTTTAAGCATAGTTTGTCATAATTTCCGAACCACTGAAGCTAGAGTAATTAATTTCATAACTGACACATCATCCCCAACATCAAACAACACCACAGGGCCAAACACACCTAACCGTTTTGTAGGCATAGTAAAGAATAAACAAACAAAATGCATACTTACCAAGAGCACACTTGCCAAGTGCACACTTACCAAGTGTGCACTCACCATGTCCACACTTACGAATTGCACACTTTCCAAGAGCACACTTACCAAGTACACACTTACCAAAAGTATACTTACAAAATGCATACTTACGAAATAGATACCTACCAAGTGCATACTTACGCGAGTAATACTAATCCATTACCATTTTTAACCAGATTTTATTTGTGAGTTGGATAGCTACTAGGTTCACTTAAAGTTATATTAATTTCGGATTCAGGTTCGATTCTCGCCCAAAGCATGTAATATTTCTTTTCCGATTCTAACCATATTTTATATGTGAGTTGGATTGCTACTATGCTTACTCAAAGAAATGTTAATTTTGGATTTGTGTTTGATTCTTGCTCTGTGCACGAAAATATTATTTCTTTTCCGATTCTAACCAGATTTTATTTGTGTGTTGAATAGCTACTAAATTAACATAGGAGTAATGTTAATTTCGTGTTTGGGTTCGATTCTCGGTCTGGACACTTAATATTAAATCATTTTAGAATTCAACAAGGTTTTGCTTGTGAGTTGGATAGCAGTAGTTGGATAATGTACGTTCGGGCACATCTGGCTGCAGTGTGAGGTGCGAGGTGCCAAGGTCACTTGGCCGTCATGTTAAAATTTCCCTTTTTTTCCCAAAATCGCCCATTTTCATACAAAATCGTATGATTTATACCTAATATGTCTTAAAATTTCCCTTTTTTTCCTCAAAAAATTCCATGTGCCAGAAAGTGTAGTAGTTAACCCGATCTATGCAAAAACGAGCCGATTTTAAGATGTTGGGCGGCTTGCTTCATACTTCCAGCGTACATCGATGAAATAAAAATTATTTTAATATATTTTTAAAGTTAAATAATTTAAAGACATAAGTATTAAAGTGTTATATATCACCGGACTCTTCTTTTCAAGGCGCATAAGATCGTGAAGTCATACCACCATAGTGCCTTGTTTTTTCATGAACTATCAGTCCACGCTGTCTCCCGCTTTCTCTCTTTAATTTCTCTTTTATTCTCCCATTCTATCCATTCCTCCCTATCTTTCGTTTCTCTCTCTTGCCTTCCACATTCAATATCTTTCTCTCATTCCAATCCTTTCTTCCTCTCTTTCGTTTCTCTCTTTCTCTCATTCTATCTCTTGTCTCTCTTGTCTTTTTTCTCTCAATCCATCTCTTTATCTCCATCTTTCACATTTCATCCCTTTTCCCTCTCTTTGTTACTCTCTCTTGCCTCCCTCATTCAATATCTTTCTCTCATTCCATTCCTTTCTCCGTCTCATTCGTTTCTCTCTCTTTCACCCATACCATGTCTTTTCTCTCATTCTTTCTCAAATTCGCTTTCTCCCTTTCCATCAGTTTCTCTTATTCTGTCTCCTTCTCTCTTTCGCTTCTGTCTTTCTCTATATCAGTCGATATGTTTTCTCAGAGTCCTCACATGTTTGTTGTTTCGTATCTCTCTTTCATTCCATCTTGTCTTTCACTCTACATCTTTGTTTAAATTTATCTCTCACCTTCGTTTGAGACCATTCAATCGACCATTTACTCGCACTTGTTCGATTAGGTACATTTGCTCAATTAATAAATTTTACCTGTTCAATTAGTCACATTTGCTCCAGTAATAACTTATACATGGTCGTTTAGTCACTTTGCTTCCCTTATTACTCACCTTTGTTCGATTTTGTCGCATTTGCTCCAATTCCACCATCTACATAGTACGTTCATCGCATACTAGAGTGCACGAATCGCCAGTGGATATATTTATTTACGAATTTAAATATATAATTTTCCATACACGAGAAGGCATATTAAAATTATTTTAAATGTCTAGTTTCAGCAGCTAAGAAGAAACGACATGTGCTAGCTGTGCAATGCCCAAAACAGCTAATTGTTTCTTCCTGAAACAGTTGGAATTAATTATGTAGGTACGAAATACATATGTAAGTACCTGGACTATATTAAGCAAAGGATAATCAATCAATTAACATGAGAAGTTGAAGAATGTATTTTTTTATTTATTTATTTACATACTTACGACTACAAAGAAAATTATTTATTTATAAATGGATGTATATAAATAAATAAATAAATGTATATATATATACATAAGACTGAAATTTTTCACTGATGTTATATCCTATCTGATATATAGAGAATATTATAGTGCTTGGTTTATTCACATATATTGAATCAAAATCCGAAAAGGGAAGTTATGTCTGCGAAGAAATTCTTGAGATAATGAATAATTAACATTGCATAGTTTTTAACCTTGAAGAGAGAAGCTCTGAAATAAATCTGGGAGAACTTTTTTTTTCTGAACTCTACATAAAATTTCCGTTCAACTTAAAAAATAAATTAAATATGTTAAATATAATTTTTTTTTGACATACAGTATGCCTCTAAAAAAAATGGTTAAATAGGTCTTAGGCATACATTCCTGGAGCTAGAAATGCTGCTTTCATAATATAATTTCACAAGATTGCCAACCTCCTAAGTGTTCGCAAATTTTATTTGCCAACCTAAATGTCTGTACATATACACTTGCTTATAGCCGCCCGAATCGCTACATAATTATTTTGAAAGTATATATAGGAAAATAATTGAATGCGAGCTTAAGAATTCAGACTCCGACTGAAAGTTACGAGATGTTAAAAGACAGCACATCGCGTAGCTTTACAAAAAGTAAACTGTTCTAAAATATATTATTCAGAAACCATATATAAACTGGTTGAAAAAAAACACATGAACAATATTTGTACAAATATACGAGGGAATGTAGTTTCTGTGTTTGAATCTAGTTTAAAGCAGTATACTTAGCTTGACGTTGCTGGGGTAGTGGTTAGCATGTCGGGCGTCAAAGTCTGGGAGTTCAAATCCTGTCCAAGCATGGTGATATTTTCTCTTTTTTTTTTCTTGTTAGCAGCTGTCTTGGGAAAGTGTGAAATTACAAAATTGAAGCTTTTCGAACTGAATGTTACTTTACGAAATACATTTATCCTGCAACTATCAAAAATTTCGTAATTTTTTCGCAATTGATAAATTAAATTATTTTTAATAATTCTACTTATTTATTAATGCATCGATTCCTGGATCTCTGATTGGCAGGGCTGATAGCCCAGTGCCTCGCATTCGCATGAAGTTGTTTCTTTCCCGTTCTATGTCTGTGGATGACATTTCTTCACGCCACTATTTGATGATGTTACTCTCGGTAGGTCGCTGCAGGTGCATCTGCCTCGCGGGCCTGTCGGCGTTGTGGTGCATGTGCAGTTGCAGGGCTAGGCGGCAAATGTAGAAACGAATTCAATTAAGTAAAATATTAAGACAAAATATGGTTTTTCACGATATAAAGTATTGAAAATCGAATATGTATTACAAAGTCCTGCCTAGCATGTACTTTACAATAATTATTATATGCCTTCTCGTGTATGGAAGATTACATTTAAATTCGTAAATAAATCTACGCACTGGCAATTCGTGCACTCTAGCATGCGTTGAAAGTATTACAAAGATGGTGGAATGCAGAAAATGTGACAAAATCGAACAAGTGTGAGTAATGAGAGGAGCAAAGTGACTAAACGAACATGTATATGTTATAAGTGGAGCAAATGTGACTAATCGAACAAGTGTGAGAAAATGGTGGAACGAATGATGTCAAACGAAGGTGAGAGATCAATGTAAACAAAGAGGTAGAGTGACAGACAAGGTAGAATTAAAGAGAGAAACGAAATAACAAACATTAAGAGGACTCTGAGAAAATCTATCGACTGATAAAGAGAAAGAAAGAGGCGAAAGAGAGAAAGAGATGGAATAAGAGAAATGGATGGAAAGGGAGAAAGCAAATGTGGAAAGAAAGAGAGAAAAGAGCTGGTATGAGAGAAAGAGAGAGAAAAGAATGAGACGGAGAAAGGAATGGAATTAGAGAAAGATATTAAATGAGGGAGGCAAGAGAGAGAAACTAAATAGAGGGAGAAAAGGATGGAAATAGAGAGATGGAGTTAAAGTGATGGAATGAGAGGAAGAAAGAGAGACAAGAGATGGAATGAGAGAAAGCGAGAGAAACGAATAAGAGTGAGAAAGGAATGGAATGAGAGAAAGATATTGAATGAGCGAGGCAAGAGAGGTGATAGAATGAGATAATGAAAGAGAAATGAAAGAGAGAAAGAGAGAGAGCATGGAATGATAGAGCATGAAAAAACAAGGCAGTATGGTGGTATTAAATCACGATCGTATGCGCCTTGAAAAGACGAGTCCGGTGATATAAAACTTAATACTTATGTGTATGAAATTTTTTAGCTATGAAAATGTATTTTAATTTAAAAAATTAATTTATTAAAATAATTTTATTATGACATCGCAATCGCATGCGCCTTCAAATGACGAGTCCGATCATATATATAACTTAATAATTACGCATTAATTTTTTTATTATAAAAATATATATTTAACTTTATGAAAACAAATTTAAAAAAATAATTATTTTATCGATGTAGGCTGGAAGTATGAAGCGAGCCCCCTCCCCCTCCCCCCCAACATCTTAAAATCTGCTCGCTTTTGCAGAGATGGGTTTCGCTACTATACTTTCTGTCACATGGTATTTTTTGAGGAAAAAACCAGAATTTTTAATGGAAAACGGGAAATTCGTAGGGAAAAAAGAGAAATTTTGAGACATATTTGGGATAAAACATACGAGTTTGTGAGAAAATTACGATTTAATGGGAAAAAAAGGAATTTCCAACATGGCGGCCGCATTAACTTGACACCTTGTACCTAACACAGCAGCCTTATGTGCCCGAACGTATATTATCCTACTACTGATAGCTTTTAAGTTTACTTACAGTAATGTTAATTTCGGTTTTGGGTTCGATTCTTGCTCATGGCACATAATATTATTTCATTTCCAAATTTGGCCAGATTTTATTTGTGAGTTGTATAGGTGGTACGGTTACTTAAAGTAATGTTAATTTCAGATTTGGATTCGATTCTCGCTCAGGGCAAGTAGTATTTCAGTTCCAAATTTAGCCAGATATAATTTTTGAGTTGTATAGCTACTAGGCTCTTTAATATAATGTTAATTTCGGATTATCGAGTTCATGTCTCGGTCAGAAACCCTAATAACTTATTTTATCCGAATTTAATAAACATTTTGTTTTGTTTGTATTCCTACTTAGAGCAATTAATATTATGTTAGTTTTGGATTACAGAGTTCGATTCATGAGCAGAACACTTATTATTATTTTTATTTAGAAGTTAACGAAAACGTAATTTTCCCTCTTATTTCCACTTATAGTAATCAATGAAGTGTTATTTTTGATTACCTAGATCGATTCCCAAGTGACTCACTTAATATTTTAAAAAAATATTGGGAAATGCATTCTTACGCAATGTCGCACATGGTCTCGCAGGACAGAAAGTAATATGTAGCATAGCGACACATGTTAACATCCCATTAGCTGTGTAGCAACTGTCGCCATAACCTGTCGACCGGCGCCTCACAACCAAGTAGGCATGGAGTGGGTTATGTGCCTGCATACACACATGACCACACACACTCGCATACGCACACTTTCATATATACCCCTACATTATACAGGCTTTCCAAAGCACTTACTTAGCATGCACCAAGGCCCAGGGATCCAACAGGACAAACAGACATAGAGATCGAGTACCTGATATAGAATTTGAAATTTTGTTTATTTTTTTCTAACCTTCGTACTCTAGCATTTTCTAACCTGCTGCATATTGTGCCGCTTTGGTGGCCCATGATTCTTAATTTGCTCATTTCTTGTTGTTTTGTGTAAGTCTGTGACTCGGATTCCGCTTTTAGGAATCGGTAAAACCACGAAATTCAGTTCCACTCATTCAATTTTCTGTCAATGAATTGGTTAAGTATAAAGTACTTGTTAAGTACTAGTTACTTCGGCGACTTAATTCGTTAACGAATTTATCAATATAATTGTATCCTCTTTTATTGTTCTGTCTCATGTGTATTTTTCAGATTTTGCTCAAAAAAACAATTAATTATTTTGGAAACCTATTTTAAATTATGCACAGAACAACATAATATTTATGTCAACTATATCTTTATATCAATAAGTAAACGGTGAATTAACTTTCACCCATATTCTGTGTATTTTATTGTTTTTTACATTTTGTTTGCAAATGCAAGGTTTACCTGAAGTTGAAAATTCCATAATGTTGATAAATATATTTTCAAGCTATGCCAACCAGTATCAAGTATCAGAAAAAAATTTGTATTTACTCTTGTAATATTAGTATTTCGTATAATGTGGTGTATTTGAAAATTAATAACTTATTATGTTACCATTATAATTTTGTTTTACTTTAAATGTAAAATTTGTAATCTAAGTTTTAGAAGTCGTGAAATGTAACTCGATTATGGTTGGTGCTGGTCCTCTCGAATCGATCTTAGTCTTTGACGATTTCCATTATGTCACTTCCATCTTCATCAACATGAACGGAATGTGACATCTAACTTTCTATTGCAAATTGTAATCTTACAATACTGATGTAAAAACAACAATTTCACCGCGAAAGCACTTCCACCCAACTGGCCTAAGTTGACAACCTGAATTATGTGACTTCGGAGTTGAGGCGTGGTCGAACTTTGGAGGAATTTCCCCACCGCCCTTTCTCCATGAATTAGTTTCCTGTTATCGGGAACATCCCCATCGGATATGTGTTCCTAATCTGCAACTCGTGCGTCACCAGGATAAAATTATTTTCTATTTTTTTCGCATGAGCATGTGATACTAACCTCCGAAAATAAACTTTGGAAAAACCTTCGAAATTCCGATTGATAACTTGTTCACCCTGGAAACGATTTAAATTGTTTGTGTTTACTTATTTTAGAATATTTCAGAGTGGCAGTGCAGACATTACGCCTATAACTAAATTTGTTTTAAAAGCCAAAAGGCAATATCGTGTGTGTGTTCGGTTTCTTGTCCAAAATAGCCATTAACTGTGAATGAATTTGTGACTGAATCCCGAAGTAGGAAAATGAGAGTAATATAAAATAATAAAACAAACAAGATACAGATTTACTTTAGCTAGTAAATAAAAAAAAAGTGAAACAAATAATATTTACACCATTTTCTATTATGTTATAGACTTTGTTACTGTACTGGAAAGCATTTATAGTGGTTTGCAAATGGCAAGATTTTTTTCACGTAAGAATAAGGTTCGTTTGATGTCACCCGAAATAAGCTTGTGTTTCTTCATGAATAATTTGTTATTTTTGTATTATTGTATAAAATTGTTTTATGCAACAGAGATGAAACTAACACCTCTGTTGCATAAAATCTTAAAACTTTGCTGATACATACCAAGTGTTTATAGTGTCGAATAATTTATAGGAAACTAAAATTTTGGTTAGGTATTAGTAGTTCATAACTAACATTTAATTATGCACAATCGCACCGCAACCTGGTCCTCGGGCGGTTCCTTTTTCTTGTGGTGTTATTGAGGGGAGAATGCTTTTGGTAGGCTAATCCCTGCCATCTGCCTTGCCCCATAAATACCGCCACAGGAAGTTTGGTAGCAGGTGCTGGCGGTTGTGTGAGCGTGTGCGTGTGTGCATAATTTCTGCAAGCTTTCTGCATGGAATTTTCCCTTTTTATGTGTGCCTTGGGTTTTGCATGTGTGGCTGGCAAACATTAACACATTCACAGTGTATAGGTTATGTAATATGTTCCCTTTGAGATACTATATTAGTTTGTGTTACTTTCGATGTGTCTTGCCCAGTGATAAGTTGTATATTAGTGTTGTTCTTTAGTAGTAATTACTTAGTTCCCTTTTGCAATAGCGGCACTTATCCCTGAATTTTTGCTACGTGACGAGGTCACTTATGTGTATGCCATCAGAGGGGTGTTACCATCGGAGTCTACTGTTATGGCTTGTAAAAGTGCCTTACGATCGGCACTCCATTCTGAGGCACCAGTGGATATGGAGTTTCTGGCGGCAGTTAATGCTGAAAGTGAGTTTAAAACTTGTGCTGCTAAGATACTTACCCTACATGAAATGTTTGAAAATATAGAGGATTACCCCAGTTTAAATTAGTATGTCTGTCTAAAAAAAGGGTCACCCATTTGAAAAATAGGACTATCAATTTGTTAACTTCGTGACCTGAAGAGCTTTCTGAAATTCAAGCCCAATCTGTAAGGAATATCATTACACAGACGGAATTTTTTTTGAGACCCTTTGTAACATGAAAGCTGTTGAGTCCCAGAAGGTTCTCCAGAATGTTGAAGTTGCCACTTTTGGTGAACAGCTGGTCAACTTAAGCCTCAGTACTCCCTCTTCAAAAATTTCATTCTCCACACCAGCTCACATTAGCATGGCTAGTATCCCGTCCACAGCCCACATCACTTCACAGTTACCTTGCCTCTCATTTCCCGCTCACATCGCCACCACCCTCCCAATTTAATTGCCCATTCCACAATTGCCACCTTACCATTCATGTACGCAGCAGTTATACCACCCACCCAACCTTTGGTGCCCCACCTTTTGGCGAAATTACCCACCCCCACCTACCGATGGACTTCATGTTCCCAAATTTTTTGAGTTCCTAAAACATATTCTGGAGTTACATCAAAGTAAAACTGTACCAGAAACCCAGTTACTAGAAATCATATACCTGTTCACCCTGGGACCTCTAAGTGAGAGCACCAGACATGCCATCTCCCAGCATTTCAGCTTCGCCCAGTATCATGCTGACATTTTGTACTAATTTATCCCATCCAGGTTATTCACCTAACTACAGTTCAGGATGTTCGACAGACTGCAGGAATTACATGAATCATTGTCATCCTATGTTTGCAGTATAAAGGAGGGTGCTACCATTTTGTGTCTGCCCTTATCTGAGAGTAATATTGTGAACACCATTTTAGAAGCCTTAGAGCCGCAAGAACATTCTCGCCTAGTGTTTTTGGGCAGACAAAATTCACTCTCGGAACTGGACCGAGTCTGCATCCATTCCCAAAACATTTATTATGCGGACAAATGCATGATAGTTTCTTTAAAAAGCGTAGGTATAGTGGCAATGCAGGCCCCAACTCAAACAAGAAATTGAAAATGCGTAATCCTGATGTAAGTGTCGTTGACATCAAGCAAGTTAGTGGTATGTCTCGGGACATTAAAGATCAGGCTAAAGTTTCGGGTAGTGATGCATGTGCATGCTTTTATTGTAAAGAAACGGGTCACCTTATTGCGAGATGTCCTGTGCTAGCTGCAAAAACCATCCTTGTGGGGGCGAAAAGTGAGCGTTCTTTCCCACCAAAAGGGCATCCTTGCCAACTCTCAGTTTAATGATCACATCATTCAAACTATTAACTTTGGTCACAGTTTCCAATGGCTTTTTGGTCCTTGTGGCACAAGTGATACTAAAAGGCAAGATAGTTCTTTCCAGGTTAACTTCCCAAATGTTGTAGGGGTACAGAAAGTTGCCACCCCGTGTGTTAAACTCAATGTTGGACCATTGTTAGTAGATGCCCTAGTAGATTCGGGATCTCCTCGCACTATAATTTAAGGTGAGCTCTTCAAGGAATTTGAAAGAATTAAAACTAGTGAAGACTATTGAGTCATGTAATATCCATTGTGATAATGCTTCTAGTGAAGCATTGCTATTTGTTATGCCACAAATAAATTGAAAATTGACCACTTGACATGGATGTATAAGTTTTTAGTCCCTGAGAAATTACGACTACCTTTTTTTCAGGGACAGATTTTATGCCATTTTCAGGAATTGTTTTAGATATTCGGGCACATCAGATATTCTTCAAATTTCCCCTACAGAAAAACATAGTTTTTATTAATTGTAACCAAAAGTAACCCCTTTCTTCTGAATTTCGAATTGAGTCTGAGGAAGCTGTGCACCCATTTTAGCACTTAGAACCCCATCAGCAAGTCGCTATTCAAAAATTTTGTAAGCAATTTCCTAAGGTCCTCACTTCGCAATTAGGTATAACTGACTTGTTTGAGTACGAAATCAAACTGGTAGACAAGGAGTATGTCAGCAGCCACCCTTATAAACTAGCTTCCCCACTACGGAAATTTTGAGAAATCAGGTCCAGGATTTGTTTGACAAGGGTGTAATCGAACCCTCCACTTCCTAATTTGCTAGCCCTGCTTTTTTTGGTTCCAAAGCCTAACAAACACAGGATGGTTATAGATTACCATAAAATTAATAACAAAATTGTAAGAGAGTCTGTCCCACTCTCGGACCTGCATTCGGCCTTTAATTCAGTCAACTACCAAATTTCGTTGTCCAAACAATCCAAACCAATTACTAGTTTCTGTGTTCCCTGGAATCTTTACCAACTTACATGCATACCTTTCAGTTTGGCCATGTCCTCACGAGACTGTTGGACAAAATCTTTCATTGTGTTAACTTTAGGTGTGTGTACAATTATAAGTATGACCTGGTGATATCCTCCGAGTCTTTGGGCAACATTTGGTCCACTTGAAAGAAGTTTTATCCAGTTTACAACAGGCAGGTCTGACAGTCAATCCTAGTAAGTTTACATTTCTGTGCAGGCGATTTCCTTTTTAGGGATCACCACTTCTTCTAAAGGTGTCATCATTGATCCGGAGTGGACTAGATGCATTAGAGAATTTTCGCTGCCTCGGCATGTAAAGGGTATTGCCCGATTTATCGGAATGATCAGTTTTTCGGAAAATTCATGCCAAACCTAGAGAAAAATACTGAGCCTCTTATCCGTTACCGCAAAAAGACTGTGGCCTTTGTATGGGGCGAGGAACAACAAAAGGCCTTCGATACTCTGAAAAATTGTATTTTTACTCCCCTGGTTCTTCGAATGCCAGATTTTTCCAAGGAATTCATTTTGCAAAAAGATTTTTTAGGTTTGGCAGTAGGAGTTAGTACCATGTCAAGAGTTTGATGGTGTTGGGCAGCCAATTTCCTTCGCATCACACACTCTCATATCCCAGGAAAGAAAGTCATCTATTTATGCGTTAGAATGTTTAGTGGTTGTTTTTGGCATTGGCAAATTTAGGAAGTACTTAGAACATGCTGAATTCCTACTGGAAACGGATAATCAGGCATCGTCATGGCTTTTGGCTCACCCTTGGAAACCTGGCAAAATTTTTTGTTATATAATCAGAATATCTTCTTTAAAATTAAGAGTACAACAAATTAGTGGATCGCCGATTATATTGGCTGATGCTCTTTCACGCATGTTTGATGTTACAAATTCTAGTAATGAGGCCACTGTTCTTCCAAATTGCAACCTTATAATTGATTTCCCTTTGGCTTTCACGGATATTAAATATAACCAGGAAAAGGATGAGGACCTAAACAAAAACATCACAAAATTGAATTCAGGTATAGAACAAAAGCCATAATTTTTGCCAAAGCGTCTCTTATGTTGCAGGTCTCGTGATATTGTGAAATGTGTTGTGTTGCCTGTCCACTTCAGTCCCATGGTTTTTGACAATTTTCATTCATCGCCCCTTGGTGCTCATTTGGGCACACATAAAACTATTCAGGCTGTCAGAAGACATTTCATATGGAAGGTCATGGATGGTAAAATCACTGAATGGTTTAAAACTTGTAAATTTAAGATAACCTGCTCAGAACACCCATTATGGTTTTCTTTCTTCTGAAGTTTGCCGAGAAACTTATGGAAAAATCTTTTCATTGATTTTGTTAGACCTTTTCCCAGAAGCAAGTTAGACATAGATAGCAAGTTGATGCATATTCCAAATTTGTGTGGCTCATCCCGATGAAAAAAGCTATATCTGCATCAACCGTTCGTTCTTTGCACATTCGAGTATTTCAAAACTTTGGTGTATCCACTGCTATAGTGCCAGATAATGGCTTACAGTTCACTTCCAAGTTTTTCCATGATATGTGTTTCTGTTTTGGCATTCGCCACAACACTTTGTTTCCATATAACCCACCTCTTTCGCATGCAGAGCATTTCAACTCAAACCTCCATTCGGCCCTCATAGCCTTCCATGCGACAGAGCATTAAAATTGGAACAAAAATTTAACTTGGTTACAGATGTCCTTTAATTTTCCAAACACGAGTCACACAAAGATAGACTATTCACCCTTGTCTTCACTAATTTGCCTAGCAATACTCTGTCTAATTTGTGGCATTTAGACGATTTATTACCGAATGATCCCAGGGACATTCGCCAAGTGTGGACAGCAGCCCTCAAGAACCACAAATGAGCTCACTTCAAGAGTCGTGACAGATATAACAAAAATCGAATTGACAATCCATTTCGGGTTTGTGACTTGGTCCTTTGCAAATCTCACCCTGTTAGCAGGGCAGTTGACAAGAAAATGGCTAAGCTTTCGTTCTGCTGGACTGGTCCTTACCAGATCCAGCATTTTCTAATGCCAGTCACTGCCAGTCTTTCTAACCCTAGTTCAGGTAAATTCGTGACGAGAGCTCATGTCTCTCATTAAAAAGTTTCACCTGTCTTAATAAGTTTTATTGGGTTCTCTACATGTGTAGGAGCCACAGACCCTAGCTGTAGTAGGTAATTTTGTAAATATTTTGTTTGTATGGCTGGCCAGCCATGAAAAACAATCTTCTGGAAGGGATCCTCCCCTTCCCCACCCAAAAAAAAAGATTAACTTGGTCGGGGTCCTTACCCTGCCCCAACTAATATTCTTCTTAGCATTGACTTGATTTGGACTGTGGACTTATCACCCACTGGTTCGAGTACTTTTTGAGGCTATTTCTGTTTGTGCACTATATAATTGAAAGAAGAATCCTAGATACTAATTTAAGTCACATTTAAGGCACTAGTTAAAGTCAACTTGTAGGTACTAAGTTAAATCATCATTATTGATTTCTAAGTTAGGGCATTTAGATGTTGATTATTTCGGAATTTTAGTATACTTATGTACTTTGATTTCAAATGTGTATTTTGGGTTAGTTTTGTGTGATTTCTTCTTCTCCAACATTAAATTGGATTGGGCATTGAACTTTATGGGTGACAATAATGGTTTCTTTCAACTTTCCACTTCTCTGTGAAAACTTTGGTAATGTGAATCTATGTTTTCTTTGGGTATGGAAGTAGCTAGTTATTGATATGGGAATTATTTTTTTTTTGTTATACTCCCTATGAGTGTACCATGCTGTTTGTTTTAGTGTTGTTTTCCTGTTGAAGCATCATGCGTCACCTCTGCATCGCAGTTCTGGCTGTCGCCGGTGCAACTTTTCCATCGGTCACCATCTCACCCCTGGAATCAGGAGCTCTTTTGATCGTGAGGATGATGTTCTTTTTTCGGACAGCTCTTATTCAGTAGTGTTAAACTTTGATCTAGTGTCCTCGGACAATGAATGCAGTGAATTTCAAGAGTTGATAAACTCTTTAATTTCTGTGCATCAACAAGAGAACAAAAACTGTGGAGACAACTCCACTTTAAAACTAAATTTTGACCTAACCATTGTGCAATTGAAGAATAGTTTAAGTGCGTTTCAGATTGAGGTAAAAACTTTGACTGCATTACTGCCTCCACGAGTAAAACATGCATTATTTGACTTTGGTGGCACTTTACTAAAAACTGCTTGTGGTACTCTATACAGTGATGATATAGCTCTGCTTGAACACAGATTAAAAACCCTTTAAAGTAATCTCAGGATGATATTTTGACTAGCATAACCAACCAAATAATTATGATCAAGAATTTAGAGGACAGTGTTAATAATAATACTGTATACATTTGAAAATTGAGTCAACTTTACTTGGATCATTACAAAGCTTTGTATCACAATCTTTCTTTTGCACTCCGTAATACCATTGATGGTATGATTCTTATGAGTTACTGCATTGATTTAAATGGCTTGCTAATTAGAGTCAGTGAAGCTCTTACAAACGCCCCATTAGAAATTTTTTATCTCAGACATGCAATTGAAACTAGTGTTCATGATAAATTGAGCACCACCCTGTTTAGCGCCAATTCTTTTCTAGATATTTTAAGGCATATCCAGCAGTTACTCACTTTGCTCCTGTATATAATATCTCCTGTGGCACAAGAGAATCTGTACATGTTCTATGGTCTAAGTAATGTTCAAGCCGTTATTTACAACTCTTCACTGAACATTGTTATTAATCTCCCTATGGCAAACAAAGACAGTCTCTTTGAAATGTATCGTGTAATTCCAGTTCCCTTCTTTTTTTGCAAATCTGAACAAGTTTTTATTATTTCGTGTACGAGTGTATTTGATTGTTAGTCCCGATTGTGAACATTTTGCATCAGGTAACCATGGTTGCTCTCAGTAAATGTTTTTCTCATGTCATTACTCTTTGTCCAGCTGATTTCCCTTTTTTTGATAGCCATGTTAACAATTGTCAGCTCAATCTTTTTACCAGGAGAGATTATTTTGAATTTTGTGACAAGTCAGTAAGTAAATTAAAGTTCACTTTTTTACATACAACAGGTGTGTATTGGGTGTTTACCTCAAACGCCACTATTGACATTACATTCGTCTTTAGATCTACCACTGAGACCTTTGCACCGTTTACCTTATCCCTTTCAGGTACTGGCCTGATCAATAATGCATCTTATTGTGACATTTTAAGCCACTTTTTCAGAACTTTTAATTCAGTTAATTCTGCCCTTCACTATAACTTATCCTTGCCAGTTATTCATGTACATAAATTGATAACAAAACTTACACATGTCTATGTTCCAAGTTTGCATTACCTCGTCATGAATAACTCCCTTATTTAAGATTTTGATAACCTCGTAGCTTCATATCCTAAAGATGCTGCTTTCAATGATGTTGTGAGTCTCCTATGTCCTCGTCCTCCACAGCCTTACTCTAATCTTAACTTCACCACCATCATCGTTTCCTGTGTCTCGGTACTTCTTTGTTTTATTGTTACCTTCTTTTGTTTGAAATCCAAATTTTGCACTAAAAATAGCCCCTCACCTTCTTGTCATCAACAAGTCGTGCCGGAAGGGTGTGCCATGTTTCCTTTAGCTACCATTTCTGACACATTTAATAGTTAATTGTTTCTTTAGATTTTACTAAGTATTGTTTTGACCTAGTGTATGTGGTGTTGTGCCAATGTTTGCCCTGGTCCCTGTTCGCCATTGGTGTCCTTTTAGGGAGGCAGTTTGTGCCGCCTTTGTGGCCCATGCTTCCTTATTTGATCATTTCTCGTTGTTTTTGTGTGAGTCTGTGACTAATATTCCGCTTTTAGAAATCGGTAAAACTGCAAAATTTATTTACAGTTATCCCATTTTCTGTTAAAGTATTCGTTGAGTATAAAGTACTTGTTAAGTACTAGTTACTGTGGCAACTTAATTCGTTAACAAATTTATTCAGATAATTGTATCCTGTTTTACTGTCCTGTCTCATGTGCATGTTTCATTTTGCTCATGGAAACCTATTTTGAATTATTTACAAAACCACTTCATAATATTTGTGTCAACTATATCTTTGGACCAATAAGTAAACAATGTATTATCTATCAGCAATATTCTTTGTATTTTAATTTTTAAATATAACACCTGTAACTACTCAACCTATCCAACAAATGCAGAAAACGTTTTATTACAATGAAAATTGTTAACCTTTTCTTTGTTTAACGTCATAGGATGTTGACATGGGATCTTAAGCGAATGTTCAAAATGTATTGTGTACAACAAAAGGAAACATAATGTTTAGCAAAATTGTAGTTTTTCAGGAAAAGTCATAAAAACTTCGCGATTGGGAGCACCCCGAGAATACCTAAACTTTGTGTTTGGGTTTTCTTCGGTGCAAAAAAATAAGTTAATTTTCATCGTACAGGGTGCAAATATAGATACAACAAAACAGTGGGCACTAGCAATTAACTATAATCACTGTTTAACAAAAAACATGTAAAAGTATTTTATTTCATTTAAACACTAATTATTTACTCTCAAAATTCTCTTACAACTGACAATTATAACATGATATAAAACTGGCTTACAGAGACCAATAAATATTTTGTTATTAAAATTAGTTGATTGAATTTGATACAAACCATACCCAGGCTTTTCAAATGGCCAAATTAATGGGACTGACACTAATAAATTTACAATAATTTTCCATTGAGTTTTCTGCAACAACATACAACCATCACCACATAACCTTCAAACGGGCCACATCCACCGCAATATAATTTACAACTCAGGTACAGGTAATACCGATCACAGACTAGGCACCGAGAGTATTTAAATTCCTTACAATACTCTAATAACAAGTCACAAAGCTTCACAATATTCATGTCTTTACAGGCTATAGGCACCGTAAATTTAAATATAAATCAGGTGCTCTGATAGATTGTGGACAATTAAGGCCTGAATATACCTTAAATCCTACAACTCGCAGTTGAATTAATCAATATCAACTCCCAGACCTTAGGGTGTTTTACTTTTAAACGGCCTACAAACCTAGAAATAAAAAAATAATAATGTGAATTAGGTATTCATGTAAATTAGAGAGCCCTAAGCATTGACAAAAAATTGATTCCACAAACATTTACTGGCCTTTACTAAAAGCCACGAAAAATTAATTAATATGTCCATTCCATAAATTGCGCAACACATCGCCGTAATAATCTCTAATGAAAGATATTCTGAATGACAGGTAAGAAAGGCCTGCTCAAATAAAGATACACTTTGTGTCAAGTATACGCCCTTTCGTTTATAAAGATTTGCCCTGATCACAAAATTGCTTTAAACAACAAGGGCAATCCTTTAAAGTTACTCCGCTGAACATGAGAAATTTCCAGTTACAAAATGAACAGTGCACGAAAGCGGCCTTACACAATACTGCCGCATACAGGAACCCTCACATGGGACACGAGCATACGAGCTTCGCTACAATTCCCAACCAATATTCGGTTCAAACCACGAGCCATAAAACATATTTTATATAAGGATATATTTGTAGAATATATGCCTGACGTATAATATTACCTACACGTGCATTTGCACACACCCAATACTAAACCTTATTGAAAATATACATGGGCTCAAGAGAGAACTTCACTACTAGTATTACTGATAAATTCCGCCCAATATTTGTCGTGTAAAAATATAAGCACGACATAAATTTTTTTAAAATATGACAGCTTACACTATCCAAATGGTGGCGGCGCGTAGTCCTTCAAGGCACCCTCGGAACTAAACTACATATTTAAACCTTATTAAAGCCTTCAATGAAAAATATACTCTCGATGCAGAAGCAGCAAACTAGACTATTCATGTCAAGGCCCTACGTTGTAGAAGAAATTACACACACATTAAAAATTGTTACGGTGGTGAGCTAACAAGGTCACTATTCCAATACCACTCGCCGTCGGGGACCACTTGGGCAATCACAGCACTTCCAACCAAGGAAACCACAAACTACTTTCACCAAAATGATTAAATATCCAATACTCTCCCGAAGGGATTTACTAAATTGCAGTCACACATCACAGAAAACAGCAAAATGCAAACATATTACGTGAAAGGGAACCAACTCCAAGCTAAATGCCCTCTACAATTAAGTGCGTCGTCAACTCACCTCTATACTTCTGCTACCGCTATCAATCTCTCGCCAGTTTCAAATCATCATGCTATTTTACCAAACTGAAAGATATTACAATATATGTACTAGCTGTTGTCGTCCAGTGTGTCCCATTCCTGCAGCCAGATCACGTCATACCCATGAGTATATGAGTAGTTCCCCCAATATCTTGGCATATATGTCAGGAAGGCTCGTTGCCGAAAGCACGTAGCAGAATGATACCCCAATACAATTTTAAAAAATAATAGTCTGTCGCATGTGGCGTTGCAACATGAAAATTATAAGTGAGTGGTTTGTAGGAGTTGAGATGGCCATAACATTGCTAATTCTTCAGGCAAATGTTTTCTACTAAATAGGTTATCTTGGGTGTGTATAGGTAAGGGCTGGCAGAATGTCCGAAGCTATGTCCTTCCGACTATAGGTATTTACCTTCGCATAGTAATCAACTCTGTTATAAACATTGTTTATTTCTTGTATGTGAACCATACATGGATATAGATTTTTTTCTTATACATTACTATGATCACAAAAAGTGTAAATGGTAGGTGTGTTTGGGTAGACGAGAGTGATATCAACCGATGAATGTTTAGGTATTTACTTCAGTCTGTGGGTGCATGGGTGAATGTGTGTGTGATGTAATATATTTTTGAATTATGTTTTGTTATATTGTGATGGTTTTTAGATATGTTTTTTGGGGACTCAACTATGTTTTTGATGTATAAGTATTGTTTTTGAGGAAAAAGGTATTTTTTTTTTTAAGAATAGGGGATTGTCTTTGAGGAATATGAACGATTTTTAATTTATTTTTCGTAATTAGTTGCTGTTAGGTTTTCTGACTTTAGTTCCTTTGGAATTTCCAATTTTTTTATACATATATTAATTTTCTTGTCCATATGTGGCTTGTCATTTTAAAGTATTTTTTGTGCTCAGTCCTGTTATTTTCCATGACAGATATCTGCATCGAAATGGAGAGTGTCTAAAAATCTCCATCTTGTAATTAACCCCCATTGCACTATTCATTCAAAGATCACACAATCTACTAGACTACACTAACGATAATACCACTAACTCCAGCACAGAATTTTCCAGGCATTGAAATGTTGTCACTGTTGAGGAAATTTCGTCAAAGTTATTGTTAAGGTATGGGACCACTTTCACTTTAGCAGCAAGAAAAGTGGAACAGACTGCAACAACTACAATTTGCTCAGAAGACGACCAAAGAGCCATCAGGTTATTTTTCATAACCTGGCATTTCATCTTCAGAGAACTGGAATATGACAACAAGTACATCACCGTCATACCACATAGTGAAGAGAAGATGAAAGAGAAGATGACAACTTTTGGAAAATCGCTCGGAGAGAAGTTCAAAATTCAATTTATCGACAGTTTCCATTTCATGACCAGCAGTTTGTCAACCCTAGAAATAAAGAAACTTCAACAGTACATCTAAATTCTTTAGTTCCAATGAAATGGTCATGGTGACAAGGAAGGGACTTTTCCCATATGATTATATAATCTGCATCGAGAGACTGGCTGAGACAGAACAATCATGGAAGGAGAATTTTTATAATAGGCTGCCATATGCGAACATAAGTGCTGTTGAGTATGCTCATGCTCAGCAAGTATGGAAAAAATTTGACTGCCAACCCATAATGCAGTACTCTGAAATCTACATTAAAACAGATCCACTGCTTCTGGATGACATATTTGAAAACTTCATGGTTCTGCCTCATAACATATCCACTGGACTGTATTCATTACATAAGTTTACCTGGCTACACATTTGATGCTATGCTGAAGGCGACAGCCGTGAAACTCGAACTTTTGACCTATTACAACATGTACATATTTCTCGAGAATGGCATAAGAGACTGCATGGCTCAGTATGTGAAGAGGCACTGTGTTGCGAACAACATCTATGATGGCGAGAACAATGTCTCTTACTAACCAGCGAAATACTATATGTACTTGAATGCTATCAATTTGTACGGCTGGGCGATGAGATTGCCTCTACCTATGAGAAATTCCAAGTGAGCCAGTGCCAACCTTGACATCATGAGCTGGCTTGACACTTCTCCCGTGGGATACATACACTTCTCATGTGGGATACATCATCTAATGTGATGTAATTTACCTACCAGAGCTGCACAGTGAACGTAAGGACTTTCGATTTCTGGCAATTAAGGAATGTCCACCAGAATCCATGCAGAAGAAACTGGTGACAATACTGATAAACAATAAAAATTATATAGTTCACTATGTTACACTCAAGCAAGCCATCACCCAAAGACTGAAAACTTAGAAGATTCACAGTGTGCTAGAATTTGAGCAGTGTGCCTGGCTACAGCCATACATCCAATGGAATACAGCAAGATGTGCAGCAGCAGCAAAAAGTTTTGAAAACGACTTTTTAAAACTGGGAAACAGTGCAGTCTTCGGCAATCTCATGGAAAACAAACATAATAGACAAAGTAATGAGCCTCGTCTGCAGTGAGAAGCAACTCAGGAAACTTGTCGCAAAACCAGCCTTCAAAGACAGAATAATTTATTCTGAGAACCTGTCGCTCGTCAAGATAGAGCATGAGGCTATCCTGTTTGACAAGCCTGTTTATGTTGGTTTAACAGTACAGGATTTTTCAAAAGTACTTATGTATCATATTCATTATGATATAATGATGACACGGTATAATGAGAACCTGCAATTGGCCTATATGGACACTGACAGTTTTATCTACGAGATAATAACTCTGGACTTTTATCATTACATGTGTTTTGATTCAGCTTTCCTAGACGAATTTGACACCAGTGGCCATCACACAAAAAATCATTGCTACTCACTCACGAACAAAATGTCATTGGCAAATTAAAGGACGAGTGTAATGGTGTACCTATGGTAGAGTTGGTAGACCTGCGTGCAAAGTTTTATGCCTATAGTTGTGCAGGCGATGTTTTCAAGAAGTCTATAGGAATTCAGAAGGGCATTATTAGGAATAAGATTACTTTCGAAGACTATGTCAGTGTTCTAAACAGAGAGAAGTCTTTGCAAGTTATTGTACATGGCCTAAGGTCGCGCAAAAATTAGTTGTATTCAGAGACCATTAATAAATTGGCACTTGAGTGGATGGATGACCAGCACCACGTATGTATGGATGGAGAGAATACATTGCCACACAGACACTCTGGCTAAAAAAAAAATGACCTTGCAGCCCTCTGGACCACGTGCAGAAATGATCTTGCCAAGTGTGTGTTGCAGTGATGTACATGTTTTCTATCATAATTGCACTCATTATTTTCCTGTATTGTTTCATCGACTCATTTATGATATTGACGAGACATCTCACCTATTAGTGGTAGGACTCAATACCCAATGATCCAGGCGACCATTTTGGGGAAGTTTACTTCGGTAGCATGCTGGAATGGTAAGAGGCGATGGGAAATGAAAAAAACTGACATTCAACAGGTGAATATTAATCTCCAACTGCACAGAAAGCAATGTATCTAGAAGGAGAGCACTTATCATGTAGACAATTTGTATATAATTTAACAGACTCTAAAAGTTATACTCTGACTCGGGACATAGTGCCAACAGTGTACAATTGTGTTAGCATAATTTGCATGCTATATTTATTTTTTAAAAAAATGCTCTCTTCAAGATATTTCATCGTTGTATGCGACATTTTTTTTGGCATTGTAACCCTGTCTGCACTATATAATTGTAGTGTTCTCAGTCCCAAAGCCGGATAGAATGGGGAAGGCAGTGCGTGACTCATATTTTTCATTATCGATACACAAGAGTGAAAAATACTGTTGCAGTTGGAGATTTGCTTCAGTTGTAATCAACCAAGGCTGAAAACATGTGTATATATATTTGTATAAATAAATAAGTTCTTTTATAAACAAAATTTATTTTTATAAAAATCCTGTCATATAGTTTTCTTAAATGACATCAGATACAACAGTCTGTTATCAGATATACACAATCAGAAATACTATGCAATATGAGAGAAGAAAAAGTTTTTATATGAGGTAACTAAATAAGATATATTCTAAGTTATTGCATACATTACTTGGTCTTGTGAGGATTATACTGTGGTGGTTAGGTTAAGTGAAGTGGCTGTGCAATAAAGATGAGAAATTAAGTTACTTAATGTAAGAATATTCAGAGTCTTATAGAAGCGAAATATATTCCAAGTCCTACACGAGGGTGGAATGAAGGTGATAAATAAAAAACATAAGTCCTACACATACGAAAAAAATATTGTAAGTCCTGCAGAAGGTCAGAAATATTCTAAATCCTACAAATGTGGTCGCCTGCGCCGAAACACAAACATCACTGACATCTGTCAATCTAACATAACTTAACATACTAAAGCCCAAAAAATGTAACCTACCTTAACGTACCAAACGCCAGAAAAAAGCTGAAATAACCTACCATTATCTAATCTACCATAGTCCAGATAAAAATTATACTTTTCCTATGCACCCATATATCTAGTATTATTTCAGCCACTTATAAAAATTTGACATGTTCAAACATAAAACCCGCAATCAGCACTGCAATCGGAACCACACTTAGTACCGCACTTAGCACTACACTTAGCACCACACTTAGCACCACAACAGTTAAAAGGGTCGAAGGGCCAGTGTTCAACAAGACAATCTTGTGTGTTGTCGGTCTACTAGTAGTCAGTTGTGTGCTTTAATTATGACTATGAATTCAAGCTGAGCGAAGATAATACGAGGACGAAATATATTTTCACATCTAAATTTTTTTATCCCCTAGAGGGCAGCGATTATAACTTAGCGGCTAGCGAGTTGGTCAGAAGTATATTCAACTCGTCTGATGGGACCCTTCCCAGGCTAACAAACTTATACAGTGTTTACGAATTAAAGATAAATTTTTTCCCATGGTAACTTGCAAGTGAGGTTTTCTTTGTCCTGTAGAGGTTATTACAAAATATACTTTAATGTAAAGGGTTAAAGTTTTAATTTTTTTTTACTGCACGGTGTTTTACATTTGATGGGTGTGTGTATATAGGCGTGATCGACATACTAAATATTTATGCTAGAGTTTGTGTTTCAAGTGTGAAAAATTCCAAGCCTTGTTAGTTAGCGATGGTGCAGGTCGTGGCTCCATGCTCGTCGAGGTTAAATACAGGCCTTCGTATTCACAATTCATCTTCACTGTATAGCGAGAGAATGCTTCTAAATATATTTTAACTTCCCAATGTCTGAACTACATCTAAGGTATCAGCATACATCACTGTTCTATATGTACATTCTCCCATCACTGGGTAATAAGAGCTATTTTTATTAAGAAATATGGTAAAGCTCCACCTTTATATACCATAGCCAAGTTGTAGGAAGGTGCGAAAACGACTTGAAATGTGCAGACCTGCTAACACAGCACTTCCCACGCGCATGCTGACTCCAGTTACCAAACACCATGCAGGTGCAGACCTGCTAACATTGCTATGTGCTGATCTATGCTATCCGACACCAATCAGACTTGAAAACGACCTGGAAGCACACATACGTGCAGACTCCAGTTATCTGACACTGTGCAGGTGCGGGCCTGCTAACACTGCTCTTGACAAGGAAGCACACATATTTTTTTAAACTTTTACACATGGAGGTTTTTTCTGGGAAAATCAATACAAATACGGGGTATTGAGATTCATTTATTTAAGTTTTCTTCAGATATTATTTAAAAAATGTTATTCTACTTTCGATTTCCTGGGAATTATTTTAGTGAGGAAAGTTTTAGGAAAAAAGACTGGTTTCAAGGTGAACATAGCTGATTTTAAGAAAGGGAAATTTTCAGGGAAAAAAAGGGAAATAAAGATGGTGGACAGAGCCCCTGAATACAATTACGAGGGGGGGGGGGGTAATTTTTGAGGCTGGGTAGAATGGGAAATGTTTAGCGGGGAAAGACATAAATGTTGGGTAAGAATTGATTTCTGAAGTGATCGTTGGTTAAAAACTGATTTTTGGGTAAAAACAAGTGATTTTGAGAGAAAAGTTAAAAAATGGCGGAATATAAGATGGCAGTCAGAGGTGCGAGCAACGTTCTGGAATCCTGCGCCAGACTTCTAATTCCTATACTACTTAAAACCATTTTATATAAGTCTCTTTTTTTTTAATTTTTGTACGACACCATTGAATAAGAAAATAAAGTTTTTATGGCATATCTCTGAGGACAAAAAACCCAATTTCTACTAAATTCATCACACATGTTGCACTGAAAAGGGCCCATGTAAACTTACATTTTTACGTGTCTCAGTAACTTAATTTTGAAAATGATTCCTCTCTAGATATATTAGGTGAATAAATCCTATAATTCTAAATGTTTCTGATTAAATCTGAATTTGATTCTCCCGCTCCGACCTCGATATGGTAGTGCGTTGCACGCTATCTTATTGTATGAACTTTTCTGGGTACAAGTTCCAAGTAGGGCACGTGTGTATTTGTTATTCTCTTACTAATGTTACATATTGTTGCCGTGAGGGCAAGCCTTTGGCTTGGCGATAACATGTAACCACCACCAACGTAAAGAGGGCGAGGTCGCGAAGGCGATGTGTCGCCGAGAAAGTTATGAAAACAGATCCGACAACAAGGATACAGCCTCCATATTTAAGGAGCGCACAGTGGTGGGCTCGAGGTCTGATGTCACCACGTCGCCGACGAGGAAGATAGATCAGCTCCAGGGGTTCGAACCGCCGTAAATGCAGAGTCTTCAGTCTACGGCATCACTGCAGGTAAAGCCGTTCCAGTAGGATGCGACGTAAGGACTGTTAGGATGCGACAGTAGGTTGCGACGTAAGGACTCTTGCAGAGTCAGATAACTTATATGCTCCCCCGGCGCAATGTAAAGTATTAATTGTAATGTTTTGAACGAATCTTATTGCAAGAAATTTTTTGGTTAAATATAAATGACGGAATGCTTTAAATATCTGTTTTACCTTGAGTATACGACCTCCCAAACAGCTTGTGCGATAGCCCATCAGGCAAATCACAACAATATGTATCCAGTTTCATTTATAATGTTCTTTCTTTCAAAGAGAAGCTAAGTCCTGCTTACCAACTCAGATTTTAAGAATTTCTTTAAAAAATAATTGCACCCATGTTAATATATGTAGACTTGTTAGTTATATCAGTAACATCTAGTTTCCATTGCAGGAGTAGTTATTTATTGGGACAAGAACTGGGAGTAGTGGAGCTATGAAACTCACTACCATTCTAAATTACCTGTGAATTGATGGTGGTTATCTCGGATTTGCCCTTGACCCTTGTTAAATTTGTAATGTAATAAAGGATGCATAGTTCAAAACAACTTTATTACAGGAGAGCAACTTTATGTAAATGTCATATCTCTCGGTCACATCAACCGGATAATATCATCTCGCATGTTTCCATCACAACATATTTAGAAACATATCTTACATCTCCTTTACTACAACTTTATTTTGCAGACTAGCAGCAGTGTAAAATGAATTTACTTAATAGTTTACATCACACTGGAGTTATAAATTGCAATTATAACAGCAAATACTATAAACAATTAGCTGACAAAATCTTGCAA
This sequence comes from Dryococelus australis, assembly GCA_029891345.1. Taxonomy (NCBI): domain Eukaryota; kingdom Metazoa; phylum Arthropoda; class Insecta; order Phasmatodea; family Phasmatidae; genus Dryococelus; species Dryococelus australis. The sequence goes on along the minus strand of CM057009.1, from coordinate 186,205,135 downwards.
ATATTTGAGTCATTTAACAATCCTACTTGGCCTCAAGGCTGATAACAAGTCACCTCTTCTTTCCCCACAAACATTGTTAGTTGCAGAACCAGGGTCAATTATGTTAGTAAGATTTTTCTATTTTCTTCAAATCTGAAACACAACATAAAGTCTCGTTATTAAAAGAACTCTTAGGCACTGTCCTAAGGTGTTTACTGTTTTGCCTATAAACGGTGCCATCAAGTGTTTCAGTCAATACGATCGGGAAGCATTAAACTTACTGACAACCGTTGTAGAGGTCCACTTATTCCCATATTGAACTCTATATGCAACATACTGGTTTGGACATAATTCAGGTAGATCTTCTGCACTCCTGTCATAGTAGCACTTCTGGCTATACTGATGAGCTCGAAGCCTGGCAGGTACATATGCATGAACATGAAGATTTAGTAGTTTAGAGTGAGTTGGGAATTTTGGATTTTAAACGGCGATGCAAATGCATATGACCTGGGAAGAGCCCAATCCCGTCAATAGGAGTATTCCTGTAGTCAAGGAGGGCCAGGGACAATGGAATTTTATGCTCAGTAACTTTACGTGAATACCCATTCCAAAATTTACTGCTTTATCAGCTAACCCATTAGTCTGTGGAAAATGTGGACGAGTAGTTTGAACTTCGAAGTTCCAATATTTAGTAAACTGCATAACTCCTAACTACTAAATGGTACGTTGTCTGAGACCACCAAATCTGGACTACCGAAATTAGCAAACACTGCTTCAAAATTTTTATTACTTCACTTTACGAATTAGCCCCAAGTAACTTTAGTTCAGACCACTTACAAAACTATTCAATTATCAGAAGACAGTTTTTTCCTGCAAATTCTGAAATATCAGTCCCTAAATGAGTCCAAGGCGTATCGGGAACAGGATCAGGGTAAGGCATCAATGGCGCCTTAGTATTAGATATTTGGTATGTGTGACAAATTTCATAGCTACTAACAACATGATCTATGTCACAAGACATGTTAGGCCAGCAAACAACTTATTTGGCTCTGAATTTAAACTGGCTGATTCCCAAGTGAGTTACATGAATTAATTTGATTTTTGTTGGTCTAATTGGCAGAGGTACAAAAATTTTAGTCCCTGCAAAAAAAATTGTCTACAATTTATAACAAGTGCCAAGGTCTCCTAAATATTTTACACGTATCAGGTAATAAGGCTTTTGCACTAGGCCAGCAACCAGCTATCGTCATAGTAATAACTGAGAGTTGAAGGTCCTAAAATGTTCCTTCTCTTAACTCCTCTGTTCTATTGTCAGACATGGGTAAAATGGACACCAGAGAATGAATTGCAACCTCCAAGTTTTCATCAGAGTTCTCATTATTTGCCAATGTTACATGAGATGTGTCTGCAACATACATTTCCTGTCCTGGTCGATACATCACAGTCACTGAGTACCACAGAAATATTAGACGAATATTTTGAATGTGTGGAGTCAATGAGTTGAAGTCATTTATCATGAAACTCACCAGTGGCGTATGGTCACTGTGAACTGTAACTGTCCTCCAATAATTTAATATGTGGAACCTTTCACACCCAAATTTAACAAAAAAATTTTTGCTCAATGAGTACCCACTTCTCTTCTGAGCTAGTTAAGCTTCTTGAAGCGAATGCTATTGGCTTGCCATTTTGAATGGTACAACAACCAATTCCAAGAGAAGACGCATCAGTCTGGATTACAAGTTCTAGGTTAGGGTCATAAACACCTAGAACAAGGGCAGAACAAATTATACTTTCTAAGGCTGCCACTGCAGATTCTTGCTCATGAGACCATTTCCAAGGTGCATTGTTATGCGTAAGGAACCTCAAGGGAGCAAAGCTTTTGGCAAGGTTGGAAATAAATCTTCTTACATGTTTTACTAGGCCCAGGAAGCACAACAACTCTTTTTGTTTCTAGGCACTGGCATGTAAAAAATATAAAATATTATCAACATTATTTTTGTCTCGCTCAACACCTTGAGCAGAGATTACATTTGAAACATAGCTTACATGTGACACAACATATTGAAACTTTGGCTCATTGAGCATTATATTACATTTTCTAGCTCTATACAACACCTTACGAACTATGGTTCTAACTCCCCTTGTGAATTTATTCTCGTAATGATATCAAAAAATACACTTCCACTCTGTCCCAAAATGGAATGCGATTGAATTTGAACTTCCCAAACAGCTTAACAAAGTAGAAAATATTTGAGATAATTATATCAAGCGGAACTTGAAAAAATCCATTTGACAACTCACATGTAGCAAAATACTTAAACCCTGCTAATATTGATGCGAGATCCTCTGGTGAGGGTATTAGATGCATTTACAGTTTAATGGCTTTGTTAAAATTGTTAGGGTCATGACATAGTCGTAGACAACCACATTGTTTTTCAACAATGACAAGATTGCTGAACAATGCAGTTGGACAAGTTACTTTAGAAATTGCGCCCAACTTCTCTAAAAGTTTCAAAGCTAGCTTTAGTGTGGTAATTAGACTACGGGGAACTCTACGGCAAGAGTTAGCAACATGAGTAACACTCGGATCAACATGGATAGTAAATGGCTTACCAGGAAATTTCCCTAGCCCTGTAAACACATCTTGAAACTCTAGCAATAAGTCATCCTATCAGGTTAGGCTACAACATTAACATACTCTACCAAATGCTGTGCTTGGCATGCCTCTAAACCCAGCATAGGTACAGCCTGCAGAATGTCAATAACTTCAAATTATATTTGATACTCTTCTTGCGAACCACACAAGATTAGATATCTCGAACTCACCATATAATCATATTGATGGACCTTTCTTCTGTATGTCACCAGTGCTTACACCAAATTTTGAGTTCAAAGCGAGTGTCATGAGTATCGAAGTCGAGCTTGAAGTAAACAACTGTGTTAAGAACAGTAATGGGTTCTCCCCATGACCGCATATGAAGGGATGCAGGACCACCAATTTCTGCTACAAACAAATAGTCAACAGGATCAGAGACTGCTTCAACTTGACATGACTGAGATTCTAGTTTAAGAGAGAGACTTCATTAGGTTGGCATTCGCTAGAATGATTGTTTTGCTTATTGCAATCTAATGGATCACTGACTAGTGAACTCTTTCATACAGCTGCAAAATGATTCTTCCACCGACACTTTGTGCATGTTTTATTGTTGCGGGGAATATCTTCTCACTTCCATGATAATAGCCAAAATAGCCACACTTACTGGTATGCTTGACGTACACCTTAAATAGTATTCATAAATAACTTGAGCCGACTAAGCTGCAAGCACTTTATTCGTTAAATTGGCATTTACACTAACTGTTATTCTCAGCATAGTCTTAAGCTGAATGTCACTTACTTCTAAGGAACAACACACATCGATAGCCAGTGTTAGGGTGACCGTCATATTATGATGAGATACTGTAAGAATGTTTGTTTTGCAGTGAGAAAAACGCCTGGGTGGCCGGCGTCCGTCCACCTGCCAAGCTGTGTGGCGTGTCTGGTTGCTGCAGCTTAAAATAAAAGGGCAAATTATGTTACATGCCCGGGATTGGGTATCTGGTTTCACGCAAGTGTGAAAATAATATTTGTAAAAGCATTTCTGGCGTCGAAAAGAGGGCGCTGGTATCAAATAGGGTGCGCGCCTATCGAAAAGATGGAGCTGAAGTGCAGGCCTCTTGTGGAGGGGATGGCGAGGAGAAGGGATTTCGCGCATATAAATTTGCGTGTGCGAGCTGCTTTGGGGAGATCGTCCCCGCCCGCCTTGCTGGGAGTAACTCAAGGGTAATGTGGTTCCGCCCGAGAGAAAAAACTTCGTGAGATTCTGCGCTGCGACAAGTTAAGTAAGACTACTAGTGTGACTCTGAAAAAATTAGCTATTGCCTCCGAACTTAGGAAAAAATTAAAGTGTAGGAGTGTGGGACTTCGCCGTTGAGAGTGAAGAATAGGGACTTTGAAAATATTCATTGTGGACTAAAAAGCAGGACTTATTTTTGGCAGAGATGAAATTAAACTTAGTCGAATTTTCTGACAATGTGGTACTTTGATTATTTGAGGAGCTAACTTTCAAAACCATACATGTCCACAAAAATCCGAAAATGAGTTAAAAATCGTTTTCATATTAGATTGGTGAGTTACACTCGAATATGTATTCATATTCAGTCAAAAAACTACATGTCCCATTCAGAGAGTAGGCGAAAGTTCATGTTTTCATTCAAACCAGGACATGTCCACTCCACTGTGTTTTTGCAATCATAACTAGACATGTCACTGCCCTGTGTTGAAGAAGTAGTTCAAAAAAATGGCCCAAGATAGCAGAGGTTTATTTGGGTGGTCAAGCTTAGTTGTCAGTTACGATCTTTTGAAGTTCTAGGCCCTTCCCCCCCCCCCCCTTATAGCAGCTGTTGTGCCCTTTAATCGAGAAATTGCAACCAAGATATTTAAATGAATGTGTGTAAGCCAATGCCGTTTATCATTACCATGTATTTAAGAAGTGTACGCATGCTAATATTTTATGGACATTTTGTGTAAACACGCATAACATTAATACAACTGTTTTGAAAACAGTTATTTACGCATTAAACTTCGTTTCTTTATCATAATATCATGCAAACATTCTGTTCTTTGCATATTGTACTGTGTCTACCTAATGTTATAGCAGATGGCTACGACATTACACATTTTGCGACAACTTTTATGTTGGCATGTCTGATGATTCTACAACAGAGTTAAAGAGGAACTAAAGTGATGGTGTTGGTATTCTGTAAACTGATGCACGCTGAAGTATTTTGTATTGTATTCGATGAAAACCATCTTATTACTGTTTTGATTTTCGTGAATTCAAGACGTGATCAATGGATGTCTTAGTAGCAGACACATCATCTGGTGCACGAAAGAGAAGAAAGCTAAAGCTTACTAAGCATGAAGCTGAGAAAATTGAAAATTATGAATGCATAAACTTTACAATGTTACCTAACTTGGCATAAGAACCTGCGTGATTTCTATGCGCATATACAGTATGTTACACAGTAACAAACTATGCGATAGTTAAAAGAATTCAATAACTGTATTTGTAAACCATTCAATAACTACCTTTATTTTGTATCATATTCAGTTGACAAAGACGCACATCATACTACAATAAAAATGGCTATCCTTTGCAGTTTGTACTTGCATATTGTTTGTTGGACTTCGTTAATAATACATAATAGTTTCATGCAATTTAATATTTTCAAACTAGCATTCAAACAAATAGTTTCATTAGCGATACAAAGTACTATAGTGGAATCTAACAGTCATATAGTCTAAGACAAGTGTACTTGTTAACCTAATATATTTTTTTGGGACATTATCACTTATATTTTCTTTAAGATGCAAAGAGAAGGATCCGAAATGAAAACACAAGAGACCATGCCAATATGCCAATAAGCAGTTTTAATGCAGAAGGGTGACAATGTTTGATATGGTAAAAGCACGATCACAACTGTATCAAACTCCCAAAAAAGCAGTACAAGACCAGTGCTTATACCATTTCCTGTCAGTCGGGGAACCGAAAAGTAAGCATCTTCGAACAGGTAATCTCACTGAGAAAGCCAAGCCAGAAATATTCGTATAACATACTTCATGAAAACAATGAAAGGACCTGTGCAGGTATGCCAAAATTTTATCACTTCTGCTTTGGGGGTTTCCAAAAACAGACTAAAGACGGTTGCAAAGTTTTGGATACGGGTGATATACTAACGGATAGCAGGAGAGGGGACAAAAAATCAGTAACATCAGCTACAAAGAAACGTCACTTGAAAAATTCCATTGGTAGTGTGAAAGGATGTGAAAGTCACTATAGTAAGTCTAAATCTAAACGCATTTATGTAGAAAGTGATTTAAACCTTTCTAGATTGCACAAATTGTAAAATAGAAGTGTTGAGCATGATACACCATTAACCGTTACTTTTTCTATATTCAGGAGGATTTTCGTGCACGTTTTTAATGTAGGATTCAGATCACCTGCCTCAGATTGCTGTAAAAATTTATTTGTTTACAACACCAAATTTACTCTGCAATAGACAACATAAGTAAAATAAATTTACTTGCGACTTTGAGTGCACAAGCTCAGGGTAAATGAATTTTATGATCATGCACAGCAGTCACTGCCCAGTTCACATTCTATGTGTTTTGATCTTCAACAAGTTCAGCCACTTCCCTGGACGCCTATCCAGAAGGCATTTTATAGCAGACAGATAGGTTTTTATTCATTGTGTTGTGTGCCAATGGACAGTAAGACACCAGAGTTTTATGTTTGGACAGAAGATCAAGCACGAAGGGGTTCGACTGAAGTGTCTTTTGCATTGTTGCACTGTCTCAGCCACAGTTTACCTGACAACATATCCAGTATCCGCTTGTTTTGTGATGGCTGTGGAGGCGAAAACAAAAATAATCATGCTGTATATACATTGAAACATTAGCTTCGACAGTCTGCACCCGAGAGTATTCAGAATATACTTATTGTTTTTCCAGGCAGAGGTCATAGTTTTTTACCTGCTGACCATGTATTTGGTAGAGTGGAGAAGCTATTGCGGAAAGACCACTTCTAACATCTAAAATAGAGTACGAAACATTATATTCACAAGTAGGAAATGTGCATGCATTAGGAAAAGACCGGAAACTGCAATATGTAAAATTATTATCAAAGGTTTTCCAAAATGTTCACAGTACCAGTGATGGTAAACGAATTTTTATTGAAAAACACGAAAACAAACGATCCAGTGTAGTAATGCGTGCCTGAGCCATGATGCATTACAGATTTGATCTTGACACAAAGCCGGTCATGCCCATTTTAAAGAATGGAAAAATTATTCCAGATGTGATACAGAAATTCCCACCGTGCATAACTTATCCGAACAAAAGAAACATTATATACTGTCATTAATTTGTAAACAGATTGGTGAATATTGGCTTGACGAAGAGGATTTGCACTGGTACAAAGAACTGGCGAACAAAATGTGTTTGATGACGATCTGTTGTGTAGTTGTGCAGGAGAAGATGAACCACATGTACATGTATAAACTTTAATTAACTGTTTATTGAATACAAATTTTCCGATTATGTTAACCACTGTTTTGAAAATGTTTCGGTATTCATTATTATAATATACAAGTCATGATAAGTCATGTTCCATTATTCAAGCCACCCATCTTTGTTATTAAGTAAATCACTCCTTAAGTTTTTACCTAATATAATTTTATTACTGTGTTTACATTTGATCAAACAAAAGCAGAAATGTCCCATAAGTGTGCATTCAAAACCAGACATGTACGTGATATTAATTCAAAAGTAGACATGTCCCTTTGTTTTTGTTTAATAACGAAGGAAATATAACATTTACAATGTTTATATTAGTAACAATAAGTTGAGTACGGTAATGACATACAATAATAAACCAATAATTATTATTTTTCGTTAGTATAACAAGATATCAGTTTTATTTCGCTTTTCTGTAATATTGGATAAGGTGGACATGTCTGGTTTTGAAAGTTTGCTCCTCATTTTTCCTGTCCTCGATTTGGACTTTGTCTTTGGTGATGCACGCATGGAGACTTTGCCTGAAAGTGCGGTGCGTATAAAACTTTGACTTAGGGTTTTGGCTTTCATTGTTACGGCTGAGAATAAAGGGAGTTAGGCTGTGTGGGCCGACAGTGTAAACTTAGCTGGAGCAAGAAATTTGCAGGTTAAAGCTAAATGTTTTGATAACAGTGCGGGTGATATTTTCATATCTCAGGGACAGGATGAAATGCTATGACTTTCATAGTCTCATAGTATTTTGTGCTTGATTCGGACTTAGAAAACATGGAGTGGTAAGGCTTTTGGAAGAAAAGACCAGGAATAGGTATGCGAATGTTGTTTTCTCCAGAAGATTGAAGTAGGAATCTTGAGGTCGTGTTTATTTTGATCAATTTTTATAGAACAGTGACAAATTTAGCTTGAAGTAGTGGGAGCGCCAGGATCCTGGGACTCATCTGAGAAAGGAAAACCTATACTTTGGTGTTTAAAAGTGTAAACTGAGACTATCTTCGGTGGTGTAGAGGACGGCGTTAAACGGGATACTGCTATGTTTTCGCTATTTTCTAGAAACATTGGTGTGGGGTGTGTGTGATGTGCTGGTGTTTGGAGATGGAATGCATGGGTGGAGGAAAGGACGCACCCCAATGATAGTGAGAGTATCCATTGTTTGCTCCTCTGCCATATTGGTGTGTTTTGTGTCGATTGGAGTTAAGGAGGCACAACCTTTACCTTGGTATCGGCGGGGAGAATATCCCCTAGCTTCCTTGACTGTCTGTGGAGGGTTTATGAAGGTAATAAGGGCAACCATGATTGGTTGGGAGAATATCCCCAGCCCTAAATTACCAGGATGTTGTTGTGCTGAATGTTGATGTGCGATCGTTGTGTGAATGAATGATGTCGGTATTCCTTAGTGGTTTCGGGGGTTTTGAGGGTATATTTGCCAAGAACCCAAAAATTGAAATGGACCAGCACTCCACCAGGCGTTTTCTTAAGTTTTAGGGGCTTTTCATATATCTGTAGACAGAATTATATTCTATACATATTTGTGACCATCCTGTGAGGTGAATAGGAAGAAAAGCGTGTATTTTAGAATGTATTGATTTTAGGGGAAATGTCCCCTGGTTTGCAGATATTTTTAAAGTTTGCTAGCAAAGAAAAAAAGCGGGGTATAAGGATGTTGAATAAAATTAATGTTTCGAGAAAGGAAGAATACTTGAGACAAGAATTAAAACAGGTGTTTTGAGTAATTTAAACTTGTCATTTGCGTGGTAGGGCAAAATAATGGTATCCAAATAAAAGAGAGTTTGGAACGGCAAATATCTTGTAGTTGTGTGGTGTTATAGATCAAGTTTTATTAGCTGTGTGGAATTAAATAATATATGTCTAAAAGTAAAAATTTTGAAGTAATTTTTGAGAAATTTTTACTGGGGAAAAAGAAAATTATTGGTTTCATGAATTCCTGGGCTGAAACTTGAATATTAATGTTTAAGTCTTCTCAAGGAAGGTTAAAAATGTGTTCCACCTATACGATTTGTGGTTCTGGAGAATGATTGACGCTTTTTAATACTGATGTAGGAGTCTTTAGTATAGATAGTTATTCTGAAATTCTCAGTTTCTATCCAACTAGTAGTAGACAACGTTCGTAATTATTCTTAATAAGGTCAACTGCACTCACATTAATGAGACCTACCTGCTCTGATGAATTGTTTGTGATGACGATCAATGAACCATTCCTTATCCTGAGTCATTTTATGAAAGTTCGATAGGAGGATTGAGTACGAAGTTGTACACCAGGAGCTGATGCATATGGGATACAAATTTTCTGTGTAACTCTGCTGATTGTTGATAGGGTAGTGCAACTTATGTTATTCAAATCGGGAAAGGTGGAGTGTTTATTAAGATCAGTGAACTTTTATTTAGGTGAAACTGCGATTGTTATATATGTTTGTAATGGCTTCAGGTTCTCATACAGCTTGGGTGCAGTGGCTCACAGAGGAGAGTTTGGAGGGTGAGCTTGGAGAAGCTCGGTTAAGTTTGGAGAGATATCTGGAATTAATGAGCTGCGAAAATTGACCAGAATTACGGCGCATGTTGAGGTGGAATCTACTGGTGAGGCATCTGCAGAGGCGATGAGTTAGCCAGCGCCATTATTTAAATTTCTGCTGTATTTTCCAAACAATTTACAAAGTGGTATTCCTAGTTTGAAGGTTGCCAATTTGTACATTATGGTAGAATTTTTAGTCAACCTGAAGAAGGTTGTACATTTAAAGGTCTGTTCCAGAAGAGCAGTATATGCTGCTAGTCTATTCAGAATTCCTGAATTTCTGCAGGTTGTAATGGGAGAAGCGATTTATTGGGATTGCGAATTTGATAAGTTATTTGTGGTGTTACTTTCACGAGTTGCTTCTCAGGTTGCCCTTAGTAAAAAGAGGTTCGATATTTTGAACCAAGAACAACATAAAGGGGAGATAATGAAGGAATTCATTAAGGGGATAATAAATTAAGTAGTTATAATTGGGAGCCCCTATGAAGAGAGTTCCCTCGCAGAGATCATGTTCCATAGTTTGGACCCAGTCTGATAGATATATCATTTCTTGTAAAAAGCCTACTTGTCTGAAAGAGCTCATAGAATTAGTCAGCCAGGTGGAGGTAACCCTGCGAGATCTGAGAAGGAGTAGAACTGAGTGTAAAGACTGTGGGAAAGGAAATGATCGGAGTGAGAATTACTTTCAGCTTTGAAAGAGGGTTGATGCTGTTACTGCTGTGGAGAAAAATTCTCATGATTCTGAGAGTAGCTGTGGAGCATCATGGGTAGTGGAACAGACGTCTCGAAAGATGGGACAAAGGAGAAAGAAGTGTTCAATGGTGGGCAGTTAGGTCAATAGAGGGAGTCCGGTTATAAGTTGCAGAAGAATCTTGTGTGTTTTCTGTGCAAGGGAGAGGGACACACAGCTCGTGACTGCCCGAAGATACAGAATTGGACCTGTCACTGATGTGGTAAAGGTCACAGCGGATTCACAAAATCATATAAACACTGACCTAAGTTATTAAACAGCACCCGAGACATATCCTGGGGATATTCTCCTTAGGAGAAGGAATGTGAAGTGGTTGTGAAAGGGGTGAACTGCTTTCTGTGTAACAAAGAGGGGCATAAGTAGAAGGGATGTTCCTAATGGAAAAAACCAGTGGGAATGTGTTGTGTAAATTATTTCCAGAGATGGCAAAAGGAAGGATTATTGTTTGTCTCTGTTATGTCTGGAATTAGTTTTGTGAGTGCCTTATTTGGTACAGGGTTTTCAACATGGATAATCAGTGCTAAGTGTTATGAGAGGTTGAGAGGGCCAAATCCAACAGGGATATTCAACATACAGGAAAAGGAGACAAATTTGTTTTCAGTGGCAGATGGAGGAACTATTCGTTCCAGGGGACTGGTTGTGGTTATGATTAATATTGACCGGATTTCTTGGAAGGTCGGGCTTCTTATTATCTCGGGGTTATCCCATGAGATGATATTAGGTGTAGATATTTAGGGAGAACTCAGGGCACTGTTGATAGAAGGAAGAAGTATTTATCCTTTGTGTGTGTTCTGAGAGAAAAGGTGAAGTTGGAAGGGAGGGGGATTTTCGCACAGAGGTTTGCTGTAAAAAGTCTGGAATATCAAAAGGGAAAGTAAGTGGATAAGTAAAAAGAAGAATTTAGGGATATTATAACCTCTGAGTTCGGGCATTGCACTTTTTATCCTATCAAGTTGAAGCTGGTGGATGTCTCCCTAAAAGGTCGAATTTAAAAAGATAATTTAAAGGAGTTGATGGAAAAGGGGGTTGTGGAAGCCTCTACTAGCCTGTATGTCAGTCTTTTGTTTTTGACGCCTAAAAAAGATACCAGGAAAATACTGAATGATTTGCAAATAGCGCAAAATCGATAAGGAAATTAATTTTGATCCCTATCCGATTTCACAAATCGATATGGTCTTTCAACATGTGGGACCAGCTCGTTAATTCTGTATATTGATGTCATATGCACCTTCAGTAAGACATTTGAAGAGCATATGGATAATATTTGTTTGGTGTAGGATGCACTGCAGAGAGCAGGATTGACAGTGAATAAAGATCAAATTTCTTGGGACGAGTCGCATGTACACTATCTAGGGTTTGTAATATCAGAGAGTGACTTGTTGACAGACCCTCAAAACGATTTTTGCATTCCCTCCCATGAAGAATTTGAAAGAGGTAAGCAGATTTTTGGGTATGATCGGCTTTTATACCAAGTTTATTCTGGAGTTTGCAAAAATTGCTGAGCCTTTGAACTTCCTGAAACGGAAAAATGTGGAGTTGTGTTGGGGGCCTGATCAGCAAAAGGCTCTCTGTGTGTTGAAGGAGAGGTTAGCCTCATCTCAGGTTCTCGTCTTGGCAAATTTGGTATTGGCTGCTAGTCGTTTGATTAGTCGACATTGCGTCTGTCGCATGCCTCCGCCGCCATATTGGTTCTGGTGTTGGCTGTTTGGGGTACTGCTTTATTTAGAACTAAAAAGACCATCTTTAATGGGGCGGAAATCGAACTGCCTTTCCCTGATCCCTGTTGTTCTTCTATCTGCCTGAAAAGTACGAATCTGTAGACATATGACTCGATATGCTTGTATGTAAAAGTTAAATAAAAATATTATATCTCAAGCTCTGAGTTGGATTTAAAATCTAATAAACCAGTGGGGAGGTTGGGAAAGTGACTAGTGAGGCTAGCCCATTTTAAGTTTAATGTGCATCACATGAGAGGGAGTGAGAATAATGTGGCCGATGGTCTTTCTCATATGTTTTGCTCGGAGGAGTACAAGCAGAAAGTTGAGGAACAGGAAGGTAGTTTGATGGACAATCTTGATAGTAAAAGGGATGTAAGTGATAGTAAGGATGAAGAGGAAAGGGAATTGGATTTAGTGGTACTTGAAAGGAATATAGAGGTAACAACTTGTTTTGGTATGATAAATATGTTGCAGAGATATACTAAGTTGTTTAAAGATCTCTCGGTGAATCAAAGTTCTGTTTCCGAACGTCAATGTTGGTGCACTATCTCCACAACTGTCAGGGTACAATTACAATTATGGTAAATTGAGTCCCCAGACTAATGTCTTATACTCGGCTATCGCAACATGCGCTGGGACAAGAGTTAATAAGAAGTATATAGCTTGGCGATGAATAAATATTATATTGTCTCTCATTAAAGATATAATATTTTTATTTCATGTATAGACACTTACTATAAAGCTTTTATTTTCATATCAATAATTTTTAAATACTTATTTTTTATTATTTGCCTATACTAAATATGTTTTAGTTATATATTATATATTAGATTTAACTTATATATTTTACTTAACATAACCACCGCACTCTAGTCATCGCCAGATCCCTCTTCACCTCTCATTCTTTCAGTCTTACTTAACAATCATATATGTAATCGAATGGTACTGAGTACCAAAACAAACATAATACCTTTCACTATGAAATTAGCTTAACTCAGTCGTGCTTTTAACAACACAGTCCTAATTCCTAGACGCCACCTGATAATACTGCCAACCATACCAGCTAAGTATTCTGACCCTCTCATACTTATTAAACATCCCATCAAACCATTCTGCTCTTGCGAACTAATGACGCTGTGGCGCCCTCGCATATTTTGGCCGTTAAGTTGATCATTTAAGTTACTTACGAGCATGGTCGCTCAAATATTTACAAAAAATAATCTGAAAACAAACCTGTCTACCTGAAAGAGAAGTTTGGAAAAAAACATGGTGGTTACCATGTACCTGCAATTCCTGATGTCTGGACGAGCAGCGGCTTGCACTGCGTGGCATGTTCGATGCCTCAAGCTGCCGGCCAGCCGGCCGACCTTGGAACATGACAAGGCGCAGATGTTCAACACATCTGTAGCCACGTACATTTTTCTCACTATTGCAGAGCAGCAAAATCGCGCTCAGGCGGGCACTGTTTTCGCATGGGTGCTGAGGGAACTACTTCTGTGACGTCACCTGCCCGCCGGCCAGTACGAGCGGCCTGCCCGGTGGTCTGCGGGGCTTTGAGCTGCTGTGACGACATTTCCAGCTCCACATCAGAGATGTGGAAGTGTGATTACGTGGCCATCCATGTGTCACTCATATTTGATAATTTTATTATTCCTACCCATTCATTGGACAGAAATACCAAGCTCCCTATAAGAAGAATTGAGACCCATCCAAGGACAATTACTTGAATTACCTTTTTTGGTTGCCTTTGTTCTTATTGGCTGCCGATTTGGCTGTACCCCTACTTGGGTAATTGCTCGTAGTTAACTATATAAGATGTCCAGACATTTGGCTTGGGGTTGATTTCACCGCCCAGAAGGAGGACATCCAGCGAGTGTTTAGTCATGGTTTAATTAGGATAATACACATACTTTTGCAGGCCATTATGACGGAGTCAGGTTGGAAGCATTTAGTGTCCTGAATAGGAGATTTAGGCACCATGTCAGCGGAAAGTTTAAATTAACATCTATTGAGAATGCTTTTATCTCAAAGTTTTAAGGAAAGTAAAGTAAAAGCTAAAAATGGAACTTATAACATAATTTCAATAAATTGAGAAATGTAAGAAAGTATGAATTTTAAAAGTGCTGTGACACTGTTAATAAGAAAGATGGAAGTTTGACTAAAATTGAGGAATTTTGAAAATGTTCTTTCTTTAACAATAATCTGCCATTGTGGATCTGCCATTCTTGTAAAGTAACTAGCCAGAGAAAATTCTAAAAAATACATGAGGAAGATTTATAAATAGTAGGAGAGTTAAAATTTTTTGCCTTGGTATAAAATACAGCCTGTAAGTGGTGGACTTAACATGCTTTGAAACTTTTAAATTTGTGGCCTTGTGTTGTAGTAAATGGCCAAAGAAATTACTAAATAATTAAAAGGGATATTTATAATTCAAATAGTATAGAGTAATTACTGTCTACACTTATGTTTTGGGCAGAACTATAGGCATATGAGTATAAAAATTGACTCAAATCTATAATAAATATTTTGTCTTGCTATAGCACTCTTTTTGTGCGTGTAGAATTGTTGTATAGAGTTAGATAGTACCCCCTTACACTTTTTTCTCCTGTTTTCATCTGGGAGGCTTAGAGGCCCAAAATTTAGGCCAAAGTAAACATTTATGTAAAATTTGGTATCATCATATATAATTGTAATATTTGAAATCTTCCATTAGTGAACTTTAAGAAAACACTTTATAGAATTCTATTCAAATCAAAGTATTGATTTTTAGTGGAAAAATATTGAAAAGCAAATATAACATCTAATGGAAAAATGTAAGATATATTTATTTATTTTATATCTCAGAATGTCAAAGTTTAGTTGTTTCATGTTTGAATTTGCAAACAAAAAGTATACAGAAACACAAAAGAGAAAAGTGATAATACAAATCATAATGACTCATAGCTTGTGTTCTTTTTTTCTATAAATTTAGCATCTTGTGTTATATTTGCTCCTTTTTTGCTCAAGCGAGGATTTATTTTTTTAAGAAATTTTTTCATGTTCTGTGGACTGATAATGTCCACTTTGCATGTCCTTGGGTTCAAGGACTTGGCAATGCACTTAAACCATTTTGCGAACACCATCGACGCTACACATTTTTCTATACTGCCAAAATAACAGAACATGTGATCTGGGCCCTATTTCTCAAACGAAAGTTTGACAAATGGCAATCGAATAGTAATTGAAGCGACAAGTGACAAGTAGAGTTATTTATGTTTCTCAACGATTTCAGCTATGCTTGCGAGTTGCAGTCACTTGTGTAACAAGTTGACAAGTATCAATTACAGAGTTGAAAATAGCTGTCATCCAAAAAAACAAGGAAGGAAAGAGGGTTTGGTTTGGTAAATTTTCCCCCGAAATTACAAATGAATTAAAATAACACAATGGCAGGAGGTTGGAAATGTTGCTCGATCATTAGGATTACTAGATGGAAAGACCTGGCATTGTGTTCGTGATACTATGTGGTCATATTGGCACAAAAGGAATTTGGTAAGTAGAGATTCCGTATATTTTATACTACATCGTTACAATAAAACCAATACTCTGTTGTTACAAAAAACATAATACTTTTCAACCTTACCTATAAATGTGTTGGAAAAAAATTATCTTTGGGCTGATTGCAGTGTGTAATGAAATACACTTTAAGTAATGTAAAACTTCTGTCACATAACTAGGTTGCACAATTTTTTTTTGAGATATGCCGTTGTCAATAATTTTTACAGGGGAAAGATAATGCAAAAAAAAAAAATATTGGAACTGGTGGTGGGAAGGATACGAAGCTAATCGTAGTTGACATCCTAGTTCTTGAGATTCTTGGGAGTGAAAATCCAGTTGTGGAAGGAATAGGAGAACGAGATTCGTTAGAAAATGGATGTGATGAACAAGTTATCCAGAGCAGTGCTCGTGCAATTAATGCTGAAGGAGACCTAATATGTGAAGTGGACAATTCTATGACAGAGCCCAAAATTGGTAAGTGTTACGTTACTATTGTTCTTAATTCCTGCTTTCCTTAAGTAACGTCATTTTGTCAGAATAAGCACAATGCCTATTATAAAAAATATTAACTTTCAAAATAAAATATCTCATTGAAAAGTTCATGTTTTATTGACAGTGTGTATACACTTAGGTGATGTAGTAATTTAGAGGTTAGCTTATCTTGTACATGTTATTAATTTAGGTAATGTAAATTAAGGTTATAAGTTGTATGAGGAAATGTTATGTATGTATAGAATTATTTTCCTAAAAGTTACATTACGAGTTTTATACACATCCGTACTGTGTTAGACAAACATAATATTTACATAATAAGTTGCCTGTATATTGTAGTATTTATTTATTTTTGGCTTTCAGGCAAATATTATACATTCAATGCTCCAGGTAATTAATGGTATTTCCACCTTCCATTTTCAATACATTTTTTGTTGTAAACATATGATATAAGCTTAGAATTAGAAATTGCTTAAGCATTTATTTTGTCCTCTTTTTTTTAGATAAAGAGCATGTTCTGGAAAATATATAAAAGTAGTAAGCCATCAGTATATATTGTTATAATATTTATTATAGACAAAATAAAAAAAGCAAGCTTCAACTACTGTAGATTGTTCCCTTGATGCTGTTTAAGATGAATATATGAAGAAGAGGAAAAGAAAATTAGTCTTGCAAATTGAACATTTGGAACTTCTCAATAATAAAACGAATTTGGAATTGTTAGAGATTCAGCAACGGCTCTCTCTTCCAAGATCACAGTTTACAGATGATCTTCAAAACACATTACTGCATTAAATGATAATACAAATATAGTTCCTGTTACACCCGACAACATTATTGTGGATGATGCACAAACACGCAACGTAAACCAGGAGTTTGTAAATCTTAATGAATCACATAATGTTTGAAACAAAGGCTCTATATTGAAACATACGTACAACTTTTTTCACGTATATTTGGGTTTTTCCCACGTTACTATATATTTGTATTGTTGTACAAATTATATGAATTGTGCATTTATTCTATTCACCTTTTCTGTTTACCTACACTCGAAAATGTTCTACAAGTACTCATAAACGATTCATTCGTTCACCCATGGCTGCTTCTCGGGGGACTTACACTAATTCACCCAGATAATCATATTATTCGGGAAGGAGGGCTTTGTGGTGATAATCTTCACTTCGTGAAAAGTTGTACAGTGATACACATTCTTTTATTATTTTGAATGCGTAGGCTGGTCGTAATCTAAGGTGATTAAGACAAGGACATTTTTCCTTCAATACATCGAAAGTACACTCAGTTACTCTTTTTGTCTTTTTATGTGCTTTTAAAACTTTAACTTTAGCTTCGTCATGAGGGTTAGAACACACTGGTGGAATTAGCTACGTTTCTTGTTGGATAGCCACTAACACCAAGTATTATTCCATCCTCTCGTACATTTTTCTGCAGAGGTAACTGTTGCGCATTACCCTTCCAGGCCAGTTCGCATAAACATAATAAAACTGATAATCTGGCCCACATATCATCATGAAATTGATGGCGTGATTGCCATGTCTATCAACATAATCTGGTTCGTTTTGTTTGCAGCATCTATGTTTATTAATATCCCATCAATACATCCAATTACTAAAGGCATATGAGCAATACTGTTGAACTGATTGACTACTTGAAGAATGTTATTGGGCCATTGGACACAACCGGGAAGTATAACTTAATTTGCTGTACTTACAAGTTATCAAACAGCATGATATTGAATTCAAGTCCCAACCCAATGCAACGCCACCTAGATCAATAACATGTCCGTGAAGGAATGGCTTCCAGCTGTGGCACATCGTAAATTGGGTCCAATTAGGTTAATGTTTCTTCTAACTTGTTTGAGGTTAGGCGAAATCGTTCATTAAATTGGAAGATATTTTGAGGAGCGTATACAACCCTATTTATAAATCCAATCTGTCTCCTTAGTACCCTTCTCCTTAAAACAATCACATTTTCCTCTTCCGAATCAATTGATGACCACATTTTATAGGAAAACCCAATTATGAGTATAGAATATATCATTGCGACACAGAGTGCCTCACGTTGCAAAGTACGTCACATTTTTGCACCCGACTTCACGACTCGATCCCGGAAAATTAAAGTACGTGCGTGCTTGCGGAAGCATATATTTTTGGCAGCCCGGAGTCAACAATTCAACTAACTAGGCTAACTATCTACTCTACCTTGGCACCAACCTGAAATTTACATGAACGACGGAAGTTCTGGGACACAGTTAGAATGGCAGATGCTTGTGACCAGTGCTGAAAGATGCGGCAGTAAAGAGCGTGTAACGTGTCTGGGGACCGGTCAGCGACTGCATGGGCGGGCCGAAACGGCGACCAGGCACGGCGACTGTCACCTGTTACGTAGCCTTGATAGCCAATTATCTCCCCGCATTATCCACTTCCAGGAAATTAGGCCTGCAGTGCGGGACCCCTCGACTTTTGAGAATTCCTACCTGCAATGTGATTTCAGCGCCAGTACGACGCCGCATCCAGCTGTTGCAACGCGGAAATAACTTCAATGGTGTACTGTGATTGGTTTATTTAAAAATGTGTGTTACTGGGCGGAAGAATTGTAATAAAAAATTAATAATATTCTCCTTCCCCAGTAGTGTGGTGTTAGGAGTTCTGAACCATGTTATTGGTCAAAGTTTTTAACTCCCCTCCATGGGTGCATTTTGTCTATGGTATATAATACTTAGAGTTTCCTTACTCGAGAGAGGAGGTGATTCCGAGGATCAGCAGACACTCCCTGTCTGAGTTAAGTAAACTTGCAAAAAAAAAATGAAATTAAACCAGACATAATGGTAGGCCCATCGGGCAGGACTCGCAGTTTTCAGAGTCCTTTTAGGGCATTTTTGAAAGTAGTTTTCCAATAAGGAAAATGTTACGATTTGAGCATAGTTTTCTGTAGTAACTTTTACAAAATTTTAGTGAATTTTCAATGTAAAGTCATAAATGGCCTTGGTCTTGTTAAGTGACCATGAGAGTGAGTTTCAAAGACAGTTTAAGTAAAATACTCAGAAGGACTAAGTAATGTATCAAGTCGAAGTAACTTGTACATTTGCAATGTTGGACTTTGTGGTTTTAAATGGCTAAAAATGTTGTAAGTAAAGTAAAACAGTAGCTATTTTTCTAAGGTATTATAATTCCTCCAAATGCCCCTTGAAGGATTTGAATGTCCAAAAATTTTGTAAGTGAAGTAATACAATATTTAGCTATTTTTCCTAGCCCTTATAATTTTAATTAATTGGCCTTTGTTGTTTTGAATTGCCTGAAATTTTGTGCCAGTATCCTATGCCAGTAGGCTATTGACTCCTGCTGAACAAAAATTCTCGGCATACGAGAAAGAAGTACTTGATGCTATTTTCGGTACGGAAAAGTTCAAGGATTAATTGGAGAGCTCGGAGTTTGAATTGCACAGTGATAATGAGGTTCTGAACTGGTTTCCAAGTACTAACAAGCCTTCAGGGACGTCACTGTTCCTACCTGCATGCATTTTATCGGGCCCACTGAGTGACATACACCCAGTAAAGTTGGTAATGATGGAGGGGAAAGTAGATCTATGACATAACATCGAATAAAATGTGTTAGGTAACCATTTGTGATAACTTAAATCATTTTTATAGATTTCATTTTTTTTTAAATACTTTGTAGTGTAAAAAATAGGAAAATTTTTAAATACTCGCTTTTCTCATAATTTCACAGTTTCACTTTTCCTTTGCATAAAGAAAGCGATGAGGTCCATGGCAATGATAATTATACATAAGGCGGAATAACATTCAATGTGCATACAAATAGATCTTAAGCAGGGCTTTCAAAAGTGCTCATTTATAATGAACAGCCCATACTTAGATTGGGTTGTTTTCATTTCAAGAACAAGCATGTCAGAGGCATTGATAATCGTGTAGCCGATGCCTTGTCGAGGATGTTCGACTTCGAAGAGTTTTGGGTGAACCTTCCCGACAGGGTGTTAGTGGTTCAGGTCAAAGGTGCTGAGTTTTCAAACTGTGTCATTTGGAACTCAAACAGAGACAGAATGAACGAAAACCAGGTCCTACGATCGAGGTGCTCCAGAACTTTCCTAAGGCATACTTAAAATTGCAACACCACCAGGGAATAGACCCTGAATGAGAAAAGATCAAAAGTGATATTGATGCAGGGAATGGAGGACAGTTTGAGGTTAGGAAGAGCTTTATCGGATATGTATACCCTAAAACTTCAAAATTTAATTTCTTTGTACCTCAGGTGCTGCGAGTCCCAATATACAAGTATTATCATTATATATACTTTGGTGGACATCTTGGACAAGACAAGGCCATTTCCAGGATTAGGGAAAATTTATACTGGCCTGGGCTAGTACAGGATATGGAAGGTTTTGTTAGCATATGCTTGAAGTATCAGCGAGCCTAGCATCGAAATGCCTAAATTGTGAGTACATACACTAACAGTGTGGAAAAATTACCTTGGGAACGAGTGTACCTTGGATATTTTTGGCCCGCTACCCTGTACTGCAACTGGATTTCCATCCATTCTAGTTGATGCTGATAGTTTCAGTAAGTTTGTGTTATTTTTCCCTCTTAGGAACATGAAATCCAGTAAGATTTGTAAAATCCTTGGTCAATGCTTATTTCCTGTTTTTGGTTCACCTGTATTAAAAGTCACTGACAATGCTATGTATTTCATGTCCATGGAAATGAAGAACCTTGCATTTTCATGGGGGATCAAATTTGTCCAGACAACTCCATACTATCCTAAGGCCAACTTAGTCGAGTGGTATAACAGAAATTTTAAAGTAGATTTAAGAGCATTTCGAACAGGAACTCATTAAGACTGTTATAATGTGTTGTACCAACTGTCTTTGGCTTTTAACAATATGGTTAGTAGTGCCACTAATAAGGCGCATGCAGAGTTCTTCGGATGAAGTAGGTTTCATCCCTTAATAAATACATGGGGTCTCCATGAGTTTTGCTGGGAGGCTGTGAATCTTAAGGACATGGAAGAGGTCTGGAGTGAGGCTACCCAAAGTTTGAGGAGGTATAACTCCCGATTAGCTTCCAGGAAACCTTATAATAGTGGTTCTGTTACAATCAAGAGTTGGTGATAAAGTGTATTTAGAGACTCACTTTCTCATCAACAAGGCAGCTATGTTTAGTGTTAAGTTAGCGCCTAAATATACTGGTCCTCGTGTGGTCAAACAATTTTTGACTCCTGTAACTGTGTTGTTGGAGGATGCTGATCATGCTGGTGTTTTAAAGAAGGCATATCATTCTCAGATTAAACACAGCACCTTATAGGTAGTGGTCTTGGGTGGTAGCCACTGAGGAGAGATTTATATTTGGTGTTATGTGTTTGGGGTATCATCTTGTCATCTGGTTTATCTTGTTTAGAATTTGTTGCGTATTTTAGCCTTGCTCTAGTTAGGGTGTAACTGTTGTTCCAAGGAGTCACTTTCTCTCATTCATGCTCATTTCATCTTTTAGGGTTAATATTTTGTAATCATCCTCATTTAGGTGAAGATGTGTTTTTTAGTATAATCTTCCGAGTTAAATCCTTTGAAAAGGATATATGTGTAGCTCTCATGTGATTTGTAAAGAGCAAGCTATACTGAATCTTATGATACAAAATAGGGTCCAATAATTGTCTGCTTGTCCTGGGAGTGATAGTTCTCACATATCTTGATTTGATATTAGGAATGAGGAGGTTCCTTACTAATTGTGACATCATTTTACTTGCGCAAGTATGTCATTTTTGTTCCGGTGCTGACAATGGACATGATGCTACTGGGAGATCATCTCCTCTTTCTTGGTTTCTACTTGATGGAGCCACATTCTGGAGACTTCTTCGAGGCTGACCACTTTGGCAGAGCTTCTGGTCGGCCTTCCCACACTTCAGTGAACTTCTTGGGAGTCCCTCCCGGGGGGGGGGGGGGGGTCCTGAGCGCCGAACACCTCAAATTGCAAAGTACGTCACGTTTCTCTGCTCGAATTCTCGACTCGATCCTGGAAAAATAAAGTATGTGTGTGTGCTTGTGGAAGCACATATTTTGGTAGCCCGGAGTGAAGAATTAAGCTAACTACGCTAAAAATATACTTTACCTTGGCATCAACCTGCAATTTACATGAACGATGAAAGTTCTGGGATGTAGCTGAACAGCAGCTGCATGTGACTGGCATGGAAGGATGCGGCAGTAACGAGACTGCGACATGCCTGGCGATCAACCAGCAATTGCGCAGGTATTCGAGTACTCTCTTCTACATGTTCCGAACTTCGTGGCGCATGTACATCAGTAGGAACACTTTCGGCAGAAAGAGATGTCTGTTTTCTGGATCTACATCGCGTATAAAGTTCGGTACAACTCTGCGGGGCATGGGTATAGAGGCCATGGGGGATGTGCGGTTCCGAACCCCTAATGGGATTGTAAATATCCCCACTGGAATCACGATTAACCCCATGAACCCCCGAATCATATTTATACTGAAATACCTTATTCATTCTAACTTTTAGACGATCTCATAAAATAACAGTTTATTCTTTTGCATCTCTATCGGACATATTTGAAGGTATGCATTAGCGGTGGGGCAAGCATCTCAAGAAATTGGACGGTATGAGTATACTATGGAAAGTGAAAAACATTTACCTCTCTCTCAATAGTATCGAAAAAAAATGTCGTAGTATACAATACATAGATTTAATTATTTTAAATTAAGAGCAATGCCCCTTAAAATTTATTTGGCAAGAATAATATAATACTTCGTTTAATTTCTGTATTCACTTAAAGATATCTATTTAGTGAAAAGTAGCTAACTAAATTAAATATTTTTGCACTACATAATTTTTAAAACAACTTTATATAATGTGACTAAACAACAATGTGTTTTTCAGGCGATCATATGTCTGGTGCTCAAAATCCATTATAGCATATTTGAAAAATGGGTATAACTATTAAACGTGCCCCCAGTAGGTTTACCTACGAAAATCAAGCGCATACCAAACGGTGACGGAACAATACAATGAAGAGATCATACGCGTTGGAAAGATTATTTTCATGTCCTAAAATAGCTAAAAAATGCTTATTCAGACAGCTGTATCTCACAATATGCGAACCGGATACATGGCAAGCTGCTACAGAGGCGTGCATTGAACTTTGCTACAGAGGAGTGTCCAAAAATTTATAGGGTCACACCTTAAATTTCTTAAGGCCATTGGTGCATGAAAGCAATATATTTATATAATTTGTGTCATAACTCATTTCACAGTGAATTTTTTTATTTTAGTCTCGTCAATATGTAAATAACAAACTTTTAGCACCTTTTTTTTACGTTGTTAGATAATCACTACCGTTATTATTCCCGGAGCACTGATTGCAGAAATGAAAACAAAAATAGTTTCTTTTCTTACATCGGTGCTCCGACAATAATGACGGAAGTAAATATCTAACAATGTAAGAAGGTGCTAAAAGTTGTTATTTACGTATTGCAGAGCCTAAAATTTGGAAAAATCCTCTCTGAAACAAGTTATGACACAAATAGTATAAATACACTGCCTTCGTGCACCAATGGCCTTAAGTTCTACTATCACGACGAAAACACTTTGCGCTAGTTCAAAGGCATACGTAAGTAGATGCAGTAATGTTTAACTTAGTCAGCATCTATAGGTTTTATGGAAAGAAACAGTGGTATAATGTTATTATTTCGTAACCAGTAATATTATATTGTATCCTAACAAATAAATTTAATATCCCTGACATAAAAGCTCGCACACCAAGGCAATTTATTTCTAATGTTTGTGGGCATAGAAATCGAGTTGCTGTGGAAAACAGAAACATCTTTCGAAGACGAACTCATAACTAAACAAATACGATTTCTAAGCCCTTATTATAGTGACAAGCATGGGAGATCGTATACAAAGATGTAGCGCAATTCAGTGAACAAAAAAAGAAGTTTAAATTTACGTACCTTATTGAAGCAACAAGTGCCGCAAAAGCAAATACAGAATCAACAGTCAAACAAATTTGGCTCAGGAAAAGTAGTCTGAAATTTCACTAAGTGAAAGCAAACGACAGAGGAGATAAATTGAAGTAGGCGATTTTACATGCGGTGATGGGTGGAGAAAAATACGCAAGTTTTACATGGTGAGGAAAACGTTCCAAGTTTTACAGCGTATTTTGATATTTGTTTATTATTTATTACAGTAAAATATTTATGAGCTGCGTTAGTTGGTTTGCTAACAGATTTTTATTTTACTTCGCGGTTTTGCTATTTTAGTGAGTACTGCCATCTCGACACTTTTGCTTTTGTTTTTGTTCGATTCCCATAGACTTGGCTCGAACAAATCACTGGTTAGTTACTTAAACTTGCAGGAGTTTATACATTTTTGTGCTCGTCTGAAAGATATTTATATACCAATTTATGGCAAAAACAGCGAATTAAGAAATTGACTTTTAGCGTCACTTGTTCAGTCTTCTAGTGCCCCTATAAGCATAGGAACAAAAATTTTAAATATGCTGGCTACGTTTGAAATTGTGCTGAATTGTTACTATAATCGCATCACTTTCGTTATCTATACTTGTGCACTGTGAGATGTGTGCATATATACAAAGCCGACTTACGATGTTATAAATGCTAGTGAAATAAATTTTAAATGTTTACTTTTTACATATCCAATGAGCAATTAATATTCACATGTACCAAAAAGTAATTCGGCACCTGTCCACAATGTTCACTCGATAGTTGTCACCCCGTTAGAATTTCGAAGGGCTACCTCTTGAGGCTATAACAGCAGCCACTCTGTCTGGCATGCTTTTTACAAGTGTTTACAGGACATCCACGGGGATTCGTCACCATTCCTCTTACAACCATTCCATGAGTTGAGCAATGTATTTTGGCAGCGCCTGACGAGCCCTCACCTGGCGATTCACTTCGTCCCAAAGATGTTCTATAGGGTCGAGGTCGGGGTTCTGGGCGGGCCAGTCCAATCGGTGAACATTGTTATCGGCGTACCACTGCATAGTAGCCCTTGAAACTTGGCACCCGGCATTGTCATCCTGGAAGTAACACGTGTCCATTCCTTAAAAAAGCCACAGGGTTGGGAGCATTTCATTATCCAGAATGTTACAATAGGCTTCTGTGTTCATGCTACCACGAAAAAACACCATCGGTCATATGCCGAAGACCGTGAAACACAATTCAACTGACGTACTGAATTATCCATCTTCATGGGTGCCCAATTACTTGTTGGTAGATAGTGTATAATGTATATGACAGCATTTTTGGTGGCCCTTAATAAGATGTCTTCAGCACAGATGTGGGAAAATTGAAGTTAAGCTAGAGTAGTATTGTCATTCAATGTTGGTGGAACCATAATTACCCTGGGAAAACCCCCTTGCCAAGCCGCAACGTCTGCTACATTTTCCATGTGTGAAAATCGGGGTTAGCCTTAGCAGGAATCGAACCACTTTCGTTGTGGTGGGAGGCGTGTAGTCTTTGTACAATAAGAAAATTTTCTGTGACTGACAGCTAGCAGTCTATAACTTTATCAAATTGAAGGAAGGAGAAGTTACATCACATAAAATAAATTTAAATTCAAATAAAAATATATAATACTTTTGAATAGGGCTGTAATGCTTCCAAAAATAAGTGAAAAAGCATAAAACTTAAATGCTTACCAAAAAAAAATATGATTTCGTATTTTAAAATATTTAAGCCAGATATCATTGTTTTTTACGTATGTAGGATGTACACTTATAATAATGGTGGGGGATCTATGCTTATAAAATGGCTTAGAATATAGTTTATTTTATATTGAATTCATTTTGGATCGGGACTAAATTTGAAGGCTCAGTCTCACGCAATTATGAACTGCTGAGCAAGTGTGCTTGTTAGAAGGTTTGAGATATTATTTTATATCGGATTTTTTGAAGTGACATGTTTTTTATAGTATGGATTTGGTAAACATATGTTCAATAGATCAAGAAATATTTCAGGCAAATATCTTAAAAGAAGGCTTAACGCATTAAATATCATACCTTTTTGTGCATGGTCGGGAGTGTAATGTATATTAATTTTGATGTTTCCATTTCAAAACAGTTAATAAAGTGGCACGTAGGTATTTTTATGAAAATACATGATACATAATGCATTATAATGCCTTGATTGAAATTGCGACTTTTACGTATATGAATTTTGTGGCTGTAAATTCGAGATGTGAATAAATATGGGCAATTTAGCTTAATAGTCGGCTTTTTGTGTTTGCATAACATCGCCTTGATTTACACCGTGGTACATATGCCATGACTTAAATGGCAATAACTTCAGTGGCTCGAAAGTGGTGGATAACAATGCTTCTTGCATTATATCATTTTTCGTAGCCACTAATATTATTACATGTATTTGTTTGTTACTACTTCAACAGAAAGAAAATGGTCTGCAACTATAGACTACATATCAATTGTCGTAGAAAATAAAGCATTATTTAGTCTTGAGCAGACCTTTACTGGTCTTTTATCATTTAAGATCCATTGGCGTAACTTCAGTAGTTGCTGAATGATACCAACTATGTCTTTAATTTGTTGATTTTTTGACATGGTAATATTGTGCTTAAAATATTACTTAAGGTAAGGCAACTGCTGCTGGGTATTCGTATGTCGGGCTCGTTACATAATAATTACTTTAAAAATACTGAACAACACTCCTTTACCTACAGAAAATTAATACGGCACTGAACACTGGCGGACAATCAAAATTTATATTACCATGTTAACATTGGACATGTTAACTCGAGTCCTCAAATATAAAACACTTTGCATATTTATTACCATATATATTCTTATAAAATCCACATAGAATAGGGCACACACACTTTGTCACATATTCTGACAACATATCCGAATGCACTTAAAATATGTGTCCGTAGATAGGTTTGCACAATATAGGTAGGTTTCAAAGTTTTCGTAAAAATGATACAGAAAATTGAGTAATCAAAGCAATTGACGAACCAGCAATTCTTATGACCAGAACATCATTCGTCCTGTATATAAGGTCCTAATGGCGAATGGTCAATGTGACAA
The DNA here is from genome assembly GCA_029891345.1 of Dryococelus australis. Classification (NCBI taxonomy): domain Eukaryota; kingdom Metazoa; phylum Arthropoda; class Insecta; order Phasmatodea; family Phasmatidae; genus Dryococelus; species Dryococelus australis. Next base: position 186,177,917 of record CM057009.1, on the reverse strand, counting down.
ATGAGCAGCTGCAATGGCCTAACTTTAAAATTAATTTACAATAAATAGCTTCGGTTTACGAAGATAATTTGATACAATTAGATAGATAAATGGAAAATTCTATAAATAAACAAAAAATTTAGAATGGAAATGGGAAAAAGCATGATGTTCGATGGAGACAAAATAGTGTACTGAAACAAGATTGTGGATGCTCATATATAATGATCGAGGACCGCTATGGCATCACAACGAATCCATTATTACGGACGACTGTACAGGTCCACTGGCCAACACCTTTCCCCATTTCCGGTACCATTTTATGACTTTTCACGGGTATTGGTGGTTTGCAAAGATTTATGAAAATTCTTCGGAATTTTGCAAATTTTTTGCGGAAAGAGATTAGCAATAAGATTCGTATAAGGTGACTTGTTTCTATATTGGTCGTTATCGTCTTTGGTATGGATAGTTTGTACAGTCGGTTGGACTTGGTTTTTTTTTTTCATTGTTCTAATCAGTTTGGCAAGAATATTTCTCATCCGGAACCAGTCTGGGAAGGAGTCAGTCTTGGGTGGAGTATGACTGGACAGTATGACTGGACGAAATGGTTGGTAGATCTGGTTGGTTCACTGGACTAGTCAGATGGTGTATAATTTTGGTATGAACAGCTGGTAATGGCCAATCTATATGGCTGGTTGGAATGATCAGTTGGTCATCCAGACATTGCTGGTCATTGGACTGGTCGGCTCGAATGGCTATTTCACATGGTCGTTTCGTATAGTTTTCTGGAATGGTTTGATGGCATTTTAAGCTCACATATGCAGCTTTTGTGGATGTATTTTATGGTTGGTTCGTCTGGTTGCCTGGCTTTGTTGGTTCGTATGGTTGCCTGGTATGGTTGGTTCATATGTTCGAATGGTAAGGAGGAGTCGTATTTTGACTATTATGGTTGGCACGTATGGATTATTCATACAGTTGGTCATGTCCATTGGTATACCCAGTAAGTCTTGCTGGGCTGTTGGCCTGGTTGGGTGAAATGGGTTGTCAAATATTAATTTTTTGCTGTGTAAAGGTTATTAACCCACTGGTTACCCAACCCTCGTCACACATATTTTGAAATTTGCTTCGTGATGTGGCTCGCGACATGCATTGAGACACTTTTCGTAGCTTGTGTTTAGGTTTCATATCTGTCTTCTTATGGCTCGCGGCATGGTTGAGGACATACTCTGAGTGATGTTTCATATCTCCCATATTTGTTCTAGATATAGCTCACAACGAGATTCACATAATTCCTCAGATAATCACAACTCAGTTCGCTGAATGTTTGTGGTGCATGAGAATTTTTCGCCAAGGTTTGTAAGTTTTTGTGAAAATTTGAGAAGTTTCTGTGTGAAGAAGTTAGCAATGAGATTCGTATTGGGCGACTTGATTCGAGTGGAGTGGGGATATTTTGGCGTTCCTTAACAAAGACGTCTTGAGAGCTGATAAAGGTGAAGTGAGGTAAGTATGTATCAGTGATGGAATGCAAGGGGAGCGGCAGATAAGAGATCCCGAAAAATACGATCGACCAACGACATCGTAGGCACGATTTCCACATGCAAAAATGCAGGAGCGAACCACTTGGAATGGAACTCAGTTTTCCTAGGTAGGAAGAAAGTAGTCTGACCACTACACCACCACAACCCCGATTTGTTTCGATATTTGTTATGAATATCTGTCATTATGGATAGCTGGTATGATCAGTTGGGTCCTGATCCATTGTTCTACTCAGTTTGGCAAGAGATGGTATCGGCAGGAGCCAGTGTAGGATGGAGCCAGTCATGGGTGGAGAAAGTTGTTGCTCAGTAAGGTTGGTAGGATCGGATGGTATGATTGGTTTGAATGTTCGTCTTATATAACTGGTTTGTGTGACTAGTATGCATGGCTCGTATGGCTGGCTGGTAGAGTTTGTTCATATAGTTGGCTGGTATAGGTATTTAATATGTTCATATTGCTGGCAGGTGATTGGTCGAATGACATGTAAATGTCGTGTATAGGATGGTATGGTTGGCTTATATGGATACTTTGTCATGTTGGTCTTGCTAATTTGTACTCCCAGTCAGTCTCTTTGGGCTGTTGGCCTTATTGGATTGGTTGAGTGGTCACTTGTTTTTTTTGGCTATTAATAAGTCATTAACCATTGTTTAACCAACCCTCGTCATACATAGATCGAGTTTTGTTTCATGAAGTGGCTTGCAACATGATTAGGGACATTTTTCGTAGTTTGTATCTTGGTTCGTGACATGGTACATGAAATAGTTTGAGTAATATTTCATTGCTGTCTCCTTATGGTTCATGGAATTCACGATATTCGGTGAGTGATATTTCGTAGTACACGTATTTGTTCGCGATATCGCTCGTGACGTGCTTCACGTAATTTTTCCGATAATCATTGCTCAATTCGCTGAATGATAGTGGTGTATGAAATGTTTTGCGAATTTTGCAAATATTTGTAAATTTATGTCGAAAATTTGCGATGATTTTTTCTAACAGGGTTAGCAATGATATTCGTATTAGGTGAATTGTTTCGAGCAGAGAGGAGTGCAGATAATTTGGACAGTTCTTAACATCGAGGTCTTGAGTGCCGATGAGTGTGAAACAGGGTGAGTAGGGAACAGCGATGAAAAGCAAGGGTGAGAGAAATCTGAGATCCCCATGATAAAATATCGACCAATGACATCACCCGGCACAATTCCCATGTGGGAAAATCTAGCAGCGACACCACTGGAAATCGAATTCGTTTTGCTTAAATGGACTGCGAGTATTCTGACAAGTACACCACCGCAGCCTCGACTTGTTTCGAGATTGGTCATCAACATTTGTACAGGATGATTCACGAGGAGTTAACACCACTCACAGGCCCTCTGTGCCTTAAATCATTGCAGCAAAATACGTCGTATAAATGTGGGTCCTATTTCCAATGTTTGCAGTGTAATTGGAAACATTTGAATATTGACGAATAAAATAATAACACATTCAGAAGTAAATACAGTGATGTATTATAAGACTGTATTGTTTACAGTTGAGCATCACAATGGCATCCAACAAGTTTACAAAACATGTTCAAAAATGTTTCCGCCGACTTCTGTACACTTGACAACAGGCTTATTAACCACGCATGTTGCTCTACATAGTCTATGTAGCTGGACATGACTGTCTTGGATTTCTGTAGTGGCATGCAAGATACACACAAGTAGTTCTTCATGTCTTTGCGCAGTGTTTTGGTAATTAATATACGTAATTAAAACACAAATGCAATAATCTAGTGGTGATAGATCTGGGATCAAGGAGGCCAGGGGTGAAAACCGCCTCATCCAATCCATCTCTAAGGAAAATGCTCAGTTGAATGTTTAACCACAGCATGGTGTAAGTGAGGAGGTTCACCATAATGCTGAAAGATCATATGACATCTCACTGTAAAGGAATATTCTCAAGTATCATTGGCAGTTCTTCTTATAAAAATTTCAGATATACCTCACTGGTCAAGCATCCCAGGAAAATTAATGGACCAATCAGCTGATCGTGTAGGACACCACACCACACATTGATGCTGAGGTGGTGTTGAAAACAATTTTTTTTTCTGCTGTAGGATGAGTATGCTGATTTTTTAATTACTCTGTTAATATTGGGAATAGTACCCACAATTATACGACATATTTTGCCCCAAATTATGCCAGGAAATGAGACTTGTGAGTTGCGATATCTCCTTGTTAATCATCTTGTATATATGGATGGTTGCTATGATCTGTTGGCCTTTTATATTGACATACTCATTTAGGCAGGAGTTGGTCTTGGCAGGAGCCAGTGAATTGTTGAGTCAGGCTTGGGCAGTGAAAGTTGTTGCCCAGTATGGTTGGTTGGGTGATATACTATGGTTGATTCGTATGTTCGTCTGGTATGTCTAATTTGTGGTGCTGGTTTTGATAACTTGTATGGCTTGCTAGTAGTTTTTTATATATATTCGGCAAATGAGTAATTTGAAATAATTCATTTGACATACTTGTATTGCTGGCAAGTATGAATTTTTTGTATGGTTCGAATAATTCGCATGTTTGTTTCGTAGGGTTGGCTCGTATAGCTGGGTTGCGTGGTTGGTCTTGCACAATGAAATGCCCAGTAAGTTTTCTGGGCTGTTAGCCTGGTTGGGTAGAATGGGTGTTTGGAATGGACGTCTTGTATCATTAGCTCGTGTGTTTGGTTTGTATGATTGCCTTTTATGATCAATTAATTCGGTCAGCTAATATGGTAGATACATATGGATGATTTGTATGGCTAGATGTTATGGACGACTCGTATGGCCTGCTGATATTGTGGGCTAGTATAGATGTCTTGTCTGATTGGATCATCTGGTTGCCTCGTATAATTGGTTTGTTTTGCTGGCTCTTATGGTGGGTTTGTATGGCTGGTTACTATGGTCGTCTCATACAGTTGGTTGCTATAGTCAGTTTGTGTGGTTTTATGGTAATTTTGGATGCACTTGTATCATCAATGATTCGTAAACATTGATGAACTATGCTTATGAAGGGGTCAGCTATATTGGGATTATTCAGTTATGCGTGTCCTTGTTAATTTGAAGTTCCAAGAGCCTAACACTAATGATTCGAGAACAATATACCAAAAATATAAACTGTCCAGCTGGAGTCAGCGATGGTGTCACCAAAGACGACTATTAAACGTACTCCTCATAATAATTTATACTCACAAATAACTCATAGGTTTGAGCATATGCTTTAAATTCGGTTAGATATCTAGTTTGGTGCGAAAATATATTTATATAATGACGAAGATGGCATATAATAAAAACCATATTGAATTGGAATATTCGAATTCAATATAATATGCCAGAAAGATAGCTACAAAGGTTAGATGAGAGAAGATGATCTACCAATGGTTGCATCGGATTAATTGTGAAGCGGTGCATCTTTGGAAACATTATTTTTCCATGGAATTCGCGATGATAATTGACATACATCGAATCACGAGCGATTGTATGGCGTGTTCGTACTGACGAAATAACCAATGAACAATAGTGGAGGTGAGAACTGGGTCGAACAATAGTGAGTAAATGGAGCTGGCTGACCTGATTACAGCGAGAAGAACATGGGGGAGTATGTGGCATAACAGTAGTTAGAGGAGTAGTAGAACTTTAGTGATTAGTCAGATTTTACACGGCAACTGACTGGTGGGAGTGGAGAACCGATTAATTGGTCAAACTATAGTTTAGTAAATGGAGTAAAGGAAACTAACTGGAAAGGAAAGAGGTGAATTTGTGTTTGCAGGTAGGGGCAATAATTCTCTTTAGCAGTGTTTGGAACATTAAACGATTATATTATCAATGATTAATTGGCAGGGGACAAGGAGAACCAACTCATCAGTCACTGCTGATCGTTGTACCAGGGAGTGGGTGTGCTCTGCCCTCTTTACAAGAATCGAATCCTGAGTTTCACTCACATCCAATGTGGCGTTCGGCATCATTTATGTAATATTTTCCTAATTTTTTTGGAATTCTCTCGATTTTTCTCATTTAAGGTCACTGGGGTCATGATTGCCTACATATTACATGGTGGTCGGAGTCAGTAATGCAATTTTCCCTCGATCTTAATGGTCCTTAGTTCTTTTGAGATTTTTCTCGAGTTTTCGAGTTCGAGCTTACTGGGACCAAATTCAAAGAAATATACATCAAACGTGATGGTCGAGGTCAGCAGTGTAATTTGTTCGAAGTTTTATACGAGATTTTTTAATTTTTTACGAGTTTTCCTCGATTTTTCGAGTTCAAGGTCACTATGATCAATGTCATCCACATTTTAATGACGATAGGAAACAGTAGATTATTTAATCATATATTATGTTTACAGTTTTTTTTCAATTTTCATTATTTTTCTCGATTAAATGAGTTTAAAGTCATATGTGAGCGACTTTGGCCATAGCTTATATGGCCAAAGTCGCTCACATATGACATGGTCGTTCCGGCCAGAGATATCACGGTTTCCTCAATTTTTAGAACACTTTTCGTTAATTTTTTAGTTGAAGGCAATGGTCGCTCACATACAACAGGGTAGTTTAATTTTAAACCATTTGCTCATGTATTAATTTGTGAGCTAAACTGTTTAACTCGCGCAATATTTTGGTGTTCACTGTTTTTGTGATTAATACACTTTTCACAAACAGTGAACGTGTTGCATGCTCTAAGATGTAACCATAAGACATTCATTAACAAGAGGTGTGGTTACTTGCAATATATTGGGAACCGATTCCTCGCTGATTAATGTGATGGTCATAAATATATTTCATGTGTAACATGTCCACGATCGTGGGCGAAGTGAATGAATTAGTCAAGATGGTTTAAATATGTTGCAATTCTCTTGGCTTTTCGGTTTTCGAGTTCAAATGTGGTCAAGGGCATGGTCACCAACATCCATCATGCCTGCCAAGGTCAGGAATGTAAACAAACATGACCACTGGCCCACCTGAATGGCTGGGTCTCGCTCGGAGACATAAGTCTGCTTCGCTGGCATGACGACAAATTGGCTTATTCCCGAGGACCCTCGAATCTGCTTTTAATGCTCTGAGGACGATATATCTAATTCTCTGCTTATCTTCAATTTCGTTCACTGCTCTGAGGATATTTCGGATCACGCATCGAGGAGACTTGAATCATCTTTGCTCATTTCTGAACTCAATCTAGACTTTTTTCTGTTTTTCTTGCAATTTTGGGAGCGTGGGAAGGAAATCCTGTATTGGGGCGAAATCAAAGTATTTATGAAGTAATTTTGGGGTAAAAAGGTTATTTTCTCGATAACATGGCCGCCCCAGGACTCCAACTATGGTCCCGGCTGCGTTGTCGACCACAATAGCGGGCATTTCGTGAACCCAACTCCCCTAATCCCTTCACCAGAAGGTAAAAAAACCTACTACTTATATTAAATCTTGCCTTTCATGCATTGTGCTCTTACTCTATCATCCTTTATTATTGAAATATTTCTCAGTGCTTATCCATGTTTAAAACCTGTATGGATACCTGTGTAACTGTTTCCATGAAATTTGTATGTCTTCCTCCAAGTGTTTCGGTGCCTATACATCAGTGTATATGAGCCCATTAACCAAACTAATATTGGGGAAATTACTTATATAACCTTATTTTATTTCGTCACTTCATTTTCATATTTACATTATTTAGCCAATTGGAAACATAACTCTTATTAAAAATAATAATTATTCTTAGGACTTTAAAATATAAGGCATAAAATAATGGGGTCACAGCTATTTTAACGACGATCAAGAAAGGAGAGACCTTTTACGATATTATTATAATCATTTATTCGCACCTAATTTATAACTTTTCAAATTAATCCTTGAAATCTCTTATTGCCACTACCAGCATATACCTATTTTAAGGGGCACACTGAGGGCTCTACACCTCATACACCTTGTAAAGTTGGGGAGTGAACATAGTTCCATGCTTTAAAGTTGAATTAATTACTGTAAGAGAACCCTTTGTAAATATTGATAGTAATTATTTTGTTCTCAATTTTTAAAATTACATATAGGTGTTACAATTAGCAAATTTATAAAATATTTACTTGCTTAATAATACCGATTTAATTTTAAAGATGCACGAATAAAGCAGCCAGGTCCATGGCGGTGCTGATTTTACAAATGGCGGTATAATATGCATTGTGCATACAAGTAGATCGTAAGCAGGGCTTTCAAATGTGCTCATTTTACCGTCAAAGTCGTTTTTAAACATAACTTACAACTACATACAATTACAATCAAACACTTGAAAGGTTGTACTAACATGCATATACTTATAAGTAAACAAATAATTAAACTTTTAATACATTATATTATTATGCATTTTGAATTTATGTCACAGTAGCTACTTACGTATTGTTGGTAGCACTGGAGGAAGTATTGAACTATCAGAACCTCGACACTTCCTTACATTTCCGAGACACGATCCAACAGCACTATGTTCTTTCTGTTTTGTTGGAGTATGAGTTGGACTTTCGAAGGAGTCCGGTGCTGAGTTCGTTTGTTTCCTCATAAAAAATCTTCGTCTCTTTTCTGCTGGCTTCAAAGGGATGGGTATTCCTGCATATGATGCTTCACTTGTTTGTCGACCTATAGAGTTTTTTACAGCAGCAGCGCGACTATCATCCATGGACCACTGGTGCATCAATTTTGGACGACTCCATATTTCAAATTGGGTTGGTCTTGTAGGTCCTTCTGTAATTGTGTCACGATTTTCATCACAGTCAAATGATTCTGCTTGAGGTTTCGTCGTGTGAGATGTTGGGACTTTCTTCGAGGCAAGTGATGGCATTTCGCCATGGGATGTTGGGGTTAGTTCTGGAGTTATAAGCACGCCAACATCGTAAAAAATATTTTTTGGAGTACATATTAAGTCTGTATTGGTTGTTGAGCATTCAACAAGAGATCGGTGTTTTATTTGTGACAAGGAATTTTCAGGCAGAGCCAAGTCTCCGCAAACAATAGTCTTTTTACACTGATTTTCTAAAGATTTAGGTGAAAGGATAGGAAATTTTAAGGAACCATTGTAATGACATGTATCCTTGAACATATAACTTCGCTTTTTTGTTGTTTCTTGATGCGAATGTTTTGGTGACGGAGGAGGACCTGGGATTTTCGGAATAACGGTATTGTCTAGGAAAGGTTCATCAAAATGTTTCGGAGATGATGGATTTGAATATCCTGGTGATACTGGTAGAACACATAAGGGGGAATTGTTGCAGAAAATAGATTCAAGTGTTCTTGGTGTAGATGGTCGAGATGTCTTTGGCGATTGAGGAGGTCCGGGTATTTTCGGTAGAACAGATAACTCAGACCCACTAGGTGTAATGTTCATTTGTATTCCTTCCAGAGTGAAAGTGTCATGAACTTGTGGACTAGTTATTGTTGGAATTTGTGGACTTATATTTGCAGTAAAACCAGGAGACGATAAGGAAAATGTTGATGAGGGTTCTGGTGTAGAAGGGGCAGATAATTTGAATATTTGTGGCCCAGGTATTTTTGGGATTGTGAAGTTTTCTGTTTGAAGAATATTTTCTGAACCAAAACGTGGTTCACAAATTAAAGCTGAACTTTCCAGTTTTCTAATGTCGTTGTGTAACTTTGGTATAGTGGGACGGGGTATTTTGACAGATAGTGAAACTTTCCTCTGAGTCTTAGCAGCTGGAAGTTGTGCGTCTTTAATTGCTGAAGAACTGTGAACGTTTACTGTGGTAGAGTTGAGTGAATCCAGTGATTTAGACCTCTGAGTCTGGAAGAACATTTTCGCATCTTTACCATCCAAGAGAACAGAACTGTCTGATTCATCAAGTAATGAAAGTAAGGATGTTCCCAAATCTGGTGAATGTGGACGGTCATCATCAATAAACGCCCTTGTTGCATAATCAGGCCAGGTATCAGAAAGTGATCGTTGACTAGGAACAAATTTCTGTTTAAGGGCTTTTGCTCTTGAAGATATGAATGACATGGTCCTGAGAAGTGATTGACCCTCACGTGATTCCATTTTTCTCTTACATCTGAAAACGAAAAGAAAAAAAATCGTATCATAATATCTTAATAATTGAATATTTTTTAAATAATAAATGTTAAAATATACTTATACTTAAGGGCGCTAGGCTGCAGTCACACAGTTTCAGTGGGGAACCAATGTTGACAAAATTCCTTGTCAATGGACCAATTTTAATGATATTAATTTCAAACTAAAAATATTCTACATGACATTTCTCAGGAAACTACATGTCATGAAATCTTCTAAAAAATGTTGTGTTTGATGTATTATTTAAAATTTTTAATTTTATATCCACATTTTACAAATTAAATATATGAATGAATAACTTTTGTTTTCATGTCGTAAAGTGGCAATATTATATGCGAAAGTTGCTTTGAATAGTTTTTAGTATGCAGCAGTTATGTTTAAAATTGATGTTTTGATAAGAAAATTCCTTAGCGCTGGTTCCCCATAGAGCCCTTAATATAAATTTACTAAAATGTTGATTAATTCACATAAAATATGTATAGAAAATCTAAGTAAATTTATTGTTTTTCTTTTTTTCAATGATTACCCAGAAGGAGACCTTAAACATTGTTAAGTATTATGTTTAACTACATCAAGACTACCCTTTTTAATTATATTATATGTGTTTATTATGCTTAGAATAATAGGGCGAATAAAAACATTAATGTATCTGTAAAAATTACAGCGAGTTCCCTTAAATAGTAGCCATAATACAATGTGTGGAGTAATGTAATATAATGCAAAGGGATTTTTAACATCCGCCGGTTTTATGCTTGATAGCTTAGCAGGGGACGGCTTACAGACTAACTTATAACCTAACTTGAATTAACACCCATACCTTACCCGGGATTCGAACCCAGAGCCTCCCGCGCCGGAGATTGGTAGCGCAAAAACCAACTGCGCCACGGGAGGTCGGCAATGTGTGCAGTGCATGGACCATGAATATCGTAGATACGAGGTGTAAATATCTGGAGTTAATTAATATCACATACCCATATTTCTATGTTCATTACATTTTTCCCAATAAATTGTTTCAACTATTAAAAAAAAAAAATTTCATATTCACTATTTTGTATGCTAGATAATGAGTCTCTAGTTTAACATTTATATCCGAATAAATTATTTCTAAAAAAAAATTAGGTGTTTTTTAATTTTGTTGTGAGTGAAAATATCTTTGTCATTTTTCACTGATGCTAACAATAAAATAATAATTATGATACCAAACTTTATTACATTATAATGGGTATTTTTAATACTACTGCGAGTCTATTATATTCTTCACATTTAGCCAAGACAGAGCTAGGCTAACATCAGGCAAATTATAGCTGTATATTAATATCAGTCAACAGCCATTTAAACTTAAAATTAATATTATTTACCTTAAACCATCTTATGCCTAACATTGTGCCAATGTAAAATAAACTAGTTACACACTGCACACTTAATATTATGAAGATGAAAGCTTACGGAGTTTCATAACTCAAATTGTTTTTGGGGAATTTATTCCTTGAAAGGGACATAACGTTCCGCTATCAATCCAAGTAAATGTTCACCATTTTGAAAAATAGAATTTTAAAATAAAAATAGTTTACATGTAAAAAAAATACACTCAAGGAAAAGGAAATAGTTATCTCTAAATAATTATATATAGTGTTGATGAGTATATCTGGCATCGGGTATGAGGAGTAGGGACCAATTTACATCATTTTGAGTTCCTCATATCTTGACTTGGTTTTTTTTCTTATATTTAGATTCATTTCTTGAAATGGAATTCAACTATATTAATAAATTACTCAAAATTGAAAACGCAATACGAGGAATAATTTCGAATATATGTGTGTGTGTTTATATATATATATATATATATATATATATATATATATATATATATATATATATATATATATATATATATATATATATATATATTCTGCTTTTTATTGCTACTAGAAATTTACTAAACGTTTCTCACAAATATTAATTTACCAGCTTCAGTGCAGTATGATACACCTAGTAAAATATTTCACCCCGAGTGAAATTTAAAAAAAATGTTAAAATCACTTTCGTGTGAAATAGAGATGGGGCACAGTATAGGTACCATTTTTTATTTTTTATAATTCGGCCATTGTTGTATGGAAGTTAAATTTGAAATCATATAGCTAAAGGTATTGGGCTACCATTTTAATAAACAACATGTTGATTGACTAAGGCCCAGTGCCATCTTTTGTAATGCTCAGTTATACACTTCATCATCGCCTCACCAGTTCCGCAAGAAATCTTTTTACATCAAAAATACAATATATGGTCTCCTGTTGAATCGCTTGTATGTGAGTACGAGACTTTATGGACGGCATCCTTCACAGGATATTTCCAACAATTGCTCAAGGCTTACGTTATTATTTCTGTATATAAATGCAGCACAAATTTGACGTTATTTATGCTCTTGTCTCCATTGTAACTTAGTTATTTAGTCAAATAGCGACTTAGTACCTCTCAAAAGATATTTAAATGTAAACTCCAAACACCTGGCCGAATTACACACATTTTAGAATTGTGTGCCTATTGTGACCCAGTTTGCATGCCGGCCTTACTGTGATTTTTCAAATAAAGAGCAAGTTGACCAATTAACATAATGAAACGAAAACTTTCAGAAAATACCAACAAATTTCAATAATCCTAAAAAATAAGACATTTACAGAAAATTTACAAAATTACAAATGTAAAATCTAAACATATGGCTGTATGCGGAGCTATAGAATAAAAAAAAAGCGTTTTTAAATGTTTTATGAGAAGTTACGTTATATCGACCCGGAGCGAAAAAAAATCTAACAAAATGTTAAATGCAGCAATCGTATAAGCTATTGAGCTACATCATCAATGTAAACAGATACGTAAACATATCTGGTATGCCGGTACGGGGACAATGCACTTCAAATAGGGGCAAAGGGGCTTGAAGGATGTGATGCTTCTGCTCAACTTAGGGTGCTCGGTAGCACACAAAGATCTCTCAGATGGCAGGTAGCATGCCTTCGGAAAGGGTAGGTTCTGATGTGTTGTTTTTATTGGCATTCTCGATTTAATTTTTAGTTGAGAATATTTTAGATCAAGGGCAAAGATTATTCCGCAAGATACCACACTGTCAGTGATGTAAAGTTGTTTAATTATTCAATTTCTTTGGTGATTCACTTTTGCAGAAATCAGTATTAAATTTTCTTTTCCTTTTGTTTCTGTCAGTGGCCCCATGGTGTAACAACAAACTTTCGGTTCATCTATTAAATTTCTTTATTTTTATTTTTTTTTTGTGTTTACATACTTTTCATCTCTCTAAACCTTCTCCCGTCAATCGAAAAACGCACTACCCGATTTCATGGCAGATTGAAGAAATATTTTTGGTTTAGTGTCTAGAACATATGTGTTTTTATGCTATACTTCACCATTCGGGATTGCTAGAAACTTTATAACAGCGTGTTATGAGTATAATTAGTGTCAATAAATTCACAAGAATACATCAGTAGTAGGGACGTGATGATTCTGAACCACTAAGGGAATGACATAGAAATGGGGATGGTCAAAAAATAGAATTTGTGGATTCATGGCTTATCCGATTAATTTGCAAATCAGATTAGGCTTTGTTGTAAATCTGATATATCGGATTAATGATTAATGGCTTATTCGATTTTTGGAAAAATTTTCGTTTTATTAAATTCCAATTTAATGGTATGTGTTATTGTTTGATATTCTATTTTTGGAGAGCTTCATCGATGTTCATCCTTGGACGTCTAGCAGGTGACCAAGCCTCGAGCTACATTAAAAAATTGAATTTTATAGAACACAAGAGAAATTAGTGAGAAACACAACACATTCCACAAATATGAAATAATTTGTCACTAATCAATTGAAATGACTTACCCCAATTGAAAATTACGATGAGCACTTAAAACATGGATCACTGCACTACTAGCACAAAAGGAAATAGTTAAATAAAATATATATCGAAATAATTCACAAATCAATCAAACACACATACTAGAACAAACACAACGAATTATCCTATTTCCATGTTTTAGCTAAGCACACATTCAAAAAATATACAAAGCACCAGTTTACTATCCCACTCTGTTTCCCTACCAATATATGTAAACAATAGGATAAATTTACATCATAATCACACCCAAAAACACAAATAAAATATTAAGGACTATTTCCCTACCAATATAATATATGTCAAACACAATAATAAATTTCACGAATAAAGTGCTAATCAAACTCAATAATTGAATTTAATTAAATTACACACACATTTAATTAATCAACCACACTAATATAAACCAAATGCCTTGCATAAAACACAATGAAGTAATTAACTTTTAACTGGCCAGAAAGACAGTGTACAGCATTACCCAAGCAAGGAACGGCATACCCTCAATCACATGAATAATGCATTTAAGCATAATAGCATATTGACTCGAGATACACACGTAACTCCCTTGGCCCTCATTGGCTCTCGGGCTTACAATCCCCACAATGTATTACCAAATAAAAAAAGAAAGAATATCCTTATTATACAAAACCTTTAAAATAAATAAATTAAACATCTAACACAAAAAGTCAAATACCAAAACAACATGAAACAACTTACACCAATTGCCATGTATTCCCTACAAAAAGTTTAACTCAATCATTTAATAACTACCCCTAATCACACATTCAAATTATTAATAATTATTTTAAAACATACTGTACTGCATTAGCAATTTTCCCTATAAAAATTCTAACAAAATTCCAAATATCACACACAAATTTTGTTTATGCATGCTGCGGCCGGGCCCTGCTCATATAAACGTGTTGTGTGTCGGCTCCCAGCGATCCTATGATAGAGCATGTTCGGACCACGGCCGCAACACACTCCAGCTCGCCACATGCAGCTCACTGTATCAATATTTCACATGTTTCTGTTACTAAACATTTAGTAAAGTTTCAAACCAAATTTCTTATATGAATGTGAAATGTAGTGTTTTATACGAACGAAAGCTTAGAGTGTCTGAGATGTTCACACTCCCCTGCGATCCTGCCTTTCATCTGTGCTGGCCAGGGCGGGTGTTCAAGTACAACTAAGCTATGTTAAAACTTTGAAATAATCATTATTCTTCGTCGGGAAGTAAAAACTGTCAAATTTACATCTATACCTCCCTTTATATAGGGGAAGCACTGGTATAATCACAAGAAAACATACTTGTTTTTCCAACAGTAAAAACACATAACTTTAAACTTTGTAAATGTAATATCACCTAAATCATTATCATTCTAAATATGTTGTATATTCATATTATCCATGTTAAACCCAATTGACATATTTTTATCATCATGCAAATTATGTTTTTTGGGAAATGTGCATATCTTTGGGATAGATAAAAACAATCAATCTTTGAATGTATACAAAAACTAAAATACTGTTGTATTTCACCCTGCGGTTTGTACCAAACATCATAAAATATTAATACGGAATTGGGTAATGCTTCATTCGGAGGTGCACTATCTTCATTATTAGTATGTGCGAAATATCATATTTCTTCAATTAGCGACATAATGGTCACTAAACTTTGATATTTCACTTATTTTAGAAAACGCATACATTTTTCAAACTTAGTTCCATTCGGATGTTCCAAATTCGCCATAATATTACAAGTTTTTCCACACGAAAAAATAGACCTACCTTTTAATATACAATGCATATTGAAGGTAAAAGAATTCTACATTTATGTTCAATTAAATTTCCTTTTGTAGATACAATAACCAGAAGATGCACATTTTATTTTACAACATTCATTTCTACACAGTATAACATAACATACTGATGTAAAACTATTAAAGCGGGTTCGTGTTCAGTTGAAAATAATGGCTCATACTAAACACACAAAAAAGATGAGGAATAATGAATACATTGATTAATAAATTACCATTAGACTTACATTTACCAAAATACATTTATTGTGGGCCTGGTACTAAGCTTTTAAAACGTCTGGCATGGAACAATCAAGGAATATACTCTATGAATTATGCTTGTAAGGTGCATTATGTAGTTTATGTAAAAAAAAACAGTTTAAAAGAAAGACATATAGCAGATACGAATCTAGGCAATAACGTAGCAAATATAAGGAAAAATCCATCAAAATCAACAGGTGAAAAGCTCGGCACTTGGGTCGTAGTCAAAGTAATGAGAGCAAAAGTGAAAAGAGGCATGGGTGTAAAATGCAAGACCAAATGACAAATAAAGAAATGGGGAATCCTCCCATTCATATTTCCAACATTATTGGCCCTCAGAGCTTTGATGGAAGGCATTTCAGCTTTTGCTATATCAAGTAAATCCAGTGGCAAAAGCATGTATCTTAAAACATATAAAGCCAGACAAGGACGAAAAAACCCCAAATGTGGAAAAAATGCAGAGAGTCTTAAATAGTCTTCGAAAACATGCACTAACAAAGACATTAATGTATTTTTAAAGAAACTGGATGTTCCTTATTTCCCAGGTGAGTATATGAGGGACAATTTACCAAATAAACCAAACCATCATGGAATTATAATTGTTAACTTAGATTCGAAACAAAATGAAGGAACACATTTTGTTTCGCTAATTAAGAATGTAAATCAATTATTGTATACGGCAGTTTTCGCAGACGATTTGCATCCTACAATTGAAATACATAACTATATTTTTTAAAAATGCAATTAAGGTACAATTAAAATATGTAACAATCTCCAAATACTATTATTTGTTGACATTTATGTTTACAGTTTCTAACTATAAATAGAATGTATATGTAGGTATAATAGTAAATCATATTAGCAATATGTTAATTACATTGATATTAAGTGGAAACTCGTCACAAATGCATTCTGTATATTTTCCAGCTTTACAGTTAGATGGACAGTGGCAAATAAGCCTAATCGAATTCGTTACTTTCAACAGTATATCAAACATTTATATGCACAACCAATCATTTGCTGTCAACATTGGAGAAAAACCTATAAGATTATGGTACCGGTGGGATCTTATAAATTAGATGATTCAGAAACATTTATTAAAACCGCATTACCTGAAGATGTACATTTGTTAGGTTACGAATGCAGAGTGTATCCCACTAATCAATTGCAGAACAGAGGTTAATATTTTATCAGTTTATGTATGTTGCGTAAATGTTAATATTGTAGGTGGCTCATACTGGAATGGAAAACCAATAAATACAATACACGAATTTGTATGTGCGGTGGCTCCAGGATACAAAATAATTGAAAAGCGAAATACTTTGATCAATTTTCCAGTAATTTATAATCATCTTTATTAAACAGTTGTTACAATTTTCGATCAAAATGGCAATTGTATTAATTTTAGTTATGAAGAAATTGCCATTCATTTATATTTAAACAAGGCTATATAAACACTTGCATTCCATGTACATTGCAATCATAATGGGTATTGTGTATAATAATCAACACAGATGTTAAGTAGGATGTTTTTTTTAATACTATGTTTCTAAGGAGTGTACTTCGAAGAAAGTAACTATAAAAATATGTAAATGCAACCATAAAAAGCTTATTTCTAAAAGATACCCCTGAAATTAACATAGGGCAATGAATTGGTTTTAAAGGAATTAAGATATATTGTAAATATAAATGGAAGAAGTACTTAATGTTGAAGAATGAATAAGTTAAGAAGACACAATCATCAATGTGGAAATACATATGCATGAACCTTTCTGGGCAGATATATATATTTTTCCATCAGAAATAAGGATTTCTATACACAATCACGATATTTGCATTCTAGAATCGAAAGTCAGTTTAAGGTTTAGAGGAACAATTATAAAGAAAGCCAATGCAAATAATCACATAACTACAGGAATAGTGAGAAACTGAATACTTCATTTAATTGACAGAATTGCATATATGCTTAATGGTGTTGAAATCGACCAGACATGAGATGTTAGAATTACTTTCATGATAAGGAACTATCTCTCGCAGACTGTAAACAATCTTTATATAGCCGTTATGGATGTGTGTAGCAATGATACTGTTTATACATTACAAATGAACCCCGGCAGAAAATACTAAGTATTTAATCCCGTTAAGTGCAGTACTTGGTTTCACTGAAGACTATAAACATGTTTTATTAAAAGCTAAACAAGAATTTGTTATTCTATTTTGTAACACACATTTGAATGTCATATATTACATAGCTAATGACAAGGAAGATGTAACATTTGAATTAAATATGTGAATGGCTTATGCCACATATTGAAATTAACACTCGGGAATGTCTTAAGTTTTTAAAGTATAATGAAAAAGGGAAGAATCTAGACATTGCATTGAGGCCATGGGTGTTATAGACATTTCCAACACTACCAACATCGCACAAGGTTGTGTGGAATGTGAAATCAAGTTTTTCGAATGAGCACCCATGATATGTTGTCATTTCTTTTTCAAGCAAATCTACAAAACTATTTAAAAACAGAAAGATCTCTAGTCGATAGTTGTGCAATTAAAATATTTTAACTGTATCTAAATAGTCAAGCATATCCCTGTATGGATTTAAACACACACTATGGTAATGGGGAATTTCTTATTTGCTACAATATGTGTTCAAAGATCCAGAAAAGTGAATGATGTGTTTTGTTATTTGTTTGGTTCCTTAGGTCATTTCAATATATTGTGTTTAAATGTGGATGAACGGTGATGTTATGTCTGTGAAGATGAAGTTTTTGAATAATGACATGTTTGTTTCAACATAAATAACAAAATTAAAAAGAATTTTAAATACTTCATATGACGTACAACAGCTGTAAATAATAAAAAAAACATTGTTGAAAATGTTGCTTCGGTAATTCTGAAACTTTTGTAAATGGAAGTGTTGGCAAACGGCTAATGTTTCCCCTTTCACGACCTTTCTTCAGCTAGCAAATAGCGTTTTATTCGCTGCCGGGTGCCTGCTGTCCTTATGCGAGTGATACAAGTCTCTCGAAAGCTATTAACAACTCGAGCCCTCTATGTACTCTGGGCTTTAATCTCTAACAACATTCACTTAGAATTTGTTTACGTTCTTAACAGGAAAGTAAATTTCAATATGGTTTACTATTAAAACAAATAACTTATTTTTCTTTGTTGTCATGTGGCGTCAAAATTTCATACATTTGCTATCAAACACACATTTGTTAACATGTAAGGATAGACTTCAGTGAGTAAGTATCATGTTTACCTATACGAAGATGTACTTTGGTGTAACAATAATCTTGTATGGAAATGTTTTATAGGTTTGTAAAATGAGTGTATACTGACATCCTTTATTTTCACGTACACGGAATTTGCTTGTTTATTTAACAAAATTCCTTAATTGTATTATTAGGTTTGATAAATATACATCTTGGGTAACAAAAGGTTTTAAATGCGACATTAACGATTGCTTCACATGAAAACAGTATGTAACGCAGCATACTCTGACGGTTGGAAACCTTTTTAGTAAATGCTCAGAGTAATTAAACATTTCAAATGACTCACACATACTTAATGTATAGAAAATAATGATTCTCTCTAGGCAGCAGGGTTATGGGTGCCGATTAGGGTGAGCAACGGAACTCTTAATGTTTTAATAAAAGTATTTGTCAATATATTTCCCGGAATTGTGATAGTTGGGACACAATTCAATAGCTACTTGGGAATATATAAATGCTAATGTGTTGCGCATAACATAGGTTGTGTTTGTAATTCATAATTTTCATGTTATTTACATTCTAATTGGGATGCGATATTTCTTGGAATTGGGATAAAATTTCATGGGATTTGAGAAATAATTCCGTTTCCATGTTATTCACATTATAATTAGGAAGTGATATTTTTGGAATTGCGTTAAAATTTCATGGGATTTCAGGAAAAAATCGTTTTAATGTCATTTAGACTGTATTTGGTGCTATAATTCCCGGGAATTTCAATACGTTTTCGTGAACTTATAAGGATTGAAGGTAATTTCTTGGAATTGAAATATAATTTCCTGGAATAGTTATAGTTGGGACATAATTCTGTTTTTAATATCAGCTGCAATATAATATATTATATTTGAAAATTCCTAACATGCTGCCTGTTGGGCGCCTCCCTGGTGCCTGTTTGGTCTATGTTTGTCACTGGTAATGGAGGGAGGTAGACTCACGAAAGTTCAACACTATGGGACGATTTGTGCATCACATGGAGGTAAGGGAGATAGCGAACGAGAGCTCACAGGGTAGTGCTCTAAAGGTACAGCTTAGTTGTATTTGGACCCCGGCCTGGCTAGCCATTGTAGAGACTTCTGGCTAGTCGTCGCTGGAGAGAGCGAGCATCTCAGACATGTTAAGCTTTCGTTCATATTACAAACTACAATTCACATTCATATAAGAAATTCGGTTCCAACATTTACTAAACCTTTAATGGTGGAAACGTGTGAATCAGCTATACAGTCAGCTGCGTGTGGCAGGCTGGAGCCTGTGGTGGGCGTGGTCGGATGATGTGCTAGCGTAGGATTGCTGAGTGCCATCACACAAGGCGTTTGTAAGGGCAGAACCCAGCTGCGGTATGCTTAGAAGTAATTTGCGTGTGATATTTGGAATTTTACTCGAATTTTTTGATAGTGAAAAACGCTAATGCGGTACGTTGCGATTTTAGTTAATTATTTATATTTTGAAAGTGTGATTTGGTCATATTATGACATGAGTGATTAAAAATTTTTTTCTATGGAATTTATGGAAATTGGTGTGTTATTTCGGGTCGTTTTGGTGAATTGACATTTGGGTGTTAAATTATATTTATTTATTTTAAACGTTTCGTGAAATTGGGATAACTCATTAATTTTGTTTCATTTGTTAGTATGTTTTATGTGCATCGTAGCCCTGAGAGCTGATGTGGGTCAAGGGACTTATGTGTGTTTGTCTCGAGTCTATACATTAGTTTACTTAAACGTATTTTGTGTGTGATTGATAGGGCTGTTCAAAATATCCATATATCAATAATTATCGATATGAAAAATAACTTATCGGACGATATCTAACTTTTAAAAATATCGGTATTATCGAAATTTTCGGTTTAATCGAGAATTTCGGTATTATAAAAATGTTAGGTACTATTCGCATTTCCGATATTATCGACATTTAAGCTATAGAAATTTACAATACTATCGAAACTATCGGTATTTCCCATATTATTGTCATTCTTGATATTATCTATTTGTAAAGTCAAATTATTTTTGTCACATGCAATTCAGTCTCTTTTTGTTGTATGCAAATAAGACTAAAATACGCCATGATTGTGACACATTTATATGTATATAACTCTTTGCATAATTTCCTGACTTGCACAACATTCAAGTCAGCTGGTTCATCGTTTTGTTTCGGGTTTCTCCTGTCTGCGCTCGTGCGTAAACAAATAGTGGTTCACGACCAACCAACGTGTCAGTTTGTATCTCCTGAAATAAAGTGTTCATTAACATAATAAATAAAACATTAGCATACCTGTTCTGAGTGACGTGACATAGCCTGTAATTTTTTAATGTAGTTACTCGTCCCAAAAATTCTTGAAATTTCATATATGTCGACCTGGAAAACGTGCTGCTTCATGCAGTTGAATTCGGCATAGATTATAAACCTCAAATAAACGTGTAAAACTTCTGACAATTGTATTTCGTTATATATGCGATGTGTGTTGCAATTCTGAATTCTTTAATAAATGTGTGTTATTAGGTATTTGCGCGATTCGCAATTCACGAGATAAGAAGGAAAATGTAAGTCCGGGGCCAACGAATTCCCGAGTAGGGGCCCAGGCACTGGGGGCCGCTATAATGGAATATCCCATTTTTAACTTTTTTTTTATAAATTTTTTCCCCCATTAAATCGACTAAATTTCCCTAAAAAATCTCCCTTTTCGTTCCCGAAAAATATCCATTTCTCCCTAAAAACGTCCCCTTTTCCCTAAACAAATTCCTGTTTTTCCCATTTGCAAAAAAAGACCCCTCGAAAATGTCAATTTTTTTTGCAAAGCAGGTGACCAGGATTCGTGAATCCGAGCCAGGAGGACAGTACTCAGGACCCATGATCTTTAACCATTAACCATTGACCATTGACCCCAAAAATACAAAAAAAAAAAAAAACGAAAAAAAAATATTATTAAAAATAATTTAAATTAACTGAATAATTTTAGTTCTCGACGGCTATTTTCTCTAACAATTTCCCTTTTATCCATAGAAATTTCGCTTTTTCCCTAAAATATCTCTTTCACTCTAAACATTTCCCTTTTCTCTTAACCATTTCACTCGTTCCCAAAAAAAATTCCAAAAAATTCCAAAAAAAATCGTAAATATCAGCGAGTACAATATGTTACAGACTACTACCGTCATCTTAGAAACCATGTTTTTAACATTGACCCCATGATCTTGAAAACAAAAATTCGATAAAAATGCATAAACGTCAACATTCATATTACATTACTGACTACTATAATATTGGATTCAGGTGACGACCTTAAGGCCATGACTTTGAATGCCTTGAATACAAAATGCAAGAAAAATTCATAAAAGTCAGCAAGCATATTACAATATTGACTGTTACCACCACATTTGAAGCAGGTGACCTTTACCTTGACCTCATTACCTTGATTAATCTTGAAAACTAAAATTCGAGAAATATGCATAGAAGTCAATGGGCATTTTATGTAAACTGATTACTACCGCCATTTTGGAAGCCAGTGACCTGGCCCTATAAACTTGATTGACCTTGAAAACTAAACTGGAGAAAAATTTTATAAACATCAGCAAGCATATTGTGTTACAGATTGCTACTGCCATATTCGATGCAGGTGATCTTGATGTTGACCCCATGACCTTTAATATCCTCGAAAACAAAACCTCGAGAAAAAATGCATAAATGTCAGCAAGCATATTACGTTACCGACTACTATAACCATCTTAAGTTCAGGAGAGCTTGACACTCTGTGCAGGGTAGGTTATGTAGGTAACTACACTTTTGAGGGCATGTACCGAAGTTGCAAGATACCTGCTTGCAGTTAACCTTGTACCGAGGAACTGATAGGAAATGCACTTCGACTTTACAGGTCTTTGCATGTCTAAGTAAACTGTCGGTACGGATAACTGCTTACCACATCTGTCACACAAATAAGACATGCGACAGGGATTCTTGGCACAATTAAAACGCACATATCGTCGTACATTATGGTCGAAATTAATTGTCGTATCACAAAAGTGACACTAATTACGACATAGTAGTTCAGGCAAAGACGTGGACGGAGCGGTTGGAGATGTAGGTGCTTGAGCTAAAGAAGCAGGTATCATCGGGTGCATTGTAGAAGTGGATGCTGCTAATGATATAGCCATCACAGCTGAAAAAGTTGATGGCAAGAAACCATTGGCTGGCAATATCCACTCCACTTTAACGTAAATAGCCATGGATTACCTGATGAAAAAGCTAGCCGAGGCGATGTATCTTTCATAGCAGCCATTGTCAAACTAATCCTCTCAGCTGATCTCCAAACTACTGATAGTATACGAGTATGCAAGCCCTATGGCGTCATATTGACTTTGAACCAATTCTGTTACACCATTAATACATTGTGTAATCACCCTGTTGCATGTCATATTTGTGTGACAGTGGCGGTAAGCAATTCAGCCGTACCGACAGTATACTTAAACACGAAAAGACCTGTAAAGGTGGAAGTGCACTTCTCATCAGTTTCTCGGTAACAGGTTTACTGCAAGCAGGTCTCTTGTAATTTCGTCACATACCCTCAAATATGTAGTTACCTGCATAACCTGCCCTGCACAGTACTGTATGTCAAGTTCCCCTGCACCCAAAATGGTGGTAGTATTCGGTATCGTAATATGCTTGTTGACTAATGCCTTTTTATCTCGAGTTTCTGTTTTCGAGGACAATCAAGGTCATGAGGTCAAGGTCACCTGCATCAATTAGGGTTGTTGTAGTCTGTAACACAATGTTTTGTTGTGAATGTCATTCAAGGCCATGGAGTCATGGTTAAGATCAGATCAGTCAGTTACACGATATACTTGTTGACTTCTCTGTATTTTTCTTGAGTTTTTGTTTTTGTGATCATTAAAGGTCATAGGGTCAAGGTCACCTGCATCCAATATGGTAGTTGTTAGTAACATAAAATGCTTGCCAACTTATGTATTTTCACAAGTTTTAGTTTTCAAGGCCGTGGTGTCGTCAAGGTCACATGCATCCAATATCGTGGTAGTAATCAGTAATGTATAATATGCTTGCTGACATTTGTAATTATTTTAAATAAATTTTTCAAGGCCATTCGAGGTCATGGGGTCAAGGCCAAGGGCTTTCAGTATACAAATAGTAGTCATAATATAACAGGCACGTAGGCATTTATATATTATTTGCCATTTTGGATATTTTTGGGCAAAAAAGGGAAATTTTTAGGAAAAAAATATTAAGTGATAAAAAGGAATTTGTAAGGGAGAATGGCCATGGGGGGACTGGAATTTTTAACTCGTTTAAAAATAATTTTTCAAAAATTTTTTGCAATTTTGTAAATTTGATTTGATCCGAATTTGTTTCGATTTTTTAGGATTTGTGTGGTCAAAGGTGATATCGGTCGTGAGTCCTGCTCTCCTGGCTCATAGTCACGATTCCTGGTCTCCTGAGTCACGAATGATGGTCACCTGCTCTGCAAAAAAATGGGAAATTTCCAGTGGTTGTCTTTGTAAATAGGGAAAGAGAGAAATATTTAAGGGAAAAGGGATATTTTTAATAAAAAAAAGGGAAAATTTTTAGGGAAATTTAGTTGATTTTTAAGGAAAGAACTTGATTTATAGGGAAAAAAGTACAAAAGGGAAATTCCAATATGGCGGACTCCCAGCACCTGTCTCCTACTCCAGAATCTGAAGGCCCCGGACATACATTTTCCTTTACTTACGAGCTATACATCGGCATGTTTGTCACTCGCTTTGAAACAATATCGTCATTAAAATATTTTATGCTGCATGTGAATATTTGCTCAGGAGTTAAGAATAAATTAAAACAATGTTACTAATAATTGCACAGCTAGACAAATTTTCACGAAACTTGCATCGAGTGACAAATGGTATTGTGGAAGTATGCTGAAAAATTTGGTCAATTTTGATCAGCGATTGAGTTTATAAAAGATAACTGTTTTCGTTACACATAATGTAATAGCAACACCCGTAATTTGCTTGTGCATGTGTTTGTATAAAAATATTGATTTGTGATGTATTTATGACATATTATACTACTCGTAAATGTTGTATAACATAAGTTTTAGGAATTTAAAGATTGTTTAAAGCACATTGTCTCATGTTTGAAGCAGTAAATACACTGTATTGTCTAAAAGTGTGCTTTTGTTTTATGGGCGAGTATTTCAGCTATTCACGCTTTTTTAAGGCGAACCCATTCGAAACCCCTTGGCGTTGTTTTTATAATGGGAAATATAATTACGTTTCATATTACTGCAATTCTGTTGACAAAATAAACCAAATATTTTGTTATGACCTCGGAAGAGTTGGCCACAGTTAAAATTAGTATTGATACATAATCATATAAATGATTCTAGTAATATCAGATGTAAAAAAAGAAGACATTTTCAACGCTATTGGAATAAAAATAATATTGGTATTGACAATTATTTCGGTATTATCAATTACTTTGGTATTATCAATTACTTCAGTATAATAAATTACTTCGGTATTATGAATTATTTCGGTATTATCGGTTATTTGTGTATTGTCGATCATTTTGGTGTTATCGATCATTTCGGTATCACCGATAACTTCGGTATTATCGAAAATTATGGTATTATCAGTAATTGCGGTGTTATCGATAGTTTCGGTAATATCGATATTACATTTTTATGATATGGAACAGCCCTAGTGATTGACGGTACATCGTCCTTTGCTTCTGTAGGGATGCACACTGCCTTTATGCTTGGCTTAAATTTAATTACTTTGTTGTGTTTTAATACAAGTCGTTTGGTTTATGTTAGTATGTTTGATTAATTTGATGTGCATGTAATTTAATGAAATTCGATGAGTAAGTTTATTTAAGGCTTGCTTTATGTAATTTGTTCTGATGTTTGATATATATTATATTGGTATGGAAATAGTCCATAATATTTCATTTGCGTATTTGTGTGTGATTATACTTTACATTTATCCTCTTGTTTTGCATATACTAGTAGGGAAACAGGGTGGGATAGTAAACTGGCGCTTTATTAATATTTTGATGGTGTGCTTTGGAAAATCACGGAAATGGAATAATTTGTTGTGTTTCATCTAGTATGTGCATTTTATTGATCTGTGAAGTGTTTAGAATTGTGTTTTTTAAACTCGTTCCTTTTGTGCTAGTCGAGCAGTTATCCGTATTTTAAGTGTGCGTCATAATTGTCAATCAGTGTAAGTCACATTAATTGGTTTGTGAAAAATTATTTCATATTTGTGGCATATGACATGTTTTAATTAATTTCTCTCCAATTATATAAAAATTCAATTTTTCAATGTCGCATAAACATTTCATGATGTGTGTTTGGTACTTACTTGATTTTGCCGAAATACTATTTTAAAACATTCATATCGAAATATGTGTTTCCACCATTTCACATATTTACAGCTCAGTCTACATTCTGATATTGCCTGCGGCGGGCGTGTCTTGCTGTTACTCCTCATTCGATACACTAAGAATATCTCATTGTGGTCAGATAGTAGTTTTGAATTAAATACGCCATCTTCCAATATAAATTATGCATTTTCTAGTATTAATTTAATTTCTTCGAAATGCTATACAGTTATTTTAAAACATTCATTTTCAAATACACATTTCGCATATGTATGCTGAGTATAGAATCAGATACCGACCAAAGCAGACATATCTCCGACATCCCCTCCCCTCGACCAGCCAAACACCTCATTCCTACACCTACTTCTGGACGTGTCGTCGCTTCCGACACCCACATACGCTCCTACCACACCTCAGTCGCTTACTAGATAGCCATGGGTCAACACATATGATGCTGATCCTACAACAAATTAATAATTATGCCAGCTTCCCAAAAATAACACTAATGACTCTCTTGCACCAAACTCAGATACTAATGCCCACAAACCTCACAGCTCAATCGCCTGCCAGACGTCCAAGGGTAAACTTCGATGCCACTGTCCAAAAATAGAACTGTATCAATCAATTACACATACCATTAAAATAGTACCTAAAGAACTAAAAATGTTCCAAAAATTGTTTAAGCCATTCATCTTTAATCCGATACATCAAATTTACAACAAATCTTAATCCGATTTTCAAATTTATCGGATTAACCAATAATCCACATATTCTACTTTTAGACCAGCACTGCCCCTATGTCAGTTGCCCAGTAGGCCAGAACCATCACGCCCCTACTACTTATATCTGTTTAGTTTTTGTGGTGTGTTTCAAGCATCGTTTACTATATGCGAGCTTTAGTTATATCCGTTTAACCTAAGTAGGCTCATCAGTTGTTCATAGAGTAGAATATTTATTTCTCTTTTGCGTGAGCTGTTTGTGATATGCGAGGTAAGGGTCAATTAACAAGGACGGCGGTCGTGTTAGAAGTGTAAGATGTCACCTGAAACTCAGAAAAAAAAATTATCTCTGGTGAAATTGAAGGCAAGTGAGTTTGACCTTCAATGACCTTGAAATGTATACCTAAAGCATTCCAAATATAAAAAAAGACAAACTGAGAAATAGATTTTAAAAATTTAAGAAACAATCATTTTGCAGTTTCCGGGTTCAATTCCAACTCACCAACAAAGAAATGCACTGTAGTATTATAGCCAGTTGTTAAATTATACCTATTGATTAGTTAAGAGGTTTTAATAGTAACGTAATTTGGTTCATTAATTAATAATGGCTTGGGTAGCAAGAGCCAGGAGCCATCCGCTATCTTGGATTTTCGGGTTTGTTGCCAAAGTGACCATTTTGGCTGTGCTCTGGAAGAAGTCATTAGGTGATGTTATCACCACCATTTAAATTTCGGTGTTCATCTTTTTGTGCTCACTTGCTTGTTTTTTCTTTTGTTTTCCCTCAGATACTATTTCCCCTTGAAATTTTCCATTTCGCCTGGGCATTTTTTGAATTTTCCTGGAGGTGGGCAGAGGTTTCTCATAAATAAATTTTCAATTTTCACGCCATTGCACCATCTTATAAGCCATATTGGCAGGTCACAAAAATTCCCACAATTTTTAAGTTTGATTTCTAAAATATTACATTACAGTAAAGATGTGGAACTATGGAAATATCCGCCACCATGTTTGGTTGTGACACTAATAAAAGAAAGGTGTATTTGATTTACATATTTTTACAACATTTAACTTTAAAATTTATATATATTCATACAGTGATGAATATCGGGCTAGTATTTTTAAGGTGAATTTGTATTGGACAACGATAACACGTTATATGTAACTATGTGGGATCCCATATTGTTTTGTTTACACTTAGCTATACCTTACCACACCCATAATTAAAAACCCACCACGCCACCGCATCCATAAACCCTCCCTCCCCACAGTCCGAATTACCACAACACTTCACACTCGCCCCTCAACACAAACACACTTATGTAGCGCCACTCAAACAAAATTAACACATATCCCCTTCATTATCAACCCGAAACACTTCTAACCACACCCCTTCACTCCAAAACACGAAACACCGCTCCCATTCGAATATTACGTATTCCCTGTGTATAGCAGCATAGGCTGCATGGAACTAGCGTACATAATTGGTTCAGGCCCAAAAGTACTCTTGACAAAATGTGCTCGCACACCAACAAAATATTTATCTTGAGGCACATGCTAAATTAAAATTAGTAAATGCAAAAAAAGGAGTTGCCAAGTTTAACACTTAAAAACATTTAAAGAGGAAAAAAAATATCACATCACTTTTGTAAAAACGTAAGGTCTATTTCAAAATGCCTGTCTTTGATTCAGGAGTCGTCGAACTTCTAGTATCCAAGCAACAGCATTCACATACTTCCGTCATGCCGTTTCAGCACTTTCGCCGTATATATATCCCAAAAAACTTGGCCGTTAGAATCTCGTTCGATCTTGAGAGCTAGTCTGTTCCTTTTGCTAAATAGTTAATACATGTGAACCGCTTCGTTGGCTGGCTGCAGTTCGGTTTGTTCTGTCATCATTCATCAATATAACACACATGTCATCATAGTGATTTATGTATTTATTCGCAAGGTGAGAAAATAAATATTTCTGTTATCTCCAATCAGTCGAGTCATGCACCTAATGCTTTCTTTCTCTATCTTGTAACACCAGTTTTCTTGTGTAGATGGGGAATATCAACATTCGTTGTTTCGACGTAATTGTATTCAGCAGTGAGATTAAGTCGTCATATCTCTGTGTGTTCGGCACATTAAAAACAAGTATCTTATGCACACTCCACACAATTTATACCCTTTTCCGGCTGGCCAATGGCCACCAAAACTTCCACTAATTGATTTTCCAAATACTTGAGCTTCTGGATAAGAGGGAACTCCTTCCTGCAAATAGTGTGAGGTGAGCTTCTGGCAACACATCAACAATGTCATTGTAGGGTGTACTATGTCAGAGCAGCATTGAAATTTGTCTAGAATCCTTGTGGTCTTAATATAAACTGAGCATAGTCACATTATTACAACCCCTTGTGCATTGGCGAGTACTTTAACAATACCGTTTAGAGGTACTTCTTTCTCCAGCAATTTAATTACGTACCCTTGAACTCTGTGAATGTAATTTCTGCATTGAGATGTTCATCTTATACATTATTCAAATTCGTATATTTTTAGTGGAAGAACGCAATGAAACTAATATTGTCACGAAGAATCGGCATGACAATGAAGAAATAATTATGTATCAATTACTTGCAGTCCACATTAGCATTTCATCCTTTTGTCCAGATGTTATACAGTATTCCTGTATAAAAGTCTGCTTTTCGCAAGCAACATTATAGAAGACGAACTCTAAGTTCAGCTGTGCGTCTTTCTGTAGTACAACAGCAACGTAATTGCAGCACAGATAATATTTCACACCATCCACAGACATTAGAGAACACACCATCTGCTGGTATTTTAGTACCTGAAGCGATCTGGACTATATGTACACATTCCATTATAGAAGATCATTTGGTTTATTGAAAAAAATTCAGGGATAATATATATATGCATATTTAGCTGCAAACCCATTTACCAAAAGTCAATGTTCCCATGATATTGGGAAACAGTTCGCCATGACATGTATTGTATGATATTTTGACAAATTCTTTGGTATCGTACATGAGGAGAATAATATCTTGGTTACTTTTCTCAGTGATACTAAAAGAAAATGGCTCTATTTTAAGTATAATTTATATCACAGATTAGTAGCATGTGGTTGATGTGTGCCCACGTGACCCCTTCCCCCATAGCCCGTTTGCCCGCGCGCCAGGTTCCGTAACGCAGTGTGTGTGCGCTCTCTGCGAGGGCAAGTACAGTGGAGTGTGGCAAGGAACAACTCAGGTGCAGAGGGAACGTGACCACGTGCGCGTAGCGCAGGAATCCATAAATAGACCTTGTGAAATTTATGTTATTTAATATGTGCAATAAAAGGGCAAATTAAGTTCACGCAAGGAGACGGAACCCATATAGACACCTGCCTTCGCAGCCCTAAAGCCCTCAGTTTTTTCGAAGTGGCTTTTTGTAATTATCTGTAATGTTCATTCAAGTGTCTTTCATCTCCACATCATCCACGCAGTGCAATGTTTTCGTATAATGAATAATATTTACAGGGTTAATTTTAGGAGCAATATGTAACAACCGGAACGCAGGGCACGTGTCCGATTTGCGAATGTTGTATGCAAGTAAGTAGTGCAGCCCGGGGTGGCAGCCCGCCATTCCGACCGGCACGCCGCGCGGAGAAAGTCCGTAGTCGTTCGTGTTTGTGAGGGATGTGTCGTGTCATGCCGGGTTCGTGTTTTGCGCGCTCGGGCAGCCATCACCATGTTGGACTAATCATTTCACAGCAATAGTTACTTTAGCATACCGGAACCTTTTTCGTATTTCAGATGCCCGAGAATCCACCACCCCTCGCACCTACCCAGTGCTAACATCGCCTGGGTAGGCTTCAATTGTACTTAAATTATTTCATATGACCACGTGTCTTTTGCACAGTTTTACCCGAGCTGACGGGTTCGTAAGCAACACCCAATGTAAGCTTTTCCCGACGGGAATGTAATCATGTACTGAATAAATCGCAGCAGTGACGAGTTACCACGTGTGGGTTAATTCAAGTACGCCGCAAGGCATTTAGGGTACGGGTCTTCTCCCGCTAATATTCACAAAGTGTAACTTACTGTACAAGTATGATTTAAATGGTCACGAGTCGGCGTAATAAGTAAGAGTGCTTCGTATTGGCGTGTGGGGAGTCCAGATATCCCACAACGCAACAAGTAAGGGAGTTATTCAGTCAGTATTAATTTTTATTCTATGAGGAAACAACAACTGCACTTGGAGGATTTGCCGTGGTTGTTGGCCGAACGACACTGAGGAACGAGTCCACAGCTGCTCTGCGACTTCACGATATTGTCAACCCGAGAATATCTGGCGCTCTGGGTAATTATCTCCACCGAAATTCCAAAACAATAGTCACCGCTCCTCACCTAATCAATATCCTTATTGACCAACACCTTGGCACTAGTTGCCAGCCTCCTGCGCATTAGACAAACGTCATGGTGATATATAGAATAAAGATTAAATCTGGAATTGGAGAAATCGATACACTTATCGAAAACATTCTGTTAGAGCTGCAGACTTCCGGAGAGGATCAGCAGGCTGCAATCAAATCTAGATTTAAAAAAAGTTTTAACTGGTGTAAATATCAGGTTCAATGTAGGGTATGAAGAATGTAAGTGGCACGGAAACGCATATTTTCAGCGCTACGAGCTACATAGCAGATTATTGACACAAATGGCAACAGATACATGGCACAACACACAACAGACTTGTAGATAAAACAACCGCTTAGAGTGTTTCCAAAGTGATTGAGGTCAATATGAAAACAGACATGTGGATGGAAAAAAAATCCGAACAACAAATTTTTACATAATGAAATAGAAAATAAAGTTCGTGGATGCCTGCCTGTCTTAATAGCTGCAAACAACTTGCAACTGTATCGCAGTGCATTAACGAACACCATTAGTGCTGTGAAATGGGAGTTTTGAATAATTAACAGGAGGTGATATATAGTTACAACCTCTAACTGAAAGCTAATGTCATGAATAACAATCGGGAAATGAATGTAAATACATTGTCTGTACCAGGGAGCGGAGGCACTGGAAAAAAAAGCTTCATGGCAAGAAGAGGCAGTTTTTAAATCGCTAACCCAATGAAGTCATATGAATTTGTATTTGGATAGTATACATGCAAATTGAAAAAATTAACAAATATGGTGTGTTTATGCGAGATAATTTGATACATAAACTCAAATCTACAAGTATGTAAAATCAGTATGTACACGACCACAGGGTCTGATATGAAATGGATTTCGCCAGAGGCGTATTTAGGACGCACAGGGGCACGTGCTCCGTCCCTCTCTTTTCTGATGCCCAGCAAAATTCACCCAACTGGCGAATGAGTTGAAGTTCGAAATTCTTCCAAGTTCCTCACTGATGCTAAGGGTTCTACACCTAAATGGGATTTTACTGTAATCCAAACATCAAAATTTTGTGCTATTTCCTTTTTGAGCAGTTTAAAATTAAGCTGTTTTCTCTCATATTCTACTAGCTTCTTAACAACTTGGTCCTTCTCGTTCTAGTTACTGTGTCTTGTGGATCAGTGGCACATCCCAGGCATGTCGACAAACACACAATCTTACAAGAGATGGGATTTGCAAACGAGTTGGCACACACACACATAGAGGCAAAGACTTCTGCAATGTTATTTAAGCAGCTTTCTTAGAAGCTTTTTTTTTTTTACGTTAAGGACAACATAAAGGTAACTGAGAATTTTTCTGAAATTGTAACTCACAACATTAGTTTTGCCAATGTAACATAATATATTCTATCTCATCAAGACTTTTCTCAAATCAGCTGGAATTTGAAGACCAAAGGTAATCGTAAAATTACACTTTTCTTATCAAGTAGGAGGTCAGTGAAATAGTTTTCCACTCTCTAAATCTGAATCAGTGAGAATTTCACTATTTCAGTCATGAGTAACTGACTGATTCAACAGTCACTTTAGTGAATTTCACTGATCAATTAGTGAAAAATCGACATATTTCCTTCACTTATTGATTCAGTGATATTTCCCACTGATACATCAGTGATTATTTTCAATGTTTTTTCAGTAGTTGGTTTTTTGACTGATGTAACAGTTAAACAGTGTGTAAAAATGGCCGTTAAACAAATTATATCAAGAGAAATAACAACGAATAAACTATTAAAATGCGATACAATATTCTTTCTAAAATGTGTTTCGTCTTTCAAAACACCATTTTAGGAGGTAATATGAGCATTCAGTTTTTCATTCCTTTTTCAAATGTTCCATTTCGATTTCATGAAATTATCACATCGCTATGTTTGAAGGTTTAAATTGAATATAATGTGGTGAAGAGAGTGCCGTCGTATGTACTATTATTTTTAACAATCCTAACGGTATCCTTAAAATCAAAGAATTGTATGGGCATACAATTTATTTTTCAAGAGAATTTTTATACTTATAATGCATAAATTTTCTTGTTGCAGTTTAACTTGACTTTGTAGCGTAGGTGGTCCGGTAATGGACCAATGACAAAGAAGTAAGGTTATGTGAGTTCGATCCTGGCCACCTGCATGATGATTTTACTTTTTTAAATTATGATGGATTGATCAACATGAAAAGTAAACTATCACAAATATGTTTATTTCGCGTAATTATTTGGTTTAATCCAATATAAACTGTATTTAATTCGCCACTGCAGTCAGACATCACTTATTCAATCAATGAAATTGTTTCACATCACTATTTCAATCAGTGAAATTTTTTACATAAGCAATTAGTGGTTTTCCACTGATTCTAAGTGGAGCCATTTTCACCGATTAGAGTAGTCGAATTTCACTGCGAACCAGTGATTTCCCACTGATTCGTAATTAGAGAGAAAATAAGGCAGGGCTTAGAGAAATGATTAGAAGAGGCTCGCGTTTAGAGGAGCCGGCTGTCGTACCCGAGGAACACTTCTGTCGCTTGTGGCCATTCTGAAGAAAGAGCTAGTTGAGGTATGGATGAAGCAATTGCGAAATATATGTGAGGGGAGGAGGGGATATCAGTCTCCCAAGAAAACATATGGGTGTGTTCTAACGTTAACTGCGCTCATGTGAATAAATCCAGAATGACTCGAAACAGAATACAATCCAGATCTCCAAAGAGGGAGGCTGGCACCCTAGTAGCTGTGCAAATGCAACCTCATGTGTATAATTTTATTAGCTTCAGTATAATATTAAAGAAATTGTTATTATTTTCTTTAAGATTATAAACTCTGTTGAAAACGTTCGTATCAAAAATGTTAATTCTGAAGAACTTAAGGATTAGCAGCCTCACAAACTTCTTCACAAATAAATTTAATATCTGCTGAGAGGGTGCTAATGCAGTTATAATAATTGAATATAATCAATATATTCCTTAGTGTCAGAATTTTACATCACTATATACACGTTTCACTGTTTTCGTGTGTATTTTACCTGCTTCTGTGCCCGTGGATGAGAAGCTCGCATCCCGATACAGAGACAAGATACTCGTATTTACATTCTGCCTTCGCAACCATTCCTACTTATGCATGGCATGCTCACCACGAACACTGTGTTCGTTTGCAATAGAATACTTTATATTTTTGAACAGACAGTTTTCCAAATTAATAGTGTCACGATAGATAAAAGACAGGACGTGATCAAGCCAAAAGATTTCTAACTGTTAAAAATAACCATTTGGGGAATGAAATAGATCTACAACGCGCCCATTTATGCCGAAAGGATGATAGAAGTGACCATAACACACTATATGTTATTGGGATTCACAGAAAATTACCGGAGGTAAATAACAGGTTAATAGCCAGAACTTATAGTGATGCTTGCCTCTTCACATCTAAATGAAATATTGAGGACTGGAGATGAACAGCAGGCAATCGCGGTAACATTGAGCAACATATAATGATTGATCGCCCAAGTAACACAGGGCATCCATAAGTTCATGAAACTACTAAACTACAGAAAGAAAGAGAAAACTGTCAACATCACATTCGGATGCTGGAATTCGGTCACCTAACCAGCCCTGTTGTCCACCATGGGATATCACACATTTATGAAAACATGATAAAGCATGAAAAAGTTTCGGCCAACGAGGATTAAAATTGTAGTCTTTCTGTATTTACAGGTTTAATCACCCTACAACGGAAACACCCTTCTCCATTATGATATCAGAATTTTTTCACAAATATGCACCATTGCTTGTCTTCGAAACTTAGACTAGTGCTAAGACTGTTTCTTGGAATATTTGTCCATAGGGTGATATGCATATATAAAATAGACAGTCTACTTTTCGCATCTCATTTCAAATCCAGCACACGAGCTGTACTCTATTCTGCAATAATTCCGGAGCCCAAGTGGCTCAATTCTCAAGCATATCGCAGGGTGCTATGGCGATGCTGGAAATACATAAAAATTTATCTTCTACCACCCTTACCTGTGTTTTTTTGGACATGATTAGTAAAACTAAAAACTCGTAACTGACCAATACTACCACAGACAGGAGTGGGACGAAGGCAATATTCAATATTATTATCTGGGAAACTTGCTGCTCTAATTATTAAAGCTG
Organism: Dryococelus australis; assembly: GCA_029891345.1. NCBI lineage: Eukaryota > Metazoa > Arthropoda > Insecta > Phasmatodea > Phasmatidae > Dryococelus > Dryococelus australis. The sequence goes on along the minus strand of CM057009.1, from coordinate 186,142,447 downwards.
ATCATACGAGATCAGATTTAGGAGGCAGAGCAGGAGTAAAATAATTGGATCTGCTAATTGTGCAAAAGCAAAGTGGAAGTCATTGACCTAAATGTCGAATGTAGATGTCCTTCGCTGCGCCAGTTGGCGAAAATTGTATGACGACCACAAGCAGCAAGTCTGCGACTTGTCCGACCTCGAGTAAAATCTTATTTTGAAAATGTGCAGCTTCTGAGCAAGTGGTAGGCCTTATATTGGCCCACGAATTGCCAGCTAACAAATAGGTGTTCCAAACTAAATAAAATTAATTGCAAGGGTGAACAATATGTCTGGTCAATAGCACAGTACTTTAAACAGTCATGGTTTTGCCTGTTATGAATAAATTTGTCACCTATAGCCCGGACCCGACACAATAGTGAATATCAAACTGATGTTCGTGGCTCAAACATTGACCTGTGAATATTCCAACAATTTGATAACCAGAAGCTTTCAACATCTGAAGATCAAACAGGAATGTTCCAGAGCTCGAACCTTGTATTGCATGCTACAGAATATGAACCTGGCGAAATGTGTCGATGCACCTGTTTGTCCATCGCATGTGGTGTGTCTTCGTGCGAGTGCTGGAAACGGGTTCTGAAAGTACTACTGCAGAAACGAAATTATTTCTAAATATGTTGTAAACGAGATCGGCATTAAAAGTATATAAGTGGAAAATTTCGCTGCACTCGTTTCATCACCACCCATATGTCCGAACTTCCCTATGATGTTGTTCAGTCCTACGTGTATTTAATCTTACTTCAAGCCCGACTGTGAAAGTATTAAATGTAGTTTATTCGAAGACAATGGCTATCTACATGCTTACATCTATACATGCTACAGAGGTGCCCAGTATTGGGGATTCGGCCATTTTCCAACTACTTGCGAGACCTCGCTGATAAAAGTGGACTGCCTGGGACCATCAGCCTGCATCATGTTCCACATGACACCCCAGATATAGCTGCCTTGCACCATGGACGAAATAATCAACTAAGCCTAGAAGTGCATATCTCACACCACCACCCATGCATCAGACTTCACCGTGGTGCTGTTACAGGCGAGAAATAAACCATCGGCCCATCACATGTAATGCTAGTTGCTAGAAGACCATACAACGACGATCACGTCCTCGACACTGTGCACTCATAAGCATTTCCAAGATAGATGCTGTACTTGCCGATGGATGCGACTGCTGGGGGTTTATTCTAATTTATCGAAACGGAGCTCCCGATCGTGAAACGAAGCTCCTGCTCGTAAAATAACTATTTGCATCATATTTCCGGTTTTTGGTATTCTACGTTAAATGTGACTTATCGGGTCTCATGAGAAAACGATCGAGAGCACTCGACAGCTAATGTGTTGTAGAAAGCCGCATACCCGATCGGGAAGCGGAAATTCAACATGGCGGGTGAGAAGCATGGTGATCGTATTTATTGTAAACTGGCATAAATATTATGGTTTCGTACTTCTGATCATAATACATAACATACGAAACGTTATAATACACGCGAAGCATTACTATTTGTATCTAATTGTATCCACACATGTTCGGGAGTGTGGCATTATATCTCGCTATCGTCAGTTAATTTCTTAAGTGTAGCAATGATTGAGAGGTTCTGCGTTTATGCGAGCATTTTGTTGGCATTTCCGGAATAATTAATCTGTAGTTAAGTGTCATTTTATTTGCTTTCTTCAAGTACAGTTAGTCATAGTGTGTTTTCTTGAGTGAAATGTATAATATCAATCGGCGTGTGTTTACCGCTTCGTAAAAGTGCTCATGCCGCCTGTGTCTTAAATGTCGCCCACAGTCAGCGACTAATATAATTTATGTAGTTAAATTTTTTAGTATCAGGAAATGTGTGCAGTGTTGATTTTACTGCATGATTGTGAAAACAATTTATTTAATGCTAGCGATGGACAAACATGATTTTAGTGTAGTAAACGTGCAAAGAACACCATATAAAACACATGTTCAAGAGGTTGCGGAGTTTACAAACAGTAAGTTTGCATGTTTGGTAAATAACATATTTGCAAAATGTTACTATAATGATTGAAATGCATGTGGCCTGAAAAAGCCGCACTTTCAACACTTTTGTCGTGTACGAATAATATTTGTCTATTGGTGTATATGGTAAATGCAACACGTGTAAGGTTAATTTTGGTCTTAGTGTGTGTGTATATTGCTGTATCTGTACGAATACGAACAGTGACATATGTATCGTGTTTTTTTTTTCATTAAAGTTACAATAATATAAATTTTATTTTTCATACGAGCAAAACGTACCACTGCTATATAAAAAAATATGCAACTCAAGATGCCACACACTCGTAAGAGCATCAAAACGATGTCAACTCACAAAAGACTTTAAACTAGAGGCCCCCGGTCCCTCCCCTATTGTACTTCTCATAATAATACAGCCAACAATGTTATACCTATGTGAAATAATGAAACTAATTAATTGGGCAGCTTCTATCATTTTATGAATAACTATATAGGCTTCACAGTTGTTGTGTGCGAAGCACATTACTTCACTAGTGGTGATGGGAATGCATGAATTCCTACAATAAATCAATTAAACACTTTATTATGTAAAATTTGTTGTGTAGGCCTAAAGTACTTTCTAAGCAAACTTTATACTTCTATTTATTATAAGAAAATTTTACATATCGTCTTCTATACAATTCGTTTCGTACATCGCAGTGAATGTTATTTAAAAGGCTTGTTATAGGGAATACTATGTAACATTATCTCATCTTTAATAGTCATTTTTATACATGAAACAGTATGTTCCTTTAAATCGAGTAATATTTTCAACAGCGAACTTGTGTTTACAACACATTAACCATTCACTGTATCACCACTTTCCTCAGCCAAACGTCTAACCATATGATGAGATCGTAGCCATGGCGAAAAATTTCACTCTAAATATCCCACGTTATTCTTTACTAAATTGAATAGTATGTCTTTTATATAAGACAATGTATAAATAATACATATAAGTATGTTCAATTTTATGCATTTACTAACCGGGTAGTATCAAAACATCTGACGTCTCAGAGTGAGTAATGATCAACAGGAGGTTTGACACTGCTTAACTAAGGAAGAATCACAGGTTTATTATATATTTTTACGAAAAGCAGATATGAGGAGACGAGAAAACCACTGTATTTGATAAACCAAAATGGGAGAACTCTGAGAAAATCAACATACTTAATTCGCACTAGTAGGGGTACCAGACAATTGTAAAATTATTATAAATGTTATTGAATCTTTGAATAATGAAATTTTGTTTGCGATGAAACAAATTTGAAACCTCTAGACGAAGACATAAGGTACCTTGGATGTTACAACCATTGCCATCTTGGAGTACAGAGCATCCACTGAACCACAATATATTCCAATCAAAACGATCAGACACCCCAAAAATACATTGGAGATGGTAGTATACTTACCTCAAAATTTGCGTCTCTCAAAATCAGTCCTGCATCTTAATATCTACAGCTCATTCGCAGGTCAATTGATGAGCAAAAAATTACTCCGTTTTTATGCAAACAGCCCTCGCTTGTCGAACCCACAGTCAAGTCAGATTACTCTGGTGAGAGGGATCGGTCACAAAACAATAGGAAAATGACTGATTTTGAGATTGCATAAAAAAAATAGGGCATCCCATAAGTCTTCTAGTGGTAGAAGTCGTGGACGTACAGACTTGTTCAAAATCAAAATGCTTATCACTCAGAAACATAAGTGGCACTAAACATACATTTTTTACACTGCTCATACAGGGATAAATATATGTTGAATAAAAATTCTTAAAATTATTGAAGATGGGGCGAAGAAAAGAACATATTTCGCACAGAAAAAGAGTTTGGTTTCTTTCTGGATAAAATAATGGGGATAAGGAGTCAAGAGCCGCCTACAATCATCAAGGCCCTTTTATAAACTTTGATTTCTAACATTTTCTAACCATTGTAGAACAATTCAAGTATTTCAGATTGTTGCTAATATTTCCGACATCAAGAAGACTGATATAGCACATTATTTTCTAGGCCTCTCACAAGTGTACTTGGCTACTATAATATAACCACTGGCGACAGAGTCATCAAAATCAGATCGTAGCTGACACTTCAAATACTGGCATGTAGTATCAAGCGAAAATTGATTTTACACAAATAGAGAGTTTAAAACACTGTCAAAAAATTTACTGACATGCAAGAAGACCTTGTTTACTATTCCCAAATCAGTTCAGTAAAAATTATTCCACATCTTTTATATACACATAAAAGGTTTATAAATACACTTAGGTTGTGTTTGTAGATCGACAGTGTGAACCCCTCACCTAATAATAGTGTTAGCCATACATGGTTTTATACAGGTCATCCGCATAAAATTGTAACACAGAGTAGTGAAGAAACAATAACTCAATGGATTTTATTTTGGCCAGATCGTTTGTGTAAGGCAGATGGGGCACTCTATCACCTTAGTCGTGCAGGAAATGTCATTTTAAAAAGGCCACAGTATAAAAAGTGTACAGTGAGTTCATGATGGCAGGTGAAACAACCTCTGCCAGAGACAACTGCTGTGGCATACAACTTATCGACGACAGTGATAGCTGTTGGCTTGTTTGTTTGGTAACAGCAGTTAGACAGGTCACAGTGCGGCAGGTCATTCGTCAATTCAATTTGGGAACACAATGGCTTTTGGGCAGCTATGCCATTAAAAACCAACTTTTTTATATGTGGCACAGAAGAAGCCACACAAATAGGGCACCAATGCTCACTGCGCATAACAAGGCCCAATTATTAAAATGGGGATGGGGACACTGCCATTGGACCATTAATTATTGGAAAAGAAATGTATCCTGGATGGTTGTATTAAAGTGCATGATGGTACATGCCTAGGGTATGGGTGTGTCGACAAGCACAATAAGCGATCGATTCCCCATATCGGCAGGTTATAATTCAGGCAGTGGGGAAGCTATACTTGCATGGAAAGTGTTTGAGGGAGATGAAATGTGTCATCCTGATACATGTGCTATCGTCCTCCATCGATGAATGGTACAGGGACCTATTGGCAGATTATGTGCACTAATTTTGCTTATAAAGAACACTGCATGAGGCATGTGCCTGCAGAAAAACAATGTACCAACCAACCACTCACGAATTACTACTAAGTGTTTGGGTGAACTTTCCAAAGTCTTGAAGTTGCTTACCCGGCCCCCGAGATAACTCGATATCAAACGAATCAATTGCATCAAGGATGCTGTCTAGAGGGGTGTGCGCAACTTGGTTCCTGCTTTGAACCATCTCTGTGTGTTTCGGGAGAATCTGCAGCAGTCGTAGTTCCGTATGACTTCCAACTACTTCGGATACTTTGTGGAGTCTATTCCACCAATCACAGCCATCATCAGGGCGAGAGGCAGTCGCTAAAATCTCTTAGACAGGTTAGACACGTATCACTACTTCGACTGCTTTTAAGTATACTAACAACTTCGCCATGGCCAATATAACATTTATCACAAAAATACCCCAATAAATACAAGTTATCATGAACGAACGTTATCAACCGAGCACATAAACTCACTTCTAGACCACCCATTGAATCTAACTAGATTACCTGTTCATACCAATAAGCAATATCAACCAGACAAGTAAACCAAGAAAACTATATCAATAATAAATAAGGGCAAATAAGACAGACCAGATAAAAAATGTTGATCCGAAACACCCAGTCCAAATAACCCTCAAAACCAGCCAGACAAACAAACCTGAAACCGAACTCAGACCTCAAACCTAACAGAAATCGACCAATAAGAGACAGCAAATCGACTTCAAACCGACTGAAAATCCACCTTATGTTGATCTCATACAGAACTGAAATTGATCTCAATTGGCTTTACTAAAACTTATTCATAACCCTTCTTTTGCATGTGTGTCATGAGTGTTCAGTTACCTTCAAATCCAAGCATGTACACATATGCCTTAAGAAGTCTTCCAGAAAGGTAGCAAGAAAAGGCACAATATATTAAACACCATTAAACACACACACACCATGTGTGTGTATATATAGTGTGTGTGTGCGCGCGCGTGTGTGTATAAAAATGTAAAAATTTCATTTACTATGCTTGCATTTCTCAGGTGTTTGCAGACACTATTTTATACAAGCACTTTCTGACAATTAAAAAAATACCAAGATATTTCATTAATGTGTTAGTTATATCAAACTATTATACAAAACGATGAAAATTCTAAGTCTATAAACAAGTTTATTTGCATTTATGGGGAAAATACAGCCAATTCTCTTGTCATCTTTAGTATTTTTTAGGTCATGTGTTGCACAAACTTATCGAGGATAAATGTGAGCGCATCGGTTAAGTCACTATCGCCTTCATTATCAACATTGTGGCGCCCTTTAGCTGATACCGCAGATTATGTTGTCACCTACATCATGCCTAAAATGCCACGATACTACTGCCAACATCAAAAATTTATAGTTGGCCAATAATTTCCTATAATCATTAACTTAATGCGCATTAATATTTTAAATAACTGTTACGTGTAGGATTATTAAAACTTATAAGTAGAAAATCCATTCAAAAGTAGAGATAATGAAATCTTTTTTCATATACTGTAAATATTTTTTTTACAGTAGTTGCACTAAGGGAAAATCCCAATTATATATACATGTAAAGACATAAAAAATATAATCTCTTTACATTTACGAAACATAAAATATTAGTTTGAGCTAAGCGGCGATTTCCGAAACCCATTAAATACTATGTCTGTAAGAAAATATTCACCCATTCATTTTCTGGTCTCCAGCAAACCTAATATAACTGAACGGCATTTCGGCAAACCATAATTTCTAGTCAAGCAATAGTTTTCTTTCGCTTTGAAAAGAAAGAAATCTATACTACTAAATTAACAACTATGATCAAAATCTCATATCATCATTACATTTGAAATACTATGTCTTTACAATTTGAGGCCAAATGGCACTGCCAAACATGTCACTTTGATTTCATACTTTCTGAAACCAAAACTGAAGCTGACGATCCCTGGGAGAGGCAGACATCTTTATCCCCTGACCCAGGCATGGTCAGCGGTATATATACAAATAAAACCCTACGATATGATTACTATTGATAAAATAAATTACTAACAAAACATAGTTATTTCACATTGCCGGTCATTCCAGTCAATAATAAAGATTTCCCTTCACAATGTACAGTGCTCCTATGCGCTAAAATTTATTTTCAGGAAGTTTCACAGTGCTGCACAGCATCATCGTCAGGAAACACAAATGTCATGTGATGCTATGAGCATACTAACGATATTGGGCATCATGGCCACCCTAGCAGACCGAAACAGAAATCAGTTACCGTTGTACATCAGAATGAGAGCATATGTATGCGGGTCGCTTTCAACGCGTTTAATCGAGGAGTATACTACCTTTGTCGTCTCCGTTGTTTACTGAATTCGCTGTAGTGAACAGCCCATCTGCTATGTAGATTTCTAGCACGATGAAAGGAGTCACAAGGCAAGATGCCAGTGGCTTCTTATTTAACGTGTAACAAATATAAAATAAATGGTGATGTAAGACAAGTTAGGTAGATGACACCTTTTTATAGGCAGTTTAAATGCGGGCGAAAAATTGCACGAGACAAAACGTTTCTCAACATGGTCCTCACTTTCGTGTTCGTAAGTAGATAGATATAGTTTCTTCGGGGAAAAAAGGGATTGGGACTAAGATTGAGGATCTGCCGAGGCACGGCCGCCATCTTAGATTTTACAAACTAAATGCTCTGTCAATCTGTTCATGCGACCGCCATGTTGGATTCCGCCATGTGGTAGCTAGTATGTGCCCATCTTTGTTGCCACCATGCCGCCATCTTTGTAGCCAGTATGCCACTATATTGGACCACCATTTTGGTAACCAGTATGTCATTTTTCCTGCTCTATAAATCCATGTTGCCTCTCTTGCATTCCGAGGGTTTTCTCCGAGTCCTCCCACTCTTTTTCCTAGCAATCTTTATTTTTTCTCTTCCTTTTCTTGTGTGTCATTCTCTATTCCCTTCTTTCTACCTTCTATCCTACTCTCCCATTCATTCGATTAGTCACATTTGCTCCACCGCCATCTTTGTTTATATGTTACTGGAGGATGCCATTTTAGGTTTTCATTTATCATTTATCTCTCACATTTTCTCCACCACCATCTTTGTTTCTATGTTACTGGAGGCTGCTATATTGGTTGTTTCATTCGTCATTTACTTATATGATACTGGAGGCCGCCATCTTGGTTCTAGAGTTAACTGCTAGGACTGCTGCTGTCGCTCTCGTTCGATTAGTCACAACATGAGTTCAAGAGCTGTCTGCTAGGAGTACTCTTGTTCGATTAGTTCTGAAGTTGGTCGCTAGGGGCGCTGCTACTTTTAGAACATGAAATATCATCTGGAATGGTACAGGATCGAACTGCCATACCTTGGGTCGCCAGACTAATGCCTTAGGCCAATTGGTTATTGTGACATGCACTGGAACAAGAGTTTAAAAGAACTATATAGCTTGTACATATGTGGCTGAATAAATAGCTTGTCGTGACACCCAATGTTGAACATGGAATATTTCCTACACCTATATAATGTCATACTAGGATATGTAAATTCTTTTCTCACATGCCTGTTGGCTTTTGCCATCCCTTAACCTAACTTCACTTAATCTAAACATCACAATCTAGTCATTATTAAACCAAGTTAGAAGTTAGAATATATTTTTTTAAATTATGAAAAATGTATCTTTGGAATAAAAAACAGCATTTTTTACACAGAATATATTGTACAAATAATAAAATATACATAATAGGAGAAAAATAATTTTTTTATTAATCATCTTCGAGACGGACTATTCCATGTCTAGTTGAAGGCAAGAGATTCATTGTCAAAGGACGAGGCTTCCCATTTCAGCAGCAGATTCGCTTTCCTCCAAACACGTGTCCAGTCAGGTTCTAACTTGTCCCAGTTGTGTCGGTGCTGGTTGTCATAAAGTTCCGCCAGCTTGTGCAGTGAAGGACAGCCATACTTACACCGCACGTCGATGATTTCAACTTCGTTTTTGCACAAGTCGCTCAGCCATTTCTCCTGCTCTGGCCCTGCCACCTAAACCAATCCTTGCAGATACTGCATCAGCAAGTCATGCAGCATATTTCCCACTTGGTGGTAGAGAATCTTGCCTTAGTCCCAGCCCAGTCTGTGGTGGTACATGGTCAACCAGTCGTTCGTCTTCTTGCTTTTCTCATCCAAGAGTTTTCACCAATAAAAGGGGGGGTTAAGGAGCATGTGCATATCTTACCATCGTCGTCATAGGACACTGCGATCTTCTTGAGCGCATAGCCACTATGGCTATGGGAGCCTTGCAGATTACAATTAATCTTCCTGCTGGTCCTATCCACGTGCATATTGGCTAGGAGCAGCACCAGTTCCTTCTTCGAAATAAAGATAATTAGTTTGTTGTCTTCGGCAAATCCCAATAGTATCGAGAGCGGAAGCACACTTCGAATTTGCCTCCAGGTAATAAAGGAACACTGTAGTTATCTTCAATTCCCCAGTCTGCCGTCTTGGCTGCACACAGCTCATTTGCCAAGAGCGAAAGTTAATTTTTGATCGTCGAGCTTATACCCACATCTCGCGACTGGTCCACCTCGAAGCTGTTGAACAAATACGTGATGCGATTTATGAGGTGGAGAATACCATTGCTCATTATTTTCGTGAATACCGGGTTGGTTCTATCATCTTTGGTTAGAGTACCCCTAATTCGCAGAAAAAACTGACAAGGAAGGAGTACAGATATCCTAGTGTTGGACCACTATCAGAACTTTCGATGGTAGTGTGTATGGCCCGATCAGGAAAGACTGGTATACACGAAGTTCCAAACGCGTTATGCTGTCTTTGAATATGGCTGGCACGTCGATGTTTAGGAATTCTTCAATGGCGATCTACCTCATAGCTGAGACTGAAGAGGAAAATGTTGTCTCATGTTAACTGCCTGGAGACCTGTGACATACTGATTGCCCATTTCATGTGCTGCTTTGTTTTATATATTCTGGTTGATGTAAATCTTATTCCTATCTTCTCAAATGTAAGCCCAAAGTGATTTCATCAATTAAAAAACTAACGAACTCTCGGCGCTGATCTACGAATTTCACTACCACATCGTGTGCTCTCTTCATGCGAATGGTGGCATGACCAGTTTATAACGTGAAGCGAGCACCGGCGAAATTTTGTGCAGCATATTGCTCGGCCTGTCATTGAGGTATGTGACACTCGCCAATTGCAGTTTATTTGTATAACATTAACAGGCAAGCTGTTTACAGTTCATGATGAACCATGAATTTTTCTATATTTGTATATTCATGGCTCGAACTCCAGCATTGATCCGATGGAATTCAGTTTCGCAAAGACAATATCTTCATTGCATCTGATGATACTCTTGAAAGTATTGGAATTTCCATGTAGTTCGAATTCTGAGTCAGGAGGCAGCGGATCTTCCATGTACCTATCAATTTATAAACGCCAATGGGCAGCGACACCTCATGGGAAACATTACCACTTTTCATGAGATCCATCTTCCAGTTCTTTTCATCATTGTTCATTATCACATTGTAGGTTTCAAAATCGACCAAACCAATGCACTATTTATCCTCCTGGTCTATTGGAGGAAAATTTAAAAGATGCAGCTTGGAGCTACGATCTGTCAAGATAAGCATTATCGAAATGACTGATGGTTTCCTGTCAATGTATAACCATTTTATACAATTACTTGTCTGAGCGAACTAGGAAGTGAAAACACAAGAGCCCGCAGTTCCACATGTTCTGTATATGTTCCATCTGGTAGTTGTAAGTCGGTTTGCAATTTATCAGGTACAGTCGCAGTTCAGGTGGAGGATGCAAATTTCCTAAACTGTCATAATAGTCTGCAAATTTCCTATGTTTAACATAAGTTACCCAGTGCATACCAGACCCGGTTGTCATGTCAAGATTGATTATTGCGCACTCATAACATTTTGGTTTAGGTGGCAAAGGAACAAGCATTAAAACTCCACTAAAATTAGGTATCTTAAATTGGCATGCAAACAGTTCCAAATCGATGTACATGAGCAGTCGTTTCGGAAGAGATTTCATTGCTGCAGTACTTTTGCACACTTCTACTGGGTATGGCATTTTGTAGAGGCTTTTGTGGTTTTTTACCCATACTGATAGCTTCCATATTCGCATTATGTCTTTGAGCCTCGGACAACTGATTCTGTTAATTCTATGCTGTGTTGACGCTTCTGATTATACCAATCGTGGCTCCGATTAGAACTCCAAGGGTTCCAAGTGCAGGCAAAAGCAATGTAAAAAATCCACCAGTAGATGCTTCCTTAAACTTGCATGGTTTTACTCCCTTTTTTACTGCTTTTCATTTCACTTGCACCTTCTGCTTGCTCTTTACACCCATGCCCATTTTCACTGTGGCTATCATCACATTAGAAATGCCAAATGCTTCTCTTTTTCCTCCGAGTCTGGTGTATGATGATTTACGTATCTCATCGGCTTTCTGTGCAAGTATCTAGCCTGCCTGATTTATGGCTTGCACATCCTTGTTCTGGGAATAGGCGAAGTCATGTTGCTTGCATACCTCATCCAGTATGTTGATGACTGTGTCACCATGTGGCAGGTATTTGGCTAGAATGGTTCCTAGCCCGCAGAACTTGTATCACATAATGTGCAACCCGAATGGTAGAATGTTAATAATGTATATCGATGCTCCTGCTTAGCGCTATGGTCTTACCTCTTCGAGACATCATAGCAAACTGAGCGAGAAAATAATAAATACGCTCCTTTTATATATTTTAATATAAGTACCATCATAGTCTTGGAACTTTATAGATGCATCATATTCAAATAAGTTATAAAACGAAATGTTGGTGAACCAGAATGATCTGAAGATTCAGCTAATAAACATTTATTCCTTGAAACTGGTAATATCTTCATCTCGGAACTAAGCATTATGTAAAACACATTCTTTCACATTTACTTGTTGGAGCCTAGGCCAAAGATTTATTGATTGGAGACTGAGATCATTCGCGATATGGTGGACATGGACGAGAACACAACGAGTATTCGAATGCAAATTATGACCAATTTTATGTGGCATCTGCACAAAACAAAGAGAAAATAAATGTTCATGAAGATTCCATAGAGCATACAGTCGCTACCTCGATTTCCCACCATGCTACAAAAACAGATATTTAAAATTACAGCAAGGACATATTGGATATGTGCAGCAAACACCTGGGCAAGTTTGATAGTATTTTGGCAGAGAATAACGACTGAACCTATAAAAGAGAGCAAAAGTTACAATTTATTTTCATTACGATGTCGGACATTGCCAGCGACTTAATCGAATAACAGAGTCTGTTCGCCCAAAGTATTTGTCTGCCAAGACAGCCAATATTTCACACGACCTTATAAATGAAGAAATTTTAGCCTGTTACTCGTCATTTCAAAGTTTTCAGGGAGAGTGGTGGAGCACCTGTAGCTGTGTTGACTGAAGTCGACGATACTGCTTAACCTATGAAGAAGCATACTGGACTATATGAACTTCTTTTCGCAAGCAGCCCATGGAGTTTAAAGAATCTGACCTGCTGGAATACAGTACTTCGCTTGAACTCACACATGCACTTTAACAGGAAAATAATCCCGAGAATAATTCTTATAAGGACGAAGAACACAAAAAAGTCGACATTCTCACAGACCTCTTCAGTGGCCTAGCACTGAAAAGTGGCGAAGTTCTGAAGTAGATAAACTATAGCAAGAACATCGACTATGTGTTTTGGGACTACTCAAATGAACTATATGATAGATTGTGATTACTGGTCGCTTCGCAGAATATTGAAAATTACTCGCACATCAATGAGATTATATCCATCACCGAAGAACTGAAGTATATGGGCTACATGTGATGAGTCGTATGGGAATCGCCCACGAACTTAATGTGGTCGCCAGGTGTAACAACCAGAGTCGTAATATCATGATTTGTGGGATGAACGAACTGTTTCAAGCCGACCTCGTCGAGTTGATACTGTATGCTCCAGTCAACAAGGACTACAAATACATATTGACAGTCATCGATGCCTATAGCCAATTCACCTGTGCCAGGCTAGTCAAGTCGAAGAATGCACATGACATCACCAAGGCCGTGGCAGATGTATTGCGCAAAGGACTCATCCTGACCAATTTGCAAACCGACCAGGGCAAGGAATTCTGCAATGCAAAGTTCAAGGCTCTGATGAAGATACATTAAAAAAGTCATAATTCTACGTACAGTGATCTCAAAACTTTAATGTAAGAGAGGTTCAATATGTCTAAAGGGCAAGATGTGGAAGCATTTCGCAGAGAACGGGGGCTAAAATTGGCTTGAGCAACTGCCAAAACAAGTCCATGAGTATAATTCTACAGTGCACTCGACCACTTGCATGAAATGCGAAATTGTCAAGGGCAACTCCCTGGTTCAGACTGTGTATACTATTCCAAAGAGGAAGGACCCACACAAGACTAAAGCTAAGGTTGGTGACCTGGAGCATATCTCCAAACAGAAGGGCATCTTTGAGGAAGGGTTCACAGTCAATTGGAGTCCATTGGAATCCCGCACTGTTTTCTGTGTGATGTATATACAACTATGCTCTGAGGACCGACTATCTCGAAGATCTGAACAACGTACCTATCCATGGTGGTTTCTACACTGAGGCTACCCAGGATATGAAGTTTCCAGACATGTTTTTGGAGGAAAATGTTCTGAAATGACATAATTGATGGGCCTACATCAAGTGGTGGGGTTTCCCTGCCCGCTACAATTCCTGGGTCGATAAGAATGACATTCTGAAATAGGACTTAACAATTTTTTTTAGTGGTGATATGTACATGTATTGTTTTTATAAATAAATGTTTGTTTACCTTACTTTGTATTCACTTTATTATTGACTGTCCTTATACAAAATATCGGGTTGGAGATAGCTAGTTCTGTGCAGGTGCAGCCCTTCTAAGTTTACCATGTGCTGACTTAAGCCATCTGACACTATGCAGATTGTGAAAACAACATGGAATCACGTACAGACTCCAGTTACCTGAAACTGTGCAGGTGCAAGCCTGTGGAAATGTTAACACATCTATTCCCACACATATGGTCATCCGACCCCATGTAGATTGTGAAAACGACATGAAAGCATACACAGACTGCAGTTATTTGACACTGTGCAGATGCAGACCTGCTAGCACTGTTCTTGTCATTGTTATAAATATTGACAAGGTCAGCTTCCATGCTTGTGTGTGATATCTCAGTGATTTTATGCTACTGGTTAGCTGCTGTCATGTGACAACTAATTTATTGGTTGGTCTGTGACCGAACAATGAATTAATTGTGTAATACAATGGTTCTAAGTCAATATGACGTCATAAGGCTTGCATTTGAGTATAGTAAAAGGTGAGAAGCTTAGTTTGACAATGGCTGCCATTAAATACACATCGTCTTGGTTAGCTTATATATCAGGTAATATATGGCTAGTAATGTGAAAGTAGAGAGGATAATGCACACTAAAGGTTTCTCACCATCGCATTCTTCTTCATGTGAGATGTATCCTGTTTTACCAGCACCATCAAATTCTTCAGGCATGATATCGAGAGCATCATCGACTTCTTCGGATGTATCACCTACACCAGTACTGCCATCAAATTCTTCAGCTGTGACGCCTACATCTACTGCCGCCAGTGCAGTACGATCGACTTATTCTGATGGGCTGCCTACAATAACGTTTCCATCGACATCTTCGGGAGTGGTACGAGCAGTGTCATCTGCTTCTTCGCCTGAAGTACCTAGAACACCATCGTCGGCATTGCCTGCTTCTTTAGCTTCCACAACTACATCTCCAACAGGCCCATCCGAGTCTTTGCCTGAACCACTATGTCATCAGTATCACTTTTCTGATAAGATCTTTGCCTACAGCCAAAATGCAAGGAGACATAAGTGCTTCAATTGTGCCACGAATCCCTGCCGTATGTCATACTTGTGTGACAGTTGCGGCCACCAGATCTGTCATACCGATAGTTTACTTAGATAAGAAAAAACCTGTAAAGGTGAAGTGCCTGTACCATTAGTACCCCAGTACAGGGTTTGCTATGAGCAGGTATATTGTGATTTTGGCACATGTCCTAAAAAGTTTAGTTGCCTACATAAACCACCCTGCACAGTTTCTGGGTGTAATATATGTCATGATATTTTCGCACAAGGACAACACGCTTGTGAATGGCAAAATCCATAAAATACTATATCCTACAGCAAAGTTGCTTACATTGAGATGCATATCAGGATGATTTGCAATTAGACAGACAAACTTCGGGAGGCGATTCTTCACGAAAAGGTAAAAAGAAAACATATGTGACACTTTATACCTAAACCGAATATTTAGGGATGCATGAGCCCTTAAAAATCAAGGTTTCAAACAGCATTTGTGCAGAGTATAGGTAACGAAGTAAAATACAATAACAACTATCGGAACATTGTTGTATGTTATTGGAACCTTCACTGTAAGAGGCGATATTTTGCACAAATACAGCATAAAATCTCGTCTTTAAGGACTCATTCCTCCCTTATTTTGTTTAGGTAGAAAGTGTCATATAAATTTTCCTTTTACTTTTTAATGAAGAATAACCTCCCGAAGTTTGTTGGTCTAATTGAGAATCCTCCTGTATATTGAAGAATATAAATATTGAAGAATTTAAATATTTTTTAAATAATTACTAAATAATTTTTAAATAATTGTTAAAAGTTGTTTAAATAATATTCATAATAATTTTTTAATTTGTTGTATTTTTTGTGATTTTTTTGGGTCAAATTTTAAAGATCAACGATCAAGGTCAAAGGTCATAGATCATATTCTCCTGACCATTGGGTCATTGATTCCGGTGGCCTGGGTCGCTAATCCCTCTAATCTTCTCCGGGAAAATTTGGAAATTTCTGGGGATCCTTTGTAAATAATTTCATACTTTTAATAATTTTCATTAATACATTTTTTGGATTTTTTTTTACTAATTTTGAGTATTTTTTGGGATTTTCTAGGTTTTTTGTGGTTTTTGGTATAAAATGTTAAGTTCATAGGTTAGGGGTCAGGGGTAAAAGTTAATGACAGCGAAGATGGTGTTCGGATGATGTAACAACATAGTGGCGGCCAGCTCCTGCGCTCCTGTCCCAGGTCTCGGATGGCTATTAATCGGCTATTCCCTACTACTGGCTATAATAAAATCTTTATGTGAATTGGGGATTTCTTCTTCCGCGCAAATAACGCTTTCTGTCGGTAATAGCCTATGTACTAAAATTACCTCAATAAGATTATTCAAATCAGGAAAAAAACTCCATACAGCTCGTAAAATAAGTGACAAATTTTCTTCGAAATGTAGTTCTGGAGCATGAATGCCTAGTTTGAATTACTATACTAAGTATAATAATTTGTCTATTATTCATAATGCACGAATGCCAATATTATCAGAGTAGGTCTAACTTCTGCAGTTATAAAAATACGGTTCGAATAAGGCTAAACATCTCTCTACTGAGGCCCAGCCACATTTATTAAAAAATATGGCAGTGGTTTGGCTAGACTCAGTACGAATATACTGGACGAGACATGCAATTTGTACAAACTGCCGAGTGAAATATGGATGTATTCGTCAGTAATGTACGTATGTATATGTTTGAGTGTATAACATAGATGTATATAGAATATACACTAAACAAGTAAAAACGTTAATAGGAGTGAATTTGTGTCCTGAAAACAAGCATGAGAAACTAAAGTAATCAATGTATCATTACATGGACAGGTTTCATTCAACAGCGTGAACTTATATAATATTCGACACTTCCTGCTTTTTAGTATACTCCGAGTCCATAGTTGTCTATAATTATAGTTCTCGTTTACAAGATTAATAGAGTTATCAAATCCCCAACTTCTGCAATTATTATTAATAATTTACGAATGATCTCTAGTTTGAGAACGTAGACTATTCAGTTAATAACACCTGACATTCGCATTCCTAAAATTACAAATATTTGTTTTCACATAGTTGTATCATAATGCAACAAGCCAGGAACTTCCCACGGTTTATGAACTCCTGTTTATAAGGATTTAAGGAATATGAAATTTTTGATAGGTGCTATACACATCTATGGTATCTTACTCGCAACAAGTGAGGTGTTGCAGTGGTGAAGAAACCAGACTTACTTAAAGGAGTACTCTGTATTTATTTCCGATCCAGCCATCCTTTGCATTTATTTTGCGCTCAAAATATAAACAGTTCCCTGTTCCTAATTCTCTAAGAAACTTGCTCCGTTTCTGACGAGCCTGCTGCCATCGCAACGTAAAGCTCTATCTACCTAACTACTGTAACAAACACACAACAAATAAATTGCAAAAGATAATTTAGAAATTATACTGGAATGATAGAATGAGATGAACAGATGATTAGTAATAGCATTAATGTATAATCAATTAATTTGGAAAAGGTGTTGTGAATATTTAAGAAAGAGGGGATGTTGATGTGGTTAGAAGAGAAACACGGACTGGATTCATACATACGTTCAAAATAGATATAAAAGGGGAATTCTGGACCACCCCACATTTTCATCAAAAATCGCGGTTTTTTGTTCCAAAATCATGGTTTGAAAATTTAGAAATTAAGCATTCTAAAAACAAGCAAATACACTCCGAAATAAAGTACATTTACCCCAAAATTAAGTAAATTAACCACTTTTTCAAAAATGCCCGAGCACGATTTTCAATTTAAACAATCAAGCAATTTTACCACAAAATCAAGCAATTTCACCCCAAAATCGAAATTTTCTCGTCAAATTTCAGCCCCCAAAATAATCCTGCAATAAATAGGGAACAAAAAATTTTGACCCAAATTTCATGATTTTTCCTCGAATTTCAAGCAATTTCACTCCAAAATCAAGCAATTTTCTCGCTTTTCAAGCAATTTTTCAGGTTTTTTAAAATAACATTTTTGCCAGAGAGCAATCTAAATAAAGCAAAAAAAGGCAAAAATCAAGTGAAAATATTAAAAAATGCGATTGATATAAATTATAAATTTTATTCACCAAAAGTAAAGAACCAATAAGACATTTTAAAGTCTAAAAATAAAGAAAAATCTTAAGCATAGCCATTACTGAATCCATAATCCCATCCATCACAACAATCCAAACCATAAATATTGCCTTTAAAATTAGAACATTTATCTGATCGAAAATCATTTTTATCGATTTTTAAAACAACTTAGAAATGAACAAGGTCCAATTCTTTATCAATAAAAATTTCCGTTTTTATTATTTCATATCCAATATCCCAAAGTTCTGAAAGATCTATATTTCGATGCATTTATAATATTAAAAAATGTATATATATATTTTATAAAAAGTGATATTATGAGAAAATTTTATTTAGAATTATTATTTTTCATTTGATCAAAAAATTCGTACAAAATTTTTATGCAACCTCTTAACTATGAGTCAAAAAAATTGTATTAAAATATCGAAATAATTTATTGTTTCTTTAAAATCGTGTACATTATCCATTTAATAAAATTAAAAATTTATTTATCTTCAGTGATATTTTATTTCAAATAATATTAAGTTAAATTTCGTTACCTAATTAAAATAACATTACAAATTATAGTAACCTCAACAGTTTTTTTTAAATCTACACTAATTTTTATATTTGTTTTATATTTAACTACTGTTCTTTCTCTATATAGGCAGTTAATAACATGTAAATTTCTTCTTCCCCCAAAATTAATAATTATTGATATTGCCATGATAGTTTCTAGTTAGCTTATAATTAAGTTCATTATTTATATATATAGTATCTAATTTTGTTCTTGAATTTCTAAAATTATTAAAAGCCGGAAACATTTTAAGACAAATATCATTTTCAATATCTAAATTCCAATTTTCTTTGGAAAATATTTTTTCTATCATTTTTTACAAAAATATTTGTTGCATTACAATGATCAAATATTGAAACATATACATATTGATCAGCACAATTTTTTCTATTATTTTGGAAACCCACAATTACAAAATCAGTTAGTCAAATTGTAAATTATTAAACTGATATTGTACATCAAAGTTGAAAAGTGTTCCCCAGCTGGAATTAGAATTTTTATACATTTTTCTTTAATTGCAATTGATGTGTTAGCTTCGTATTCAAATATATCTAATTTTTCAATATAAATTTACCTGGATCAGCTTAAGTTTTATAAACTGAACCATCTACTTTTTTAGATTCTCAAACCAATAAAAAGAATTAGAAGAAAAAAAACATCATTTAGCAATGGAAAATAAAGGTGGAAGTGGTGTAATAGCGAAAAAAAAGAGGAAGACTAAAAAAAATTAGCTCCATTATCCAATATCGATATTGACAAATTTTAAAAATATTTAATGTTATAAATTACAGACATGTTTATATGATTGAAGTACTACCAAAAAAAATGTTCAAATATGAGTGTTCCGTTTTTAATTTTGATATTTCAACAAATCGGGTACTCATTTAGTCTGCTATTTTAAAGAAAATAATAATGTTTATTATTTGGATTAATTTGGTGGCAATATTCCTAATAATTTAATTGATTTTTTAAAAAACATAAATATTAATTACAACGACGATATAATTTAGAATTTTGATTCTGTGATTTGTGAACATTTATGTTTAATTGTTTTACACCTTTTCTTCAATAAATTCTAAGTTTTACGATATCATTTATATGTTATTAATTGGCAGATATATTTGGGAAACCATAAATCGAATCTTAAAATAAAAACTTTTATAATATTCCTGAAGATTAAAAAAAATATGTAGATTTAAAATGTATATCGAGTGTTTCTTCTTTACAGAGCGAATTGAGCACTTCTTTTGGTTTTATAAAATCGAATGTTTCTTTTCTGGAGCGAAAAATTGTTAGTATAGGCGAACCTGTAGATAAAAACGATCCTTTAATTATATATATATATATATATATATATATATATATATATATATATATATATATATATCCAGTTATGCATTAAAGAAGGATGTTGATTTAAAATATCATGTAGATGGCAAAGATGCAGTCAATAAAATATATTTTGATAAATAAATAACCGATTTGCAAGATTTCAACAAAGCAATTTTGAAATATTGCCATAAACTTGTTTATTTGAAAGTTGAAAAAATTAAATGAAGATTCTAATAAAGAATTTGACGTTAAATTACAAAATGTAACCCAATATTATATATTCTATTTACATGCAGAGTGGAATAAAATGACTAATATTTTTCACTTAGATATTCTCGGATATTCTCATGTTTGATAATAATTTAGCCGTTTTCAAGAGCAATACAAAAACATATCACAGCAAGCCCTTTGATGTTAACAAAGGTGAAAATTAAAGTTAAAAAAAAAATAATAAAACATCTCTTTATGCTGATGGAGAGGTGGTGGCAATAGGAATATTCGTGGAATAAAAAGATTAACTATATATAGCCAGTCTTGAAATTTTTCAACCATTTCCATATTAGATGTAGCTAGAAACGGAGACAGCCCAAATTCATTAACAAAACGTGTACTGTTTTGAAAGTTGACTAATGTATGTATTTACATTTACCCAATTCTCCATATGATAGAAACCTACAATTGCTGTTCAAAACCATGTATATGACGAAGATATGCTACATTTTGAAAATATTAAAAGGCATCCGAAAACTGGGCTTCCTTCAAATATGCAACCACATACTATATTTATTAATGAATCAGGCTTACATTCACTGTTTTTTATTCTGAAAAAGAAGAAGCAGAAAAAATTAAAATTGGTCACTTCTAAAGTTCGAAAAATTTAAGAATAAAATATTAAATAAGATAGACCAAATTCAGTGAAATAGACTATATAGCTCTAATGGAGTAAAATTTTCTAAGTCATTGAGAATATATTTCATTTTATTCATAATTTCATAATAGGATACGCACTTTATACTGAAACAATGAAATGCTATTTTTGATAACTCTTGTCAATTTTTTTTTTAATTCATTATATTCCATGGAAGTTTCCTTAGTAAAAATCCAGTAAACCATTCGTATGTCTAAAGGCTGAGTCTATTATATTTGGTGAATAAGGAAATCTCTCACTAATTAGACCACACTTTTTTTTATCTGGAAACTATGTTATTCTATTTCTGCATAATACCAACTTTCATAAAAGATAAAATATTTCCCCGAATATGAATTAAAATCAGCATTTATTTTATATTCATATCTTAATCCAAATGAAGCGAAGTTTTTAGGATAACCATCAATAAGATAACAACTAGGATAATAAACCATATCAACTTTTTCGTCAACAAATAGGACTAACTCGCCCAATGATATTTGAAATATTTAAAAAAATTATTGAAATTGGTCTGTAGAAACCGAAACAATTCCTTATCGAAAATAGCCTATTGATTATTTTCTTGTCTACCAAACTTTTGTCCAAACATTTTTATTGTAAAAAATATACAGTTCACCATCAATAATAAAAAATGTTTTAATATATTCGTATTTGCAGAAATCAAATGGTTCATCATCATTAAAAATATTTTGTAGTAGTGGCCCAAAATTTTTTTTTTGAATTTTTTGAATATCGCCTGGTTGAAATTAAGCCAAATCATTGTTGAAAATTGGGTACATAATTACATTTTTATCATTTGTATGTTGAAGCCCTAATGCATGTCCAATTTCGGGGATCAAAACCGCTAGTAAATTTATTTTATTTTCAGGAGTGTTTTTACCATCATTATACCAATATTCCTGCTTTTGGATGTGAATTTCAAGGAGGCTATCTTGTTTATTTGGAAAATATGCATGAGCCAGTGCACTACCAAATGGATATATTTTGTATAAGGACAAACTCCGCAAAACATATGATTATTATGTAGGCCTTGTTTATATGATACGATATATCTGGAGAATTCGTGTAACAAACAAATGTCAAATTTGTGCGTTTTTGCCAAATGTTTAAAGCCTCTTTTTCTATATTTGTAGTCCTTTTATTTGCATATGCAAAATTCCATTTTAATGAGTTTTTTCTCCTTTTGCTGTTGATGAAAGTTCCACAATTATCTCAACTTTAACACCGCATCTTGGCTTGTTTAAATTAAGGGTTTCTTCATTGAGTATACCATCAAATGAAGAGAGGTTGTGATATTCTTGAAATATTCTTAAAGAAGTTTCATTATTTTTGGTCTCAATTTTTGAAAGAGAATTTACATCATCTTCTATATATCGAAATTTATTTAAAAAGTTCGTAACACATTTTGTCTGATTCTCTTTTTTGGATACTGCAAAAATTATATTTGTAATAGTGAGAATAAATACATAAGTCTTAATTTATAAACAAAAAGTTTTAAAATATAGTAAACAATTTAATTTCATTTCTGTACTTAACATCGATAATTTTTCTATTCATATCTATTGTAATAAAACCATAATCTTCGTCCCAACATTTTGCACAAATTTCTTTGAATTTTTCATAAGGCATATCTCCACCAACAAAGTAATTATAAATATGCTTTAGGTTAGTATCATCTTGTCATAATATACACAAAAATGTTGTATTGTCTCGTACAAATTGTTTAGGCACTCTGGAATAACTTTGAGCCAAATATAAAACATCAAAATATTTGTGACATCATCTTATAAAATACTCACGAATCATATCTTTATTATCAAAAATAACATCGTCAAATGCGATTAGAGATTTGTTTTCGCATCGATTTGAAGGATTCATTTCCTCACTGTTATTTGTAAAATATGCCATTGGTTCATTAATTTTTTTTTGGATGTCACTTCAAAATCATCTTGTAATTGAATATATTTTGGTTGATTCAAATTTTTAGAGCAAACAAGTAATTTATTAAAATATAGCCACCCCGTCTTATAAATAAAATTAATAATTAAATTCGTCTTCCTGCAATTACTACGGCCAACTATCATGTTCTAATATCATCAGGCAAAAGTTCGCCATTTTTCTTATTCTTAGAAGACTCTTCAGAAATTAAACCACCAACACCCCAGTCAACTTTTTACACTTAATTACAATAATTTTTGCAAATAAATGGATAATAATTATGTTTCAAGTTAACAAACAATAGTTATATACTGAAGAAGAAACTGCACTATGATATAATTCATAAAGATAAATAGATAGTCTTAATTAATTTTCGTAGAAAAATTTTAACTCCAAATGTGAAGAATAATACTATAACTATAATTGAAAAAAATGAATACTGTTGATACAAATGAAGTTATAACCATTCCAAAGGCCATTATGATGTAGAATATTTAACAGAGGCTATATATTTGACTGAACCATTTTCAACAAATAAAATTGATATAACAATAGACAATATGAAAAATAGAATAACAATTAAAACCAAGTTTTATACTAAACTTGATGATCCTTTGTCTGATATTCTTGGTTTTGAATGAAGATTAAGTGTTAAAGTGGCCCTGGGCACTAAATTGCCTAATTTTAATCCATATGAAACAATAAATGTTCATTGTAATTTGGTATATGGCATGTTAAAAAAAATGATGAATCAAACCACTTGGAAATTAAATAATAATTGCTAGTTTTCCAACCAAAAACCATGTATGATTTTACAGATGATTTTCCAGACTATGTTATTTATGAACCTCCATATCCAAATTTTATAAAATTAATAATGAGCAATTTAATAAAATTGTTCTAGAAATTAGAGGTGAAAATGGAGAATTAATTGATTTTGATGGTTCTGATAGCGACATTGTTTTGGAAATTAAAGGTATTAAATTTTGCTAATTTATTAGAAGATATCCCTGTTTTAGGGATGCCTTAATACCTCCAAATTATAAAACTCTTCTTAAAAAAAAGGTTGTATGCAAAATGCAAACCACCTCTCATTAATTAAATATATAACTTTTCTTAGAACTTAAGAGGTTCATCAAGTACAAAAATTTTCTTTCAAAAATAGGTGTGATGAATAATTTTCTACAGCACAAATTTTCAGTGAATCACTGACACCAAATTCGCCAAAATATTTTTACTGTTTTCCTATCTCAATGCACCTTTCATTAATGAAATAACAAATTTTGATATCCATATGGCGAAGTATCTATTTCATATTATAGTATAATTCTCTTGTTATCACAAGGACTCAATGCTATTCTACTAAACTCTACTGTATATTATTGTTTTTCTTGCTCCTTATAAAAGTCATTGTTCTATATAGAATCTTCTCATAAAACAAACAATTATTATAGTTTTCGAATGTAAATCTCTTATTAACAACAAATTTTTTCACGCCTTTAGATTTTTTTGTTTTCTTTATCGCCAACTCCATATGCATACATTTTTGCTCATAAACCAACAAATTCTTTCATAATTTTCCCATTACATTCGTCTTTCATTTTTCCTGCACCTTTTTATTTTATTGTGGCACATTATAGAGATTTGTCGTTTGGATAATCACTTCAAATGTTCTGTTTTTTATGTTTTATATATAGCTATCAGTATATTGATGACATAATTCAATTTTACTATCGTATTTTGGTTTCATCACTTTATAATGGAAATCATACATTAATTCTTTTGAAATATCTAAAATTGGCATACCCACATAATTTGGTTTATTAAATTTTTTATTGGTTTTATTTATATGTAAAGCTGCAAGATTTTCAATAAATACAGTACTTCTTTTGAAATTTGGTTTTTCGCAGCTGACACTAGATTTATATCGACTCTGTTTCTGATATTTTCCATAGTTTTACCAAACACTGAATTATTCATGAGCTTATAAAAATGTTTTTCGAAATCATTTTTAGCATTGATTCTCGTTGTGTTTAAATTTATATACTTTTTTAACAAATTGAACTGATCAAACAATCATATTATATGTATTTTTGTAAGTTTTAATCCATTATTTAGACAATGCATAAAGTTGCGATAGAGAATTACATTCTTTTGTTTGTTATCTAAAGTTGTTCATAATTTAGATTGATTTGTTCCAGGAACTGCCTGAACAAAAATGTAGCTCTTTATGCCTCACCGACCAATTGGAGTATGAAATAAATCTTGTGGCCAAGGAGTAGCCACCCTTATAGATTAGACCCTCCCAAAATGGAAATATCGAGAAAATAGGTTCAGGAATTTGTAGATAAAGGCATAATTTTGCACTCCACTGTCCATGCGGCAAGCCCTGGATTTTTTGGTTTTAAAACCGAGTGAGCAGAATAGAATGGTTGTTGATTGCCTTAAAATTAGCAAAAAAAAAATATTTACTAGTGTCTGTCCAAATTCCTGACCTTCATTCGGTATTCAAATTGTTTGGTAAATCAAAATTTTTCACCACAATTTATCTTAACTCTGCTTACTACCAAATTCCATTATCCGAATAATCCATACCAGTAACAAATTTTTGTGTACCTTACAAATTTTATCAGTTCACCCATGTACATTTCGGATTGGCCAATGGTGTCTAAATGCTTACGTGGCTTTTCGAAAGAATGTTCCTTTATGTGAAGTTCAAATATATGTACAACTATTTGGATGACCTAGTGATATACTCTGAGTCATTTGAACAACACCTAGGGCATTTGAAAGAAGTTCATACACATCTGCAAAAGGCATGTTTAACAGTTAACCCCAATAAGATAAAGTTTGCTGTTCAGGAAAATTTCGTTTTAGGGTCACGAACTTTCTTCTCAAGTAGTCTCCATTGATCGTGAATGGATTAGGCGAATCAGGGATTTCCGACGCCTCAAAATGTTATGGGCATTGCCCGTTTTATTGGCATGGTGCAGTTCTTTTTTATGTTTATCCTCAATTTGGCTGCAAATTCTGTAGCACTTTATTAGATATGCTAATTATCAGTACCATTTGTATGGGGAGAGGGGCAACAAAAGGCCTTGTATATCCTCAAAAATGATGTAATGAACCCTCCTTTTTTTTTCGGATGCCAGACTTTTCGAACAAATTCATTTTGCAGATGGTCACTTCCACTTTGCCTATGGGAGCTCTCCTGTGTTAGGAGTCTAATGGTGTTCGACAGCCGATTTATTTCGCATCTCGTACACGCACACCCCAGGAGAGAAATTCTTCTATTTATGAACTTGAATGTTAAGCTGTGGTTTTTCGCATTGATATATTTAGACAGTAATTAGAACATGCTGAGTTTCTCCTAGAAACTGATAATCAGACGTTGTTGTGGCTTTTGATTCACCCATGGCAACTGGGCAAAATTGGCCATTGGGTCGTTAGGATCACATCTTTGAAATTCAGGGAACAACACATTCAAGGTTGCCAAAACATAGTAGATGATGCTCGCTCTCGAATGTCTAATGACACAAAATTAGAAATGAAACTGCAGTTCATCATAATTGCAATGTTCTAGTAGAATATCCTTTGGTCATTACAAATATCAAAGAAAATCTATAATATGACTATGGTCTAAAAGAAATCATCACATAATTGCAAACCTGTATTGAACAAAAAACATATTTTTTGTCTAGTGGTCTTCTATGCTGTAAATCCCATGATAATATAAAACATGTTGTCATGCCTACCCATCTCAAAACCATTGTTTTGATTACTTTCATTCAGCACCCCTTGGTGCCCATTTAGGTACCTGCAAAACAATTCAGGCTATTAGAAAACATTTGATCTGGAAAGGCATGGATACTGAAATTGCTGACTGCATTAAATGTTTAAAAGTGTGTCCTTTAAGAAAGCCTACTCAAAACACACAACTAGGTCTTCTCTCATCAAATGTTGCTGAGAAACCTATGCAAACACATTTAATTGATTTGGTTGGCCCTTTTCGCACGAGTAAAGTTGGCAATAAAATGTTGTTAGTTTGTATTTATGCTTTTTCTAAATTTGCATGGCTTATTCCCATGAGAAAAGCTGATGCGGCATCAACTGTGCATGCTTTGCAAGAACGAGTCTTCCAAAATTTTGGTGTGCCACACATCAATTGTGTCTGATAACCTCTCGCAGTTCATTTCAAAGACTTTTCGCTCTTATAGCATTCGCCATATTACCTTTACTCCATACAAATCTCCTCCTTTGAATGCGGAGTGTTTCAATAGCACTTATAGCTTTTCATGCGATGGAACATTCAAGTTGGGATAAGAATCTCCCTTGGTTGCAAATTGCCTTTAATTTTGTCAAACATGTGTCCCATAGGAGAATCATGTTGAATCTTGTCTTCACTTATTAGCCTAATAACCCTCATTCTAATTTGTGGCATTTGAATGATTTGTTACCAGATGATCCTAAGGATATCGGTCATGTTTGGGAAGCAGCCATTAACAATCTCATGCAAGCTCACTTCGAGAGCCGTTTCAAATATAAAAAAAAAGGGATTGACAATCCATTTCGTGTTAGTGACTTAGTTTCATGTAAAGCTCAATATCAGCATGGCAGTCGACAAGAAAATCGCAAATCTCTCTTTCCGTTGGACTGGTCCTTACCAGATCCAACACTTCCTAACACCAGTTACTGCTGGTCATGCTGAACCTAGTTCTAGAAAGTATGTAATAAGAGATCATATTTCGCATTAAATAAGCTTCATTCACCTACTATAAAATGATTTTGTTAATTTTTCGAGATGTCTAGGAGTGGCCAATCCTAGCTGTAGGTTGTATGTTGTAGGTTATATTTTGTTTGTCTGGCTGGCCACACAAACATAATTCTGGGTAGGGCATAACCCACCCCAGCCACAATTTTCTTCTAGGAGGCCAAAATCACACCCTCAGGCAAATTGTTTTTGGCCTACATGTGGTTTTGATTGTGGCCTGATCACCCATTAGTTCGAGTCTTTTTCCGATCAATTCTGTTTGCACACTATATAAATACGAAAAAATCCTTGGTAATAAGCTCAGATGGTGTTGAATACTAGTCTAGTTTGTTTTTAAGTAATGGTTTAAGTTGGTGCTAGGTGGAATTTTTTTCGTCTACATATCAAAGCTACCTAAACTAAATTTTTTTAAAAATAGTTTTACAGTACTGAATTGGATTATATTTGTAACTTTTATGGATGACAATTTTAAGATTCCTTTGGGTTTCCTTTCTTAAATGTGGAGTTCTGCTCCACCCTTTTGTCTGGGTTACTTTTCGTTGTGTAGGTGGTCTAGATGATTCTCTGGGAATGGCTTCTTGAAAAAAAAATTTATTTAGGGTAACGCTTCAATTTTGGGTAATACTTCCTATGATTATACAATGTTGTCTGTTTTATTGTTGTTTACCTGTTGAGACATCATGTCCGTTCCCTGTGTCGCAGTTCTGGCTGTGATTAACACCATGTTTAAATCGGTCACTATCACCCATTTGGATCCAGGTGAAACATTTGAATGTGAAGACTTGTTTTTTCTAATAACTACTACTCAATCGTGCTAAACGTGTATTTAGTTTCGTTGGAAAATGAATGTTGAGACCATCAAGAGATAATCGACACCATTGTGTCAGTTATCCAGCAGCAAATCAAGAATCCACCTCACATCTCATCCTTCGAATAGAATTTGCGTCAATGGTAATCCAACTAAAAGGTACTTTCTGTCCTTTCAAGTCAGAAGTGGAAACTTTGACATTGTTGCTGCCATATAGGGCAAAACAAGCCTTAATTGGCCTAGGAGGCAAAATTATAAAACTGTTTTCGGTACATTGGACAGTAAGGACCTTACTCTTCTGGAACAGCAGTTAAACTCTTTGAAGTACAGTCAAGAAGACATTTTAACCAGTGTGGGCAACCAAATTATTTTGATAAAAAACTGGAAAAAGGGTAATTGATAACACCATGTATATCAAGAAATTAGGAGAACTGTATTTTCATCACCATAGTACCTTAATTTCTAATGTTTTCTTTGCTCTTCATGACACACTCGAAGGTATGATCATTTTGAGTTATCGATCGATTTGAATCAGGGTTGCTCAGGGAAAGTGATGCCCTTACAAATGCCAAAATAGTAATTTTTTACCTTTGACACGTCATTTTATAATAGTGTGCATGGCAAACTCAGTACTACATTGTTAAGCACAGTCCTATGAAAAGTTATATATGTTCTATGGTTTAAGTAATATCCAAGTAATTATCTATAACACTTAGTTAAATCTTGTCATTAATGATCCACTTGACAACAAAGACATTCCATTTGAAAAATACCATGTTTTCCCACTTCCAATCATCTTTCAAAATTGAAAATATATTTGCTATTAATTTTACAAGAGTATCTAATTGAATGTGTATATATCAAATATTTTACATCTGTCAACCCCTATACCATTAGTAACAGCAAAATCCACCATATTACCCTATGTCCTGCAGTTTTCCCAGTTTTTGACGCACATGTGGTTAATTGTGAATTCAGTCTATTTACTGTAAAACAATATTTTGAGTTCTGTGATAAGTATGTAATTAACTTCAAACTAAAATTTTTATGCAAAACCAACTCACATTAAATTTTTGCTTCAAATACCTCCATTGATGTTATATTTTTGTTTAGATCCAACACTGAAATCTTTTCGCCTTTCACCTTAGCATTATCAGGTACTGGCATGATTCATGTGTTCCATTGCGACATTATGAGTCCCTTTTTCAGAACCTTTGGTTCGGTCAATTTGGCCCTTCACTACTAAATAACTTTGCCAATTATTCATGTTCCCATACTCGTAGCTAAACTGTCTCATATTAATATGTTCACCTATCCCAATCTTACATTAAATGACTCCCTAGTCAAAGAATTGTATACCTTTTTACCTTCCCATCATCAGGGAACTGATTTCCATGATACTTTGCATCTCCTGCATTCTCTCCCTCCACAACCCTCTGCCAACCCAAATCTCATCGTCATCGTTGTGTCCTGTGTCGCAGTTTTTTTGTTGTTTGTGTATTCCTGATTTTTGGTTGAAATTCAAATTCTGCAGAAAAATCACTCCCTCACATACTGCCCAACCTGCAGTCGTGCCAGAAGACTATCATGATAAGTTTAGCCAACACTTCAGCCTTCACCAAAAGTTGGTTTGTTTCCCTCCTTAAATTGTTGGAGTTTTATGTGTGTCCCAGTATTTTGGCTCGGCTCCTGAATCCTGTTGCCTCATTTAATGGGTACGAAGTGTGTGCCATTTTTGAGTCACCTGCTTTTTTGTTTTCTCATATTTTTTTACTCTCATAATTTGCATTCCATTTATAGGGATAATTTCGTTTGTCCGTGTGGCAAAACCCAAGTGTTCAGTTCCAGCATTGAGTAATTTCCTTTTTTTATAAATTTATGCAGTTAATTTTGATCTCAGTTATGTTTTCGCAGTTACTGTTACTGTGACCAAGTTTTGTTTATGTACCTACGTATCTATGTAATTCACGAAATGTTCACTGTTTCATTACTTCTTTTTTTTCATGTATTTGTAATAGCTGTTAGAGTAATTAAAACTAGTTTTCTTTCTAAAATGGGTTTTATGAAACAAATTTGGTGTCGCCGAAGCTATGATAAATTTGGTGCATATTATCACAGATTGTCAATTTTTACCTTTAAATATTCAATGTTCAAATTGTGCATTCTTAAGTATGGAGAGAGTTTCCCTTATATTTTTGGCAACACGAATTATTTCATCAAATGCCAATCACATTGTCAATGCTTATATGGCATCGTTTAAATGTGTAATGTTTTATTACAATTAGAGACTTTAAAAATGGATTGTAATTTAAATTAATGTATTTGAAATGTATCATCAAATTTTAATATCTTTAATAATTTTAGTTGTGACAAAATGTAATTTTGATAATTTAGTTACGTAATCGTGAAATGTTACATATTGATTGTATTGATAGTTTCCGGGAATCGATATCTACCCATGACGACTTCCAGGAGCGACTATTTCTTTTTCTTCTTCGAACTATTAATTTTGTGACATCTTGGTTTCGTTTGGTTTCGACTCGTTTTCCACAATTATGTAGTAGCTTCGTCTTTTTTGTCCGCGACTTGTGAGTGCATTCAGTGGAATATTTATTTTGTCAATCCTTGTTCATATTTTTCAAGACGGCCAGTGTTTATTTGTTGCTTAAAATGTTATGCTGTGGTCTGCCCACCCACCCCAAGGATGTGGCTTTGATTCATCCCTGCAACTTTGGATTCAGTAGTGGTATCCCCTTTTTGGGTTCCTGCATCCGGACGAGTTCCAAAATCATGCATCAAGCCATATGAGTTATTTTCAAACTTTCTTCATAAACCCTTTAGAAGCCTTTTCTTTCATTTTTATAGATATAATTTTGAAAGACATAATTCCGAAAAACACCAACAAATCATGTGAAACAAATAAGGTTCTGAAATAGTAATGTTCTGTGACCTTGACATGTACTGAGTGGCCAGCAAGATGGCCATTTTAGATAACCAATAGAAAATGATAAATACATTTTTTTCTACAGATCCCGGTATTATAAAATCTGAAAAGTTAATTGGCCAAATCTTTGAACATGTTAACAATTTTTTATATTAAGGTTAAATTAATTTATTTCTTATGTTGTTGTTTTGTGCGGATATATTTTATATTTAAAAAAATTAAGAAATAGTTAATAAAATAAAACCAAGAATTCACGCCGACAATGTTTTTTAATATTTTACGAAACATAATTAAGGGAACCCTGTAGTCCCAATGATTTTTTAGCAATTTTATTTTAAACTTCTTCCATCTACGCTAATATTTTAATGCCAAGTTTACAATTACAAATAAAATTAAAACAAACTGTGACTAGCCTATAAGACCAAAAATATTAACTCGTAATATGCATAATGTGGTATATTGTGATACATTAATTTCAGTAACCTTTAAAATAATTGTCAATCGTGGCATTAACAATATGCAGTTAAGTTATAAAACATACCCATGTATGGTTTGAAATGGTAAACACGATAGGTTTTTTGAAATACAACAACATTCATAGGAAGTTTGCAGAAATGTTGTTCAAGCCGAGCATTCGGCAGTTTATGTATAGAAACCATATCGCTATGATTTTGTGTACGTGTTGTAGAAGGATAATCGGCGCCTGAAAGTAGAACTGTGGCAGAGTTTCAGGAAAACATGAAGAGATAAAGAATGTATACTAAGGGGCAGCTCGACTATGAGTGAGAGTTGTGCCGGCACTCGCAATGGGTGTGTGTCACAGCTGGTCGTGATGAACAGGCCAGCCTACCTGAGTGGGAGGCAGAGGGTTTCAGACAGAGACAGGGAAATCTGGCATCATTGCTGCAGCAAGTTGACAGTACTGTTTCTGGGGATTGGGTGGAGGCTCTCACACTCGTGCGAGTGTGAAGGACCCCTCATGTAGCAAGTTGACACACCCGCACCATCACACAGCTCTCCCCTGACTGAAGGCTTCTAGAAAGTCGCCCAGTTTATATGTAGGCCTGCAAAGTGGTGGGTGGCATCATTTCGAGACCCTCTACTATTTAATACCAGCAGAATAATGATTTCGACAGTGCCCTTAAAATGCTGCATCAGCAAATGTGACTGGATGCATCTCACCATTGGCAAGTGTGAGATCCTAGACTTTCATTCGGTGGTTGGAAACCTACTAACCACCTGAACTTTTCACAGGTACTGTTGCTACAACAGTCAATTGTGGCTCATGTAAAACTGGCATGGAGCAGGACGTCGACTCCCATGTGTGACATTCAGGAGAGCCATTCGTGTTAGTAATCAATATATTTTATTTGTGCAACACAATCAACTTGCATCTTATGGTGTACACGATATCCTCGAAGATGTGCGCAAGTAGGTCACCATACATCACGCACTATCTGAGTAAACATGAGGTCAAATATATAACATTCATACAACCAGCAATGTAAATAAAACACAGTTTTAGTGCAGCTGTCCTGCTACCAAAATTACAACCAATATAATTGCTAAAACCTGAATAATAGGCAATTTTGGTGGCACCGAAATTGGTTTTCTTATTTTTTTGTAACTTTCGTAAGTTGTATTAATTTTATTAGGAATAAATTTTGTTTCTCTGTGTGGCAAAACACAAGTGTTCAGTCCCAGCATTTAGTTGTTCGTTTTTATAATTTTTTGAGTAAGCATATTTATTTCTTTTTAATTACATATAAAATGTTCCAGTTAAGTTCTTGTGGTCATATTGTGACACAGTATTATTTAAGTCTGTTTTTGTGCAATCCAGTAATGTTTACTATTTCGTTAATATTTCGTATATTTCGATCAAACTTCTTAGAGGAATTTTAAAATGAATATTTTCTAGGAATTAATTTACAAAACTTTGCATTATGTCATCATATATGGCATTGTTATAATGTCATAATTAATTCGAAGCTAATTATTTTTAGAATCTTAAATTCGTTACTTTTAAAATTTCATAGCTTACCAGAAAATTCTACAGGTTACAGAGCGTTTTTCTTATTCAGCAAAATAATTATATTTTTATCTGCCAACCACACTGTCATTATTTTCGAGACATTGATTTTGTTATGAATAGAAACTTAAAATAAATACACAGTATAAAAGAAAGAAAAAGAAATTCGTTATATATATATATATATATATATATATATATATATATATATATATATATATATATATATATATAACAGGTTTCTCAACCGATTTTACTATTTTTGCAAACTTAATTTGTAACAAGATAGCACTTATATACTGTTGTTAAATAACCGAAAAATGTTTTGTATCGATTGTACAATCTTAATATTCTGAATCGATACTCATCCATGACGACTTTCGTGAGTGTCAATTTCTTTCTTCTCCGACTTACCTAACATGTAAGACACATTGGAAATATTATTCTCTGCAATTGTTTCCAACGATTATATTGTAATCCTACTCTTCTGACCTCATCTGGTGAGTTAAGATTGTAAATTATTCATTTCATTAACGTTTGTTCCTATTTTTCACATCGACCAGTATTTATATTGGCTGAAAATTGTGATTATTTCGGTCCTCCTCGACAACTTGAAAGTTTTTTCTGTATCTCACGATGAGGTGTGGCATCCCACTTCGGATGTAATATTCCTGGCCACCACAAGGTCGTCCCGACTACAGGCGAATTCTGAACTCTCTCATGACCGGCCAATGATGTTACTTATTTAAGAACGAGCATGCTTATTAACTAACATCTGGATTAAGTGTTAAATATTTTATCGTCAGGAACTTGTATTGTTCCTCGTAAATTCGGTTTGGAGAGTGTAGTTCAGAAAATTACTCTGACAATGTGCCACTCTAACTGTTATTGTTTAACTGTTTAAGGTGTCCTTGACATCTTTCTATTCGGCAAGAGACGGCCGCAATCTTTTAGCATTTAAAAAATAATTTACTATGTTTAATATACGGGATCCCGATATTATGTGTTTGTCATGCAATTTAACAAATTACATATTAGAAGCGGTTTATAAAGCAACATATTTCTTTGCTAGGTTTGAAAGTAAATTAAAAAGGCCAATATGCCATGTTGTGGTATTACCTTAGATATTATATTTATTACTTGATGTGTGTGGAAACTTGTTTTAAAACAATAAAAGGATAGAACTATTAAATACCATATGTCTTCTGACATAATTATTTAATTTAATAGCACAGGCAATTAACCCCATCTTTCTTAAGAAAATTTTCAGCGACTTCTTTGAATAATAAAAGGCAAGTGTTCTATGTTCTACTTATAAGTTCTGGTATAAACTGATTGCTTCTTGTACTGCTGAGATGAACACCTGTTCGGCCTTCTTTTCTCTGTCACTAACCCTAGTAATGCGCACTCGTCGTAAACAAATCTGTGGGGATTCAATTCTTTGTTGTGATTCTATTGGTCGCATCGTTCAAAATAGGGTCTCTACCCTATGAAGGTGAAATGTGCCTGGTAGTCCTTACGACAAAGTTGGTAGCAGAGTGTGGTTTCGATCGACAGACCTCTTGGTTATGAGGCCAGCAAGCTTCCAGTTTGGCTGTTGGAGCTGTCATGTGTCAGGAGTTTGATGGCGTTCTGGAGCTTATCTTCTTCGCATCCCGTACACTCCGACCCCAGGAGAGAAAGTTTCCTATTTACGAAATAGAATATTTAGCACATGTTTTTGGCATTGATATATTTAGACAATATTTAGAGAATGCTGAGATCCTCCTGGAATCTGACAATCAGGTGTCGTGGTTTCTAGCTCACCTATGATAACTGCCCAAAATTGACTGTTGGGTCGTCAGGATCTCTTCTTTGAAATTCGGAGTGCAGCACATCAGAGGTTCCAAAAATGTAGTTTCTGATGTTATCTCTTGAATGTTTGATGACACAAAATCTAGTAATGATAACCCAGTTCTTCCAAATTGCAACATTCTTGTAGAATCCCCTTTGGCTTTCACTGAGATCAAAGAGCATTAAGAAAAGGACCAGGATATAAAGAAAATTATTTCAAAATTGCTATCAGTTATCGAACAAAAACAATAACTTTTATCTAAGGGTCTAATGTGCTGTAAATACCATGGCAATGTAAGACATGTTGTAGTGCCCACTAATCTCAAACCCAAGATTTTTATTACTTTTTATTATTCACTCCTTGGTGCCCATCTAGGAACCAGTAAAACCATTCAGGCAATTAGAAAACATTTTACCTGGAAAGGCACGGATGTCGAAAGTGCTGTAAGTTATGTGCTCTATGTAAACAGGCTCCAAACACCCATCTAGTTCTCCTCTCATCAGAAGTTGCTGAGAAACCTATGCAAATCTCTTCAAAATTTTGTTGGCCATTTTCTCCAGAGTAAATTAGGGAATAACATGTTGTTAGTCTGTGTTGATGCCTTTTCCAAATTTGTGTGTCTCATTCCCATGAGAAAATCTGATGCAACATCAACTGTTCATGCTTCGCAAGGCCGTGTCTTCCAAAATTTTTGTATAACCACTTCCATTGTATCTGATAATGGCTCTCAGTTAACTTCAAAGATTTCTCGTGATAGGGGTTTTTCCTATGGCATTTGCCATATTACTCTGTCTCCATACAATTCGCCTCCTTCGCATGTGCAGATTTTCAACCGAAACCTTCATTCGGCCCTTGTAGCCTTCCATGCGACTGATCATCCGAATTTGGATAAGAATCTCTCTTGGTTGCAAATGGCTTTTAATTTTGCCAAACATGAGTCCCGTGGGAGTAGCCCATTTAATCTGGTCTTCACCTACTTATCTAATAACCCCTTGTCTAATTTGTGGAAGAGTAATGATTTGTTACCCGATGATCCTAAGGTCATCCACCAGGTCTGGGCAGCAGCCCTTAAAAATCTCAAATGAGCTCACTTCAAGAGTATTATAAAGTATAATAAGGGTTGAATTGACAATTCGTTTCGTGTTGGTGATTTAATTTTATGTAAATCTCACCCTGTCAGCAGGGCAGTCAGCAAGATGATGGCAAAACTCTCCTTTCGCTGGACTGGTACTTACCAGATCCAACGTTTTCTGATGCCAGTCACAGCCAGTCTCACTGACCCTAGTTCTGGAAAATACGTAACAAAAGCACATGTATCTCATTTGAAGAAGTTTCATCAGTCAACTGTGTTTTCCTACATTTCTATGAGCGGCAGACCATAGTTTTAGTTTGTTTTGTAAAACTTTGTTGTTTGTCTGACTGACCAGAGAACAAAATAATTCTGGGTGGGGTCTAGCTAAACCAAGCCACTATTTTGCTGTAGGAGGCCTCACCTCCAGAGGCACATATCTTTGTGGTCTTGACTTGATTTTTACCGAGGCCTGATAACCCACTCGTTAGAGTCATTTTGAGGCCAATACTGTTTGCTTGCTTTATACATGCAAAAAAATTTGTAGGTATTAATTTAAGTAAACTTGAGGTAATAATTTAATTTGGTCTTGAAAATTGAGCTAAGTTGGCGTAAAATGCTAGACTAATTTGGTTTTGAGTACTAAGTTAGATTAGTGCTATGTAAAATAGTCCTTTTTGAAAAATGCCTTTCCAAATTTTTCGGTCCAGTATTGAAATTGGATTGGGATTTCAATTTAAATCTTTTTATATAGGTGACAAAACTAGGTTTTCTTTTTATATTCCCTTTATGTAATGTAACTTTTAATTTCTATAGTCAGTTTGTGTAACAGTGACCTTGGTAGGAATATTTTAAGTAACATCGCGGTTTTTTTACACCTTATCCCCCCTCAGGGAACTGTTTTCCATAAAGTTCTGCACCTCCTGCTCCCCTGTCCTTTATAACCCTTCTACCATTCCTAATTTTAACACAATGTTAGTGTTTTATATCACAGCCGTTTACTAATTGCTTGTTACGTTTTTAGGTTTTAGTCCCAATATTGCATAAAAATGTCTCACTCGCTTTTGGCATCACCTGTCATGTATATAGATTTTCCTTCAATGCACTTACCCAGCCCTTTTGAATCCTCTGAAAGTTAATTTGCCTTCCTTCAAGTAGTTCCTTTTGGGGATTAAGGTGTGTGCCTATGTTTTGGTCGGGCTCCTGAGTCCCGTCGACCAGTTCACGGAAGTTTGAATGAAAAAAAAAAGGGGGGGTAGCCTGTGCCGTTTTTGTGGCACCTGCTTTTGATTTTTGATTTTTTTGTAACTTTTGTAAGTTGTATTCCTTTATTTGGGAATACATTTCTTTTTTCTGTGTGGCAAAACCCAAGAGTTCAATTCCAGCATTTGGTTGTTCGTTTCTGTAATTGGTTAAGTCTGTGTAGTTGAATCGCTTTAAGTACTTGTAAGTCGTTTCAGTAATGTACTTGTTATTATATCGTGACACAATAATATTTAAGTATATTTTGTGCATTTCAGCAATGTTTACAATTTCGTAATATTTTGTATATTTTCGTAAAACTTTTTAGAGGAATTTTAATTTGGATCTTTTCTAAAAATGAATTTACAAAAGTTTGTATTTTTTTCATCATTTATGGTGACTTTGTAATGTCATAATTAATTTGAGGCTAATTATATTGAGGTTATTATTTCACTACTTTTAAAATTTCATATTTTACACGTAAATTCTACTGGTTACAGAGAGTATTTCTGATTCAGCAAAAGAATTCTATTTTTAACTGCCAACCAAATTGCTATTATTCTCGAGACATTAATATTGTTATGAATTGAAACTTAAAATAAATATGTAGTATAAAAAAAGAAAAGTAATTTGTTCTCTCTCTCTCTCTCTCTCTCTCTCTCTCTCTCTCTCTTATATATATATATATATATATATATATATATATATATATATAACCACAGACAGTCAAGAAACAGAATGCACCCGCAGATGAATGTGGTACACATGATGAATGATGACTGTGGTATAATGTGTTTACGCGTGGGCCACATACGGATATTTAACTGCCAGCAGATGTATGGCAAAACCAGAGTTCCCCGTAAGTTAACCACAAGCGGGCCACTTCCGGGTTTCTGCTTCTGGTCTGCCGTAAGTAAACCACATGTTGTTAGCCAACTGTTGGTAAGCCACTTGTGGCCCAGCTATTGGCCACTTGTGGCACACATAGATGCAGCTTGCCATGTATTTTCTAAACCAAAAATTAATTGTGTCTAACCCAAATAAAATTGATGTATTTACCATATCAATGTGTGTGGTATTCAGCTTTATTCCACAATTAGTAAAATTCGTTCGAGAAACCTGGAACAGAACTTACAAACCTATCGTTTACAGTCAAGTATGATATTTACTACTATAAGGCCTTTTTACTAATGAATTATTAGCTTAGCTATATAGACAATGTTAGTATCACGAGTCAATGCTGGGATTGATGTGTTTTGTTTAAAATACTAGTATTTTATTTTCGGGCTACTTCCAGGTATAATTTAAAATGCAAAATGACGAATTTTTTGTGTGTTATGCTTTGCAGGTTTCTGGTCTAAATACAATTTTTTTGTTATTACTAGCAATGCCACGTGACAATTTTACTTCACATATACATAAAATAAAATAAAATCTATTGAGTACACATATGCTATTTGCTACTGCACAACAACATATAGCCGGTATGCCTTAACTGGAACATAAGCTTGCTGATCATGTTTCCTCAGTAATAAGGAACAGTTGGCATACCACAAAATGTGGTATGTACTCTTTGGCAAACATCACTCACACGTTCTCTACATACTCTAAGATGCCTGTGGGTGTTTCACAGACATTTTCTTGTGCGCCGTAATGAAATTCCGTCAGTCATTTTGTGGCAAATTGCCCACAATTGCCCAACATATCAAAAATTAATCATTCTACCACACGAGGGCTTTATGTGCAAACATGATCTTATAATCATACTCCTTGGCATACATCAGTCATATGTTATTTACATACTCTAAGATGTGTATGGGTGTTTCACTGACGTTTGCTGGTGGGCACATATTGAATTCTGTCAGTCATTTGGTGATAAGTGGCCCACATCAAAAATACTTCCCAAGCAAATACAGTCACTATTGTTCACGTGGTCTTATTGTGTACCACATAAGAAAACACTTACAGTCATGTGGTCGAACATGTACCACATGTACCAACAGTTGGCCAACTGTTATCAGCTTGTTGTTTGCTACTTGGGTTTTACTATTTTTGTAAACATAATTTGTAACAAGATGTCACTTACATGCTGCTGTTAAATAATCGTAGAAATATTTCGTATCGATCGTACGATTTTCTGAATCGATACTTATCCATGACAACTTCCGGGAGTGACCATTTTCTTCTTTCCGAATTATCTAACATGTAAGACATATAGGAAATGTTATTCTTTGCAACTGTTTCCGACGATTATGTGGTAATTCTACTTTTCTGACTGCATCTGATGAGATAAATTTGTTAATTATTTATTTCATTAAAGTTTGATCCTATTTTCCACGTTGGCCAGTGTTTATTATGTCTTTAAATTGTGTTTATAATGGTCCCCCGACCACCGGCCTAAACATGGAGCCTTGAAAGCTTTCTTTGTATCTCGCGATAAGCTGTGGCATTCCACTACGAATGTAATATTCCCTGCCATCCCAGGGTCGTCCCGACAGCGAGCGAGTTCTCGACTTTCTCATGACAGGCCAATGATGTTACTTATTTAAGCACGAGTATGTAAATATATTTCCTTCTGGACTTAGTGTTTGAAATTTTATGGTCAGGGAACTGGATTGTGTCTCGTAACTTTTCGTTATGAACTCTATTAAAATGTTCTAATTTACTTATTGAATACTCGTTTTGGAGAGTGTCGTTTAGAAAATTACTCTAAAAATGCGTTAGTCAAAATGTTATCGTGTAAATGTTTAAGGCGTCCTTGACATATTTCTAGTCGCAAGATTGCCGCAATCTTTAAGCATTGCCAAAAAATAATAATAAATTATGTTTAATATAAGGTATCCCGATATTAGGTGTTTATCATGCAACTTAACAAATAACAAGTTATAAAGTGTTCATTGAGCAAAAAAAATATTTGCTGAGATTAATAGCAAATTAAAAATGTCAGTGTGCTATGTTGTGGTATTACCTTTGATATTATATTTATTATTTGTGTGTGGAAACTCATTTTACAAAAAATTATTGAATGAATAAATATTTCATGTCTTTCACACTTAATTTCTTTCATTTAAAAAACAAAGGGTAATGAACCCCATCTGTCTTTAAATTTTTGGGCGCCTAATTTATTTGAATAATTAAAGACAATTTTTCTATGGCCTAGTTATAAATTCTGGTATAAACTTATTGGTTTTTGTACTGCTGAGCTGAACACCGGTTCGACCTCCTCTTCTGTTTCACTAACCCTAGTAATGCGCACTCCTAGAAACAAGATCCGCGGGGATTCTTTTGTTTGTTGTGGGGCTATTGGGTGTATCGTTCACAATAGGATCTTGACCCTATGGAGGTAATATGCGCCTGGAAGTACTCACGACAAAACACTTTTGTGGAATGTAACATGTAAAAAAAAAAAATCACTCTTTATATTCTGCAGAGCCTAACACTAACAGGTGTGATCCGTATTGTAGCCGGCAGACGACTGGGCATGTCTGAGCCCGTGTAGCGGGGAAAGCAAAGCAATGGGGGATGAGCTGCGCGTGCAGGTCTTTCTGTGCTATCGACTATTCCACAAACATCAGTTACGGTGCCCTCAGTTGTATGTAAGGTGATGGAGGGCGAAGAACGTTTGCAAAGGTACGGAAAAGTTATCCCCAATGTTGCAAAATTGCACTTGCCCACGATATTCATGAACGACCACATACAATAAAAATGAACAACTGAAATATTACGTAGTTTGTAATACTCGGTGCAATTTCGCGTAGATTCATTTATGGGTACATTTGAACAAAGTATAACTAAACAGTAACTTTAGGCCAATGCATTTCATTTGAAACTATAGAAACGTGTTACAGCTTCATGTCCTCAAAGTCGCTATAATAGGTGATTTTACTCATAGTGGACTGCCCCGCGGTATAAAAAAAGCCTACACACATACGTATTTTACAAAAATAAGAAATAAAAAACAATATATTGAACAATGCCGCTGCTATGACCTATTACACTATACAGTGTAATGTCCATCTGCTTTACAAATTTCACCCAATTAATATGCGTGTAATCATTCTTTCTGTGTAACGCTAGTTTATGTGAAATTGTGATCTGCATACGCCTAGGTGTTCAAATTATGAATCCCACGCAAATCATAGTAAATCATTGAGAGATTAAATAAAAAGATTTTATTTACCATGTCGGTTATTGTTATTTCTAGAATTCCGAATCATGTGCAAAAGTAATGCCACCTGTAAAGAGGTTTTTCCAAATAATGCTGGGCTTTGGTAGCACGGTCTAATCGCTGCAAAAATATTTCTGTAATCTTTATGATAAACCATTCTTAGTACTAACTTAACAGTCCGTAATACATTTTCGTATATGATTTATGCCAGTAAATGTTATTCCAAACGCAACGTTCATTAAGAGAAAATTCGTTCTCAATTATGAAACAGCACATATGCAAATATGAAGTCCTATTCGAAAAGCATTGAAAATTAAATCATTGACAGGTTAAAATGATATGCCTGCCAAAGTACTAGACATATAAATTCGAAACTAACGCTATTGTTAATTAAAATTTGTTGTTGGGGTTGAAGTTACATTCACACGTATTTGCTCAATAAGATGAAGGTTCGATTTCAAGTGGTAACATATTTGTTTTAGATATAATATAAAACATAATCTTTATATTGCAGCTGTGGTACAAATAATGATATTTTCGAAAGCATAATATATTTTTTGATTCGCTATTTACCAATAACACTGAAATACAAGTGTAACTATAATACTAAATATCTTTATCGTGCAAGTGAACTTAGAAGGTTACTATAATTATTACAAGTAAATGCAAATATTGAGTTGGGTACTACTATCCAAGATTTTACTTGTAAAAGTACAAGATATAATGGAAACATATTTCCAGATGTACAGCACACAATTTTTTAATTCAGTGACAACTATGTTGTCGCAGTTTTCGTATTGGAAGTGATATTTCCAATGAAAGGGTGAACCATTCGAACTAGCATAAATCACACCCATGCCCTATCAGAGATTTGAAACCGGAACCACTCACGCTACACACTCAACTGGCTGCGCCACAGAAGGCAGCCAATAGGTCAACCAGAACACTGTCAGTGGTAATATGAACTTTTTTAAAGTTAACAAAAACCTGCTTATTTCACTGGAGATAATTTGTGTAAGTTACAAATTACAATATATTCATCCATTGTTCACATTGTATGATTTGCTACCATGTTGGATGAGATTAGATTGTATATATTTGAGCTAAATTAAATGCAGTTATTGGGGGAAGAGTTTTGAACGTTGATTTAAACATCGATAGTTTGGCTTGAATTTCATGCATCATGTTTTTCGTTGGAATGTAGATAGAAATAACCATTTGTTTTTATCTTTTATCATTTTGTGTGATTGAATAGCACTGATTATTCTAAATATTCGGCTGTCATTTGATGTAACAGTATTATACTTAAAGATGTTTTAAATTTATTATTCTTTATTACACATTTATTCGCAGCCCCAAAACTAAAGTTTGTATTGCGATTGATTTCTACACCAGAGTAATACGAGACCAAATTCACGAATTCTATACCATCAAAAAGATCGTGTGAACAACTATGAATAAGCTAGGAAATTATATTCGACATTGGCTAGATATATGAAAACTCTGTACGACTTTCTGTGTTATTATTTCCATGGTTTTTGTAGTTTTATTAGAAGTAAAACTGCTGTGCGGTAACATGTGTTTACATTGGCTTGGCATTATGCTGTCTCAAACCCCTCAATGTTGGCGTATTGTGTGAACGAGCATCGTCTGATGAGTGATGCATTCTCACCGAGATGTTTCCTACGCCACGCCGTAAATTTTCACAGCAAATATTTATATACTCTCTCCCCACCTCCTTCACCGTTTTAAAGGTGAAATTTGTTTGTAATGCATTAATTTTGTCTTCATGTTATGAAAGTGTGGAAACGGAACAAGTAATATGCTGAAGCATCAAACCACAGAATATATTCCACCTCCATCCTTGTTGCTTTTATCTAACGTGATTTTAATTCGATACTGGTGAATATTTTAACAGAACATTTGGACTCAACAACAGAAAAGCAATTGACTTGTGTTGAACAGCACATGCAGACGGTAAAGGAAATTACCCAGCACACACTGTTACAAGAGCACTGTTATCTGTTGTAGCCTGTCAAACTGCTCAGTGTCCTGTTTTAACGAATGTTTTTATGTCAGTGCGTATACTGCCGGGCTGCTGTCTTGCCACTCAGCTACAGACCGGTCCGTGCCGAGCCGCAGTCTAGGGAGTACGAGGGGACTCGCATGACCAGATGTCTGCCGATACCAGTAGGCCTAATATATGCTCCAAATTTTTTTAAATAATTTTAGTTGGATTCAAAACATTATAATTAGATCCCAATACTTGTTATAAGAACGATGTTATTTAAAGAGAAAGACCGTAATTTTTTGTATTTGTTAGGACATTAGGCTCTTTTTATGTGACATACTATTTACCTGCTTTATATTTTAAAAGATTTCAAATTGAAAATACCAGAAAAGCTGCTTGTTAATGTAATATACGTTTATACCCACAAACAAAGCGTCATTATTGCAGTTTGGCATTTTTTTTGGTTCTTTTCGATTGTTGTATTTAAAGAAAAGTCATTAGGCCTAATACAGTAAAATCTGGCATTGTTTTCAAATGTTTTGGTTTTTTTTCTAATTGAAGTAGCATATGTGTTACTGTTCCATTTTCTTGTAAAGTTCATAACAATTGTTACTGCTTAATGATATTGTA
This sequence comes from Dryococelus australis, assembly GCA_029891345.1. Taxonomy (NCBI): domain Eukaryota; kingdom Metazoa; phylum Arthropoda; class Insecta; order Phasmatodea; family Phasmatidae; genus Dryococelus; species Dryococelus australis. Next base: position 186,097,991 of record CM057009.1, on the reverse strand, counting down.
TCATCTGGTCGTTTATTTTAGGCAAAGGGTAAGTATGGAATTATATTTACATTTTAAAACATTTATTTCAAATTTACCAGTTATGTAAATGCCATGCAACGGAAATTTTACTTCAGTTTTTATTTTGGCGTATTTCTACAGTACATTAGTTGGAACATTTGTTCCCCCACTACTCTAGGTGTGCGACTTCACTCTCACACACACTCTCACTTATCATTGATCTCTTCAGCATCCACAGTTATACACATTTCCTTGATCACTTTTTGAGTAAGTGGGTATCATTTTTAACAAATATCTTCATTTCGAAATTGTTAAAAGTTCCAATGCATAAGCGATGAAAGAATCAACCAACTCAACAGATTTTCTTATGTTGTTTTGGTATTTTATAGGAACAAGTGTTCAACAAATGACAGGAATAGGCTGCATAATTGTTATGTACACTTAAACTTACAGTGTAGAGGATATCATTCGTGTCCTTAACTGAATGGGATTTTTCAAGGTGCATTCATGCACTTACAGAAAATTCTGGCTGTGACAATTCAACGTCATAGCCGTGAAACACTTTTCAAGCGCACACAGCCAGGCAAGGACCCTTGGCTCCTAAATTATAATACATGTTACTTTGAGAAGCAACACCGAAAATAGGTGCAATTTTTTTCTTTTAACAATAGGTGCTCATGCTTTTTTGTTACATTCAGTTTTGTAGTTACTAGTATTTGCGTAAAAGGATATATTTACATCAGTGTAAACATACTTTATTTCAGAAAGAGCCAGTGTTTCGTGTGGATGGCAATAAATTGTAGTTTTATGCACATTTTTTATAAAGGATTCCATTAATATTTTTAACAGTTCTACTTCATAATTTCCCTGACCTTGGAAACTATCCCCATGGTGTATAATTTTTGATATAAACTAAGATAAATTTATAAATTAAGTTTTCGGACATAACTGATGAATTTAGTAAATATTAAATGAGAGAGCTGGCGCAACTAACATTTTCAAATCAAGCAAATTACTCCCAAATTCGTTTTCAAGCAACTTTTTCGTCTTTCAACAAACCTCATTTTTCGATTCTCAAAAACATACCAAAATCATCTAAATTCAACCCAAAAATTAGCAAATTTATAATATTAGAAAAATGTCCGTGTAAGATTTTTTCCAAGGTAGCTACTCTGTTAATTTGAGTCAAAATTAAGGAAATAATGATAAAAATGATATGAAATATTAAATTATTATTTTAACAACAATTTAGTCCATGCACAGGAAAAACGAAAAGTAAAATACGAAAAATGATAAATGGCAAATAAAAAATTATATAATCAAGAGAATTTTAATTCGTGCACTTTTTTTCCATTTTTCAGATCTTTTGAACCTGTAAACATGATAAAAACTTGGTTGTCATTTATTTATTTTAAACTGTGTTTATAAAACTTATTTACATATCGACGTGGTAAAGTATTAAAGTAATTTTATATTTGCCATCTAGAATGCAATTAATTTTTTACAAAAATTAGAATAATAAATTTGAAATTCTGTACCAACAAACCATTTATTTTGTCCGAGATCTTGTAGTTTAGTGCATTCAAATGAATTGTTTAACTTGGCGAGCAGCGATTCCTTTATTTGTTATTTAAAGAAAAAAATTTAATAATAAAAAGCTAAAAGTAAAATAAAAATGTTAATAACATTACAATAATAAAATAATTAAAATAATAATAAAATTGAAAATAATTATAAAATTTTTAATGGCAGTAAAATTAAAAATTATTATAGGAATAAAATTAAAATTTTAATTAAAATGAAAATAAACTGGAATCGCTGCTCGCCAACTATGAAATGCTTAAACGATGTAAAAAGTGTGGCGAAGTATTAAACATAAAGTTTTCCACTACATAAACACACACAAGATAAGCATATTAACACTTGCAAAAAATGTTGTTGAGAATATTCTATACGTCATTATGAGTTAAAAAAGAGAATGTGCAATGTGAATGTGGAAAATATGTTTGCAATATATCTCAAAAAGCATAAAAACACTTAATTAAACAATACAAATAAATTCAACATGGTGAATTTTCACCTAAGCCATGCGTACTATGTAAAATCTATTAATTAATTTTATCCTCATAAAGCTACTTTAGACAAACGTACAAGAAAATGTCAAAATCGTTTAGGTCTATGTGGTAAAAATCATTATGCCTTAAAAAAAAGAGAAAATATTAAGCAAATGTGGAAAATATCTTTATTACCTTCAACTCGAAAAGCATAAAAATAGTAAATCGTACAAAACAATAGTAGATATTCTAAATGAAATTCAACATGATAATTACCCAACAATGACACGTGCACTATGTAATGAGAATAAGAATATAAAATAATTTTCTTATAATAAAACTTTTAAGGACAAACATACAAAGGATATGTAAAAAATGTTTTTGTGAATATCTTAAGAATTATCATTTTAAGAAGCAGTTACCTAGTTAAAAATATCATTATTATTAATAATTTAATTCTCGTATTTTTCATTTTATAATTAAAAACATTTTCTTTATAAATAAACAATAAAATTGTCAACGAACAATCTTTTAGTGGAGTTGGGTGTGACTATATCGAGACAAATTAAGAATTATAGATATAGATTTAAAAAATATATATTGGTACAGGCAAAACAAAAATGAATTAATTACATTTATTATACCAATAATTTTAAATCAACGAAGAAAAAGAAACCTTGCAAATTTACAATTTTCTTATGCCAATACCAATGAATTATTTTCCAACAATAGAAATGCATTAAAAGGAATATTCCTATTCTTTAATACAATATATGAAAGGCCTTGAAATTAAAACAAGCGAATAAAAGAATTCACAACAAAGAAAAATTGAACAAATTTTCCTTTATGAGTTGCCAATATCAATAAATTATATAAGCAAGATAGAAAAGAATGAAAATAAATATTTCAATATTCTACTATTATCTTTGTAAGCTAAAGAAATAGAAGAGCCAATTAAATTACAGGTCAAATAATGTGCTTAATTGTAGGTTATCAACTTATATCATTGAGAATTCCTTTAATTCAGTGCAGACAAAGCAATTTTTAAGTTCTGTAAAAATATATAATTATATACCAATTGTCGCAAGTAGGAAAATAATCCAGTTGAATTATTTACATTTCAGTCGTTCAAGCATAGGATATTTTAAAAAATTGGAAATTCTAAAGTTTTACAAAATTATAAAACAGGAATTACTTACATATTTATCTGAATTTAAAAAAAGAGGTTCAGAATGGACGTTATATAAAATAATTGGAATACAATTAGCAATAAATAAGTATAATCAATTACATGTAGCATAATATATTGATCTACCAGAAGAGATTAAGAATAAAAAAGCTTGCATAAATGTGAAATCAAATATCAGAAATGTTTTTTTTTTGGCCATTAAAGTCTGCATTGTTTCCAGCAGAAACAGATCCACAAAGTGTAACTACATATAAAAATATGTGGATTAATATTGATAAAATATTATAATAATATGAATATCCAATTAAAATTTATGATATACCAAAAATAGAAACTCAATTTGATACATATTTGAATTATATACTCTATTGAAGGTAAGAAATCCATGGTTAATCCATTGAAGCTTTCAAAAAATTAAAAGGATACACATATAAATTTATTTGTTTCAAAAATAATAAAAATCCACATTATTTTTGGAAAAAAGATTTATCTAAGCAACTTTCTCAACAAAAAACTAAACATAATTGTACAACATATATATGCGAAATGTTTCTTCAATTCTTTCCAACACAAGAAAAATTAAATAAACATGTAGACAACTGCTGTTAAAAATGAATCGGTAATAATCATACCTTCGGAAAGGGAGAAAATATTTTTCAAAAACTATAAAAAATCAATGAAGATTCCTTTCACAATATATGCCTATTTTGAATCAATTCTAAAGAAAATATCAACAACCAAACCAAATTCAAGGGAAATGCATAAATTTAAATCAATCAAATAATACCCAGTTTTAACAGAGGATGATATTGATGATGACCATTATAAAGGAATACTTAAAGAAAGATATAATTGTACAAAAGAACAAATAAATACCATTGATTTAAAATATGACGAATAATATACAATGAAATATCAATTACATGATGCTTATGGTTTTTGTTATTATATTGTATCTAGTTATGGTGAAAATATATCACCAGTAGTATTTGGAGTTTCAAATGAACATAAAAAGATTATAGAATTAATGAAAAAAGAACTAAAAGAAATTGTAGAAATACATTCACAAATTGAACCAATGCATCCACTAACAAAAGAAGATGTAGCACTATATATTAAATCCAAAAATGTGATATATGCGAATGTGAATATTATAAGGATAATAATAAAGTGCATCATCATGATCTAATAACTGGAAGATAAATTAATCCTGTATGTAATAATTGTAACCTAATATTAAAACTACCCATTAATTTTCCAATTTATTTTCATAATTTAGCTGGATATGATGCTCACTTATTTATTAAAGAGCTGGGATATGAAAAAAAAAAAAAGTTTAATTGCAAATCATGAAGAAAGGTTTATCAATTTTGGGAAAAAACAGACAATTTATATATGGGATTTATATACACATTTAAATTTATGGCAAGTAGTTTCGATGAATTATCATTTAATTTAAGCAAAGATCAAATGAAACATTCATTAAAGCATTTTGCTAAATATCAAATAGATTTAGCTATGAGAAAGGGTGTTTATCCATATGATTATATGGACAGTTGGAATAAATGCGTAGAAATAGAACTTCCACCAAAAATTGAATTTTACAACAAATTAAATGAATCTGATATACGTGATGGTGGTTATAAACATGCAAAATGTGTATGGCATCAATTTAAAATTTAAAATCTTGGCTAATATAATGATTTATTTTTAGAAAGTGATATGCTACTATTGGCAGATATATTTGAAATTTTTTTCGAAATATATATAAATACATATAACTTAGACCTTGCATGGTATTTTACAGCACCAGGATTGTCATGGGATGCAGTGTAAAAATGACTAAACAACCACTAGATTTATTGCATAATTATTGTGTATAATTTTAATGGTAGAAAATGGTATAGATGTGGAATATCACTATGTTGTAAATAATATGTGAAAACAAATAATAAATATTTAGAAGATTTTAATCCAAAACATGAGTTTCATTGTTTAGCACATCAAGATTCAAATAATTTATATGGATTAGCAATGCCACAATATTAACCATGTAGTGGTTTCGAATGGGTTAATTATCCCGAATTTTAATTAGATTTTTGACAAAAATACATATTAAATTTAGATAATGATTCAAAACATGGATATATATTAGACATTGATTTAGAATACCCACAAGAATTGCATCATTCGCATAAAAATTTGACATTTTGTACTGAAAATAAAACAATTCCAAAACCAAATCAATATAAATTATTAACAACTTTACATAGCTAACAGAAGAACGTAATACACTATCGAAATTTGAAACACTGTCTAAATAATTGATTTAAACTTACAAAATTACACAAGTTATTCAAGTTTAACCAGTCTAATTGGTTGAAGAAGTATATAGATTTTAATACATCAATGAGAACTAATGCGAAAATATATTTTAAGGAGGATTTTTATATGATAATGAATAAATCCATGTTAGGTAACACAATGGAGAATATTAGAAACAGAGGAGAATAAGACTGAGATCAAATTGCAAAGTCTGTGATAAATTAGTAGCAAAACCATATTTCAAAAGAAGTACTATATTTAATGAGAATCTTGCAGCTATACATATCAATAAGAAAAATGCAAAATATAATAAGCCTATTTGTGTTGGCATGTCAATTTTAGACATAGCAAAATAATTAATGTACGATTTTCATCACAAAGTAATGAAACCAAAATATGGCGATAAAATAGAATTATGAACCAAGATACTGATTCATACATTTATGACAAAAAACAGAATATATTTACAAACACATGACGACAATGTAAGATAAATTTTATATGGGTTATTATCCAAACTGCATTATTTATAACATACCATAAATAAATAAGAATGTTTTAAGTAAAATTAAGGACAAATGTAATGGCAAAATAATAAGAGAATTTGTTGGTTTACAAGGAAAATGTATGCATATGTAGTTGATAATAAACAATATGGAACATCAAAATACGTAAGAAAGCGTGTTGTTAATAAGAGAATTACATTTGAGGACAATAAGAATTGTTTATTTAATGGTGAAACAGAATGCAGAACAACGAATTTAATGAGTGAAAAGCATGAAATATATACAGCAGAACTTAATAAATTAGCTTTAAGTCCTTGTGATAACAAAAGAATTGTATTAGAAAATAAAATCGATACAGTGCCATATGGGTATGAAAGTGTATAAATTTTTATGAATTTTAAATATTCTAGATAATTATATTCTATATTCTATTTAATATATACATTTCATTGATTCAAAAAATTATGTAATATTTTAAACATATTTAATTTCTAAAAAAAATATCCATGTCAGCAACATCAAAATCAATTAGTATACCATTAACATTTCTAATTTCTAAAACAATATAATTAAACAATGCATTATTTATTTTATAAATAATTTTATATGGTGGCTGATAAATAATATAATCTTTAAAAACAAACACAGTTTTTGGTGGAAAACTAGAAATGATATGTGTTTCTAAATCATTAGATTCAACATATTTTATAAGCATACCATATGCCAAGTTACAGGAACATTTATTGTTTTAAAAGTATTATAATTAGGTGATTAAGACCCACAACAATTTTGTCTTTTTCAATAGATATATTTATCTCAAAACCAAGAATATCAGATAACCAGTATTCAAATTCAATATGAAACTAAGATTGTACCAAAACTATTTTTCACATTGTCTGATGTTAATTGAATGTTATTTGTTGAAAATATATAAATTTAGTTTATAGTTTCTTTTAAATATTCAATATTGTTTTGTCATTTAGGAATATTTATAACTTTATTGTTTTCAATCAATGTTATAGTATTTTTTGTTTATATTAGGAGGAACACAACTAATCAACACAATAGATTTGTCTTGAGTTATATCATAATGAAGCTTTTTCTTTAGTTTAGAACAATTAGTTGTTAACTTAAATATATTATTATCCATTTAATAAAAACATATCCTATTAAATTTAAAAAAAAGTTGATTGGGAGTCAGTGTCTTAACTTCAGAAGAAAATTAAAGGTAAAATGAGAATTATTACTCGATAATATAAGGGCCATTATTGTTGGTCGAACTAATAGGGTAAAAACTAATTTGATAACAAATTTAATTAGTAAAAAAAGGATGGTTAAATGTTAATAAATTGTATGTTTTTCAAAAAGTTTAAATTATCAAAAATATATTCAGTTACAAAAATTTATTGATGTATGAACCAGAAAGCTAAAAGTTATAGAATAATTAGCATACTATTTAATAATAGTGATAAAGTGGCATCTTTATATCAACATGAAAATTAGTCATTAGTTATATTTGCTGATGTTATTTTAGAAAATAAAAATAAAATTCACTAATACTTTACTAGAGGAAGACAAAAATATCGATGTATTTTCTATAGCTCAAACGTATTTTTCTACAATTTCTAAACAATTGTTAATAGATAATACGATTTTTCTATGTATATTTAAACAAGACAATATTAATTTAAAACATTTTATAATGATTTTGTTGGTTGCGATGTGACTTATGAAAAATGTAAAGATATTTTTACAAAATTTTAGGATGAAGAATATGGTTTTATGAAATTATATTTTACGTAGAAATAAGAATAATGGTAAGTATAAAAATAAAATCAAAACTTTATTGTCTTTTAAAACATTTTGCATATTTGTGTACAAAATAATCAATTTATTTTTAAAATAATTTAACATCAAAAATGTGTTTTATGAATGTAAAAACATAAGTTGAATATGTTTTATGAATATGAAACATATGTTTAAAGTAACATTGAACATGTTTTATATATGCTAATGTAATTTATTAACATAAAATGTATGTTAAAAATGCATTTTTATGTTGCATTTGAAACATATAATTACATACAATATATAAAATCACAAAACAGATGTTTTAGTAATCAAAGTATTATAAGAATTATAAAAAACTAAAAATTTTACATACATTTTATTACCTCAGTTTTAAGAATTTATCAATTAAATATTTGTCAGGATAATTAGTTTTCATTATTCTATATTCATAAAAAAAGAATTTAATTTTTTTCTCATTTGGTATCTTAAAATATGTAAGTTGGTACATCATTTTTTAAAACTTTAAAAATAGTAAACACTTCTGTTGTCCAATTAGGAGTATAACACTTTTCAAAAATTTGTTTCATTTTGCTAACACAAACATAACAAACTTTGCATTTTGGTTCAGTAAACAAATATGTTTGATAAAATACTGTCCATTTTTAATATTAACATCAATTGGTTTCATGCCAATAGTTCTATATCGTGTATTGTTTCATTCTTTTATTAATTCTCCTAATGTATTTATCCATTTATAATTACCATTAAAAGCATATTTTTTCCACATTTTGTTTTCCATTGTGCGATTAAATATTTCTACAACACTAGCTATTAAGTCACTATATGTAGAATAATGACTCATATTATATTTTTCATTAGTTCTTTAAATGTTTAATTATAAAATTCAGAACCACTATCATTCTGTATATTAATTGGTATTCTTTTCATCAATACACATTCTAAACTATTTACTAAATTTTTTGCTGTTTTATCATTAATAGTTATAGCAAATTCATATTTTGAAGAAAAAAAACAATAATTGTCACTCAATCCATTAATTATATGTTATATTCCTTTTAAATTACCAGTATCCATTTCAACACGATCAATTTGCCATAAATCATCCATTTTTTTCTTTCTATATTACTCTTCTTCTTGGAAAATTTCTTCTTGCTGTTTTATATAGTTCATTAATTATTCCTTCTCTTACATTAAGGCAGTTTTTTTTAAGAATGTTGACTTATTTGAATTACATACAGAACATTTACTTTTTTGAACTAATCGTCCATTTTTAGTATTTTAATTTTTTATATTATAATTTTTAGTAACTTTCTTACACTTCAAGCACTAAGTATTTTCCATTTAACAGTATAAAATAATAACTAATTATTATATTTCACTAATTTATCTATTGTAGTCATCAATTCATCTTCACAACTAACTATTTAATTATTTCTGATTTGAAAAGTTATAAATCATTTCTCTTAACATCAAAAAGCTTACCATAACCTATTTTATTAGGTCCTTTAATAACACTCATATTATTATCAGGTAAATTGGCATGTTTATAATTATATTATAAACATTACAATCCATAAAAAAGGTAAAGAAAAGTTTATTATTGTCCAAGTGAAAAAGTTATTAGTTTTATTCCACTTTGCAGGTAAATAAAACATATGTGATTTTTCTTCATTACATTTTTCAACTTTCGAGCTAACAAGTGAATCATGGTAATTCAAAACTGATTGGTTAAATTTGGTAATTTATAAGATATTTTTTATAAGATTTTTATTTGCTTTCTCAATTTTAGAGTTTACAAGTGTATCACAATACTTCTAAACTGATTGGTTAAAATTTTATTTATCAGATATTTCTTTATAAAAAAATCTTTAATTGACTGCATCTTTACTATATATAGGATCAGCCATATGATTAATTCTACGATTTTAAAGAGAAACATAATATGTTGTATAAACAAAAACTTTTATTAGTTGAATTCGTAAAGCAGAAATAATAATATTGCATTTTGAATCTACATATACATTTAATTCGTTAGCATTACTGTCATGGTTTTTATTTAAAATTTTTATAAATGGTTTCCCAAATATATCCATAATTTAATAACAAATAAATTATATCTTGAAACTTAAAACCTCTCGAAAAAACATATAATACAATTAAACATAAATGTCCACAGATAAAAGAATTAAAATTCTAAATTCTATTATCATTCTAATAAATATTTCTATTTTTGAAGTAATTAGTTAAATTAGAAGAAATATTACCTCCAAATGAATCAAAATAGTACACATCATTATTTTCTTTAAATAACAAATGCAATGAGTTGTGGGATTTGATTAAATGTCGACATTAACCACTGCGCATTCATATTTGTGCGTACTTTTTGGTAATGCATGAATCATATAAACTTTTATGAAATTCTCAATATTTAGTATTTTTACATATTTTTGAATACCATTATTAGATAATGGTAAAACATTCAAGTTTCTTTGGTCGTCCTCTTTTTGCAAATAAACCACATCCTGATTTATTTTCCATTGCTAAATTATGTCTCTGTTGATCTTCTAATTGTTATTATATTTCTAGTTTGTTCAACAGAATTGTAATTTGCAGTAGCTTCTCCTGCTAAAGCACTATGTAAACCTAAGGCTGCAAATAAAATTGGTAAAAATCCTCCATGATGTAAACCATTTCCATATTTTGCTTTTAATATTATTTTGATCTTTGAAATGACGAAGTTAATAAGAAAACTTTTCCTTCTTATAATTTTTTTTCTCAAATTGATATTTTGTTAATTATTTATCTATATCCAAACCTCTTTACTGATCAATGGGTATATCAAAAGTTATATTTCTTATCGTTATTTTAATAGATAAATAAATAATTAATTTAAAAATTTTAATACCCCATCCTAATTTTCTCTTTGTAAACAAAGTTGAAGAAACAGCCACAGAAGCAATTTTTTCACCAATTTGAGTATTTTTATCTATCTTTGATTCTTTTTGTAAAATTTTATCAGCTTCATTTCAAGAGTCTATATCTTTATGATCTCTATAAGCATTATCATTTTATTTACATGCTTCACCTAATTTATTTGTACCAATGTCTCCTTTTTATAACCTTCCTTTTAATTTGTGTAGAGGCCAGGTTAATTATAACCTGGTAAATGCGTTTCAGGTAAATTTAAATTTTTTAATGCCCAATTTAATATATCTTTACCATGACATTCAGAGTTCCAAAATAATTGTGAAATTATATTTAAAACTCTTATTAGATAAGGTATTCCTTTTGAATTATTAATAACAAATTCAGAATATTTATTGTTTAACATTTTCATTATACTTTATCACTGTAATAATTGTTATTACCGACATTTTCTTCACTATGAATATCTAATAATCGATGTATTCATTTTCTAGCATCACTCATACAAATGTATTCTTTTGGTTAACTTATGTATTTTTTATGCCTTTTCCAGATCTAGGACTTCATGGGGAAATCGTTCTTTCAGGTGTTTGGCTCTGATCTTGATTCTCTTATATAATTATCATAAATTGGTTTAATTATATTTTTGTACCTCCGACTTTTATTCGAGTTTACATTCATTTTCGTGATTGTATTGTTGAAATACAGCATTGGTAATAAAATAATATCTCTGTAATTTTTGAAGTCATTATCTGCATATTCATCTCCAAGATCTGGTTGTTTATTCTTTGTTAACAAATTACAAAGCCCTTTTGTTAATTCATAAATTTTATCCATAACAAATAGTTTATCATTACTTATCGTTACTTTTGTATCTCTAATGCAAAAATTATACTCATCTCCCGTTAAATATATTGTGCTTTAACAATATTTATACATTTTGCAATTTCTTTTCCGAGGTTTATAGTAGATTGAGATGCGGTATGGACCAAATTTTTTAAGGATGCAATACCCATTTGCTCTTCCAAATTAGAAGATTTATGTTCTGAAAATAATTATCTTTCAAATGATGTTTCTTTTGGTGTTGTTGGATAATATAAAATTTTTACTGCTACAGGAACTAGTGTTGTAATTTATTTTTTATTTTCTTGACTTACTTAATCTACTTTTTTTTACTGCTATTTCGTAATTCGTCAATTAATGGAAGTTCTTTTTTCTTATTTTTTTCACATCCTGCTTCATGATTCTTCTTATAATTTCTGTATTTTTCAATGTATAATTTAACTCGAGAGACATCATTTGATAAACCTTTTATTTATATATATTTTTTAATTATAAGTGAGTTATGAAAGTATTGAGAGTTTTGATAGACAAACTTTTCCCCCAACTGATCAAACTAGGGGAAATTTTAAATGTTTACAATGATAGAATTGAATTTGATATTCAATTAGGAGATGGAGTTTCTTTTCTAAATGATGTAAAATGTTTGTGAACTATATCGTTTACTAAAGAGAGATAAAGAAGTAAATGAGGCAAAATATGAAAAATTAGATAATATTGATGTTTGTTCTAACTTTTTTCTTTTCAGTCTTCTAGTGTATAAATCTAAAAACATGAAAAATAATATTCAAGCTGTTGAATATCCGGGCATAACTTCAAAAATGATGAATAATTTTTTTTAATCCCCAAGTGAACAAAATTATTTCGAATTTTCTGGTGTTGATAATAGATATCGAGTGAAATATGTTCATAGTGATAAAACAAATGAAGTAAACTATCCGCTGAGATATTTGTTTGGTTTTATTCATGATAACCATGAAATTTACTGGAAAGGTTGCTATAAAATTACTTTTATTCGTAATTCATCTGATTACAAATTGTTTATTTGTTTATGAAACAAAAAATGCAGATGGCGCAGTTCAGAAAAGTTATGCTAATCCAGGTAAAAATGTTATAAAAATATTAGCAATTATGTGGCCTTTTGTTGAATATGAATCAAACGCATCAATTGCAATTAAAGAAAAAATGTACAATCACCCAAAAATACCTATTTGTTTTGATTATTGGCAATTTTTCGAAAAATAAGTTCCTGTCCGCTCCACTGTTTATAATTTTGATATTAAAGATCAGTTTAATAATTTACCATTTTATATGCCTGATTTTGTAATTGTAGGCTTCCAAACTAATAGAAAAAATCGTGTCGAACATGTATGTACATGCTTCTATATTTGATAACTGTAATGTAAGAAATATTTATGTAAAAAAATGAAAAAATTAAATTTTTACAATGAAAATTGGAATCCTGATATTCAAAATGGCCTTTGTGTTAAAATGTATGTTGATTATAATGATTTTAGAAATTCAGAATAAAAACTAGATACTATATATAATAATAAATAACTTTACTATAAACCAACCGTAAACACTCAAGTTTATAACAATTTTTATTCATTTTGGGGTCGAAGACCAATATATTTTATTGATTTTTATATAGAAACACTACTGTAGCTAAAGAAAAAAACTAATATAAAAATTGGTGTTGATTTTAATACAGCTGTTGAAGCTGGCACAATTTGTAATGTTGTTCTAACTAGCCAAAGGAAACAAACTTATGATTATTTGAAAAAATAGTATTAATGAAGATATAAAAAATTTTTAAAATAATAAATGGAAGAAGTAAACTGTTTTGCAGAAATAACAATATTTTTCGATAATTTAATACACATTTTTAGGTGCATTGTTAGGTGTTTTGATCGAATAAAAATCATTTGGTTTAACTTGAATAAAATTTTTCTTTCTATTAATACATTTCCTTTTTTATAGAAAAAAATATCGATTGTGTTACCTTGTAGTTTGACTTACATTTTAAAAGGTAGTGGTGTTTCAATTACACCTTCCTATAGATTATATAATTCACATGATAATCTCAAAAAATAAGTTTCCAAATTTGACCGAAATCTACAAAACTTACAATTAATGCTCTTAAAAAGCAGTCGAGACGAGAATGAACTCCGAGAAATAGGTGACGAACTTGAGCAAATAAAAGAAGTATTTAAAAAGTTAGTATAGCTTCGAATATAAACTTTAATGAATAAGAACATATTATTTCACACTTAATTTTTCCTGGGCTGCACGCCTATGGACCAAATTATTGTTAAAAATAATATCTTAATATTTCATATGATTTTATTTATAATTTACTTGGTTTCGACTTAAATTAGCACAGTAGCTACCTTGGAATAAATCCTTCACAACAGTTTTTGAAAAAATTGAAAATTTGCTTGTTTTTGGCTTAAATTTACATGATTTTGGTATGTTTTTGAGATTCTAAAAATTATGTTTTTCGAAGAAAGAAAAAGTTGTTTGAAAGCGACATATTTACTTGAATTTGGGGATAATTTGCTTGATTTTTCGATGAAAATGTTAGGTGCGCTGGCTCTCTCATTTAATATCAACTGCATTCCGGTACTTCTCAAATAGGGCCTATGCCTTTTTCAATATTTTAGCTTAATTTAGTTATACTAAAATAATTGGGTAACAAATTTTGATACGGATTGTATGTACATCCTTTGGTCAGAAATCAATGTCAACAATTGTTGCTATGAATACTTGCCATTTTGTAACAAACTACTAAGTTATTTTCAATTTGATGTTTTGAGTAAAAAGGAAGATACTAGGTCATTTAATCGGTTATAGGTTATCTTTAAAAGGTACCTCTTATTTACATGAAACCAGAATATTACAACACCACTACTTTCGTTATACAAATTTATTTTTGTTCCATTCTGACAAAAAAAAACATATAATTTCAAAAATAAAAAACACTAAATTCCGCTAATCACAACTCGTTTGTTACGTGCTAGCCAATGCATGCATTCAGTAGGCATGAACACGATTGTTTACATAAAATAATAATACTATAAAACAAAAATCATTACATTAGACAATTTTATTTTTTTAATTGCCACGCAAAAGTTAAAATAATTTAAGAAATATAAAACGTGATATTGCGTTAATTTGAACATGTATGGCATTTGCAGCGCATGTATTCTTATGCGAGAAACCGGATTGTTTTGGGCTACGTCACTACTACTGCTATGACTTCCGCGAGTTTCACTAAGCGTACGCAAAACGACAGCAAGTTGCAAGAGGTAACTTCACGGCCGTGATTCTGGCGGATAAGAGGGACGAAGACGGCGCAGCGCGGGCCGTGATGGCTACAGTGTGTCCAGATATTCACGCTGACGCCTCCACTAACTACAGAAACTGAGCAAATACGTTTCCCTGTTCAGATATTAGCTGTGCGTTATGCTATACTCGCGCAGGAGATGGACTGGCTAAAACTTGATTAGATATACCAGTACATTTCTGGCAAATGCTATTTTCCGATGAATCTGTTATAAATTGTCATATTATTTAATGAATATAAGGTAAGGCAGTCGAGCAATAGTTATTATACTTAACAGATAAATGAGTGTTCTTAACGTAGGCAACATATGGAACATTTATTCAATAAGCTTTCTAAACTCTAGTGGACAAGCCTGCAAATATATAAATGATACTAGAGGCGGTTGGGTAATTCACAGCGTTTTTATCTCTTTAGGCAAGCTTTAGTGTACGTATGAGAAAAAAACGTTAACATTCGTGATTTCTCATTATAAGTATACAATAATAAAGTTTAAATTTACGAAAAATTTCTTAGAAAATACTTAATGTAACAGTTTAAAGAGAATACTAAATGATAATGTTACATTGCTACCTTGTGTGTGAATGGAAGGACTGGAATTGTAGAAATGCATGCTAGACACTTAGAACCAAACAGCATAGTTGCAATTACAGTATGAGGTTCTTTCTGCCACCTTGAATTGGTAATCGTATACGACATTTGACAAATATGCTGAAAGAGATGGTATTCTAAAATTCTAGTTGATATAGATTGATTTTATTTGTAATTTTAAACAGAACGCTTTTTTATTCCGAGGGAAAAAGGTGGAGAACTGAAGCTAAATTTACGTCTATGAAAGCAACCATGTCAATATACAGTAAATATTTTTTGTACTTTTCAAAAAACATGTTTGGAAATTAGTTGCTTAAAGTTTTATATAACATTAAAAGAATTTTTTGGAAACTCTACAAGAATTTGGTTGAAAGTGTAACGGATCTTTTCAGTATTTGTACAAAAAGAACTGTAACCTACCGACGGATATCCGGTATAATTACAACAATATAAGCAGTAATTTTCAAAGAATTTTCCTGCAAAAACACAAACTGTATTTGGACATCTACAACAAATTTGATTATCTACTTGATAATAAGCATTAGTTTTTATGGTATAAAAATACAGGTCAGTTTGGACTGCACTAGGCTGGACGAGAACCTCTGTGCTAGCAGCAAGTACATTAACCACTACGCCACAGATACTTCATTACAGAGTGTTAAGTTTTAATACGTGATACACCCTTTAATTAATTCAATCTCGTGTTAATAGGCGGTATTTTGTATGCAAAAGAGAACAGCAAGTTTTAACTGAACTTGCGGCGGAACTGTAATAATTTCTAATTATTATTTTTACACCTAATTACAATGAGTAGATTATTCCCACGTAAAAAAAAAAGAGGTAACATTGTACATTAATGAGAAAATGTATGCTTCTGACAGCTGTTCTATTTTTCGGACAGATTATTTCCCTTTATACCTGCATTCTCTTGCTAATTTTTCTCATGAATCATATTTTATTCAAAGAAAGCCATACGAATCCAGGTACATGTATTTTTCAACACACAATTACATTTATTTGTCTAGAGAAACATTGAATGAAAACCAAACGTGTATTAAGAAATAATTATGAATATTTCTTAATATATTTAAAAGAAAATTACGTATGTTTACTATCGCAGTTAAAATCACATAAATTTACAAATTCTGGTTTGTACTTTTACAAAATTAATATTGCAAACCCGTAACTTGAGGAAACACATCCTTTTCAAACCATTCAAAACGGACTTTGCCCTGTCGTCAAAGGAAAGACGTAGTCCTAGCCAGTGGATACTCGGACGTGATGAGTCGTCGGCCTTTAGCGCACATCTTATCTTAACTTGGTATTTTTGAGAAGTCATCAGTAACTTTTCTATCATTTCTACAAGATTTTAAATATAGCAGTACAGTTATTGCTCTTCTAAGTGTACAAATTTAACACTTTTACTATATTTTGTTATAAATTTTTAACAATTTATTTTTATACAAAATTATTATAGCTATGCAAAAAATAAGTAATTCAGTCTCGCGGCTATTCATTTCACTATGTTCCTATGATTTTATCCTAATTTTCTCTGCAATTACGATAGAGGATATAAAATATTTTAAGACGAAATCAATTGTTTGGTTTTACAGTAATCCTTTATCTAAAATTTAAGCACGGAATCCGCTAATCATACACTTTTAACGACGAATTTTAAAATACGTACTTCAAACATATACGAAATTAATGTCTATATATATAAGTCAGAATCAAACTGTTAATATTGATGTCAGCCACAGCAGTAGTATTCTTCGAAATATTCTACTGTTCAAAAGTGCAACCCTCCTCCAGCCAGGATGTCTATTCTCGGAATATGTGGAATTCCCAGAAGTGATGAGCGACGTGCGGCTGTTTACAATAGGCCTATATTTGTAACAGTAAAAACCTATTTCAAATTTAATTCAAATACTCTTTGTGCAAATGAATAATAACTATAGATTTACAAAAATGACTTTCTAATTCAACACAATTTTGTAATTATACAATAATTTGTCAGTTTCAGACACAACCGTTTTTAAAAATTTTTTCGTCCAGAATTTGAAATTTGGAACGCCGTGGCCAGAAAGCAGTTTCCTCTGAGACAAAAACCAAGATTTTACCTGGCACAGAACTTTGTCGGAGAATATACGACATGTGATGTTTGGCAACTATTTCAGTTGTTGTCTGGGAAAATATAAAATCTTAGTGAGTAAAAGCAATACAAAGATGAAAAAATTCGAAATACTTTTCTCTTTTAAAATTAAATCTCATAAGATTTAAGTGTATTATTTGCCCTTCTTCTCGTTGAGCATATCTGGATACTGCGTGGATAGTACTCCGCCACTAATATGGTTATCAGCGATTTATATTTTTACACGGATTCATATGATGATCTGCAAGTAAACAATTACGTTTATAAATCACAATTACACAACATATGGGGTCACTAGTATGATAGTTTGTACAACTACAGAGGTTCGAAGTAAGAAGTTAACACTGGAGAATCCTTGCAGAGTGGCAGGTATTCACATGAGTATGCAACAACTTTAGTTGTTTCAAACATGAAGGTGATGGTCTCTAATTGCAGACTGTAGATCGCTTGATGACTGCACACTGCTTGGCGAGTGTTTTATACGAAAAATGAATGGATTTGCTGCACGAAACATTTAGGAAGTTACAAAACGATTTGCAATTATGACTAAGTATCTGGGGTTATGTAATGTTTCCTTATGAGAGCTTGTCCATCGTACTAGTTAGAATTTGTGAACATACAAGGCATACACAGTGGAATCACATTTTTATGACCACCTCCTAGTATCCAGAGTAAACGCCCTTCGCAGCACGGACAGAAGCTAGACGAGCTGGCAGTGACACAAGTCAGGTGCTGATAGGTCCCCACGGGTATCTGGAGCGATGCTGTCTGCAGTACGTCCTACAACTGTTGAAGGGTGCGTAGTGCAGGAGACATACAGCAAGCACGACGATCTCGATGGTCCTGCAGATGTCCAATTGGTTTGATATCGGGGCAGTTTGGTGGCCAGGAGATAACTTTGACGTCTTAATGGTGCTCTTCCAGCCACGCGCGGACACTACTAGCTGTGTGGCAAGGGGCATTATTGTGCTGGAAGATCCCAACATCCCGAGAAAAGACAATCATCATGTACAGGTAGACGTAATCGCCGAGGATGGATTCATAAGCAAATCTATCAATAGTGCCTTCCACATGGATGATAGAACGTAGAAAATACCACGAGATCATTCCCTTGATTATAACACTGCCCCCACCGCCTTGTGTTCGTCCAGTAATGGATGCAGTGTGTCATTTCTCCAACGTTTCTCGTCGGACACACCATCGTCCATCCGTTCTATTAAGGTGAAAACGTGAATCGTCGGAGAAGACTACCTGTCGCCAATCAGCAGCTGTCCAGTCGCCATACTGTCTAGCAAATTCCGATAGTTTCCGTCGGTTCAACTGTGTTAGCCTGGGTGCAGTCTCCCTCCGTCTACTCCGGAACCCCATTCGGAGAATGGTTCGCTGATTTGTTGCGTAGACACGTGTCTGGATGCCTCATGGTTCATTTGGAAGGTGAGAGGTTTCACTGTAGCCTGTCTGTTGTCCTTCACGCACCATCGTTGTCGACATTCACCTCGGACATCAATGGCGAGTGGAGCTCCACAGCTTCCACGATGGTAATTTCTAATGCTGTCACTCGTCCACTAACGATGTACATTTACCACATAGACACATGAGTGGTTCACAAACGTCGATGTTTCCGAAATGATGCCGCTCTTGGCCCGAAAGCCGATAATGAGCCCTGTTTGTAACTCGGTTAAAAAGATTCCCTTTCCCACGACAGCAGGAAGTCCACTGTATACAGCCAGCCTGTCGGTCACATTATATACCTACTTCACCAGCCCACGTCACAGGCCATACGTCATGGGCTACGCGCGGCAGATGGCAGATATAGCAAGTGGTCATATTAATGAGATCCAGCTGTGTATATTTTCGTCGGGTATCAAATCGATGTCCACATTATATGATTATATAAATAATTAAGAATGTATTTGGGTGTTGGGAAGGAATGTTGGTGAAAAAAAGGGGGGGGGGGTCAAATTCGTTGCAGCATGGATACACGGTTTGGCAGATACGTGTTGCTGCAGATAGAAACTATTTTGAATGAGGCAGATACGTATACGCTTTCCAAAATTATGTATGTGTGTCGGGTACGAATAAAGTCATTTATTTACGATCATCCTGGATAATATTTATAATTTTCATTAGCTTCAGTTATGAACTGGAGAAATGTCTCACACTTATTGCATATTTTAGGTTTGCATCCCATGCATTTTGTGAAGTTTTTCAAGTTTCTTTAAACTTACTACATTCAACTGCATAATTCCAGCCACTGGCTGTGCTTGGACGTCATGAGGCAACTTGAAGGCACGCAGAATGTAAATCATATTTATGATGGACAAGAGTAAGATCTTTCTAGATTTAAAGCTTTCAAGTCGAAAAATTTCCAGTGGATTAATCGACTGTCTAACAAATCGGAAACTTTTAAAATCCCGCTATGTCATTCCTAAATCATTTATTATACTGAAACGGAATGATGATAAGAAGAAATAAGAAGGCTTTTTATTAAAGGGTCCGTGTGTATCGTCTACTCTATTATTTCATACAATGAGTTAAATGAAATCACATTTCGTAGTAAGAATTTTCTTAATCAATGACTTTTTAATATTTGTTTATTCTTCTTTGTGGAGCTCTAGGACAGTAACAGTAAAAATGGCCTACAAACCACGTAAATTTTTTCACTATAAGTGCTTAGACCAGTCATTCTTCTTTGGCTATGTGAATATGATTCACACGAATTGGTTAAAACTAACTGAATCATTTGCATTACTTTTGCTGAATGTAGCCACTTTTAATCAACAATGCCAAGAAGATGTGTCTTAGCTAAACACCCAGTAAATCATATTAAAAGTGTTTGAGATTTCACACGACTTGTGTAACTATGCGAAGAATCATATTGTAATTCCTTTGATAAAATTTTGCAGTAATCGCTATTTAATCAGGCCGAGAAGTATTACAATCATACTACTGAAATTTAAAGAAAATAGCTTAAAAAAACCAAATTCATTGTCATCGTTGTTGATACCAGAGCAGAAATTACTAAATAAGAGTTCCGAAATAGATTTTAGTCTTAAAACAACAAAACTTATGTTTGTTACTGTCGTAGTTGTGTGAAAAATCCAAATATTGCTTAAATTGTTACGTGAAGCTGGTACAGCAATGCAAAGTAATAATATTCACGCGTTACCAATAAGCGCTCGCATAGCTGTTTAGAGCGTAGAATGATTACGGGAACAGAAGCCTAATCAGTAAAACCAAAATTTTAACTGTGCGTTCTATGCAAGATTGTAAAGGAATTAATAGGCATTCAAATTTACAATTCTATTCCACTATTTAAATTATAGTTTAAAAGAATCTATATATCTGCTTACAGTTATTGAAACCACATACAATTTAAATGTTTCTCATCGAATCGACATGCTAAGAATTTCTTTCAGTGGGTTCCAAGTTTTTCCTTTTACTATCCGTCAGAATGTTAAAATAATATATAAGCCTATGTCACAATCTCATTCCTGTAGTGCATACTTCTAAAATTATTCATTGTGAATCACTAAAAGAATCCTAAGTGAATTACCTTCGTATTTGAGCAATTTCGATTTTAGTTTTTTAACAACACACAGAGAAGGCACATTTCTTTCATAGTATTTATTGTCAACTTGGATGATTTCAGTTTACTTTTCGGCACGAGCAGATTAATGATTCTGTATAGCCTATTTGCCATAATGTAGCGTCGAAGACTTCGCAAATTTAGAGTAATTATCTTTCAGCTAGAAAGGACAAAAACCTTTCAGAACAAGTGGCATTGCAGTCACGTCCTTGGAAGAACTGACAAAGAGCTCAAACGCATGAATTCGCGTATCAGAAATAATTCTTAGTAGGCTCGGAATGCTTTAGTTTCCGTTAGCATGTTAACGGAAGATTTTGCTTACACAAAACATGCAACTATTGCTAATTTTAATTAAGTAATGTAATTTTTTGTTAGAAGTTTGTAACAATAGATTATCATAGCTAGATAAATTAATCCACAAGTATTTTAATGAGTAGAGGGTAAATTTATATTTTGCTAACATTTTGGAAAGAGGACATAAAGTATTTTACAATTTTATTAAAAATTGAAATTATTAAGATTTATTAATTGTGTAATAGCGCATTATACGAAGAAAGCTTAATGCGAAATTTATTCGCTAAGATGTCTGTGAAATATTCTCAAATTAGCAAATAGCGTATAGGATAATTTTGAAGTAAATGCGTTTCGAAGATAAGTTTTATTGCTTTATATTTATACTTCGTGCTCACGTAACGGTAAATTGCAAGTATTATTTTTCACTTGAAATAATATATTTATTGTTTTAATAGGCATCAAAGGCATGATAAGTCTGAATCCCTATTTTTGAATATGTGAAATGTCAAATAATATATTAAGTATTTAAATTACTTACTTAGTGAGAGACAAGCTGAATTTCTCGGCTTCGGTTGTCGCAAAAAAAATGTGAAGTGAGGAAAACGAATAAGGAAATTATTCGTTGAGTGTATTTGAACAGTTTTCCGCCGCGAGGCCGAGCAGTCGACAATTCACAGAAATGAGCTAGCGATAGCCGCGATTTGCCGCGCTAGCAACGTCAAGCTGTAAGCCGGGACCACAACTGAAGCTGGGGTGTTTGATCCTCGCGAGCCAACTGCGCAGTAGCTGCTGCGCCGAGGGTGTGGTGCAGTTTTCGCCATGTTTCCGCCCGCCCGCCGTGGGGGCCCACCAGATCTATAACACGCCACGAGGACGCCACGCCTGGCCCATTGGCCGTAAAACAGCTGCCGCATGCCCACGCCCGCACACACGCCCGACGCAGCGAGGGGGAAACTGTGCCCAGCGAAAGTTTACCACCAGCTATGGGCTTGCCGAACCTCATTATTATTTATTTCAATTTAGCTGGCTTATTCTATACAAAATATAATGTTTTTCCACCATCCTTTAAATATCAATTTTTCATAAACAAAGATTAAAAAACACTTTCTTGTCACTCATAATTATAACAAATTAAAATGTGCACATATATTATCTGCAGATGCATATAAAAAAACATTTTTTAAGCGGCAATTTTTTTCCTATTTAAAAATTTGGGGTACAGAATGTTGTTTCGGCAATGCTCTGATTTCGTTTTAATGATAACGAATTAATGATATCTCAGGAACAATAATGTCCGTATTATAATAGCTTCGTGATGTAATATAAACTTGAAAAAAAAAAACATATATATATATATATATATATATATATATATATATATATATATATATATATATATATATATAAAAAACATATATATATATATATATATATATATATGTTTTTTTTTTCAAGTTTATATTACATCACGAAGCTATTATAATACGGACATTATTGTTCCTGAGATATCATTAATTCGTTATCATTAAAACGAAATATATATATATATACATTTAAAACTCCCCTCTCTCATGAGCCACATTTAACTCCTCGGCGAGTCTATTGTCATTCCTAATTAAATTATTCACGTTGTACTCATCATCGTCTTTATGCGTGTTTTTAAAATGTTATTTTAATAAGACGGAAATAATTCACAACTGAAATCTGTGTTTAGTTTATCGCAAAATGTGAATATTTCTTTGCACGCGTAAGCTCCATCGACAAATAAATCGCAGGGTAGTAAACGCTTTCTTTACGTTTATCCGTCTGTCTTTAAAAGTCATATCTATGTAGTCAATCACTAAAAGGCATGGATATTTGACAAGAATGGTATTCCCTTAGATTGCTGGTGAAATGATACTGGGTAAACCCTTCCACTTCATTGTACTGGACACAGTACAAACGAGTTAAGTATGCTTGCCGCAACACGTAACTCACACTGTTCAGGTTATGTGTTTCTTACCACAATAGGAGCATAACGGGCATATAATACATTACCATATATATATATATATATATATATATATATATATATATATATATATATATATATATATATATATATATATATATATGGTAATGTATTATAGGCATGTTTTTTTAATAGATTGTGAGAATAATGTGAAAAAAAGTTTATCGACTTTGGTGTGTTCGTAAGGAACCATAGCATTCAAATGTTTAAGTAAATATATGTATATATATATATATATATTATTGTATCTTATTGTATATATATTATTGTATATATAGTATTGTATCTTCATGCCTAGAAACCTTTGAGCTCTCAAAATATATAAATTGTATTTATCATGCATTCGTCTCTTATTTCCTAAATGTATCTTTGTAACAGCCGCTGATTCGGAAAAGAATGAGTAGAAAGGTATTCTAGACGCCAAGGCACAGGGATTTGGATGTGGTGCCAAGTGCCGGCCGCCATATTGGAACGCCGACAACCTTCTATTTAATTTCAGTCAAGCGACCGCCATCTTGAATAGCGCCATATTTGTAGCTAGTACATCAACATAATTGTAGCTAGTACACCGACATCTTGGAACTGCCATCTCGGTAGCCACTATATTATTTTGCACTTCATGCTCTATCTTTCCATGCTGTTTTCCATGCTCTTGCATTCAATGGGTTTCTTTGGAGTCCTCCCATTATTTCTTTATCTCGTTCTATCCATGTTACCTCTCTATATCTCTTTCCTTTCTCTCTTTTTTCCCAATTACATTCGTTCGAGCAATTAGTCGCATTCGCTCCCCTGATTCGTTAGTTTTTTTTTCATTTGTCATTAATTTTGGTGTTTGCCTCTAACCTTCGTTCAACCGCCATTTTATTTTTACATCTTTTGTTTACATCAGCTGTTGCTATGGGTGCTGGTGTCACTTTCGCTCCACCATCATATTTGTTTATAGAGTTGGCCGCTTAGGACGCTGGTTAAATTTTCGCAGAGCTCAAAATATGGTCTGGTGGAGTGCCGAATCGAATTGCCGAACCTTGGGTAGCTATACTGATGACTTAGACCACTCGACTATAGGGATATGCACTGGGACAAGGGTTTAAAAGATGTATATAACATGTTCATGCGGACAAATAAATATTTTGTTGTTATTTTAAACTGCATAACAAAAATATTTTCCATTGAAGACTTTCTTTTCAGTATATTTTTTACATTTTTTTAGTATTTATTCATAGTACATTTTTAAATTTAACATATAATAATATTTTTCGAATATCGCAAGTAATAGGGTAATGTATGTTCGTAACCATCAAGGGTTAGGAAGAGGCGCGGGGCACCAGGAGCTATGTTGGATTTTGGACTTCCTGCTCTATAATTCTGCTCACAAGTCCGCCATATTTGATTCCGAAATGTTGCTAGTCAGTACGCCATCATCTTTGTACCCAGTACACCACCATCTTGGTCCAACATGTTGTCAGCCAGTACGCCACAATCATAGACCACCATCTTAATAACCAGTATGTCATTTTTTCATGCTCCTGAACTCCAAGGATTTTCTCCGAGTGCTCCTGTTTTTCTCTTTTGCATTCTTTCTTTCTCATTATTCCTTTCCTCCTCCCTTCTTCCTTCCTTTCGCTTCCATTCTCTCTTTCACCCTTCTTCTTGGTTTACATCGGCTGATACTGAAGGCCGCCATATTTTTTACTGGCTGCTACCATCTTTTTTACTGGAGGCCGCCATATTTGTTTACATTTACATGAAGGCCACCATCTAGGTTTTTTCGTTTGTCTTTAGTTTCCCCCATTAGTTCTGGTATAGCCCACTAGAGGCTTCGCCATATTGGTTATTGCATTGGTTGCTAGGAGAGCTGATGTCGCTCTCGTTCGATTAGTCGATCTCGCATGCACTCCGCCGCCATATGGGTTTTGGAATTGGCCGCTAGAACCCAAATACCATCTGAGATTGTGCGGAACCAAAATTCTGGACCTTAGGTTGCCATACTTACGCCTTAGACCACTCGGCTATCGCGACATGTGCTGCGGCAAGAGTTTATAAGTAGTATATAGCTTGTAGACAAATAAATAATAACTTGCCTCTCATTAAAGACAGTACATTTTAATTTTTATTAATTATTATTATTAATTATATTAATTATTTTTAAGTATTTCATTTATGTATCAATAGTATTTACTTTATCATTTTTATAATATGAATTTTATTTCTTATATAAATCTTTTAAGTATCCGAAATATTTTTTTTTGTATTTTAATCAATATTTGTTATTATATATTTTTTTAATATTTTTATTAATTTTATTTAGCTTACATATATTGTTTAGATTTAATTTATGTATTTTTTTTTAGTTTTTCCGATTTTACTATAAAATTTAAATTTCACTTTTTATTATTTTGGTTTAACTTACATATATATTAACTGTATTTAACAT
Organism: Dryococelus australis; assembly: GCA_029891345.1. Taxonomy (NCBI): domain Eukaryota; kingdom Metazoa; phylum Arthropoda; class Insecta; order Phasmatodea; family Phasmatidae; genus Dryococelus; species Dryococelus australis. The sequence continues at coordinate 186,071,923 of CM057009.1, read as the reverse complement.
ATATACATTTTTAAGCATGTTTATTGAACTTTAAAGTGTATCGAGTGAGAAGTCTGTGGATTCGTATTTGTCAGGCAGATAAGAATATGTCATCAGAAGCTATGATTACGTGACTATGACAAGTTCCATATTGGATTTTTTGAAACAATATTTAAAACTATTTTAGAAAATATATGCCAAGTGTTTTATATTATGAACCATGATTAATCATGCTTTTCGATTTTTATTTACATATAATATATATTTTTATATCCTAGACTTAAGTATGAACTTTTAGGGACTTCTATATTTAACTTAGACGAACATATATTTCCTACTCCTAATATAATGCTTGAAAATTTCACACCATTCCATTATCAAACTGTTTAGTATAAACTTCACCTAACCTAAGATAACCTAACCCAATCATTTTGTAAGAACACTGAAAATATATATATATTTATTTCTTTCGACATTCAAACATCATACTCTAGTCATCATCAGACCCCTCTTCACCACCCTCTTTTCAGACTTACTTAACAGCCATATCGAATTGTATTGAATACCAAAACAGATATAATAGTTTTCACCATGACATTCACTTGCCTCATTCATGCTATTAACAATATAGTCCATATCCACCACCATACCTCAGACTTACTCACGAAAAATAAAAGTATACTATATAGACTTCCATTTCAGCCCCATCTAACTTTCCCAGTTACACATATAAACAAGCCATACCAGCTGCCGAACCAATCAAATATTCCAACCATGCAATCATAAGATAAATACTATTAATTTAACCATCTACGACACCCATATCGTCTTAATTGCCATCAAATCATTCACTCTTACTAACCAACCATACGAACTAAGCATTCTGCTCATCTCATACTAACTAAAAAAAAAAGCGATTTGAACAATTAAACCATTCTCCCCACAACATCTAAGCTATACTTTTTTTCATACTGCCGAAATAATCATACATATGATCGGGGCATACCTATAAACCATAAAAGCAAACTAACTGTACAACCAAGTCATATTTGTATGTGTTCAGCTCCATGTCAGGACTTTGAATATATTTTATTTCTTTCGCCATTCAAGTAAAATTCCCATTTAGTCACTTCAACTTTTTGCTTTATACACTCCACACACTTGTGTAGGAGTTATAAAAGTATCTTTATATTGTGTAGAACATGGAAGATTTTTAACTTAGTCATGCCCATTCTGCCCCATGTCAGAACTTTGGAAAGACATGTTAACTTGACCTATCCTAACATATCCACCACCACTACGACCACCACATTTTCACATGAATAATAACTTGGCATCGATGATAAGTAAGCAGCTATCGTCGGCCATTTTAGAACTAGTACTATAGCCTTCTTACGACATGCACTTGCATAAATGTTGATTTAAACTGAATTAATAAGTGTTCCAAAGAAGCAGATACTTGTATTACTATGAATTCATATAAAATTTTATTCACATTTACATATATTCTATAGATAGATCACCACATTTTTTGCAGAATATCTGCTCTACTAACCATCATCAGACAAAATTTACTCATACCTCACACTAGAAGTCATGCAGACCTCAGCCCAATCATCAATTTCTTTATTTAAACTCACCACGCCCCCCCTCATTTTACCCGAGGGCCAGTCGACTTTGTAAATGTCAAGAGTAAGTCTGTCACTGCATATCACTTCATTTTAACCGAGGCCAACTGACCTTGTGAATGCCAAGAGCAGGTATGTACCTGCACTGTAACTGGAGTCTGTTTGTGCTTCCTGGCCATTTTCTCACCTGGATGATTTCTGATAGCCTTAGTCAGCACATAACATTTCTTCTCCCCCTTGGTGACTGGTAAATGGAGTCTGTACGTGCTTACAAGTCGTTTGAACAGCTAGATAGTGTCTGATGACCATGTGCTTGGGAATAGCTGCACGGCAATTGGTAAATGAAGAGAATCAGTCAGCAGGCTTCACGAGCAAGTACAAGCCTGTAACTGTTCTGAACTTTGGCTTAGCACGAAGGAAGTTTTCTACATATCTTAATCATCATGTAGGACTTTGGAAAATAATAATATATTACTTTCTACATAAATTGTTTGTGTTTGGTAGGTATCATCTCCCTCGTGTACAAAGGACTGTTGCATCTGATGCTATTTTAAGAAAAGTTTATGGCAGAATTTTTAATTAATAAAAATTCTTTATAAAAGTACTTATTTATTTTACATTTTAATTACATATATTTTTCTTATAAATAAATTAAAATTTCTGTTTTGTTCTTATACATTATTTGTGTTGGAACTGCTTTTCCTTCCTTCTGGTTGGAACTGCTCATCCTTCCTTCGGGGGTTGGAACTTTTCGTACATCATTTGGGTTGGAATTGGAATACTTTTCGGCAGCGCCCTCCCACTTTACTGCACGAACGGCTATTAAAGCAACCATGCGCCTGGTTCCCTGGCTGGGGACGAAGCAATACTGTACGCTCTTACAGTACAACAGATATATATATATATATATATATATATATATATATATATAAACACTCATGGTGCTGCAAGAATGACCTGTATAGGCGGGCTACAACGCCGAAAAATAAACCAACTCCGACGAAAAACACAATGAACAGAAGAGAGAACAGGAATAAATATATCATATATCAGCCAAAAGTATAATTAGAAAGAAAGAATGATAAATAAAGAGGAAGATAAGAAGTAGATTGATAGGTTGGGTAAGAACAATACCGCATCTAGTGGTTACAATGTGTCAAAATGTCACAAATAAAAAATATTCCACCGCCACAACCCGGTAAGGAAATGGGTTGGAACCCCAGGAATTGGTCGGAGATCCAAACAAAAATCGTAGTGCTGGTAAAATCTCGCATACAATGTTGAAAAATATCTTGAAAATCAGCGTTGCTTTTTTTTCTTAATATATGCCGAATGCAGGGAATGCTGACACAAAATATATACACTATGTCTTAGTACAACTTTTAGAATCTGTTACAATTATATGCAAATTATATACATGATCTGAGTTCTCCTCCTTTCTGTGCAGCTAGCGAATCATATTCACATGCTGTATATTAATTTTTTGTTTCCCCTCTCCTCTTACCACCTAGCAAGCTACTGAAGTTGACTTCCCTGGAATGGTCGTTTGGATCATTGGGTGTTGAGTCCTACCACAACAAGGTGAGGAAAAAAAAACACTCTCAAGATGTTGTCTGTAGCTGTGTGTCAGGACCTTAAACATGCACGCATGCTGTCAGTAGTAGCTACATTTTACAGACATACATACATACAACACCATATACTTATATTAAATAGAAATATACCTCTCTTCTTATTTTCTTTTTCTTCTTCTCTTCCTAATTCTACCCAATATGACCATACGATACTGTATGAAACTTTGTTTATTAATTATTGTAGTCATACGGCTCTGTCAATATTCCACCATCCATTATTTGTTTCTTGTCCTGCCATGTGAGCGCGACTTTATTCATGCACTGAGTGTAAACTTCGTGGTGGCATAACCTTATATTATTCATGGCTACACACATGATTTGCTGCTGCTCCAAACTCTCTTTTAATCTCGAAGGGTAATTTTTTTCTTCAGGCTTGCCTTCTGTACACCCTTGGCATTCTTGGCAATCTTGTCTCCACATATATAACTGTACATTTTCGAACGCAGCACTACAAACTCGCTCATTAGTTCCCCACCACACTCGTCTTCAAATTGCTCCACCACTTTCCTGTTAGCAGGGGAGCAGCATTAATGAGAGGGGGGTAGGTGCTGGTACACTCTTTCATGAGTGTGGGGTCTGTGGCTAGGTCTGCATAGTAGTGTTCTGTTTCAATTTCGTTTATTAACGAGTCGGTATCTGTATATATTAAATTAATGCGGTATTCATACTTTTGTTTCATGATGTCAGGAGAGAATATATACATTAAAGTTTTGGATATGTCGAGAACTGAAAATCTAGTGTTAATTGGTTTTCAAATAATATGGTTTCTTTTTCCATTTTCAGCAGGGATAAATATTTTGTGTGTATTGTGCGACACTTGAATGATGGTTTAGAATCAGTTTCTTCAGTCTTCTCTTATTGCACACCAATTCCATGACTTGTCTCTTCTTTATGTTTTCCATTAATTTACCAAATGTTGCTTTGTTCATAAGCTTAAAAAAGTCTTTTTTCAAAATCATTGCCAGCTGCCTGCCCTTTTTCAATGTTCGGGTCGATGTAGGGCTTGAGCCATGCCTCTTGTTCAAATTGCAGCACATGACGAATCAGTCACCTGGAGGCCATGGGATAATGCTTGCTTCAATTTTATATAACAGACAATGTAATTCTTCTTAACTTGCAATGACGTCAGTAATTGTTTGGTGTTACCATCTGGAGGAAGCTCGTTAATAGGCAAGAATGGCAGGTATTTGTGCAAGTCTTGAAGTTCTACAGGACATTCTACATCTATCTCCAGCATGTACCCGAATAGTTCATCATCTGGCACTGCTGTAATGTCGATGGTGGTGCTCACGCACTGGAAGTCATGCACAGGAAGGGGCAGAGACATTGCCCAGCCGTACAGGTTGTTGGTTCTAGGTACTGGAGATAGATGGGCGTCTTGCTGGCATAATATGAGAATGGAATTTACTTATTTTTAGATTTCGCACACTGGACCACTCCGCCTCTTATGCCTTCTTCAATGAATAAATATTTGTCGTAATCGACCATTAGTTCCAGCTCGAGCTTGGTGTGTTTCAACATTGCATCGAAAGAGAAGCTCGGTGTGCTAACGTAATGGACATAGTCCAGGTCATATGTTTCCAGGCACTGTTTCCTAAAGTTTTCAAATGCATCTGACAACAAAAGAACACCTGTATTAAAATAAATGTTTCAATAATCTTCCATGTTCTGACAGGCGAATTTTTCCCAGACATGAAGTGCCTAAGTATATTCGTCTTCACTGACGGTCATGTCCGTCAACCTGTTGTCAAATTTGTTGCTGGGGAGCATCTGCATCTCTTCCAGTTTCTGCAAATAGTCTATGTAATCGTTGGGGAACACGCCCTTTCGCCCGACTAATTCCATCTCATCTGGACTGAAGAATTTTGCAGTATTTATAAGCTGGTCTCTTGGCAGGTTTTCGGCGAGGGTGGCGAGGCTGGTTGACATGAAGCGGAAGGTGTCGATAAACTGTATAGAAAACTTTTCCCCCAGTGATTTCGAGAACATGATTAATTTTTCTTCTGTATGTAGGACGATGAAGATTTCATTGTCGTCGTAGTCTAGCTGCTTGATTATAAAGTTCTCATTTATGTTAAGACGTTTAATAACACAGGAAATCTTTTTGGATGGCGGCGAATTTTGTTGTAATTATTGCAGGAGGCCCCAATGTAGTTTCCAGTGAAGTGGTAGTGGTCCTTTACCTTCCAGTCGTATTGCGTAAATATTTCTTCACAGTAGGAGCAGGTATCTAACATGGCATGATTAAGTAATTGCAGGTTGATGAGCGGCTATATGGTTTCACTTGTTGCATAAATTTCCTTCACCTTTTGTTGAACATCTACGATCTCTTCAATAAATTGCTTGACTGCATCTTCCCCAGTGTAAATCATTGGCTCCATTGGCAGACTTGTTGTATTGGCAGTGCGTATTATGTCATTATCTATTTGAACAGAGTAACAAAAATTATACACCTCGTGTTTTTTGATACGAGTATGTGTTAGATGTCTGGGGGTCGGCCTGGCAGGTCTGGACGGGCAGGATCATTGCTTCGAAATCTGCATAAATGACTATTAGCATCTTGTCTGCATTGTGGTGGTTTGTAAAATTGAAGGTTGGTTTTCTTCCCATCTTGTCGTTGCTCGGCATTTCGATTCTTGCTGGAGCATGAGGACTGCAATACTTCTTATGCTCTGCCAACATCTCTTCGGCTGTCTTTCCTGTTACTCATGTAATATCTTGGTGGGATGTAAAACATATATTGCAAATATGTAGTTTTTCTATGTATGCAGTTATTTGGGACCTGATCAGGCGACAAAATTGTTTAATATATGTGTGAAGTGTGCATTGTCTTTGGTGGTGAAGAAGAGGTGATCAAAATGCACGGGTTTCTCTTTGTTGCAGACTAGTCATGGCACTACCTTCATGCCATAATTAAGAATAATTATACTTATTGTCACGCCAGGACTTCGTTTTTCAAACTTGATTATCTGGTGCAGAGGTGTGTGTAACTCGATGCCATTGAAGTTGAATTTGTTTTCCAGTTTTCTGTATCTATTATTTACTTTTTCAGGATTCCAACCTTCAACATATCTGGCAAGTATGGTCCACTTGAAGCACTCGTGATCCTCGTTTTTCGGGTTGATGATAGCTTCTTTACTCTTGACGGGCGCTGGCAAAACTATGTAGCTGGATAGATGCACTTGGTTCAATTCATTAGTTCGGAGATGCATTCTCTTCACTGGAGTAAGTGTCCATCCAGATTCATTACACTGGTACTCGTCCTCCTCTTGACAGATCTTGACCAAGCTGGCCGCCACAGCTTTTTCCACATCATCTTTGTTATACAATGGGACATAATTTTTCTTGAAGGTGCCCTGGTCTACTTCTTGTTTGTCATAGTCGTACTCCAGGAACAAATTGAATTTAACTGGCCAATTTTCCTTTATTTCTTCCTGCAGCTGTTAAATAATATTCTGCTTATGTCCCTCAATATATGCGCACACATCTTTAGCCTTTTCGCTCGTATTTTCGGTCATGTACGTCTTCAAATTGCCTCTAAATGCTGTCTCCGCCAATACAAATCCGTGCGCCATCGGCTGTCCGGACTCCGCGACGATTCTCGAGATGTGTTGTTGGTGTAGGTGCTGGCTGCCTCTGGGTGGAAACATCACGCTTGGCCTTCTTCACAGGTGGAGGTGCTGGGCCGGTACACTTCTTGTCATATACTTTAAGATTGTCTAACCTCATGAAATATTTGCCGAAGTCTTCACATATGTATGTCTTCTTAACCACGTTCAATCAACAGCTTGCCTCATGCCTCGGGCATGACATTCTTGCATTAAAGTCGTATTACAGAATTTGCAGTTGCCAGCTGCTTTCTGCCCCACCACTCCATTACAGCTTCTCGGGTGACGTTCCATGTTGTCTTTCCGCCCAATCTTCACCCCACATTTGTCGCAGACTTCTTCTTCCCGGAGTGGATTGTGAATTCAGGTCCTCTCGTGCTTCAGTCCAGACTTCCGGATGGCAAAATTTTCCGAACAAAAGCCACCAAATAACACTGGTGGCGGTATTGCACTTTCCCCAGAGACAGTAGAAGGCGAAGGAAGTTGGAAGCCTCCCAAAGTTCCCACGTTGACATGGCTGCCCTCCATGCTGAAGATTTCAGCAAAAAAACCTACAACAAGCGGGTACGAGTAATATTATTAATGTGGACATAACATTGATTCAAGCTGAAAAAAAGCATAATTAATGCACACATCTATACACTGCGTATCAGAACATGTGTAACTACACAAGTAAAATTTAATACTGAACTGTGTAGCAGAACCAATAATCTTGTACAATTTTCGTTCCTCAAATAATTATACTATAGGCAAGCTATTTATGATTGAGAGTAATAGTTTTATAAAAACATTCCTAGGCATAATACTTTGAAAAAACTATTTTATCAACATGTGTAGTTAACTTTAAAAAAAAAAAAAAAAACCTGCAACATATGATCACGAATAATATCAATAATCTGGACATAGCTTTATTGCAAAATGGGAAAAAAAATGTTTTTAATTAATAGACAAATACATCTGACAAGAAAGCCTATGCACATTGTAATTTTTATTGGGAAATAATTTGTAATTTTGCAAATGCTTGTAACAGTACAAAGATTTCTCTTGTAGAACTACTCGTTTGTAAACACTACAAGATCCGTTTATCCCTTAAGAAATGTTTATACTATATTAACCTATATCTATGTGCTTGAGCGAAATGATGGAAAATCAACAACATAAAATGGCATATAGTTGTTTTGTGCAAAAACTAGGGGCAATGCAAAGTGTGGCTGTGTTCAAAAGAAATGTATTGCATGTTTCAGAACACTTCAAACAACTGAAATAACAATAAAAATACAGATGGCTGTTAGCTACACAGAACTCTTAAAATCAAATAAACCTTCATAATAATTAATATTTTTTTAGGTACTTGCAGCTATAATAACTATAAAAATAAGCCTCAAGACAAGTTGGTCTTTTCGTTGAGGGCCAGCAATAAAAGGTGTGCCGGTTCTAATCCCCGTACTGACAGTGCATATTTATTTTATTTCGTAAACTATATTTTGAAATATTTGACCTGGTTATTAATTCATCACTTTTTGTAGAAGACAAATTTTATTTATACTTCTTAATGATATAAGTTTTAATATCAGAAGAAATCCATTCTAAAACCATAAAATAATTATTTTATAGTGTGACTGCTCTACTTCCATGTATAGCATGTATACACTGCATAGCAAAAACATCTTTTTTATTTTTTCGTCAATGGGATGTAAGCTTTAAAAACTAATAATTTAGTTATTTCACTGACCCTTTTTTAAAGCAACCCTAAATTTTTTGTTCAGAAGTATAGTTAAAATCTTCACAAACAGTTTAGCAGGTATTCAGGAGAGTTACTCACCAGAAGAAGAAAAGGAAAATTGCTGTCGTTATCTCCTAAAAACGATAGGCTGCATTGCTAGACACTCCCGTGAAACAGGCGATTTTATTGAAGACATCTTTGAAGTTATATGAAATGGACTATAAGCGTTTAAGAAAGCTATATTCTGCCATCAATGCTGTTTTCAAGATTAAATTTCGTTGTATAGGAAAAGTGTATGTTCGACAGTAAATTCAGCTTAATATGCATGATTCCCCGACTTCCATATATAAAAATAAGGTGCCCCGGCTTGCAAGCAGTATAGGCTGCTAACAGCAAAACCCTTTTGAAAGCCCTGCTTAAGATCTACTTGTGTATTCGTCCCGTATTATGTCTGCAATGGGCCTCATACGTTGGTCAATTATTATTAGCTGGCGAAGTTTTTCCCTCGGTGATCTCCCACCTTTGCATTCCAGCGCTGCTCCATCCTCACATCACTTCACACTCATTGGCTCTCAAGACCTTGTTGTTAAGAGCTATCGAACATTTACATTTTATTATTTTAATTATTAATTGTTTTGATTTTATGCAAATATTACCAGAGTGAGTCTCAGTCGATCCTGGAGGCTCCTGTAAATTTTGAAAATATGTTGTGTAAGCTTAAAAAAAAACATATTGCGTAAGCTTAAAAAAATACATTTTATTATTTATTATGCAGGTAAGTTTCAGATGTATAGTATTGCACACTTTTTAAAATTATTTAACACATAAAATCTTACTCGTCTGCGAATATTGCATGCACATTCGCAGTTACTTCCAGGAAATTTCCCCACCACCTGCAAACTAAGCTTAAACAAGTTTAGAAAATTACACCAAAGGGGGTCAGCAAATCACTGCTGTGTATGTATTTTCATAGAATATCTGTAAGCATTCGATATTATAAATTATTAAGCAATTACAACATAGATTTAAAATCTGTTTATTTCATGCCGTGATGTGGAGGGGGCAGGGGCAGCACGTGTCATGATGTAATTACTGAATATAACTATGAAGCCATCACCTGGTGTGATGCACCACCTCTCCCACACACTGATAGCATGATAGATACCAGCCAGTGTCAGCATTATCTGAGCATGTATGCACCTTCACGTCGGGCTCCCATGCATCACAATAGTACGTCAGCCGTCGCCTGTCCATGTGGGTGGCATTGATGCCACTGCTGAAGCACACCACACCGTCAAACAATTTTTCACATGCATCACCAGTGTCTCATGGCTTGATATTTGGCCGACTTGAAATTTTTAATCCCTCGCACCTGTAACCGAGCGAGGTGGCGCAGTGGCAACTCCCTGGACTCGCATTCGGGAGGACCAGGGTTCGATTCCCAGTCTGATCATCCTGGCTTCAGTTTGCCATGGTTTCCCGAAATCACTTCACGCGAATGCTGGGATGGTTCGTCAATAAATTCTGTTCAATCCTACCTGTGCAACTTGCACCATCTGTAATGATCTCGCTGTCGACGAGACGTTAAGCCCACAAACCTACCTCGCGCCTGTATGTAATAATTTCTTCACAAATATTTTTTCAGGAAAAATTAAATTAGTTTGATAATAATTGAGAAAGACTTTTCCAGTATAACCTAACTGATACATTATTAAAAAATTACTGCGATAAAATTCTGAATAATTGTATGGTGTATGGAACATACTGTTAGAAAAAGAAAAAAACATGATTTGGAGAGCCCAGTTCGAACACCAACCCATACTATATATCATTTTTTAAACGAAATTGTTTACCTGATTTTCTGTCTGTTTGCATGCCCAAACATATCTGATATAAACCTTTCAGCAATATCCATTGGTTAGGAGTAGCATAGGGCATTCAGTTCGAAGGCTGAAACGATGGAAATATTAATTTTTTTTAATTGGACTTAGAAAAATTGGACAATTTTCCCCCATTGTTTGCTGAATATTATAGGAACTTATAAAAAAGGCGAAACAACAGGGTTAACTATCGGAAATGGGGACCAGGGTAATATAAGTGGTTTGCTATTCGATTAATGATGTGTTTTCGAAGTTTATTTGTGAGGTTCATGTGCGAACTTCTGGCTAATTGCGTATACTCGTTATAAATGCCTAAGCAATATCTACCGGCTAAGCATGACATAGGGATCAGTGTTCGAGACCCTAAAACTATTTAAAAAATAATTTTTCTGTGTTGGACTTAAAATTTCGCAATTTTTGCTCAGTTTTTCGGAGAGCACTTTAAGGAAAGAATATTAAATGGAAAATATATGTTTTAGGCACCGCATATATGAATCAGATCGAGATAATAGGTTCACAATTCGACTAGCGACCTGAGTTTTCAAAATTTTTTAGAAATGTTCATACATTAATATTTTTCAAATTTTATTATGCATAGTTTGGTGCATATGAGGTGTGGTGGACAGCATTTATATTGGTATGGATAATTGGCATAATGAGGTCGTTTGTTTTATGGGCGGTATGATTTTTGGCGGGTATCTGATGATAGACAGGCATGCTGTAGTTATTACACGATTACGTTATTACTCATCATCAGTCGAGCTATAGTACGTGTATCACGTTAGCTGGGCGAGGGAAGTTGGCGAAGTCACATCTACAGAATAACTCTCATAAGTGTATTGCATCAGAAGTGTATGTGTGTAAAATAAAAGAGAAATTTCCCAGATTTGCAATCTGTAGGACTCGAACCCCGTAGCGGAAATCGAACCTCTGTATCGGAAGTGTAGTGTACAAGAAGTGTATTTGTAAATAAAAAAAAATTGAAGCAATTTACATAGGAAATGCATGTTGGAGAGACCTGAATTCGAAGCCCTGAACAATGAAAAAATATGAATTTTCTTTATCGAATTTAGAAAATATCGTACGATGTTATTTTCCGAGTGATGGGAGAGTTTTCATATAGAGCATACTGATTGATACCTTGGTATCAGGGGAAGCTAAGATCGATTTGGGGGCTATCTCTCGCTATACTGTGAATATGAATGCCTGACTTTGACCTCAACTAACAAGGAGCCACAACTCGCATTATCGCTAACTGGTTATATTCTGTGTCGATTCTGTGATCAGGTTATCGCCTATGTTCAAAATGCCTGTCAGCTTGAGAGGGTAGTCCGTATTAAGAGTCCTTTTATTAAAACCTTGTAATATTTTTAATTGAAAACCAGCAAACCAAAGTTTATTTTTATTTTGGTTATTGTATCGAATACTGATATGAATTCTGAGATAAGAGATTATGATCTTAATATATTAATTTCAACATATTTGTTTATTTACCTGATTGTGTAATTTTTTCTTTTACTTTAAAACATAAATATTAATTTTATTTGATATCTCAAAGACTTAATGTTTTAATTTTATTTCCGCTTCGTTTTACCAGAAGTACTTTCTCGCCAATAAGATTAGATTTTTAGGACTTTGCTGCAAGTCGTTGCGTCTGGGGAGGGCCTTTGAATAGTCCATTCAGTTGAAGGCATGTACTTGCTCGTGAAGACTGCTGACTCATTCTCTTTATTTAACAGATGCAGTGCAGGTACAGACATTCTAACACAGCTATTCCCACGCACATGGTCATGTGACATGGTGTGAATGACTTGTAAGCACGCACAGACTGCAGTTATCAGACACCAAGGGGGAGCAGAAATACCATCTGTTGACTAAGGCTATCTGACATCATCCAGGTGCGAAAACGGCCAGGAAGCGCATACAGACTTCAGTTACAGTGCAGGTACAGACCTGCTCTTGACATTTACAAGGTCAGCTGCCCCTCGAATAAAATGAAGGGGTCGTGGTGACGTGCAGGTACAGACATGCTCTTGAAATTTACTATGCCAACTGGTCCTCGGGTAAAATGAAGGGGGGCATGGTGAGTTTAAATTTAGGAATGGTTTGTTCAAGATATCTGGTCTGAGGTCTACATGGTTTCTAGTATGAGGTATAAGTAAATTTAGTCTGATGATGGTTAGTAGAGCAGATATTCTGCAAAAAAAGTGGTGATCTATCTATTGAAATATGTATATGTGAATAAAATTTTTATATAAATTCATAGTAATATGTGTAACTGCTTCTCTGAAAAACTAATTAATTAAGTGTAAATCAACATTTATTCGCGTGCATGTCGTAGGAAGGCTATAGTAATCGTTCAAAAATGGCCGATGATAGCTGCTAACTATAATCATCGATGCAAAGTACTTATTAATGTGAAAATGTGGTGGTGGTTGTGGTGGTGGTTGTGGTGGTGGTGGTGACTATAGTAGGTTAGGTCAAGTTTGGTCAAGTTAACATACATTTCCAAAGTCCTGAATGGGGTAGAAAGGGAATAACTAAGTTAAAAATATCCAGTGTTCTACACAATATGAAAATACTTTTCTAAGTCCCACACAAGTTTGTGAATTGTATACGGCAGAAAGTTGAAGTGACTAAATTGGAATATAACTTGAATGGCGAGAGAAATGAAATATATGCAAAGTCCTGACATGGGGTTGAATACATACAAATATGACTTGGTTGTACAGTTAGTTTGCTTGTATGGTTGATAGTTACGGCCTGATCAAATGTACGATTATTTTGGCAGTATGGAAAAAAGTATAGCTTAGATGGTGTGGGGAGAATGATTTAATTGTGTGATTCGTTTTTTTTTTTTTTTTTTAGTTAGTATGAGAGGGGCAGAATGCATAGTTGGTATGGTCGGTTAGCAAGAGTGGAATGGTTTGATTGGAATTAAGACGATATGGGTGTCGTAGATGGTTAAATTAATTGTATTGATCTTATGATATAATTGTGGGAATATTTGATTGGTTCGGCAGCTGGTATGGCTTGTTTATATGTGTAACTGGCAAAGATAGACTGGGCTGAAACGGTAGTCTATATAGTTGACTTTTATTTCTGATCAGTAAGTTTGAGGCATCGTGGTGGATATGGACTGTATTGCTAATAGCATGAATGAGGCATACTATGTCTTGGTAAAAAGTATTATATCTATTTTGGTATTCAGTACAATTCGATATGGCTGTTAAGTAAGTCTGGAAATTGGAGGGGGGGGGGCGGTGAAGAGGGGTCTGGAGATAACTAGAGTATGACGGTTGAAAATCGAGAGAAATAAAAAATTTATATCCAGATTTATTACAAGATAATTGGGTTAGGTTATCTTAGGTTAGGTTAAGTTAGGTTAGGTTATCTTAGGTTTGGTGAAGTGTATACTGAACAGTTTGATAATGGAATGGCGTGAAATTTACAAGTATTACATTACATAGGAGTATGATTTATAGGTTCGTCTAAGTTAAAGATGGAATTCCCTAATTGTACATGCTTAAGTCTGTAATATAAAAAAATTATTATATGTAATTAGAAATCCAAAAGTTAACAATAAGCAATGTTCATAATATAAAACACTTTTAAATATTATTTAAAAAATCCAAAATGGTGCTTGTCATAGTCATGTAATAATATATTCTGCTGAAATATACTTGTCTGCCTGAAAAATACGAATCTGTAGACTCCTCGTTCGATACACTTTAAAATTTATTAAATTACACTTTTATAATACTTTAGAAAAGTATAGAAGTTAAATCTATTTTATATATGCAAATTATACCAATATAATATATAAAATTAAATAAAAAATTAATACTTAAAAATAAGTTAAATCTAAATATAATATATATAAGATAAATCAAAATAATGAAAATAACAAAATATAAATCATATAATAAGAAAATATTGAATAAAAATACATAAAATAAATTTAAGATATTAAAAAAAATTATATAAGTAATCAAAATTTATTTAATAAAAAATACATACTTAAAAAATTACAGATACATAATTATTCATATATAAAGGAAACGCTTAAAAATTATATAATAAAAAATAAAATGTGTTGTCTTTAATGACAGGCAAGATATTATTTATTCGTGTACATGCTATATACGACTTATAAACTCTTGTCCCAGGCATGTCGCGATCGCCGAGTGTTCTAAGGCATAAGTCTGACGGCCCATGATCCGGCAACTCATTCCTGCACTATTCCAAGTGGTATTTTGAGTTCTAAAGAGCAGCGCCCCTAGCGGCAAATTTCAGAACCTATATGGCAGCCGAGCGCATGCGGGATCGACTAATCGATCGAGTGCGACACCAGCACTCCTAGCTGCCAATGCAAGAACCAATATGGCGGGGCCCCTAGTGGGCAAAACCAGAACTAATAAGGGGAAACCAATGACAAACGAAAAAAACCAAGATCGTGGCCTCCATTAAAATGTAAACAAATATGGCGTCCTCCAGCATAATAAAATGGTGGCTTCCAGTACAAGCCTATGTAAACAAAGAAGAAGAAAGAAATATATAATGAGATAGAAAGGAAATAACAAGAGAGAAAGAGAAAAAGAAAAGAAGGGAGAAGGAGAGGAAGAAAGATAAAAAAGAATGCAAAAGAGAAAATTTGGGAGGACTCGGAGAAAACCCTTGGTATTCGAGAGCATAAAAATGACATACTGGGTACCAAGATGGAGGTCCAAGATGGTGGTGTACTGGCTAACAAAATGTCTGACCATGATGGTGGTTTACTGGGTACAAAGATGGCAGTGTACTGGCTAGTAACATCGTGGAATCCAAGATGGTGGATGAGTTAACAGAAATATAGAGCAGGAAGTCTGGTATTCAACATGGCTCCTGGTGCCTCGCACCTCTCCCTAATCCCTGATGCCTTCGAACATACATTCCCCTACTACTATCACATACTAATTTTCAGAAGTTTTCTTTTGTAAGTTTTATTTTTAAGAAAATTCTAGATTTTTTTAAAAATATTATGAAATGTTGTACCTTAGAAATGAAACACAGCATATTATTTACATAACATTTATTGTACGTATAAAACAAATATACATAATCGGCAAAAAAAAATTCTTGCTTATTGTCTCGGACGATTGATTTTATGTCTAGTCCAAGGTATCAGATTTATGGCCCAAGACGAGGCACACAATTTGTGCAGTAGCTGTGCATTCCTCCACGTGCCTGACCGGTCAGGTTTGGACCTGTCGCAGACGTGTCGGTGCTGGTCGTAGTAAAGTTACGACAGTTTGCACAACGTAGGATAGCCACTCGCAGTGCACATCGATGAATTTAACTTAGTTTTTGCACAAGTCGCTAAGCCATTTTTTGTACTCGGGACTGCCAGGTAAACCATTCCTTGTAGATACTTCATCAGCAAGTCGCGTAGCACATGTCCCTCTTGGTGGTACGGAATATTCCATTCGTCACACTCCAGTTAGTGGTGGTACTTGGTCAGCCAGTCATTCTTCTTCATGTATTTCTCGTCCACGTGTTTCCACGAATTAAGGGGGGGGGGGGGGGACTGAGTGCATTTTGTCATCATTCTCATACATCACTGTGAACTCCTTGAGCACGTAGCCGCTCTGGCTCTGGAAGCCTTGCATATTACAGTACATCTTGCTACTGTCTATGCTTAGTGTCGACTAAACAGTTGTAGTGTGTGAGCAGTTTTATATATATATATATATTCTCAGCTGTGTTCACGGCAATATTTGGATGGACTTGTCTCGGCAACTGTACGATACAAGCCGGCCGTGAAGTATGAAGCAAAATGCATACATTTTGGCAGGAATATTTCCATGTGTAGGTATTTCGATCCTGCAGTCGATTACATTGGAGGTAATATGCACGTCTTGATTATTCACATCGAATACTGTGAGCAGGGCCTATCTCTTGAAAGTATCAGGGCTCAATATTGTGAATTGGGTGCGTCCGTTATATGATGATTGGAATTGAGCATGCATCATATATGCCATCAGGTACTGTACATTTTTTTATGTTCATGTTAATTTTCACATGCAGGTAGCTTTCGATATTCAAAAATATTTTCACATTTTCTATTTGACATGTTTCGAATTGCGAATGCCTAACTATCGCATTGTGGTTTCTTCTGGTCTGTAGCCCAACGATGATGTACCTCAGTTTTCCAGAAACAAAAGTGGACATCACAACCCAGTTGATGCACTAGCTTGCTACCATTCCGAGAGATGTCTCAAGACGCCACTTCCTGAAAGCCACATCGATGATTTTGCCAAATTCCACTTTCTTCAACACTTTTGTGCATTATGCAGGGCTCAACTGCACATAAGGCAGAATCCCTTCGATGGTGTGTTGTTGCAGTTTCACTACCTCTAGGTTTTCTCCTGTACCCACGATGGTGTCCACATGTGTATTGGCTATGAGGAGCACCAGTTCCTACTTCGAATTGAAGGGAACATTTGCAGCCTTCTGCAAATCCCAACAGCATCTAGAGCAGAACAGGCATTTAGAACTTGCCTCCAGGATATATAGTACACTGTAGTCATCTTTGTTTCTCCAGCCTGCCATCTTCGCTGCGGACAGCTTATTCGGCAAGCATAAATTAAATTTTTCATCCTTGAGCTTATGCCTGCATCTAGCGACTGGTCCTCCTTGACACCATTGAGCACATACGTGATGCGATCAATCAAATGGAGAATATCATTGCTCGGTATTTTCGTGGATGCTGGGTTGGGCCCATCTTTTTTGGTAGAATCCTCGTAATTCATAGGAAAGACTAGTAAAGATGAGTACAGATATCCTTGTGTTGGACTGTTATTCGAAATTCCGATGTTAGTGTGTATGGCCCAATCATGAAAGGCTGGTATGCCTGAAATTCCACCTTCATTACACTGTCCTCGAAAACAGCTGGCTCTTCAATAATTAGGAAGTCTTCTATGACGATAAACTTTGTATTTGTGACTGCAGAGTAAAATTTCGTTGTCGCATGTTAACTCCCTGGAGACTTGTGACGTACTGATTGCCATTTTGATGTGCTGCTTTGTCTTATAGCTTCTGGTCAACATATATCTTATTCCCTTCTTCTCAAATGCAGGCGTAGTGGGATTTCTTCATTTCGATAGTTCACGAACTCTCCGCACTGATAGACAACTGTCACTAACACCTCGCGTGCTCTCTTTGCGATGACTAGAAAGCCAATGATACTTTGTGGTGCCATGACCGGTTAATAACCTGAAGGGACCATTAGCGAAAGCTCGTGCAGCTTGTTCCTCGGCTTACGATTGAGGTATTTGCCGCTCGCCAAACTGCAATTTATTCGTGTCACATTAACAGGTAAGATGTTTACAGGTCGTGACGATTCGTGGATTTTTCCTTCGTATATGCATGGCTCGAACCCCTGTATCAGTGCAATGGAATCCAGTTTTGTAAAGTCGATAACTTCGCCATATCTTATGACACAGTTCACAATAGTGGCATTTATACGTAGTTCGATCTCTGTGTCGGGAGACAGCGAATCTTCAATATACCTTGCAATGTCGTCTATTTCATAAGAGCCTATGTGAAGTGACACCTCATTGGAATCAGTACCACTTTTCACGAGATACATCTTGCAGTTTTGTTCATCAATGTTCGGAATCAAATTTTAGGTTTGAAAATCGACCAAACCTCTGCACCATTCCTACTACAGGTCAAGTGAAGGAAAATGTACAGCACACAACTTGGTGCTGCAACCCAACATAAGCATTGCCAACATGACTGTTGGTTTCCAGTCAACGTACAACTATTTTATACAATAACTTGTACGAGTGAACAAGGAAGCAAAGACTCAAGTGTCTGCAGTTCCATCTGTTGGGTATCTGTTCTATCTTGTAGTTGTAAGTATGTTAAATTTTTTCAGGTGCAGTCGCAGTTCGGGTGCTTGCCATGTTTGAAATAAGTTACCCAGTGTATGCCGGGTCCGGCTGTCATGTCCAGATTAATAATTACACATTCATGTCTCCTTGGTTTAGCAAGCAAATCCTCTCTCAATTAGCATGCAAACAGTTTCCAATCCATGTTAGTGAGTGGTCATTTAGTAAGAGGTTTCATTAGCACCTCTTTCTGCTACATCACATTTGCACACTTCCACTTCATACTGGGTATGGCCTTAGGTATTGGGCTTGGCCAATATTTTTACCCAAACAGATTTCGTCAATATTAGAATTATGGTTTTGGGCCTCAGACAACTGTTTCAGTTTATTCGATGCTGTGTTGACGGTTCGGACGATACAACTCGTGGCTCCGATTAGACTCCAAGTGCAGGCAAAAGCAATGGAATAATCCACCAGTTGATGTTTTCTGGGACTTGCATGCTTTTCTTCCATTTTTCGCCACTTTTCGTTTCACTTGTACCTTCCTCTTACTCTCTGCACCCATGCCCATCTTCTCTTTGGCCTTCATCATGTTGTAAAATACTCACACTGTTACTTTTTCTCCGTGCCTGGTATCTGATGATTTTCTTATCTCTTCGGCCATCTGTGCAAGTATCTTATATTCCTGGTGTCGGGTTTTCAGATCCTTGTGCTGTGTATAGGTGATTTCATCTTGCTTGCATGCCTCGTCCAGTGCCTTGATGCCCGTATGGCCACATTCCAACCTTTTAGCCAGCTGTGTTCCCAGCCTGTAGAACGTTTATCTAGAAAGGTGCACCTCGAACAGTAGATTTTTTATCAGCATATTGGAGATCCCAATTTCAGATATGGTCTTACTTTCTTGCGGTATCGCAGTAATCTGATCCAGAAAAGTAAAAATATGATCATTTTGTACATTTTTGTTTCAGTATCCTTCTACACTTCGAACAGTGTGGATATAAAGTGCTAAAGAAGCATCTGCTTTGTTGCCTCTGCAGTGAAGTATTCACAGCTTGCGGAATTTATGAAATTAAATAACGACCAGCGGATCGAAAATTTCGAGTGTGACTTTTGAATGCAAATGCTGCCAGAGGCTGTTTTCTCAGAGCGATGATATAAGGAACATTTTTTAATTTGCAACACTGATTCTCTGTAACGACAATCGGTTCCACTTGCTCCAACTGCTCCAAATGCTCCAATACCTCTATTTGCTCCACCTGCTCCATCTGCTCTACCTGTTCCACCTGCTCCATCTGATCCAGAAAAATGTAGTGATAATACACATATTGTTAAGCAAGATGTTACTCTACCCATACACATTACAGCTGAAGGTGAAGCTATCTCCCACCAATTGTGACTTGGAAGGATATTTCCGAATACAGTATGCTGCATCACCACAGGACAATAAAAAATATGGGAAAAAATATATCTAGCAAAATCCTCCTGGTAAAAGAGAATGGCCTTCAATTCGATAATGTAAACCGGTACTCCAAATTGTTCCAGCAACCGGAATACCAGCAACTGGCACAAGTACTGCAAGTTGTGGAAGTCAGGTGTTATTTCCCCTGCAGTGAAAACATAGTTGTCAGGTCACCGATTGAAGATCTTCCAAACTCGATATATGTCTGTGATGACATTACCTGCGAGAAACAAACTTGTATACAGAAGTACTTTAGCATGGGGCGGCATGCCATCATGGACCAGACTTATTAGTGCATACCCAAACAACTGCGTCGCGATAATGCCAATGACTTGGTGATGTTTCGCATGGACGATATAAATTTGTGAAATGTGTACGACGAATATGTCAATATGGACATCATGCTATCAGCTTTCATGAGCATGGTTGCTTTAT
The DNA here is from genome assembly GCA_029891345.1 of Dryococelus australis. Taxonomy (NCBI): domain Eukaryota; kingdom Metazoa; phylum Arthropoda; class Insecta; order Phasmatodea; family Phasmatidae; genus Dryococelus; species Dryococelus australis. The sequence continues at coordinate 186,051,703 of CM057009.1, read as the reverse complement.
GCTGGCAGACAAGTATGTAGGTTTGACGATCATAAAAGAATGACCTCTATATAATGAAAAATACCATTGTTTTCAATCTGTTTATCATCGACCATCGAGAATGAGTTACAGCATATAGAAAATTGAGCAGAGTAGCCTCAAGCTGCGGCTTGACAAAGACAAAGATGGAGGTTGCCTCGTACCCAGGAAAATGGAACTTGTGATGCTGGTAGAAGAATAATTCGAGAATTGGCAAACCCGAACGATCCGAAGATGATGCTATTAAACATTTCATCCTCGAAACTGGTAATGTCTTTATCTCGGAATTATGCAATGTATTGGCTGATAAGTGCAAATTCTTTCGCATTTACTTGTCTGAGTTTGGGGCGAAGATGGATTGTGTGAAGACCGAGATCATTCGCGATATGGTGGTCATGGATGAGCACATAACGAGTGTTCAAAAGCAAATTATAACACAATTGAATGTAGCATTTGCAGAAAATGAAGATAAAATAAAAGTGCTTAAAGATTCTATAGAGCAGACATTCGATACCTCGATTTTCCCTTCGCTATGAAAATGGAAATTCAACATAAGAGTAAAGACATATTGGATGTCTGTAGCGAAAGCCTGAGCAAGATTGAAAGTTGTTTGGTGGAGAGTCACAACTAAACCTATAAAGGGAGTGACAGTAAACCTTTGTATTTAGTACAGTGTTGGACATTGCCAGCATCTTACATCTAATAATACAGCCTGTTCGCTGGAATTATTTGCTAGCCAAGAGTGCCAGAATTTCACATGACATTACAAATGAAGACAGTTTTATGCCTATTACTTATCGTCTCGATGTACTCAGGTAGAGTGTTGGAGCACCTGTAGCCATGAAAACAGAAGTCGATGATACTGCTGAGCATATGATGAAGCATAAACATGTTGACGTACAGACAGATCGGGATGATGGATCCGATGTGGATTTGCCACACGATAAAATGGTACTGAATAAATCGATTTAAAATATAATGCTCTGGTTTGATGGTACTTATGATCGTACACATCTTGTAATAATGATACGATGTACGGTGTATACAGGCATAATGATAAATGGTTTCTTGGTGAATTTCCACTAGGTGAGATCATCCGAGTTGCCGATTGTGATACATGTGGAACACCTGGCCTTTATGAACTACTATTTTGCAAAGAGACAGGGAGTTTACAAAATCTGACATGCTGGAATACGATTTGTTGCTCGAACTCAAGTGTGCATTTTATGAAGATAACAATCCCGAAATCAGAGCTTATAATGACAAAGATCACAAAAAAATCGGCATTCTTGCAGACCTCTTCATTAGCTGAGCACTGAAACATAGCGATGTTCTGAAGAAGACATACAGTGACTAGAACATCGACTATGTGTTTTGGTATGACACGAACGAACTGATGGATAGATTACGACTACTGGTCGCTTCGCAAAGGGTTGGAAATTACTCACACACCAACAAGATTATTGCTATCGTCGAAGAACTGAAGGAGAGAGGCTACATGCGATGAGTCGGGATGGAATCGCCCACGAACTGCATGTGACCGCCAGACACAACTACCACTGTCGCAAAGTCATGATTTGTGGGATGAACTACCTGTTTCAAGCCGACCTTGACTCTATGAAACTGAATGCTCCATTCAAAAATGTTTAAAAATACATGTTGATCATCATCGATGCCTATAGAAAACTTGCCTTGGCCAGGCCGATTAAGTCGAAGAATTCATGTGACATCACCAAGCCATGGCAGATTTATTGTGCGAAGGACCAAGCCCAACCAATTTACAAACCGACCAGGCAAGGATTTCTACAATACGAAGTTCAAGGCCCGAATGAAGAAACATATCATATTTAATTATTCCATGTACAGTTTTCTGAACATTTCTATCGTCGAGAGGTTCGACAGGACTACAAAGGGCAGGATGTGGAGGCATTTCGCAGCGAATAGCAGCTACAAGTGGCTTGAGCTACTGCTGAAACTCGTCCGCGAGTATAATTCAGCAGTGCACTCGACCACTCGCAGGTATCCTGAAGATGTCAAGGACGACTCCCTGGTTCTGACTGTGCAGGCTATTCCGATTAAGAGGTATCCATGCAAGCTTAAAGTTAAGGTTGGTCACCTGGTGCGCATCTCTAAACACAAGGCATCTTCGAGAAAGGGTTCATGGCGAAATGGAGCCCCGAACTATTTCGTGTGCGACGCATGTACAACTATTCACCAAGGACCTTCTATCCCAAAAATCTGAACAATATACTCACCCGTGGCTGTTGCTATACTGAGGAGATCCAGCCGACGAATTTTACAAATGTGCATTTGGTGGGAAAGGTGCTGAAACTGCATAATGGAAGGGCCTGTGTAAAGTGCTGGACTTTCCCTGCCTTCTGCAATTCATGGGCTGTTAAGAAGGTCGTTCTGAATTAGGATTTACCATTTTTTTCAAGTAGTGATATCTGCATGGAATTGTTTTTAATTAAATACCGGTTAACCTTACTTTGAATTATTTCTATTATTGCCGGTCCTTGAAAACTATATTGGGTTGGCGATCGCTAGTTCAGTGCATGTGCAGACCTGTGAAAATGCTAACATTTCTGTGTGCTGATTGAACCTACCTGACACTATGTAGATTGTGAAAATGACCTGGAATCACGTACCATGCAGTTTCCTGACACTGTGCATGTGCAGACCTGGGAAAATACTTACAATGCTCTTGCCATTGTTTTAAACTTTGACAAAATCAGCTTCCCTACCTATCCATGCACATTATGTCTCAGTGCTTCATGCTTTTGGCCAACTGCAGTCACGTACCAAATCGGTGATTGGCTGGTCGGTGTCCGAATAATCTATTAATGGTGCAATGTGGCTGGTTCCAAGTCAGTCAATATGATGCCACAAGGCTTTTTTAGGGGACTCGATCAGAGGCTTAGGTTGACAACAGTATTCGTGGAAGGTGGATAGTCTTGGCTATCTTTTACGGTCGACATCATAGTCAGTATCTGTGTTGTCTTCGGACATTCCAGAGTAAATGGGATATATATCAGTGTCATAGACTTCTTTGTGTGTGGTACCAGTAATGCCATCGACTTCTTTAGACTTGACACCGACAGTATCATTTACTTCACCATGTGTGGTACCAGCAGTGCCATCAAATTCTTCCTTTTCAGTCATATCATTTGCATCTACAGCTGAGGTCCCTATTTGTCTACCAGAGTTTCCAGGGTCTTCGGAAGTGTCTGACATGTGGACTGCAGAAGTGTCATCTAGTTCTTCAGCTGAGACAACTGCATTATTAACTGGACCATCAAAGTCTGTTCCGAAATCAACTGAATGCCCAACCACCTCTTCTGGACAATTCTGACACTGTAAATGTCGTTTCTGTGAAAATATCTTCACTGGCAGCAGCCATGCTAGACGAAGTGAGTGTTTTAATCATGCCACGATTCCCTGTTGTATATCATGTTTGTATGAGAGGTTCGGCGTCTCGATTTCACAGATGGATTTTCTAATGGGGTATATGACTATGCGCAAGGGGTTTCCTCTAAGTAACACAGAGGAAGTACTTTCACAGCTATCGACATATGTTGACCTCCCATGCTTTATCAAAAACAAAAGTGCCGTAATCAACCCCCACAACTATGACAAAAAATAGTTTCAAGTGGTCGCTGTTGACTGGATTTTGTAAGTTATCGAATCCGCAGCAAGTAGACAAGAGGTATGCTGAGGTGTAAGAAAAGTTGGATTTTAGCAGACTGGATTTTCCGACTCCTCCACAGCAAATAAGTGTCTTTGAGAAATAGAAAGACCCAGGTTTGTCCATAAATGCGTACTCACTGAATGCCAGAGGAAACGTGGCGCCAATATGTGTGACTAAGAATGAGAAATCTGAACATTTTGATCTTCTGACGGTGAAGGACGAAACAAAGAATATTTCGCATTATTGTTACATAAAAAACTTTTCAAGGCTGGTTAACTTACAGATTACATCGTATGAGTACATAGTTCATGTTTACAAACAGCGTTTTAAGCATTATACTGATTACCCACAGAAAACAGGTATCACTGGGGAACAGTGTTTTGCAATACACAAAGCAGCATGTACAAGATAAAAGTTTAATACGTATATGTGTTTTCCTCATGTTGAATATTGCCGAATAAATTTTGTGTAAAAAAATGCATCGTTTTAATAACTTTTTAAAAGAAAAAAAAAAGAAAATTTTAACTAAGAAGAAATTAATGGCAAAATTGTAAATATTCCGTGTTTTGGAGTAGCCAAAAATGTTATAGGTAAAAGAATAATAATGGAAAAAAGTGCCATACTCAACAAAATGTGAACGTGAAAGTGGTTAATGAAATTAAAACCCCCGAGTAAAACCGCCTAACACAGACAAAAATCCACGACATCCCCACTGGGAATCGGTCCCGGTACCCAATGGAGAGGAGTCCAGTCTTCCCACAGCCTACTGTACAAGACTGATCAAACGTGTATTTTAAAAAAAGAATGACACGTAGTTCGGTGACTTCCAGCATGGAAAAATTGTGATTGATGTAATATTATTCATGTGATGCACCCAGCTTTCGTCAGAATTATTTTTATGGTACTCTGCTTGAGAAATATGCAGCTCCAGTTAAAGTTTTACTACTACTGTATTAGCAAAAGAGATTTCGAGAGCAGTGTGTTTCCTACACTTATATTTAATGGTGTTCGGAAAACAAATTTTAAATACTTTGATCAGTAATAATGAATCATTTTGTGTACATTCAAGTGGTAGACATAGTTTTAATAAGCACTTCTACTGTATGAAGATCTACACGAATTGATTTTTAAAATGATATTTGTGGGCTGTTAAAAACCTTTAATTTTAAGACTGTTAGTTTATACGTTAAGGTTCGAAGAACATTTACAATGCGGGAGTTTCAGGTTGAATTTTATGGCTTGGAGGTGTAACAGTGCATATATCTTACCTTAAGGGGGCTGGCTATAGTTCGCTCATGGTTATTTCCATATTTTCTGACTCACTGCTAATGATCTACTTTCACTCAAACAAAATTAACAGCAATGATCCGAATTCATTCGCACTAAGTTTAATTATATTCTACAATCAAACTATAAAATGCATATAATGATACTACAAAATACATTTATTTTACGAACCATTTTCTCAATTTATATGGTACTCGTGTTACAGGATAGGCCTACGCAATAAATTAAGTAAAACATTTATTTTTAAGTACAATTACTATTCCTGTTCGAGTATTTTGTTAATGTGAAAATATTGAAAGATAATTAAAGTTTGACATCACACATATTGATGGTTGACACAAGGATTACATTTTTGAGTGTGTTTGGTACTAACCAGTAAAATATAAAATAACATATTTATATATAATGTTTTTTTTTTTTTTTAACTGAGAAAAAAGCAAAGGAATCGCAGGTACTGCGTGATATGTACGTGTGTGTTTGAGCATGCGTCTGCATGTATCATAACCTCTCGTTTCCTACATAATCCAAGTTGAATTTGTTTTTAGAAACATGACACAACCAAATACATGTGTCCAATTCAGTATCCTTTCCTGCTTGTGCGCGCCATCAAGAGCTGATTTTGCTCCTGATAAGCACATCCCGTAACTACGTGGTGCATCTCTGCGCAGTGCAACATTATGCCTGCCCCACCTCCTCTCCCCGGCCCATCGCAAACTCCACGCGTCAGCTGCAACATGTTAACGACACTCAGATAGCTGCGTGTGGATGCCTGGTACGTTCTGCGTGAATGTATTGGGTTAAGGACTGTCTACAATCGACATGGAATTCAGTACCTATGGCTTGCGTCTGTACAGAATGCGGCATTAACCTTTCTTATGATATATTTTTACACCAGTCAATTGGAGTGCAATTAAAATTATATATCCCCGCATGCAAGATTTGTTTCTGTTTCCTGTCTATGAGATAGACAATTGAAAAAAATCCGCGTTTTCCTATAATATCAAATACTAGCGAAACACGTTCAGCATGTTGAACAAATGCAATTGACTTTCACAGCACAGATTGGTCGTAAACAGCAGATTTTTTCTTAAGCTGTGTTTAGTGCCAGTATTATGACATTTTTGATAGTAGACGACCCTTAAGGACAGTTACCAGTATTTTATATGTATCTAGATTATAGGGGTTACTTGTCATCATACGAAAGTGTTATATACATTACGTTGTACAGAACTGGAAAGGTTTCCTCAATTTTATGATTTAGTATTACATTTTAAGGTAGTGGACTGATCATTTTCGGATAAATTATTAAGGGGTTAATTGGTGACAGGGTAGTTTTAAACACTGCAGCATTGTTTGCAAATATGATTTTTTTCCATTAATATAGTAATATTACATTTATTTTCTGTGAGTATAAATTTCAACCATCCTATATTGTTTTTGAATTACTTGGTTTTTGTTCTTAAATACTCATTATACAGTTCTCTTTTTATCATTTTGTAAATGCATATATTTGGTGGTCTATGTGGAGGTAATAATAATCATAAAACGTCTTTATTATTTGTGGCGAAGTTAAGGTATTATCATCTTCTCTTACACTTGACCACTTTGCACAATAAAACATTTCACTTAATTTTTTTAAAGACAAAGAAATAAAACAATGACACAAATTTTAATGTCTACTATAAACTTAGAAATAAACTTATATGGAATATATAAAGCAACTTACATAAAACAAAGTTAACCTTAATAGTGAACTTACACGATTAGCATATACATGCATACACAAAACCATTTACACACCTGACATGTATCCACAAACATATAATTATACTATTTATAAAATTAACCTTAAAGATCTCATTGACTAGCATAAGTTCTAAAACTAAAATTTAATTCAAGTGTTACTGAAGGACAGAAAATCACAGTATATAACTATTTAAAAAACGGGAAAAAGACAAAAAAATTTATTTACGTAAGACATTAAAAATTATAATATAAAACGTCTAAAATTATCACCTACCTAGGAATATACATAAAATAAGAAATTTATACGTCTACTCGCAAACACTCATTCACATATCTACATACATTAACTACACATTTAATTAATTAAGCAATAACACAAGCATTAGAAACATCACTACAGTCGCATGAAGCAGAGAGCAAATAAGTTACAGGTATTATAAAAGAGGAACCTCCAAAACAACTATTTTGTTTGTTTATATAAAACATACATTTCAAGTTCATTTAAACATTTATAACGTGAGCAAGCTGTTATCACTTTTTTTTTTGTTAATTTAGAGATTGAAATTGTATCTCTGGCTTCCTGAGGTAAGCAATTCCAAAGTTTGGTTTCGGTGACAATGAAAGATGAAGCGAAAAATGAGTTGTGTTTTGGTACTGGTAGTTTTGTTGATCGAAAGAACGAGTGGTTGATGCATTGGGCGGTAAGAAACGAGGCAAAAGATATCGAAGACATCCTGTAAAAAATAATTTCTCTAACAAGCATATCTTGTGCAATGATCGTAAATTTTTAAAATCAAGCCATGAGAGAATGTGTCTGTATTTGGTGTTATGGTCTTTCTTTTTAAGATTGAAAATAAGTCGTACACAGTTATTTTGTATTCGCCGAAGTCTCTGAGCTAGATATTCATTCAGGTCACTGAAGACTACATAAGCATAATCAAGGCACGAAATTATTAATTATTCTGTTAAGGTTTTCATCAATTTCGCAGGAAATTTTTTTTAAATCGTTCTTAATGAATGTAAAATTACATTTGTTTGTCTACAGATGTAAGTGATGTTAGTCCATGTTAAATTTTCACTTAATATTACACCTAAATTTTTTACGGACTTTGATAGAGTGATGTTAGTGATGTTAGTCCATGATAAAGTTTCACTTAAGATTTTTTACGGACTTTGATAGAGGAATCGGCTCGCTATCAAGTATGATATTAGGGGTGCTAGTGACGTTTGGTGATGTGAGTAGTTTCTTGTATCCAATTATAATGCTCTGAGATTTCTTAGGGTTTAATAGTCGCCCGTGTTTTATTGAAAATTACAATATGTTTGACAATTCATGGTTAATTGTGTCAATTCATGAGGTAATATTACCGGGATGAGCTGGCAAGTAGATTTGGAAGTCGTCTGCATAAATATGGTATTTGCAATGTTTTATTGTATGAGGGAGGTCACTAATGAAAATAGAAAATGGAAGGGGTCCCAGAACAGAGCCCTGGGGAACTCCAGTTCTAACTGCGCCAAACAGATTGTTGTTCTCCGCAGATAACTCTCTGATAATGGCCACACAAGTAACTTTTAATCCATTCTAATGATATTTCGGAGAAATTAAAATATGATTTAAGCTTGGTAAATATGAGCTCACGGTCAACGGAATCGAATGCTTTGCTAAAATCTAATAATATCAAAATCGTTAGCAAACTGTTATCCATTTTATGTTTTATGTCATCAGTGACCTGAAGAAGAGCCGTACATTTACTGAAGCCTTTTCTGAAACCAGACTGATTGTCTACCATTAGGCTATTTTCAATAATGTACCTTGTTATCAGTTGGTGTGCAATATATTCAAGGGCTTTGGAAATTGTGAGAAGAATGCTTATGAGTCTATAGTCACTGGCACATTGAAGTTTATTAGTCTTCGGGTCAGTATTACTAAAGCAACTTCCATTGAGTTTGAAAGCTGCCTGTGAACAGCGAATAATTAAATATTTTAGTTATTGCTTCTAAGATAAATGGCAAGGCTAGGTTTATCATGTTAATTGAAATTCTGTCATTACGCTCGGCCTTAGTTTTAATTCGTCTGATAGCTTTCAGAACGTCAACAGGTGTGATGACATAAAAGTAAAAACGTTATTCTATACAGTAAGAGTGGGCTTTATTAAGAGACAATGTTTCATTTCTTGTTTCAGGAGTAATACGGGTACATGGAGTTGTGAAATGAGCATTAAGTTCGTCAGCACTTAGATTGATTTCATGGCAATAGTTTTTGGTGTCTTTAAACTTTACACCCGTATTTTTAACTCTACTCCATAAATGCCGCGGAGATGAGTTTGGTTGTATCAAGCAGTGAGCGTACGCAATTTAGCCGTTTTAATGGTTTGGGTACACCGGTTTCTGAGTAAACGGTATTCCTCGAAACTCACGTACAAGGATATCATTTTTTCTCTTAGAAGGTATATATTTACGAAAAGCATTATCCCGATCAGCCATTAAAGCTTTAATTTCCTGGGTCATCCACGGTGCTGGTGGACGAGAAACCCGTTTAGATTGTTTCGGAATGTGCTTATCAATAAGTTTGTATAATAAGGTGTTTACATGATTAAGTTTGTCATCAACTGTATGGAAATAATATATTTCACTCCTCTGTTTTTCAGAAGCATTGTTAATAAAATGTGGCATGTCAATCCTTTTAAAGTCTCTGTAGGTGATAATTTTCGGTAAAAATTTTGGAGTATGAAATAAATATTTTATATTTTACACCCGACCAAAATGGAGCACATACGACTAAATATATTAACTTGTAATGAAATAATCATACACTTTTAATTGGTAACCCATTTTTAATAAGTAAATTAACTTAAAATGTAAAACATAAAAATGTGCTGAAAATATATATGTACTTATAAAAATTCACTTATTACTGGGATAGCCAAGAAAATTATTTTATGTAAAATTTTAATGTACTGAAAATAAATACTTAAATTCTAAAACTTAAAACTACACTGAAAAATAAATATACTAAAAATATACATATTGCTGGGACAGTCAGAAACTGAAAAACTTAAAAATATATTGAAAATGAATACCTCAAATATGAAACTTGAAAATTGGCTGATAAAGAAAATGTCTTTAATGAAAAAAAGGATCATTGATATGTTTTAAAAAGTAATCACAGCAAGATATTTATTCATCCCCATGCACATGCTATATACTTCTTTTTAACCCTTGTCCCAGCGCATAACCTTATAGCCGAATGGTCTAAGTCATCAGCACGGCGACCCAAGGCAGTTCGATCCTGCACTCCTCCAGACAGTATTTCGGGCTCTGCGAAAATTAAAGATGCGCCTCTTGAGGCCAATTACATAAAGAAATATGGTGGTGGATTGAGAGCGTTACAATGCCACTATCAGTCGATTTTAGAACCAAAATGGCGTTGAAGCAAGAGTGACAAATCGGTGCCCCTAGCAGATACCTCCATAAACAAATTTGGCGGTCGACTGAGAGCGACACCAATGCCTCTAGCAACGTCTAATGTAAACAAAAGACGAAAAAATAAGATGGCGGTAGAACGAAGGTAAGGGACAATCAGCAAAACAAATGCAAATGAAAAAAACCAAGGTGGCAGTGACGTGAATGCAACTAATTGCTTGAAAATATTTAATTGGGAAACAAGATAGAAAGAGAGACAACATGTAATGAAAGAGAGGAGGAACAAATGGGTGGACTCCAAGGAAACCCATGAAATGCAAGAGCATGAAAAACAGCTTGAAATGATAGAGACACAACGTTGAATGATAGATCAAGAAGTTCGAAATGACATACTGGCTGATAGGGCGAGTCTAAAATGGCAGTATACCGGCTACAAAGATGGTGATGTAATTGCTACAAAGATAGAAAAATCCAAGATGGTTGTGGAGAGACCAGATTGACAGAGTGGGAATTCCTAGATCTAAGATGGCTGCCAGCGCCTCGATCCTCATACGTATCCTGGTGTCTATATTACTCTACTACAAGTAAGGCCTGAGCATTTCGAGAAAGTTTAATAACAATATTGGACATTTTATTCGTTCTTCTAATCAAATACGACAGTCACCATTATTATAATGAAATATGTTCGAAAGTATAAAATGTAGATCAAGACTGTCGCCTTGAATTCAGTCCACACTGGATTTAGATTTATGAGAGGGTGGCCTTAACCTCTGCACAATCTTCAGATGAAAATTCCTAATAATTATAATGGAGCTTGTTTACAACAAATAGAATAACATGTGCACAAAAACTGAAATACTAGTTTGATAAGTAGATAAAATAAAAATATTTAAAAATAAAATGCATTTGTTATAAAAACAATATAAATTATAATATAATAAACATCTTCATTCACATTTGCTTTCCAGTATTTGTTGCGTTTGTCGCTCATTTTCCACATATCACCCCACTCCAAACCACACTCACTCACACTACTCTCTTTCATCTCTCCAACCTTCTTCACTGAATACCACACTCGCCTCCCTCCCCCCTCCCCCTCATAAAACCACTTCCAAAGGCCCTTCACGACCGAGTTCGATTTTAACAAATGCACTATTTACGTGTAGTTATTCATTATATCACCACAGTCAGGTGGCAACTGACAAATCTGGCAATTGTCTCTCTGAATTATCCCCTTCGAACCTATGTACTATCAGATATAAAATATGTTAGCCTTAATTAAATATTTAAATCATGTTACACTTGTCTCCCCAATTACCTATTAAGCAACTCATCTTTCGTATTATATAAATTCACTCAAATACCTTTTACTCACATTTTTTTCAAACACGCACATTTCTAGTAGTGCGACATAAAATTATTAATATTATCTGCAATGATATAGAAAATATTTTTAACAATATATGCAAATGTATTACACTCAGTAAAGGAGGTGTGTGTATATGTTCCACAAGGTGCTCTCTGACTCACTAGGAGTCGAAGTTAAATGCCTCGAATATCCCTAAGTCTCGACGGCCTTTGGCGCCCTACTGGAAGTATAATTACCCTGCCTGATTGTGTCGTCTACGGGAAGACCTCCTCGACGGTGGCAGCATTCGGGCGTCGAAGTGGGACCACAGGCCTCTTGGTCCTCCCTCGTAGTCGTCCCTCGGGCGGCTGGAACAAAGATGGTCGCAAACCGCCATTTCACTAATATAGTGGCGACTCCGGCCTCATTACTCTTCCCCGAGGAGATATTTTCATGCCAGCCGGTCTGGCATGCCGAGGTCGCGCCATTCTGCGCTCTAGCATGTCGCTTGCCAGCCCTGACTACTAGAGACTACACCATGACCCCCCGTTTCCGCAAAACTCGTGCCTCCTCACATGAGAGAACGGTCCGGCCGAATACGGGGAAGGAAATGAGTGAGGCCGGGCCTCTAATGAAGTATTGGCGGCTATGCAGAGAAGAGTTGACCCAGGTGCCATCAGTAGAGGTTTCTAGTACGCCACCGGAAGGGGTCTCTCTTGTTCGTGGCTGCCGTTGGGGTTTTACTATTTAGTGTCCATGCGTGCACTTATTTCAGAATTACCCTAGGCAGCTGTGAGTCACGAGATTAGGGATATCGTTTACATGGTTGCGAAGAGACGTCATGTTGTCTTATAGGTGTTATTCTAAGAGCACGAGTTTAAAATGAAATTTATAATTAGTGTAACTGATAGACCTATATGTGGAAATAAGACAATGTGGGCATTAATTTACTTGATTGACTTGCTTTCTAAATAAAGGGATATATACATTCGTTGTGTGTTTTGACGTACTTGTATTCTGTAATTTCTCATAGTAATAATAAAGAAATAATGTCGTTTTATGACCTAAATAATCTACTTAACATAGTAATTACAATGTGTGGGTGCTGGCACGATGATATTTGGCCGCTATGGTTTCGCGTAATAGGGGTATTATGATAGAAATTGCACTCGGTTCCATGAATTACGTAAGTTAGCCCCATAAAAGTATATTAAGCAAGATAAAATCACCTGCGCCGATCGCTAGTGTAGAGGGAAAAAGGCGGAAAATAAGGTGCATCAATTAACAATTACAATTTTGCCATAGCGTCAGAGGGTATTAACTAATGACTGTGAAATCATTATATGATGTGAACTGTCTCTAGAAATCATTTGACTAAAGCATAGTAACCGATGTGCATTGTTAACCTAATTGCCTAAAAAATAAATATACATGTCCGTCTTAATTCGTGATTTTTACAGGGTATACAGATGAAAATTGAATTCTGTGTTTTGCAATGGATAATTGCAGTCTGATAGACAATTATTTATATATGTACAAGGGCCCCTCTAGGTGTGAAATGCATTTAACTTTCATCTTTATGGCGTATTCGCCGCACGGGAAATCTGTCAGTGCTGCTCTCTAGAGCATAACTTAAAAACAAGATTCACTTGCCTTGACAGCTGGTGTACTCTAGCAGTAACATTGCTGAATGTTGTTACCCACATATGAACAATTACCTACTCAGCGGAAAGAATGCGCTGTCAAACGGTAAGCATGTCTATAAGTGTACCAACAGTTTATTGCGTGTGAACGTTTTCACGAGCTTTATGCGCCAGTATTGGCATATTTATATCAGTATATTACGGTCTTTAGTTTGAGACATTATTCTAGCACTTGTTGAATTGCTTGTTCCTGCTCTTAATATAAGCTTTTACTTTGGTCGAACATAAGAAGTTATCATTTACTGGTTGTATTGTACATATTGGTGTGTGCCTTTCTATAAAAACTTCTCCAATAAAATAGAGATTATAACTAACATATAATATAGCAATCCTACGGCTACTATCAGAACCACAATAGTGGACATACTTAAGTAATTAAAATTATCCTGAGACATAACAAAGAACACTGAGGTATGAATCAAGTTGTTTTGGCTTCAGACATATTCTACATTTGGAAAATTTGCACACAAACTTTTCCATTCAGTATTTAGCGTATAATTATGGAATGAAAAGAAATTCCTTCAGGTAAAGATAATTGTGTTGCCTCGAAATGACTGCTGTTAAGCCAATGAATGGGTAAAATATTATGAGCAACGGCAATGGAAGGGCTTTTTATGTCACACACGTGTGTGGCTTTCACTATAGTAATCTTGTGCACTGTAACTTTGAATCCATATGGTACCTTTACTTCAATAAACCCAATATCAGAATTGGGAATTGTCCAGCTAAGAGTCCTATTAACGCATCGTAATGCCAATGTGCCAGACGGGTTTATTATGACATAATGATGGGGATGAATAGGGGTTACCTGTAGTTGATTGTTAGAGATGCAGGTAAATTTGCAGAAAGCGTACAATTTTTCAACAGAGCCAGATAAAATAATCACAATCCAACAAATGTCCCCGCCTAAAAATGTTCAACAGGTCCGCACATTTCCTGGACTAATGTCCTACTTACATCGATATATACTGAACTATGAACATATAGCAGAACCGTTAATTGAATTAACAAAATATACCGTATAGTTTAAATGGCCGCAAAAAGAATAACTAGCATTTGAAAAACTAAAAACAGCTTTTACTAACTCACCCATTTTAGCGAAATTCGACGAAACCTGTTCAACCATACTCGCATGCGACAAGTCTCAAACAGCGATAGGCACGGTTCTTATGCAAGAACAGCTGAACACCAAAGAACGCACCATAATTGCCTTCGCATCCAAAAAATTATTCTTGAATGAGAAAAATATTCAATGGTAAGCAACCGTACGAGAATTATCTGCTATTAAATACTTTGTTATATATTTTAAGCAGTACCTCTACGGATGAAAATTTGTTATTGAAACTGATCATGCGAGCCTACGCTACCTAAATTCAATGGCAGAACACAATGTGTGCATACAGAAAATGGCCATCGCACTGAGCGAATACGATTTTGAAGCGCGAATAGTAAAGGGCAAATTAAATACGCGTGCGGATGCAATGAGTCGTATTCCCACAGTAGGAACAGCTGACCCTACACATGTTACTCTTAACAATATGACTTATAATTGGAAATGTAATTACATCCATTGTCAGTCATTCTACCAAGCATTAGAAGAAACACTTCTTCAAAATCCTGACAAACAAAACGAAATAAAGAACACAATATCAAAATACAAAACAAATAACTGGGCCGAGATTATACCACTAATCAAACAAGATCTCCATACCACAGACTAAGCTCGTGTGCAAAAATTATCATTAATGAAGCATATCTGTCTCTTAAAGCCATTGCAAAATCCATTACATTAGTTTATCACGTAAACATAGAAATAATTATGCAAAGCCATAACAATACGATAAACGCCACGTGCCTTGACTCCAGATTACAATGTCGCATTTTGATAGCCTACAACAACACCAAAAAAAGTGAATTACCTCCCAGTTAATATTCATGAACAGGAATATGTTCAAGTCGACGATGACTCACATCTTTTTTTAGCACCTATCATTGACAAAGTAACGTAACAATTTCTCGCTGAGTATGACAACGACCCCCATATTCAGTAATTAAAATAAGCGTTAACATAACCAGATAAATTAACCCCTAAATACCGACGGTTAGCCAGAAGATATCCAATTTCCAGGATTGGAGAAATCTATATGAAGCAGCACACGCCCAATGGGGAAAGAAAACTTATTCTTGTACCGAAATATTACATTCCCGAAATAATTACAGCGCATCACAACACTCTCCTAGGATAGTTTGAAACTCTTACAAAAATTAAAATAGCGTACTATTGGGACATTATGAATAAGGATGTAAACGAATACATAAAGAACTGGCCTGTTTGCCATCGCATTAATGCCCCTAATCAAAAACCAATTGGACAGATGACCCCTATACTCTTCCCAATTTCTTGGGACCTAGACATTAAAGGGCAATTACAAATGTCAGCGTCCGGTAACATATATGTACTTGTAATGTGGGGTAAACTGTTGGTACACTTATAGACTTGCTTGCCATAATGACAGCGCATTCTTTCCGCTGACTAGGTAACTGTTCACATGTTGGTAACAACATTCAGTAATGTTACTGCTACCAGCTGTCAAGGCAAGTGAATCTTGTTTTTAAATTATGCTCTAGAAAGGAGCGCTGATGTATTTTTCGTGCGGCGAATACGCCATAAAGATGAAAGTTAAATGCATTTCACACCTAGAGCGGGGCCTTGTACATATGTAAATAATTGTCTATCAGATCGTATGGTCAAGGCTTTGCATAATTATTTCTATGTTTACATTATAAACTGATGTAATGGTTTGAAGAGGCAGATATTCTTTATTAATAACCATTTTTGCCATGCGAGATTTATCCGTGGTGTGGAGATCTTATTTGATTAGTGGTTTAATCTCAGCCCAGTTATTCGTTATTTATCTTGAAATTGTGTTCTTTATTTCGTCTTCTTTGTCAGGATTTTGAAGAAGAGATTCTGCTAACGCTTGGTAGAATGACTGGCAATGGATGTAAATATGTTTCACATTGTAAGTCCTATTGTTAAGAGTAACGTGTGTTGTGTCAGCTATTCCTACTGTGGGAATAGGGCTCATCGCGTCCGCGAGTGTATTTAATTTTCCCTTTCTATTCGTGCTTCACAATCGTACTCAGTGCGATAACCATTTTCTGTATGTTTACATTGCGTTCTGCTATTGACTTAGGTAGTGTAGGCTCGCATGATCAATTTCAATGACGAATTTTCGTCCGTACAGGTACTGCTTCAAATATATAGCAAAATATTTAATAGCATATAATTATTGTTCGGTTGGCAATCATTCTTTCTCGTTTAAGGATAATTTTTTTGCCGCGAAGGCAATTATTGAGCGTTCTTTGATGTTCGGCTGTTCTTGCATAAGAACCGCGCCTATCGCTGTTTGAGACGCGTCGCACACAAGTATGGTTCGACAGGTTTCGTTGAATTAACCTGAAATGGGTGGTTAGTCAAAGCTGTTTTTAGTTTTTCAAACACTAGTTGTTCTTGCTGCGACCATTTAAACTGTACGGTATCTCTCGTTTATTCAGTTAACGGTTCTGCTATTTGTGCGTAGTTCAGTATATATTGACGTAAGTAGGACTAAAGTCCAAGAAACGTGCGGACCTGTTTAACATTTTTTAGGCGGGCCAGTTGTTGAATTGTAATTATTTTGTCAGGGTCCGTTTGAATTCTATTTGGCGTAATGTAGTGTCCGAGAATTATCTCTTGTGCGAAATTACATTTTTTGCTGTTAATTTTGACGTTATATTTACGTAGGCATTCCATGAATTTTCTGATGTTGGCTAAGACTTCCTCAAATGAATCCCCGACAGTGAATATGTCGTCGATTTACGCTATTGCAATAATCCATCGCCACGGCCCTTAAATAATATCGACACAATTTTCGAAGTAGTTGGGGTTCATGGCAAGGCCCACTGCCATACCGGCGTACTTATGTAACCTTACTCCGTCCACGCTAAATGCAAGTTTATCTCTGTCCTGTTTGCAGACTGGTATAGCATAGAACCCGCTGAATATGAATATGGAGGTGATATTTTTAGAACTTTGTAAGGTGTTGATGATATCCTCTATTCTTGGTATTGGATACTATACCTTGTTTTAATGGTGGTTCAATAATCCTAAATCTGTGAGGATTCTGATACCACCCTGACTTTTGAGTATTTCTAAGCTCGGTGTGGCGTAAGGGAATTCCGAAGGAGTTATAATCTGTTAGCCGAGCATTTCCTGTATATGGGTTAATACTTGCTCTCGTAGTTTGGGATTAATGCGATATGGATGCGTGTGGATTGACTTGTCCGCAGTTAATTCTAATTTAAATTCATATGCACATGTTTCCGTAAGTTCATGTATGGAAGTGGCGTAACGGTCTCTGTATTGTTCTAATAATTGTCGCCTTTCCCTTTTTTGATGTGTTGGCAATTGAGAATGTATATTGCCGAGTGCTTCATCTCGTGTGTAATTGTCAGTAGCAGGTATCGCGTGGATATGGTACTCTATACAGTTGTTCATATCATATTCAATAGTGTTGGGGTTAATTGGGATGCCAAATAGTTTATTGTTATCGGATGAAAAAATAAACATTATATCCTTGGTTAGAACTGAGACTACATTATATTGTTTAATAAAATCAACTCCAATGAAGATGTTTAACTTTAGGTTGTCAATTAATATAAATTCTTGATAAAAAGTAAATCCATGAATATAAATATTTACTTTAGTTTTGAATTGAGGTAATTCTATATCTTCAGTGGTCCCTACTAATGAGAATATATCTTTAACTGAGGTTCTTTTCTCGTTACTTAACAATATTGATGCTATACAGGAGCGGAGCATCCGGTGTCCAACCATGCATTGTCTGTTTTACCGCCAAGCCGCACAAGGGTGCATGGTGTTTATGTCTTCATATATCCCTCATGGCACTCATCCTTCGCGACCGGCTTGTGTTGTTTGTGTAGAGTTTGTAAGTAGGGCGGGTGACTCAGGGTGAACTGAGACTTGTCATCATCGCCAACCAATTCCGAGTTTATGTTTACTGAAGTGTCTGTTCCGTGCGCGGCAACTTGATTTTTGTTTCGCAAATCGCGAAGCGCTGTTTGAACTTGCGGAAGCACTCTACTATGTCGGGTTGAAATGCAATTTTGCGATTGGTGAAGAGTGGTTAAGTCTCTGCTTGGTGTCTTGTGTACAAACACAGTGTGCACATGGAAGACATTTGCGATCGCAGTCCAATGAAGGCCATCCTTGTCGCTCTGACGTCACTGTCGTGCTGACTCGTACATTCCTTTGGGCCGGCCTCGATGCATGCCGCCACTTCCGTGAGGCGTGGGGTGTCGGTTTTCACGGTGGTGGTGTTTTGTTTCCATCAATTTTTGTCCTTGTGGCGGGTATCAGTATTGCGGCTAATTTACCCTGACCGCATTCTGCTTCGCGAAATGTTATGACGTTTAACCTGCTTTCCGTGTTTACTTGTTTTTGAATGATTTCTTTTGGCCGACATGCAGGTTGCTTTAATGTCGCAGTGTTTTCTTATGGGAATTGAACTTAGCGATTTCCGCATAGGACCATGTCGGTACTCTTTTGCTAAATAATGCCTCGAAGGAGTTAATTGTGCATTGAACCATGACTTCCGGGTTTACACTGTTGCTATCTTTAATTTGAGACTTAACGTTCCGTGCATATGACTGATTGAATTCAGGTTTTTTACTACCCTTGTCTGTCCTTTTTTTCATGATGTGGTCCTTTATGTGTGCTGTACTGCAATTATTTCTGCATTTCGGTAGTTGCCCTTAAAGGGCCTGCCTGCCTGTTTTTGTGTTGATGATGTGGGTGCACCTTACTCTGCGATTTATCAATGGTGATGGTGCTTATTGCATCCTCGTAAAGTAGTTTTTTTGTTTGTATAGTTTGTTGTTTTCTTTTCTAATTTGATAATATCTAGTATACTTTTTGATGGGATTGGTGTGTTGCTGTCTGATGTCAGTTTATGTTTGAGTGTTTCTTAAAAATTCTTTGTTAGGTGTTAGTGTGTGGTTGGAAGGGCACGGGTTAAAATATGCACTGTTTTCTTATTCATATTCATTTCTGACAACGAAAGGCTGACGAGTTTGTTTTGGAGTGTTGTTCCGGATGTAGTGCTGTTTTTGTGAGTTTTTGTGGTAGGTATTGTATTTGGTATTTTGTAGTACTAAGTAGGCAATTTCTTCCTTGAGTTTTACCACTTCTGGCCTTAGTGTATCTGCACCAGAGTCACTTTGGCGACCTGAGATTGATTGATTGTATCGGTACAACCCTAGTTACACTCTTTGTATATTTGTCAGGAGGTCCTGAATTGTGTCGTTTTTCAGGCCTACTATATTATCTGCAATGGAGGGTAGGAGGGATCGCCATAAGATACCAATGAAATCAGTGTCACTAATGTTTGGATTATACTTGCGACTGTAGAACAGAAGGTTCTATATGTGCTCTTGTGCACTTGCATTATCTTTTTGTTTTGTAGTATATAAGAGTTGCTTCAGGTATTCCTCTGTGGTGGGTAGGGAGAATGTGTTTTAATGTTTAGAGACTACATCATTCCATGTAATTTATCCTAGATGTGTTTGTTCATATTTATCGAAAATGTGTTTTGCTGATCCCTATAACTAGTATTTCAACCATCGGCATTTATCTGTGTCGTCCCAGTTATTGTGTTCGGCAGCATGATTATATTGATTTGGATTTCTGGCGACTTTTCATTTTCATCCCCTGAAAATTTTGATGCTGTCATAGGTTGTTGTAAGATAATGTTAAGGGGCGCTGGGTTTGCATGTTGGGATTTGGTTGTATAATTTCAAGTGGTGAGGCTAAGGGTGAGTTTTCATAAATATGTTCTCTAGTGGTGGTGTCAATCTGAATGCATGTAAGATAGTGTGATGTGTGCTGTTCAATGTTTTCGTATGTTGGAGGTGGTGTCATTGGCAGAAGACCACTGTTAAAATTTTAGTGATTACACTACGTGTGATGCATGTTGAGTTTGTGTTGAATTGATCAATATGTTCCGGGTTTTCTTGTAAAAGTTTTCTGCTGAGTCGATTAGGTGTTGAAACTTGTGGGCTGTGTTCGTAGTTCTAGCGAGTATTTTCTTTTGTGTTTCTGACAAGTCTATGGTCACGTGTTTAATGATATTTCTGGCTGTGTTCACAAACGACTTTGTCAGTTTATCCATAATATATTCTGTGTAATGTTTAACACTGTAACATGTGATCTTAATAAATAGCATGAACACACAAGCTCTTTAGAAAATTTTATTTAAAAATGTGCACAATCCATCGTGGAAATTTTGCTTGTTAGCAAGGCTCAAAACGATCCGAAAATCAGCCATGGTTTTACATGCTTGAACAGTTTAGAAGTAAAAGCACACACAAACCCTCTCTACTCTACTATGGTTCACTTATACGGCTGAGGTCTTTGCAATGTGGCAGTTTCTGCTCGCGCGCTCTGATGCGGCCAGAATATGCTGAGTAGTGCAACACTTCGTGGCTTTGAACTTATGCTACGAATGTCACGATTGTTTACTACGATTGTTGGCAAGTTATCAAACTGAATGGCTTTAGCTACTCTCTGGCAGGGGTGAAACCCTGCAGGGTGGTGGGGAACATGAGATGTATTGTTTAATCGCTTTCTTATTACTTTTACACATTTACCATAATTTCTAAGTTAAAATAAAAGGGAATGATTTAAATGGGAGATTGGAAGCGCCGGTGCTTCCACCAATTGCTCTGGCCTGTCCTGAGGGGATCAGGTCATGCATTAATTAGGGGGTTAGAATGGCTAGAGGGATAGAGCACTCCAATGTACAAAACAATACTTTTATTCAAATCACAACAACTATTACAGCATCTTACAGAGATCGCCTTCGGGCATTAACTTATAGCTAGTAAGTATCAATATTAAACTCATTTATGGCAAGTATAGTATAAGGTTACTTAAGGTGCTCTCTGACTCAGAAGGAGTCCAAGTTAAATGCCACAACGACTTTTGGCGCCCTACTGGAAGTATAATTACCCTGTCTAGTTGTGTCGTCGTCTACGGGAAATTACTCCAATGGACTTGACCCATCACTGCAAACGCAACCTAGAAGAGAGCTGAAAACATCCATTGAAGAAGAAACACGAGGTGTTAAATTTTCCATCCCAAAGAAGAGAAATTAATCGGAACGTGTATGCCTTAAATGAACAAAAGCTGCTGCAGTTGTAAAACTTTAGGATGACACACCTCAAGAACAATTTAAGACGATTTGTGCAGTAGCTAAAGTGATCAGAAAATCTGTTGTGAATGCAAAACACTGGAAGTTCGAAGGTAGTTTAGAAGGTGATTCAGAGCAGATAGATGAATTATTGTCTGTGTTTTTTAAATTGTGTCTTATTGGAAACGGCGACATCGCCGCAGAAGGAAAGCATGTCAATTAAATTGATGTACGAGCTATTCGTTTGTCTCAAATACTGATGTTTGAGAGCTTGTCACATTTTCAGGCCAGAAGATCTTCCACAAATGTGAGCAAACATACACATGAATTCACATTACAAGTGTCCATTGGTTTATCTGTTTACCAGTTGACTTGGAGTGCCTATCTTGCAAATTTCATCCATTCGGTCGGACTTTCTGTTTCTGTGCGAGGGAAATAGTGAAGAAAATAGCAAAGTCAGTAGCAATCAAAATGATTGCAAATAGAGGGATTTACCTGCCACCTGATACAGTTCCTGATATAGTCAATTCCCGATTGGAAACGACTTATGAAAATCAACCTTTGAAAAAACACTCTAGGCATAACATGTCACCTGTTTTTTCAATAACATGTATTCCACAAATATATAACACTGACTGTTGTTATCTTTAGAGTACTGTATTACTGAAGAAATGAACCATTACCTTAATATCTTCTATAAATTTTAATATTTATTTCTTTTTAAAATATGAATTAATAATAGCGAGTGCAGCGACATGTTGGCAACGACTGGTAAGAAATTGTCCAGAAAAAATATTATTTTAACCTAGTTTTTTAGTATGCCATTTGTAAATTAAACTGGTATATCGAAATATTTAAATATTTAAGTTGCCCCCATGCAACATATCAAATTTTTACTGTTTAAAATAACAGCGGAAAATATCGCGAGTAGGCCGTAATGGTATGGTATTGTTTTATCGAGCGAGAAAGTAATTGAAAAACTGTGCTGACAGGGTTTGTCGCTCTCTTTCTCTTTCATCATCTCTTTCACACTCGGAAAATTTAACATCGCTAGTAAGCATCGAAATTATACATCTTTTCAAATGTAGCATATTTCGTACTTACTACAGCAAAATAATGATTTTTGAATTTTGTAATTTACAACTGAAAAGAAATTTTAATGTTTGAATACGAATTTTAATATATTTAGATATGATGGCGGTGCAGTTACCTAGCGAAGTCGGCAAACGTGGCCAGCCATTACATGGCGTGTTGCTTTTTGTCAAACAAAATGTAAACTATTCTTACTCAGAAAAATACTTCAAAATAATACATCACGTTTGCAGACGTTGTGTTTTTAAACCTACCTAGACAAGTTACAATGTTGTGATAAATCTGTGTTTCCATGGCAGTAATAAATATACTGTGACATGTGTTTCGTTAATCATTGCATTTGTGAAATCGCGTGCCTTTGTGCATCGTGGTCGATACGCTGGCCATGTGTGTGCGTGAGTTCAAATATTTGATTAGCACTATTTATACGTTTTAAATTTGAACTGTTTTATTACGAAGTTATTATTTTACATCCACGTCTGTTTATTTATTACAATGTCCTGCCTTTGCCCTAAGGGGTTTGAAACACAGTCGTGTAACATAATTTGCCACATTCCCAGAAGAAAAATGCTAAGCCCAGATCGACAAATTTCAATAAACCTAATAAACAGTAAGTAGCAATGCATAGAAAAACGAGCGGAATAAAAGTTATCGTAGGCTTATTTGTATGCACGTTCACAGCTATATTTTAAAGTTTATTTGACAAAAATGAAAAACATGAGTTGAGTGCTTAAATTTGGTGTGTCTTTTTTGTTTGACTGGTTGTTTCTTCATTTTAATATTTATTCCAACTGAGGTCGTCCTTTTAAAGAAATCGCCCAACACACATCAATAACAAAAGGATAATTAGTACAGTCCTTTACCTCGCAGTTGTAACAGTGTTAAACACAGTCGCGGCAAAATACTAAAGTGCATTACATGTATTGAGCTATGTCGTGGAAAACGAATATGTTAATGTAAAATAACTGTAAGAACTGTCGTCAATTCAGGCATTTTTAAAACGTAATAAAGCTGACCTAAATAATGTTAGAGGCGTAAACTGGTTTTTGAAATATGACAGAATTCTTTGAAAAGATGTAAACAGTAAACAACACATTTGACAGATATAAAAGAAGAAGTCACCTTTCAATGTTTATTTTTAGATGTAGCGAAAGTATACGAACATATGAACACACTCAATGGAATGTAAACATTGATTTTGACAGATGCTACATGGCAGTCACATGGCAATGTTTGTTTACATTTGGCGGAAGAATACGAAACGGGCCTGCAAGTAAATTTTTAGCAGGTTTCCGAGAAAGTCGTTTTCAATGGGGAATGGACTATAGATTTATTAAATTTGCTGTTGATGGATGAACACTCTTCATGGAATAGCGATAGTTGCTTATCAAACCATTCAGGATGGTGATGATAATGAAGATATGAAGCTTATTGCTGATGATAAAGACATTGAAATACCCACGATAGTATACACAATGTTGCCTTTTAACTGCAGAAAAAATGCAAAACCAATAAGTCCAATCATGATTGTGGACATGCCCACTCCAAATAAGCAAGTTTTCCTAGAAGGTGCAACAAAGCAAGACATAATTTGGATGCTAGTAAGAGGTCATTGTTTAAGCCTAAACAAGAACAAAAGATCAAATGAAGTGCTTTTGACCTGGTCCGCACACGATTCCATGGTAAATGAAACTAAACAAAAAACATGAGTATCTATAAAGCCTTTG
Source organism: Dryococelus australis (assembly GCA_029891345.1). NCBI lineage: Eukaryota > Metazoa > Arthropoda > Insecta > Phasmatodea > Phasmatidae > Dryococelus > Dryococelus australis. The sequence goes on along the minus strand of CM057009.1, from coordinate 186,027,419 downwards.
CTACCTGCTTCGCCAATTGAAGTGTCAACCCAGTATTCTGTACTGAAGCACCTGGAACGTGTGAACGAATATATAAGGGGTTATGGAAAAAAAGTTGTTGTACCTGTAGACTTGGGGGTATACAGGCCAATGAAAGAGCTACAATTTTAAATTTCTGACCATAATTGGGTGCTTATACCAGGAGACTTGCATATAATAATGGCTGCATTAAGAACTATTGGCAATTATATTGATTCCACTGGCATTCCTGAGTTCTGGATAGAAAGTGGTGTATTTGGAGATACCACTGTTCGACAATTACTAGAAGGGAAACCAATATTTCGAACATGCAGAGCCCACATCACAACTGTAAACGTGTTTTTCATTATAATTCTTGAAGAATTCTTTAAGCTCTATCCTGACCTGAAGAATAAATGTGAACATTTTCGTTTAACCTTGGGGGAATCTTGGTAAACCAAAAAGTTACAAGCCATATCCTTTGCCAACATTATAACAGAGGAGACTGAAAAGATTCAGCTATACGACAAGCTTCAAGACTTCTGTAAGGGAAAATGTAATGATAACCCTGCATAAAAAATGGTGGTGAACTACATGGGCATGGTTTTAACTTCGATGGCATTCATCGTACAGTACTTAGTGCCAACTGGGAATTGAGAATGACTGCATTAGATCAGTTCAACAATTTTTTTTTTGCAATGGACTTGCATAACTACAATGCACTTTGTGCATAGAACATAGCAGAAATGGAAATTCTGCTTCAAGAAGATCATGTAACATAGAGAGAACTCAACAGTATCAAGTGGGCTTTAAATAAAACTGCTGTACCCTTTCGTTCCCTAAGAGCAGATGAAGCACTAGAGCAGGAAAATCGACGAATGATAGTCCTTGGAGGCATAGTAGGGATAATACAGTATCTGCAAACACTGAATACATTTTTCTTTGCCAGTCCTCAGCTAGACGTGATTTGTTCTAATCACATGGTGTCTTCTACTAATCGACAAGGCGAGTTACATCACAAAACATCACAATCAGCATCAAATCATTATGAGGAAAATGTAACTGCAATGATGAAATGTCTGCTTAACTATGTTAATCCATTTACTTACAGTGGAAAAGATGTGGTTAAACTGGTTACAATGAGTGTTGCAACTCCAGAAGTTACGCATTATGTCTGTGAAATGCCGGACATGGGTTTACTGCGATATCAAACATTTGCTAAAAAAAATATATTCGCAGGGACAGTAAATTTCTGGAATCAATTTCCACGAAACAACCTTAAGTTTTGTAAAACAATGGGGAAGGTAGTAAAAGAAAAAAACAATGAAGGTGTAGTAGAAATAAAAGGCGACAGAAAACTTTTTTATCTCTTTTTTATTCTGTGCAGTGCTCGTACATGAGTGTTTTCGACAGATTGAGCACCACAAACACTGTGTATATTGATTTGTGTTGGAGGTGGATCAGGGATAGATTTTCATGACAAAATGTTTGATCAAGAAATGTCGATATTGCCACGAGTTTCTGCAGTCGTTTTTCGTTGCATGCCAATTCCATCTTTTGGAATTTTCTTTTTTTTTTTTTTTTCATTAATTTGCAAAAGATTCATTGTTGGCCAATTAAAAAATTATTTCTCGTAACCATTGGCAGCTGTCTGATATTTTGTAGTATTTAAATCTATACAAAGTTACAGCCAGGGACTTCGTTCAAAGTGAAGCATGTGGTTAATTTTTGCACATTTCAATCCATGTTCGGGAGCCTGATTGAGGTTGTGTTAATGCACAATGTAATTTTTCTTGTCTTCCAAGGTCGCCAGGAGCTTTGGCTGTTTCGTCCTGAATGGCCACTGGTTGACGGGAAAGAATGGCAAAACTTGTTCGATATGCTGGGCCACGTGGGAAGCTCTACCTTGACCCCGTCATTTGTAGCAAGACATCGAAAGCGAACCCTGGCATGCTGACGTAATTTTCGTAATCCAAATTATATGTTGAGATACACAAATTTCCAAAATATACGAAATCATCTGACAGAATTAGCATGTTTGTCTTCAAGTACCACCTGAATATGCCTTGAGACTAGTACAGCCACACTCTTGCCATACCTTCTGGGCGTCGGCATATTACTCTTCGCTGATCCCAGAGACCATCAGCCTGTTGTAAAGTCTATTTCGGAGGCAGCTGCAGCTCGTCCAGCTTTTGCCAGCTATCGACATAATCATAGGGTAAAACCCATTTTCGCGTGACGTGAGACAGTTGTCTGTCACTGAAGAATTTTGTGGTGTTGATAAATTTTACACATGGTAAAGTCTCGACCAGGGATGCCATACTTTGGGCCATGAACCAGAATGTGTCCACAAACTGGATATAAAATCTGTCTCCCAGCTAATTGCAGAAGGTAATCAATTTTTCGCTATTGTGTGGAATGATGAGATTGTTTTTTGTATATTTGTATCATAGCCCACCAGTCTTATGGAAATTTTTTGTCATATCATAGATTATGGAAAAACACGACGAGTTTCTTGGGGTGGCGACACAGCAAATTGCAGTTGGTGCAAGAAGGTCTGAAGTACCGCTCTGTGAAGTGGTCGTGGTACCTCACCTTGTAATTTTTCTGCTTGAATGGAGCAGTGCAATAGCAGCACAATGGGGCTCTGACATAGCTGGTCTTTTCTGTGGGTGCTGGTCAGTTTCGATGTGGTATAAATATAATTTACTTTGTTTCCAATATCTACAATCGCATCCATTAAATGTTTCTCCGCACCTTCCCCCATGCATATAATAGGGTCCTGGATCAGCATAGTTGTTAGTGCCGCTGGAATGATGCCATTGTCCACATGGACGTAACTGCAGAAGGTGTCTGCCTCATGCTTCTGAAAGGTGTATGCGTAAGAACGGTTGGTGTCCGGTTTGCAAAAGTGGATCAGTTTGAGAATCGCCTCAATGTCTGCATACACAGTGGTGGGTTATTTATTAATATTACGATAGTTCTTAAATTTTAGTATTGGTGGCCTAGCATCCTCCCACAGCTATGGAATCTTGATTCTCACTGGTGCATTTTCCTTGCAATATTTTTTGTGTTCTTCCAGGCACAGCTGTCCTGCCAACTTGGATACATGTGGTCACTCATCAAAATATGTAAAGCAATGGTTTGCATATATGAATTTCACCCTGATCAGCCATCAATATTGGGATATTGCCCAGCGCTAGAATTATTAGCGAAGTTATATTGTGTGTTCCCACATTCGACCATCCCCTACAATAGGTCGAATTGGTAGGACTTCTCTTTTTCTTTAATCATCTAAGAGAAAAACCTTCCTTTCTTGTCCAGGGTATAGATAATCACAGACACTGATTTTTTTTTTTAACTTTAGTATGGGGTAATAGTGTATGGAAATCTGTCTCTGAAAATAAAATTTCTATTCCAGTTCGTGATTGGGGTATTCGACTCAATGTGGATCAGTAACTTAAATCTAACACTCCAAAATTGCCCATTTAAAGCACATATGGTTACTGGAGTTTTGAGGGTATATTATAGCATTAATAATTATTTATGGAATGGGTAGTTCGATGTACGATAATAAGCTTAGGGGTCCAGCTCGTTTATGTGCAACTGTAGGGGATTAACACTCGACAGTGCCCACCCAGAACCACGTTCTTCGATTGTGTCTCTTCAGTACATATTTTATCTAAACTATTTTGCATGGTCTCCTCAATATCGTGGAATTCATGGATTGGTATATTTGTCTTCTTGAATGCTATTTTGTCTCTACCTTCATCAAAGAGAGCTGGTCTCATATAATCTCACTCGAGCCAAATTTTAAATATGACTGCACCATTTTCTCACAGTAGTTGTAAAATGACAGTGCGAGGACAACTGGATGCTGGATGCGGAATTCCGGACCGGCGGCCGTTATCTTGTGTGAAGTGATTGTCAATATCATGCTCTGTCATTCTACTTGGGGTAGCCATTTTGGCAGTCTGTATGCCAGAATTTTACTTTTTTTGCACGGAATTTCCCATTTTCTCTTGGAACACCTTTTTTCCCTCGGAATTTCCCATTTTCCCCACGGAATTTCCCTTTTCTCTCCCTCCTGCTGCTGATAGATATCTTGTATTCCCAACTTCACATTTTTGCATTTCATCCTTGCATAATTCGATGGGCTTTTGCTCACAGTGCATTAATTCACCAGAAATTGTGTGATGGCCATCAGGAATTGAGCACTCATTGTGCAACGACACCCTGGGAGCCATATTGATAGCCAGTACACTTCGAAACTTCCTCTCTCTTCTTCTTCTCTTCCTTTCTCTCTTCTTCGTGGAGGGGTTTTCTAATATACCTTTCACCCATTCTGCTAAAGAGCATCATTTTGTTTGTCATCTAGCATCCATCTTGTTTCATCTAGTCTGCTGGTGGTGGCCATCTTGTTTGTCGTCCATCTTTGATTGCCACATCAGCCACTACAGTGTGCTTGAGGCCATTTTTGATTCACGCAATCACCACAAGAGTGTGTTGTAAAGTTCTGCTGATGGCGACTAGGAGCACTTGCGGCCATCATGTGTTGTTGTTTCCGAACTATTAATGATATAGATCTAAAATTCAAAACATTGTTACCAAGATCGCGAGAATGGTCATAGGGTCAATTATATCCTGTCTACATATAAGCATAATTGACTGTAATTTCCGAACTGTTTAAGGTATAGTTGTCAAATTCATGTTATAGACAACTCCCTAGACGACTAAAATGGTCGTAGGGATAAGTATGTCATATGTATAATTATAAGCATAGTTGGCTATAATTTCCGAACCATTTAAGATACAGCCAACAAATTCAAAGCATAGTTATTCTCACAGACAATAAAAAGGCTCGCGAGGTCAATTATGTCCTAAGCACACATATAAGCATAGTTTATTGTAATATAGAAACCATCAAAATAAAGCTAACAAATTCATAACATAGACATAACCACCAACAACAAAAATTGTCATGGTACCAAGTATGTCCTAAGTACACTTATAAGCATTGTTGGCTGTATTATCCTAACCATTTAATATATAGTTGCCAAATACATAACATAGACATCACACTTGGCAGTGAAGTGAGGTACAGGGCCAAGTATGTCATGTGTCTATTTATAAGCATAGTTGGCTGTATTTTTCCGAACCCTTAAGATATAGTTGCCAAATTCACAACATAGACATCACTGCCAGGTGATGAGAGTGGTCATAAGGCCAAGTTGTCCTATGTCAACCTATAAGCCTAGTTAGCTGTATTTTTCGAACCATTTAAGATATAGCTGACAAATTCTTAACATAGGCAACACCCCAACTACGAATAGGGTCGCGAGGCCAAGTATGTCCTAAGCACACTTGTAAGCATAGTTGAGCATAATTTACAAACTATTCATGATATAGCCAACATATTCAAAGCATAGATATCATCCCAGACAACAAAATGGCTGATGAGTTCAATTATGCCCTAAGCACACTTATTAGCATAGTAGACTGTAATATCTGGAAAAATAAAATATAGCTATCAAAATTTTAATATAGATATATCCCCTGACAATGAAAAAAGGTGTGGTACCATGTATGTCCTATGCATGACATGTCACACACATGTCACACAGAAGCACTTCCCTTTACAAGAAGAATTCAGTACAAGGAAATAAATTATTTTTGTTTAAACATTATCTATACATGTATTAATTTTAATATTTATCATTCATAACATACGAAATAACGTGCATTTAAACAATTTAGTCATGCAAGAGAGACTGCACTGCTGCACATTGTTGCTAAATACTCTTAAAAAGTAAATATTGTTATATTCATATACCATCAAATGCATATTGAGTGATTATCGAGATCGAGATCTAATGTACGTAGACGAAAAGAAATTAGCATTGCAAAGTGCAGGAACAATAAGGCTACCAACTGTAATAATAACCTACCAACCATTAAAATAACATATTACAAACACATGTCTCTTTACGAGATGAATTCAGTACAAGGTAACAATTAATTTCGTTTTAATATTAATTTGTCTCTAAAAAAAGGATCGCGTCCAATAAAGTGGTATTGGTAGAAGATATTGCTCTGTATGCCGTACTCACTTTCAGGTCAACACAAGTGGTTCGTACCAACACACATGAATACGAATTGCTTTTTTTTTCTCATGTAGAGGACATAGTGAAAATGGTGGCATGCTGTTCTAGCAGTAAGAAATTGTTATCAGTATATGGAAATATAAAGTCACTTACAACAATCGACAAAGATACCTTGTGCACATTCCTGCCTAAAGAATTTCTTCTCGTGCAATACCAAATAATATCCATCCCTACCTGCCTATCTGTAACATGATGAAGAGATTCTTGGCTGCCGAGAATGTTGTCAGGGTAGTGCTCTCATTACAGATACAACACATCCCAATATCTGGTGTAAGACACAATGGGAGCCAGCAGCAAAAGAAAAAAAAGTAACCTACAACATGAAAAGTTAAACTTGTGTAAAGAATTTGAGATGCCAAATTCACAGGCTAGACAGAGAACGAGTGAATAAGGTGACATATTTCAGTCCAACAACAGTGCAGACATATGCATCACACATCCAGCAGTCATCTACTAAGTCAACCCATGGCGAGCACCACAAACTAGCAAACAGTATGATAAGTATACAAACAAGCATCAACTAAAACAGATGTCAATTCAATGGTGTAAGCGAAAGTGGCAAAAAGCAGTTCGCAACTAAAGCGAACATGTATTCTACTGCAATATGAAGAAGGAATCATCAGACGAAGACTTACCATCTACAACACCACCGATATTGTCATAGTCAGCTAGAAATTCTACAAGCATTACATTATCAATGTTACTATTGTGAAAATACTTTTTAGTAAAGCGGTAATACACACCGACATGAAAGTTGTAATTCCATGTTTAGTTCTGCATACAATACGTTCTACTGTGATGCTGTGTTTACATGTAGTGCTGCTCTGTATATGCATAACAAGAAACACAAAGGCAATGTTTGTAGTTCATCAGGAATCGAGTGCGAATATTGCGGTAAGACATTCGCTAACAGCACCAGTGCCAAAAATGTCATGAAGTAGATAGTAACAGTTAATTTGCTATTGCCTACAAGACCTACTAATGTGTTAACTACAGTGCTCTACATGCGAATACATAGTGCTTGAATTCTCACAGCCAGAAATGTTCTACAAAAGAGCAGGTATCAAGTAGTATTATCCCAAGTCTGTAAATAAAGGTAAAGTGTATAAATTACTTCACATGTAATTAAAATTATGCTGATTTCAGTTTCACGACCATCATACAGACTTGAAACATTTCCACATCACTAGAGTATCATATTTTGACTGAAAGAGAATTAATATTTTTTGTATAGTGTCGTGTCTCGAACTCAGACCCCTACGCCTTACCTCACCTGAGAAGATATATATATCTCAGAAACACAAAATTACATGCAAAGAATATCGCACTAAAGTAAAATATACACACATAAATTACCCATGCATTAATTACAAACACATATTTCAACTAAGCATTTGGAAGACTCAAAGAGAAGAGGTTTACCTCGCATAGCTGTTTGAGAAGACTTTGAGACTGCGAGCACAGCTACCGATGTAAACTCTACGAACGCATAAACCACAATGATCGTCCTGCCCTGGAGACAGTGCAACATTCCTGCGAATAAGGTAATGCAGTTTCATTCCCCTCTAGAGAGACCAATTATTTTCACAGCTAAAAAATACACGATGTGCAATTAAAAACCACTTCGGAGTGTTCTTCATATTTAAGTATTGATTACATCATGTGTTCTACATATTTAAGTATCAATCATGTAGTGTATCAATCACAATGAACTATCCAATAAATAATTTTTATATACGACAGTACTCAATGTAAGTTCATTTCAAATACTTGCAGACATTTATAAGTAGGTAACAAGCAGTACACACTGTGATAATTCGAGACGAACAACAAGAATTGTCACATAGTAATAATCGTATATGAACACGCAAAAAAAAAAAGTTCTCACAACATTGACGAAAACAGCGGAAAGCAGATTGTTACGTATAATGTGTTCTCGTATGTTGTTAAAATATGAAGATGGAATCATTGTTTGAGGACTTTACATATGTAACACTACCTGCATCATCAATGACAGAGCACTTTGGAGATTGGCTACTTACATCATGTCAACATGAAAGTAGTCAGTTCATGATCGCCCACAGCGATAGTCTAAATAGACATAGCAAGAAAAATATATGTTTTTCATCGGTAAGTTAGTGGAAGTATTATACCAAAACATTTAGAAACATGTGCATAGCAGCAGGTAGCTTTCTTAGATGAGAGAAATGAAATAAAACAAATTAATTTTTGCATTTATTTATATATGCATGACCAAGTCATGTACATTATATATATATAATGATGATGACTAAGGGCCAACACCTGCAAAGTAAATGTGCAAACACATTTATAATGAGAATACCTATTTGAAGTAGGAACAGAAGAAACATGGATTCGAATATAGTTCTCTGACCCAGTTGCAACTTGCAACCCACTCATCATGGAAGACGAAAATAGATGCAGACGACATGTATCATAAACCTTCTTTGAAGTCTAGCAGCTCATCTTATGAAGACCCCAATGGCCATGTTGAAAGACTGCAGCTGTTGGTTTCACTGCAGAGAAGTAAATATCTTTCTGTCGATTAAGAAATAAATTCGATTATTGATGAACTTAGAGCAGGAGGCTTTGTTAAATTATATATATATATATATATATATATATATATATATATATATATATATATATATATATTATATATATATAAGGGATGTGATTTGGTTATGTACATATAAAAAATACAAAAACTTATTTGTTCTATTTAATTCCTATCATATAAAAAATGTACATGCTGCTATCCACATGTTTATAAATGGTTTGGTTTATTACTTTCTTTCTCATTCCGATGAAAAACATATATTTTCATTGCTGTCTATTCAGGATATGTATATTCAGAAGTAGTATAAAAATGGGCATTCTGAGCCAACAGGCTTTAAACTGTGGACCTGTAGACCACGATTAACATATGAAGGTCCCTGCCCATAAAAAATTAAAAAAATGTTCCTCTCTTCCCACTGAAAATTCTAGAACGTACAACCTGATGCAAGTAAAAAGTTGTCCGAAATGTATGACTGCCTTTTTGGAAGCCAGCAAATGGTTGCCCGAAACCAATGGTGGCCATTTTATCAGCCATTAAAAAAATTGTTCCTGACATTCGCCGAAAATCGATGTCCTATTGCCCCAAATGAGCACATACATCGATGGTGGCCATTTTGGTATCCAGTCGAAAATCGCATACTATTGTGGCAGCAGCCATATTGGCTGCCAGCTTGGACTGAAGTTCGCATATGTGAATACTACTACACTCAATGCATAAGACAACTGCCTGACCACAAAAATGGTGTCCGCACACTTCCTCCCAGCCTGCTCGGAATAATCAAAGAGATGATAATAATAATAACAGGGAGGCTATAAACTAGATATGTACTGGTATGTAAGAAAGGGAGAGGAAAAGAAAAAACTGTGTTACAAATCCAATAAACTGATGCCTGTGACACGGCCCATATGCAACTACCACTACAACTACTGTGATAAGTATGCATCGGTACATGTGATAAGGCCAATTAACTTTAAGACGATATGACACCCCTGTGAGATCTAGCCTTTCTTTAATGTATGCAACATATGCCATCTGGTCCAGCACTTTCATGGGACGAGTTGTGGAAGTGGCCGTGACTGTTGACGAGGGGGGCACCTTGGACCACATGTGTGGCAGCATTTAAATACTGCTCCACCAATGATACAGGTAATCATATAATATTAGTCGCAGTGCCAGTACCGAGCCATCCCAGCTGCACTCTGCCACCATGAGCACAGCGAGAGAGAGAGAGAGAGAGAGAGAGATAGCCCCACCTGACCGCATCACAACTGTGTGGTAAGTGTACATATGTGATGTTAGAAACATGGTTTGTTGAAGTATAACTCTTGATACAGTATCTCAATACCAAGTGCCTAGACTGCACACCCCCAGACATAGAAAGTGACACTTTATTAATGAGAGGAATACATGGTATTCCATTTTGTAAGGAAAACAACACATATTTCACTTGATTCTGAGTTTTCAATTCGCCAGACAATAAATATTCACATTACACCACTTGTTCACAAGAGCATAGGTTGTAGTAGAAAAAAAAAACCAATCGCATTTAAACCAGACATTTACAAAGTTTCTCTTTAGTAAAAATTGCAATAATACTCGTTATTCCGTTACTGAAAAATAAAAATCTTGTCCCAACTGTACACGCAGTCATAATGTTTACATTATCTAGTTCTACATTTTCCCCTGGACAGTTGATGAAAGTGTTCGGTAAAACATGTATTCGTTTCTATAATTTGTACAAGCAGCTTGAGTGGTCGCATCCAGGCATTACATATTTTTGTTCATTACACCAATCACATTTTTCCCATACTTAAAGAAGGTTTCTTGTTACTAATTAGAGCAATAATCGTTATTCTGTTTAAAAAAAACACGTGAACCACAGTAAGCGGAGGGTAGCGAGAAAGCCGCAGCAGCGGTCAGATAATGGACATGACACGCCCGGAGACGGGAGGACTGCCTGGGTGGGCTTGGAGAGGTGAATACACTATCGAGTTCTCCGCCTCGCGATGCCCACCTATCGCAGCCTGCATATGAATCAGCTCGATTGCCAGTGGAGTGGCGATCATCTATATCCAGTGAACACCACGATAACATAATGCCCTTTGTAACCTAAAGAAGTGGTGCTAGAGATAAAAAGGAAACCGGCCGGTCTTTCAACACAGAGCTGGCGCCCACATCGAGTGAGTAATTGTGTCTCTAGAAAGAAAGTAGAGCAATGCATGGTAAAATGAGCACTAATGAAAACCCTACTTAAGAGCTAAAGGCCATTCACAGGAAAAGAGATTAAAATGTTACTTTTAATATTCACATTATAAACAATAATGCCTAGTATACACCATACACAGTTAAGTGAGCATTTTTGAAAGCCCTTTCATTTGGAATAATAGCCAATATATATTTTTTATTTTTTATTCAGTCGATAACTTCCATGTACGATGGAATATACACACACTGCACATATTATGGGCTGATCACGGTAATATAAGCACTTTTGAAATTTCTGCTTAAAATCTTTTTGTATACACTGTGTGCATTCATTCGCCTTATGTAAAACTAGCATTGTAACGGGTCGCAATACTGTATTCATGTGTCTGTCATTTGAAACTGTGAAATTATTAGGAAGAAATATATTCTATAATTCTGCACTCTGTACCATGAACAAGCTCTATGTGCATGGAAATGTTTAATTAATACGTTGGTTGAATGATAAAAGAACAACCTCCATGTACATGACAATTTTTAATTAATATGGTGGTTAAATGATAACAAATGTGAAAGAAAAAAGGAACTAGGGCCTCAAAAGTGTTCACTGTACTGTGAGCAGACTATAGAAGATAGGTAACATGCAAAAATATAATTTCTGTGAGTGCACACATTAACATGGATGTTATAGTAATGCATTATACGCTATTCACGGTTAAGTGTGCATTTGTGAAACCCCTATCATTGGGAATAATAGTCAATAAATATATTTTGTTGTCTCCTTAGATGTTAACATTGGATTACGATGGAATATACACACACTACATAGTTTAGGCTGTTTACAGTAAACCGAGCATGTTTGAAAGCCCTGCATGCAATCTACCTATATGCAACCTGTATAATCATCCACCTAATGAAAAATGTTAGCATTGCAACAGCCCATGGTGCCTGTACCTACGGGACGATATTGTGTGTTGGTATAGGCTGTTCATGGTAAACTGAGCTGAGACAAACTTTTTTCGAACAAAACATAATTTTAATTTTTCTTGTCATTCCAGTTGGTCTCTAGGGGCTTGGTGATACATCGGGAAGGTGTGTTGATGGAATGCTCCTGCATGGTGTATGTGGGAGCACTCAGAGCCTTACCTTATCGCACAAAATATTTTATTTATTTATATTGGGATTTCGCCTAATTCCAGTGCCTGAGTGTTGCATCGGTGATACGGAGTTATCGGAATGCTCGTGCATGGAGCTTGCTGGAGCACCCTGAGTTGTCAACACCCGAAAGAAAAAAATTAATTATTTACTTTTTATTTTGTTCCTATTTCCTTGGACCATGTTGCTGTACATATGTTTCCATAAGGTGTACTGGCATAGACTGTTCATGGTAAACTGAGCTCCCAGACAAACCTTTTTTTCCACAAAACATTTAAATTTTTTTTCTTTTCATTCCATTTGGTTCCTACTGGTTGGGTATAACATTGGGAAGGTGTAATGATGGAATACTCTGGCATGGTGTTGCAGAAGCACTGAGAGCCAAACCTTATTGCACAAAATATTTAATTTTTATTTTCATTTCAGTTGGTCTCTAGTGGTTGGGTGTTACATCGGCGAAGGTGTGATGATGGAATGTTCTGGTGTGGTGTATACAGGAGCACTCAGAGTAAAATCTTATTGCACAAAATATTGTATTTAAGTTATATTTCGATTTCGGCTCATTCCCAGTACCTGGGTGTTGCATCAGCTATAGAGAGTTATTGGAATGCAGGCATGTGGAGCTTGCCAGAGCATGCTGAGTTGACAAATTCCACATGAAAAAAGGTAATTACAAATTTTTTTTCATTCCTATTTTCTGGCTGTTACAGCAGAGATGCCATGGTGTCGGATAGCTCCGGCATTGTGCATGCTGGAACACCCCTTTCTGCACAAAGTTTTTTATTCAATCGTGTTTTTTTGTTGGTTGGTTTCTGCCCATTCCTAGTGGTTGGCATTATTATTAGTCCAACATGACCTATGTTAGCGCTCATGTCCTCGCACCTACTGATGAATATACTTTTCCAGTATTGTCCATTCATTTTACTTCCTACTGCAGTGCCCATTCGCATGGAACTATTTATGTTCATTGTAAGGTTTTGTCACATTCCCCTCACAGGCTCCTTGCGACTATTCTGTGGTACACAGGGATCCACCTCCTCCTGGACAGCCTGCATAATGAAAGATGGTATTGAGCTGAGCTCCATCCCCCCCCCCCCTCACCAGTCGAGGAAGCAGAAGGAGAGAAGCCTTCTGCTGTTGTTTCACATTAACCTTGTTCTTCCACACTGTCTTCTTCATGCCCATTATAAACTTTATATTTCTTCATCCTCATCACAACCATCATCATCGCCATTAACACAGCAGCAGTGTCCAACATCACCAACTACTTCGCAAACGTCAAAATCGTTCACCCCCTCTCAGCTACCCCAATCACCTACTCTCACAGTTCCAATATGGTTTCCGGCCATTCAGTCCAGTATCTGTGGTATTGCATTCACAGATCCGAAGCATAGTCTTGGACACAAACAAAACTGTGCCCTCAATCCATTCAGGGAGGCACAGGCATTCATCAGCAATTGGTGCAGTAAATCCTATACCTGCTCCGACATCCTTGTCAGGCGTAATGTTATGTGCACAGATTTATCCATGCAAGCTGTTACACTCTGTTGCAAGTTCTACAACCAGGGTTTCCACCATTCCTGCAATGCTAGGTGGCACAAATGTGGCAGTTCGGCCAATCCTAATGCCGAGTCCGAGTGTGGTAGCTGCGGTAGGCAGTTTACCTGTAAGGTTAACCTGCATGTTCACAGTGCCAAGTGTACCAGACCTGCACCACCACCTGCTAAACATGCATGCATCACCACCACCAATTGGCCAGGGCCTTCCACCAACCTCAGCCATGAGTGTCGACTGCTCCACAGCCATCGCCCTTTGTGCCTGCGCATGAGATCACTGCCGAACTGTAAAATGCCTGTACTTCTTCTTGAAGATGTACTGTTTTTGTGAATAAATTGCATTGCTCTTAACTATGTATGTGTGTCTCTCTCATTTGTTAACTCTGCATGTACTCCTGCTGTGAGAGAGGCCATTGGTTTGGCGTGTATGTGGGGGAACCTCAATTTTATGGCCCCCTGTCTGCCTGCCTCCCCTTTATGTTATTGTGAGAAGGGAAATATGTCATGTGCATCTGAGAGAGACAGCCAGGTAAGTTGTCTGGTGTGTGTGTGAGAACCTCAGATTTTTGCGACTCCCCTGCCAGTCTCCCCTTATTGTTAATACTATTTGGGAGAGGGCTATATGTCTCATGTATGAGAGAGTAGTGGGTGGTTTTTTAATTTTCCATACCAGCAGAGTTACATATCATGTTCATGACCTCCTGGTTTGGTGGGTAATTATTCTTCTTGTCGGACTTCATTGTGTGTGGTCATGATGTCTACATATCATTTACTCGACCACTTGCCTTGGTTCGGTGGGTCATTATTATTCTGGTCACGTTCCATCCTCTGTGTCCAAGATTTCTGCCTGCCAGCAGTGGTGTTCGGTGCGTGAGTGCCCTGGGTCGGGGGGAGGGCAGTGATTGCAGGGGCTTTGTCGTGACCAGATGAATGGGAGGGGACACTTGTGGGAGTGTAGGCACCATTTTTGTTCTCAGGCAGTTGCCTTATGCAATATATGTAGTAGTATTCGCATATGCGGACTTGAGTCCATGCTAGCTGCCAATATGGCTGCTACCACAATAGTATGCGATTTTCGACTGGCTACCTAAATGGCTGCTGCCAATGTATGCACTCATTGGGGTAATGTGGCATATATTTTCGGTGAATGATGGGAAATTTTTTTCACTGGCTGCCAAAATGGCCATCTTTAGTTTAGAACACCTTTTTACTGGCTTCCAAAATGGCCGCTGCTGGCATTGGAGGGTATGTTCTGCAATTCTCCACAGGAATAATGGGCTATTTTTAGATTAATTTATAGGCAGGGACTTTAATATGCTAATCGGGGTTTGCAGGTCCACAGCCTGAACCCTCGTGAGTCATAACTGGCATTTTTATACTACTTTCAGACTATCAGTGCAGGCGAACATGTAATGACTACATTTATAATGGCATGATGTAAGGGGTCAATCTCCAGAGTGCCCTGTCAATGATGATGAAGTTAGTATTACAGATGTTAAGTTCTCAACCAATGATTCCATCTTCGTATTGTAACAACATACCTGGATACGCTTGACATAATGATCTGCTTTCTGCTACACCCATCAACAAAGTGGGAAACTCTTTTTTGCATGTGACAGTTCGTGTTGTTCGTCTTGGCTTGTAACAGTGTGAACTGATTGCTACATACTTATACACGTCTGCATGTGTTTGAGATAAACTTATATTGAGTACTGCCAAGTACAAAAATATTTTATTTGATAGTTCAGTGTGATTGGTAGACAACATGCTCGATACTAAAATTTGTAGAACACGCGATGTACTTGATAGTTAAATATGCAGAACACAAATAAGATATGTTTAGTAACATGTAATGTAGTATTTTTTACCTTTGAAAATGATTGTACTCTCTAGGGTGATGGTGACCTCTCTCGAAAGCAGAACGATCATTGTTGTATGTACTTTCGTTGAGTTCGCATCGGTAGCTCTGCTCGCGGTCTGAAAGTCTTCTCAAACAGCTACACCAGGCAAAAATTTTCTTCTTGAGTCTTACAAAAGCTTACTTTAAATTTGTGGGTGTATTTGTTGCGTGGTTAATTTATGTGTGTATATTTTAAATATGTGCGATTAGCTTTGCATGAGATTTTCTGTATCTAAACTGTCCATATACATAGAGACTAAACAATCTTCTCAGGTGAGGTAAGTCATAGGAGTAGTAGGGGCATGATGGTTCTACTTTAATTTTGATTAATCGGATTAATCCTTTGATATCAAATTTATTGGATTAATTCTTTATTCCGATAATAATGCGATCAAAAAATTTAAATCCTAGTTTAATCTGGCAAACATTTTTTGTGTAATCCTCAATCCGATCTTAATCCAATAAAATGGTACCAAAGAAATGTGATCAAATTTGTTTGACAAAAACATTTGATCAAATTTTGTTGATGGAATTTTTTGTGAGTGTATAGTTTCTTGTACTTTATTTTCTTTCTTTTTTTGGGTTGGGGAGCGGCTCCTGTACGTCCTCGCTCCGGGGTTGTACTGAGGTGTGTGTGTGTTTGTAAAGGGGTGCGTATAGGGGAGCGATGTTATCTGCACGACAACTTGCACTCGATGTGGGGAATCTTATATTGTATAGTATATATGTGTTCAGTTTGTTATAAGAGTGGCATAAGTGTTTATGGGTTCGAGTGATATTGCTCATAGATGTTGGGAGGAGATAGGAAATATTTTGGCTATAGTAATAAAACAGAAGAGGAAATGACATATAGTTTACACACAAGAGAAATGTAGGAGTGTTTAAACATCGCACAGGAAAAACGAATGATTTAGTAAAGTTAGGGAATGAAATAAAATTATTTCAATGTACAGCCATTGAGTTCCGGAGATCACAGAATGAATTACTTATAGCATGAATTTCTGGGTAATGAAATCTACCCCATCTGATTAGATATGCATTTCGAAATTAATTCGACAGCAAACAAACACAAGTACGTTACCATCACTAAATGAATTACGGAACACAGCCATCCTCTCTTTTAACTAATGAAACTGTAAGTGGAGAAGAAACACATCTGTCCGGCTGTGAGACTGTTGAAGAAATTACACTATTATTGGATTTGCAGAGACTTATACACACAATTACAGATGTGGAGTGCAGCCAGTGTCTGGCAGGCAAATGAGGTTATAGCTAGTTGGAAAGTGTTGTGAATAGACAACTACATGACAAATTGATAAAAACTATGTCTATGATGCAGGTACTAATATATAGATTTCACTACTTGAAATAAAAATATAAATTAATGAAATCGCACAAGCACCTCCCCAAAAACGTGTCTGTCCTACTGCGAGGTCAGACAAGTAATGACTTTCAGATGTGGAACTTGCGGCTGAGTTGAGATTATTGAAAAGCTAGTTGAACACACAACTATGTAAATGGATGAAAATTATAATTATGAATTAACATTTCTCTAGAAAACTCGTTTACCACACATTCTGATAACTAAAAGATGGAAGCAAATGACTTCATTACACCTCATCCTACAACAGACAACTTTTCACATTATGGAATGATAGCTCAAACATACTAGTTCTGAGAAAGTTTAACCCAGATTTTTAACACTACTTTAACTTCCCTGGGAAATATAAATAAATAATTTACTCACATTATATCCAAAGAACTGGTTTACCTCCACCAATAAATGTTCCTATCACAAGAAGAAAATTTTAAGTGACAGAATTGAATTTTTATATTTAAAACATATAAAAATTATTTCTGATTTTTGTGTAAAGTAAGTGTGTGTTTTAGTAGCATATATGGTTGTGTTGAATCCCAGCAACAGTAGTAATCTTCCTTGTGTGATAAAATACTTCTGTTAATATTTTGGTGGGCTGTGCCACTAGCTGGTGCTGTTGTAGAGATGATGGTTAGGGGAAACATTCTTGTATGTAGCATAGTAAGAGTTTGTTTACCTGGCTTGCAAAAGGTATTTTTTAAAAATCTAGTTTCCCTCTTGCCTGGACACCATTGTGTTAAGCTGTGGGGACGAGGCTTTCTCAAAGTGATTTTGCTCCCCGCATTTTGTTTCAAATTCATTCAGGCATACAATTCTTTTATCAAACACTTTTGTAAAATATGTTTCCATTCAGTCTTTCAGAGTTGTTTGATTAAATTTTTATTGAAAAGTTGGTTTAATTAGTTTAAAAAATATTTTATATTTTAAATTTTAAACATATTTTTCTCCCTCACAAAGACTGAAGTAGGAAACTTATATTTTCTCATGAAAGGCACCCAGTTATGTGAGAATGAATACTAACCAGACCTTAAAACCTTAGTACAAGTCACAAACTCCTTTTCATGTTACCAACATTTTTAAAATTTCTCTTTAGTAATATTAAAAGTTTTATCCACTCATCACACACAAAATAATGGCATGAGCAATTAAATTAATAAATAACAAGTCACAGTAATTCTTTTTAACATTGAAATATTTTATTTCAATTTGTTTTCATAAATGATTCTTAAAAGCTTAAAAGCTAAATATTAGCAATTATTCAACATAATTACTTTCCAACAAAAATTTTTTCAATCACTTTATAACCCAAATTTTATTTAAATATATATAATTTTCATTTTTCACTTATTTAATGATAAAAAATATGTCACGAGAATTGAATTTTCAACACTCATTTTAAGAACTTAATTGCCAAACTTTTTTAATCGCTTTATAATCCATATCAAACTGATATATTCAACAAACATTTACAAACTAAAATACATTTTACCACAATAATTTTGTGATAAAGGCCACAACTTTACAAACATTTAAGTAAACTAGACAATCATTTAAGAACTAAATATTCAAACACATTTATGAGAAAAACTAATTTAAGTGTGCAACAAAATACCTATGATTACATTTACTGTACTCAATTACAAAGTTGTGTACATGAATTATACATCTACTTACACATAATTCAATAGGAAAAATTAGAACAAAAATATATACAGAAATAAAAAAGTTACAAACATACTACATCGTTGTGGTGGACGTCTCTTTCATATCTAAATACAATAATTACAATATCTTGAAAAGGTCATAAAGACACTCACTGAAGGCATTCTTTTATTGTGTCACATCTAGGAATATATATTTAGAAACTCGCATACTCCAAATGACTGCTTACAACACACTCACATGCAAGTAGATTTCACTGATGAAGATGTAATACCACACTATTAATTTATTATTATTATTAAAATGACAATGGAAATTGGATCGAACACAGTTGTATTAAGAGTATTGATACTGAAGATATGTAATTCTTACAGTTATGCAAACAGGTAGCAGCAGCATTGATGGTCATGCAACACGTGTTGCAAACAGTTGCGGATATCTGTAGACGTAGTGGCTAGATGTAGATAGATGCGATGATGGCTGTGGAACAGGAGGTGCATGTGGTGGTGGCAGATGGACTTCATTAGTGGTCTAGTTTTGGCAGTTGTTGTGTCGTAGGTGGGCTGTATTTATTGTGGCACTGTAACTATTGTACAGGGGGCATAAAACAAAAATTATTTAGGTATTTTGTACTGCCTGGTAAGGTAAGGTCGATACTCCACCTGCCTCAATGTACCGCTTATCGTCAATAACTGACAACACTTGCTTGGTTATGCATTCGGTGTAAACTTTGTGAGTAAATCAATGGAACTGATATTGGTCCCCAAAAACCTTGTGCAATTTTCGAGGCAATCTCGATAATCCTCTTACCGGAGTGATTGTAACACATTTGGTTTTACACCCATCACCTTACGTATACATTGCTCATTTGCAACAATGTATTCATAAAGCTTGGCATATATACCCACAAAGTGTGTAATTATGCGACCAGCATGTCATTGTTTATTACTCCAGTATGGCCTTTGTTCTCATGGGGATTTTTTGTGGTTTATCAAGTGCATAGCTGGATGTATCAAACCGCACCTTTAAGTCTGGGGTAATTACATTATAAATGAAATCACAAGCAACAGAATACACCAAGAAATCGGTATCACAATAGAGGAGGTACAAGGCTGGCAGAGGAAATTTGGTACACATGTACTGATAATGAAATTCGTAGCGGGTTAATTTAGAAAAATCAAGAATGGCAATGCCGGTGTACGAAGGTTTGTTGAATGCAACAGAACTCTTTGACATCTCGATAAGGACCAAGTTTTTATCAATAATCTGCCTTTCCTGGAATGTAGGATGCCTTTTCAGCTATGCACGAACTGAGTCAAGTTTGGCCCCGTACATAAAATTTTGGTTCAGTGTTTCCCATGTATAACATAATACTTCTGTGGCGTGAGTGTTAAAAGAAGTTTCTCATACAAGCCATTCAGGGGTATGCCATTTTGTAGGGGCCAAAGCTTATCAGATAATGCATCATGACACTTGTCTGGAAAAGACAGAACAACTTCTGCGAAAAACAAGTATCACCATCATTCACCATGTTTGCAAAATCCCACAATGAGAACACGTCAGCTTCAATCCACTCAAAATTGCCGACCAGAAGCTTGGATCACATTGTATGACTGTACAGCCCGTTGATGTCGAAATAGCATATAATTCGATGAAAAACTGGGGTAGTTATCCTCACGCATGTAAATATAGTTGGCTTCCGCACGCCTTCCTGAAACCTGGGAAATGCTACCCTTAACTCCGTCTTCTACAAAAAAAAAACTTGTCTGGGTCAGTCAACAAATCTAGACCTGCACATATCATTGGCAATAAAGTATCACATGAAAGAGACGGAGCTGTGACATACATGCGGGGTTAAGACCATAATGAGCCAAATATACAGCCCCGATCTTTTCAGAAACATCTGTCAGCAAACAAGTGTCCACACATAAGTATTAAATGGCTTACTGCAGCAAGTTTATGCAGTTGAATGCATCCCATGCAGCTTGAGCATGAGCAAAATCCTCTTCACTAATGCCTTCACCTCTCATCACATTAGGAAATGCATCCTTTGGTGGCAGTGTCTTTCACACCAGACTGGCTGGCGACTTAACAAAATCATAAGGAAAAACTCCCTTCTATTTTGCCAATTCGAACTGGGTGTTGTCTGAAAACATCAAGTGGGTGATTCTCAATTGCTCAGGTAGTAAATTGCCTGCCAAAGTTTCCAGAGAGGTGCTAATGAATTGGAATAAGTCAATAAAACATAATTTGAAATATTGCACCTTTCCATTGAAATCAGTCCCATTGGGAATTTGTTTCATAATACATTCCAATCACTTGAAGTTTACCGAGGTTTTTGATTACCTATTTTCCTCAGGTTGCGTTACATGAGTTTCAGCCAAAGGCTTTATGAGAAAGTGAGCATCATAGTTTTAAAGGTTATAGAAAACAGCAACAAGATGTTTCTTGGGCAGTCTGAAGTTTAAGTTGCTCTTATTATGTGCGCGACCTCTGATTCCGCCCATCAGATAGTCATGATCGACCACAATATCATCTGTAATGAACTTTTCTTTACAAATGTGACAACATGTTTGAGCCATCAACCTAGCTTCATCAGCTGGGATTTTTGGCTGAATAGGAACAATTACTCTGTCTGTAGATTCCTGCAACCCACTTTGTAAGTTCAACTAATTTATCAACAAATTGGTACATACATACAACACCCACAAACTCAAAATATTTAGATAAACTTCGATTTTATGAGCAGACCAACAACATGTTACAAGCATACAGAATATGTTGGTTGACAGTAGTTGTATAACTCATTTCATCACTAGGCAAGCAAGTGGACATGGGTTTCAGGCAACTTTCAACGTAGCAATAGGCGACTAAACACAATCTCTGCTGTTTGCTGTAACCTTAAATTCCAAGTACATGTCATTCCCAGTGGGGACAGTCCTGTGGACAGCTTTTTGTTGCTGGCAAAGAATAGAATGACTTGCAAGTTTCTCCTCAGTTGTGAAGTACTGGAGTCAAAGATCGCAAACAAATTTCTTATTGGTTCTCTTACTCAGCTGAGTACATACCAGCCATGACAAATTTCTAATGCATACAAAATGCATATGAGCCGCATTTCCACTAGGGCGAATTACCAAAATATTCACCGGAGAAATACACATGGGTACAATAACCCCTCACTTGTCGCAAGTTTCATCAATTCAATTCCTATATTTGTCTATGACACAGTAGACATTAATATAAATAGAATTGTTCTCCTCGAATTTGTGAATATCTGTTTAACTACAGGTGCCAACAGACCTTCAGTATTCAAAACATTGTGAGATTGTGGATATTAAGTATATCTGTGGTCATTTTGTTTCACAGGATACAAAGATGCTACGATGGGGTAGGGAAAACACATTGCCTCTAGGCAGTGTACATCGATGTAAGTCTTCCTATCAGCAATAAACTTGGGTAATTTAGTGTGTGCAGCACCGATGGTGAATGCTCTGTATTGAGACACATGGACATCCATATATGTCAACATTTGCACTCTTCATCCAGATTCAAATGCAGTAAATTCCTCATGCATCTTTCTAAGATAAGGGATTTTGTCATCACCATAGATTAAACCCACATCAGTTGAGTGTAGTACAGGGAGGGATTTGCTTTGAAAATTGTAGGTTTCTGTAGCGCCTTCCTCCGCCATGAGGGTTTTCAAGTACTTGCCCTATACAGTTACTGAATCTTCAATAGGCCAGTCTAATGCAAATTTAAAATTTAATAAAGGTGCTCTACACCTCCACAAAAAAAAACAAGAAAATTTGTGACACTGTTAAGCTTAACATTAACTATCTGCATGTAATTCATCATACCTGCGAATGCCACAGCCAATAGCCTGTATGTTAGGTCTGGCAAAGGCTCAACTGAGACTGGGGATTCGGAAACCAATTATTTTCTGGCTCCCTAGGCGAAATATCTCTAATTTACTCAAAAGATGGCTGTAAGAAAGATAGAGCACTATCCAAGTCACAAGAATTTTTTGAATCAAATAGAAATAAATCATCCATAAAAATATGAACCCTTTCTTATTTGTGGGAAGCAGACACATTTCGAACTTTTGTTATTGACAATCTCTCCAAGAGTGAAGATGTGCTCGAATCTCTTAAGCAGAGAATATCCTACAAGAGATCGACTTGTGTACCCTTAGAAGAAGATACACTGTCTTGACAGCTCGCAGTAGGATGTCTGTCTATCTGTGATTCAGAATATGAATTGCTTATGTAAAGATCTGCAAGCAATCTGTAAATACTTTGCCGCATATGCTCACTCATTTTGAATCCTCACTAAAGTGTGTTCTGTTTACTCGATACAAAAGTTATAATACCACAATAAATAAATCTGAAGTGCCAGGTTGTTCTGAAAACACAGAAAAGAACCCCACTGTATTAACTTTCCACAATGCTAGTTGAAATAAATGATGTATTACTAACATAAAGGACAACAATCTTTATTATAAATAATTTTTATGATGCAGCAAAGTTATGTGTTTGGGAAATGCAGTCACCTGCAATAATGTGTTTTCAAATTTTCCGAGGGACGAATCTTTCTAAACCCTCGTTGAAAAAGCCAGGTATCCAGTGCCTGAGAACTGAGGGCGTGGGATCAGTGCTAAATTCAGGTAGCAAGAGCTGAAGAGGAGGACGTGCAGAGCAGTGTAAGAAAATAGATAGTGGATAAGAGCTTGGGCCACATGCGGGAGAAGCAAAATAATGTAATGTGTTTAAGAAAATTGCTGCAGCCTGCCGTCAGTGTTAGCGTCTAGACCTCCTCCCTTCTCCTGCCTGATCTCATTCCCTGCTGTGCCCCACCTTGCATTTTCTGCAGATGACTGTGCAGTACAGAGAGCAGGGAGGGAAACTTGTCACTTTCCCACCACCCCCACTCTTCCAAAAACTTTAGTCCATGACACTAAATGCCCTGACTTCCACCTCCAGTAAACACAGTGCTTAGGGACCCGGCTCGCCTAGTATAACTTTTACAATTTTTATGTTTGGAGTAAGTTGACCACATTTGCATAATTTAAATTTAGACTCACTCTATTTCATTTTTTTTTAAGACTAGTTTTATTCATTTTGACTAGCATAAACAATTTGTTTGATAGAAAAATGTTACATCTTAATGAACTTAAAAAAAATTATGTAAAATACTCTGCTCCATAAAAAGTAGTTTGCACGATCATAAATACTAGTAGTAGTGTAAACTGTTAAAAAAATATAAGTACAAGTGTACACTGCTAAAAATTACAAATACTTTGCACCTTCAAAAATATTTTACACCAAAAAAAATATAACAGTATTTGATGTCATCACAACTTGTTTTATAAAGTTAATAAGAACATTATATTTATAATTCTAACTAAACCAACACTCTCAAACTACAGATTTAAGACGTTCTCCAAATGAAATGTACTTAAACCTAACAAAATTTTTAAAATATCTTAAAACTAGCTAAACACTCACTCACAAGTTAGAACATCAATGCACTTAGAATGACTTGCAAGACATTTCCCAACACTCACAGTTCATTAACATCCTGCCTTTACATGTCTTAAAATTACTTACAATTACATTATATACCCAAATTACTCCGTCAAACATCAAAATATTTCATTATTATAAGTATTTAAGGTCCATTCATTCATCATTACAAACATCCATCACCATATAATGACACACAGAGCAGATAATAGGGCAGAGCTGTGCACTATCCAAATATGATGTGCATAGTTTTGAATAGTTCTGTCTCATTTTTTCTCTTTTCATAATTCATACTTCATTCATAACAAATACTTGACCTTGATAAATCATAAAAAATACTTAAAATTAAATACCCAAACTATCCCACCACACATTAAATGATATAATTCATTAGAAGTAATGAAGGTGAATTCATTCATTATTACAAACATCCATCACCATACAATGACACACTGATTAGGGAATAGGGCGGAACTGTGTGCTCTCTAGACACACTGTGCATAGTGAGGCATAGTTCCCTCTAGTTTGTTACTCGCTCCATAATTCATACATCAGTCATAACCACATCCTGTCCTTAAATCTCTCTTAAAACTACTTATAAAGTAACTTAATAAACAAATTATTGTAAAAATGAACAAATTGAACCTAAACTTAAGTGAAATCAAGCAAATTTTAATCAAATTGTAAAGAGTTGTAATTATTCAAATTATAATCAATTTCAAAAATATTAAAGGATTTTTTCGAAAAAGTGAAGAATTGTAAACAATTTTAAGAAAACATTCGAAAACTTGAGACATTTTGGTATGAAAGAAAGTTAATGAATTCATATAAACGTTAAACAATTTTTAAAAAATTCCAAACTTTAAAGGATTTGCTTAAAAAGTTTATCGAAAGAAAGTAAATGTTGAAAACAATCAATAAAGTAAAGCTAATACTGGTCAAAATCTACTACATTTTTTACAAATCATGAAGAAGTTTTAATCGAATTCTAAAAAATTTCGAGAACATTTAATAAAATTTAAGTTATTTACCAAAGTCATGGTAAACCTGCTGAAGGTTTTAACAAAATACCGAAAAAGAATTAAAAGGTCCTACATACTGTTTTATTTATTCACTTACATAAAGTCTAGTACAAAAGGTGCTTGCTGAAGGAGGACTGAACCCAGGTTCGGCGGGCTTAGCGCTAGTGCTCTCAATCAAGTGAGTGTTTGTGTCTCTGTTCCCGCAGGTGGCTGAGCATAACCCCATGTGAATTCCAGGAGGGTTGTTTCGACAGGCGAGCGAGCGGGCATGCGGCAAGATTCGATTCCGTTTACTGCCATGGCAGAAGAATAGCAAGCAATGGGTTCCTTGTCCATCACAGAGGTACCCGGCAGAGGGTAGGAGGCGATGGGTGGGCGACCGGGTCCCCGAACAAATCGACCCCAGGCAGCAGCTCTGGAGAGCGGAGGTGTGGGTGAGACTGGTTCACAGGGTGTACAATACTGTTGCGCACTGGAGAGGAGGCTGTCGCTCCATGAAGGCAGATCAGCAAATTACGAGCTATGGGTGGGTGTCCCTATTATAGGCCAAACACCCTCCTATGTCGCAAAATTCTATATGATGGTATTAGCCTCAAATATACAAAAAATGAAATCATTGTCTATTTGAAACATTTTAAAGTAAATTTCAACCAAATTTAACACCAATTTAAAGGATTTAACACATTTTCTGAAATTGAGCATATATATTTTGGAATTTAATGTTTAATATGTGTATTTATTCTGTTTTAAGCACTTAGATTTGAATTATGGTCATATTTAACAATTTTGTATACGAACAATTGTAATTCCGATATTAACTTTTTGAACATGAGGTGTTTGTAACCAAAATTTAATGCAATTTTCTACCATTCAACACTGTTTGCACCCTTTCACGTACACAAACGAATTCTTGTTATTACTTACATTTATTTATATATTTTTAATTACGTGATTCGTCAATATTTCTTTTATTTAATGAGGGTAATGATTACCTACTTACAAACTATATTTAAATAAAACATGCCTTAGCCAGGACTCGAACCAATAACTAACTTACTAATATAAACAATGCATTATCCAGGATTCGATCCCAGAGCCTCCAACCAATGCATAAACTGATTACACCACTGAGGCTGGTGAAATATTAAACTATTTTTTGTGTATTTATGGTCTGTTTTAAAAATAATACTACATTTTTTCAACATACATCTTTGCCAGTAGACATGTTCAAATATTAATATTTGAATACTATTTTTGACAAGGAAATAAGTTTGTTTTTGTTGTCTGGCTTTTCCTTTACCACACTAGTACATGTAATTGCAGCATAGTTTGATAGAAACCAAACATTTTTTTAATTTATAAATCTCTCTCTATTGAGACATTTTTATTCATGTTTCCTCTCTTCAGGAAACAATTCATTTCACAGTTGTAAAGGGATTTATAACTAAAAGTAAAAATTCATTAAAAAAATATATTTTATTGACCAAACTTCCTTCAAAATTTATACAAAAAGCAGTTTATTTCACAAAATTTATGTACAGTCTGATCCAAACCATACACAAGTAAGTATACGAGGTTACACAAATTATAAAATAATAAAATTATATCAAAAATATATATGCACTGCATTAAAGAAGCAAGTACAGGTTGTCCAAAATGTTATACACAACATTTTTAACACTAGCAAATACAGTGTGTTACAAAACATATTAGACAATTATTGCAAAAATATATATAAATACACGTTGACCCAAAAATTATCTTACAACATTATAACTCAAGTCAGTACACGTTTATCCACATATTTAGTTACAACATTTTAACACAAGTCCATACAGGTTGATTAAATATAAATAAAACATTTTTCTTTAAAAACAAATATTTTATAAACTCTTAGCAACTGCTGTAAACAAGGTTTTAATGCATTTCCTTAATATTGGATCCAAATATTCTTCTTGAACTCTGCTTTCAGGTAGGGAGCGTTTCTTACACCCTGGCTTTAACCTATATGTTTGAACACATACATCTTTAATTCTTTACATTCAAGAAAATGTAACACGATACCTTAAACTAAAATGGGTAGGTTTCAACAAAATGTGAAAGTACATCTTCAATATTTCAACATTTCGTGCTATCAATGCAGTGAGTCAATTCATGGCTTTTTTCGTTTCATAGTGGTAAATATATCACTTTAAACTGGAATACACTGCCACAAGTTTCTGTAAACTCGCGAGAAAGACTATTAAACCATAGTGTGTAAGTTACATTAGACCTTCCTGGTTAGACACTGACGTAATGGTTCCCAGGATGAAAATACGTCATGTTACATGTGTGCTATCCAACTTCCGACTGAGACCAATTAACAAGGAATAATGTATTATATATTTATTTATAAATATACCCTATATTATTTAAATTTTGAGGGGTAAATTTTATTTTTGCTAATTTTATTTCTTGATGCATATGACACATTGATGAAACACATCTAGTACAATATGTGTAACCAAACTTGTTTTTGCAATAGATAATGATATAATGTATGAAGATTATTATCACATTCTTCTAAATACCAATATTGTAAAACATTGTATTGTAAATAAGATGTTTCTAACATTTTAATTCTTCACAAAATGTTTTATAGTGTGCTGGCCCTTAAGGTTACGCTTTCGATCTACTCTGTACAGTCTGTACTCACACATTTCCTTAATAGCAAAATGTGAATATGCTATGTTATACATTACAGAATAGAATACTTTATTAATAAACATATACTTACAAATCGGCGAAAACATTATTTACTATTAGGCACTTCATACACTTATATATTACACATTGAAGGAAAGACTAATATTTCTTGTTCGAAAATAAAGTTGCAAATGCCTCAGGCACAGGTCTCCTTCCATTGGATGGTGATTCCCTGGTGAGGTCTTGTGAGTTTGTAGACGATTACTCCTTTCCATGATCCTTTTCAAGCTCCTCGGTAAGACTAGTAATCAACAAAGTTTCTAATGTCGATGATAAGTCACTGTCAGGCTGAAGATATCTCATAGCACAATTGTTGCATTCTATTCTTTCACTAATACGAGTGCCGAAACTGCTATCGAAAGTGTAACACAAATTTTCTATATTATTTCAGATTTGAATGTATAGAATACAATCATATGGCTTAAAGAAAACTTTTTGGTAGCCTCTTTGCAGGAACTCGTATATGTCCGTAGGGTTGAAGATGCTATCCATGACTGACCAATTATTAGTAAACAGTCTACCTTATATAGTTGGGGTTGACATCATTTAAGTATTCTTGCTTAGCCAAACTTAACAATTCCATATACCATACAGAGTAGTTAAATATTAATTTCCTATGTAGGTAACATATTCCTTGTTGTTACATTCGCCACTCTCTACTGTTGTAAGAGAACAACAACTACATACTTTCTGCATTAGGTATTTTATTTTCTTGTAGGCCGTAAGTTTCGTAATGTGGTCACTTACAGCTTCAAATGCTAGCTGACTCTCACTTCAAGGTAGCTTGCTGTTAGGATGCAAATTATACAAAGGAGAAAAACTTCGCCCATAAGAAACATCGGAAACTTTTAAAGTATAATAAGGACTGATTAACAAGAAATGTCAATGTTGATCTCCGTTGCACATCTATATCAGTAGTGGACTATCTTCTTCAATTTAAAACCACACTCGCATATTACCTGGTGTAACACTGGCATAAGGAAGTTATGAGTCTAATCTCTCCATTTTAACTGGATCTTCGGTGTATGGTTCACGCTCTTTATATACTGAGGTTTTCTTCTAATTTTAGATATTATTAGTTCTTTAACGACATTTTTGTTAAATCAAATTTACAGACACAAACATCGCTATCCCAAACCTCACAGTCCCACATTTCACAAGGCGACCTTTGAAGGCGGCTAATGCCTTGCATTTGCATGATGTGTTACTTATTATTACATGTTTCAGTCCACAAATTAGGGCTGTCATAAAACTCTCTACTCAATTTATATTTTATTTGTTAAAATCCTGATTCCTTGCTTATTTCTTCACTTGCAGATTTGAAACATAGGTCTCCAGAAAAACAAGGCAGGTCGCTGTCGGGCCTCATATTAAAAACTGAACATCCATCTTCCTCATTACACAAAACTCTTTCTGGAATATGTATTTCCTGCGAAACTCTGTGTAAAGCTCCAGTGCTATTCTCTGTTGCACATCTGGAATTGTAAGTACATGTTGTTTAGAGACTTGAACCATAGTTTCTTCTATCCTGGAATAATACTGGCATACATCTTCTCTGGGTAAAATTTCTCCATTTCAAAGTCTTATACAGGAGCAAACAATTTTTCGAGATTACTATCTTTACAAGTAGGTAGGATGTTGGTACAAAAACTCTCTTGAAGATTTGCTTTTGCATTGTCAACAAAACAGTTCTTCTCAGAATGATTAGTGTTTTAGCGTTTGACTATTGAATTAATACTAGAAGAGACATGATATCTTCTGATATTTATGACTTCTGCATTGCTTTAACTTTTCAAAATCTCCTTCTGCTTTTTTCCAAGCACATACACTGGATAGTCTTCGAGGAGCACATTGTTTAGATATTGGAAATGCTCTGCATAAGCTATGACACCAGAATTCCTTTTTAGGTAATGTATCTTGTAAGTCTGTTCCCGAAACATCATTTTAACTTCAGGTTTTAAAGTATGCCAAGGTCTGGGAGATTTAAAGCATAAAACTTTAGAGACATTAGCATCAGTTGCATAAGTAATTGCAAAGCTCCTTAAAAACAAAGGAGTTGTCATGATAGTTTTCGAATCCTTGAGCATAGCATATCATTTTTAGGTTATTTGTTTTTACACTATGTTCAAAAAGTCTCCACTCATATTATTTATAAAATATCAGTGGTCGCCTCGGAATACACTTCATCAACTCTGGAATCGTCCATTACTACATCTGGGATAATTCTGGCTTCAATAATATTTTCCAGCGACACAATATAATCATCAGACTGTAAATGTTCAGGAAGGAAAGGATATACTAGCTTTATTTTGTGTCTGCAAAAGCAATGGTAAAATATTTCGGCAGCACCCGTAATTGAGATCAGTCTGATCTCAGGAGGTCTTCGCCTTTCCATATGCTACCATACCATTGAATATTTCAACACATTCCTCATCACAACTATCACTACGGTGGCCGTGATGCATTGTACTTGGATTGGAATAATGTGGAGAAAGATGTATTCCTCTGTAGATTCTGCATTGTAGATCTAGATGATGCAGTGGATGGTTGGCATTGTAGTAAGTGTCTGGTGTCGTTCTCGGTGTTGACGCCTGGCATTGTTGTACATGTTGTAGACATCTGGTATCATTCTTGGTGTAGGTGCCTGGCGTCATTCTCAGATCTATTGCAGATGCCTAAGTCGCCCTAATACTTAAGCAATGCATATGCACGCATGCACACAAAGTGACTTTGGCAATTGGTGACTTAACACTGAGAGAAAAAATAATTTATGCCTCCTTATATTGTAAACGGTTAAGGCGGCTGCAGTTTTCCTTTAATTTTGTTTAAATCTAGACATTTTAGAAATTTAAGTGAAATTAAACAGATTCCAGCTTCGATAGTAGTCATTTCAGGCTGGATTAATACAATTTCATTAATATTACACCGAAAAGTATAATTTGTAAATAAAATAAGTTTATATTTGTTCAAAATATACACGTTTTAAGCTTGATAGTATAGACGAAATTGTCGGCTGGATGTTTTTGAATTGAAACTTTGATTATAAGTAAATTTTAGTGTCGTACAGAAGAGTACATGTAAAATATGTATTTTCTTCTGTTATACACATACATTTAAATTAGATGATTAAAAGTTTGAATATGTATGCATGTCTCATGTCTTCCATCGTAATAGTTGAAACAAAGGTAAATTGAATTATACTTGTTCGAAAATACAGTGCTTTTTAACTCTCCTAATATTTAGAATATATCTTGTAGTTAGTTATAGTTACCTAGACTGTCATAAGTTTACTGGAAAATGGGATAAAATGTCTTCAAAATTTACAGGATTAAATTTAAAAACAGGTTCTTAGGAAAGGACTTTGGTAGCAAAATTTTATTTCTCTCGAAGTTAACCGTCCATTGTGTCTTGAAAATAGGAGAAACCTCCCTTTCTGAAGATGTCAACAGACAGGTAAAAGTGAAAGTTTGCAGGACAAAGGGGGAAGGGGAACTTTACAAGCTGGTCAATGCTTTCGGGTGAGATAGAAATTCACTGCTCAAGGGTAGTAAGGCAGGTAGACAGCTCTTGTTCTGGACAAGGGGCTGGAGGAAGGGTTGTGTGAGGAGAGAGGAGGACACCTAACTGAGGCGGTGCTCCAGCTAGCCGAAAATACATTCTGGGCTGTAGGGGGAGGGGGACGCATAGTGGGTGAAAGGTACCTCCTGTCTCTGACAAAGACACATTCTGGACTATGGTTTTGGAGGGCTGGAGGGGGAAGGGTGAAAGCCAGAGCTTCATTACATCTTCTTGCTGGCTGTCGCCTTTTGAGTTTGAAGACAAGCCTTGCCATGGATACACGAAGCACCAGCATTCGGAGTTCTGGCGGGGTCACATGTGACAATTGATGGGTAGCAGACCCACAGCCAGCGGGCTTCGGAGAGTCTAGGCCCTAGACATATCATTCGCCTGACTGCTAGCTGCGATTCTCGTTAAACGATACTATATGCTCTAGGATCAGATCTCGCTAGACATATCTGCTCACAGTCTTCGTACCAATATTTTTCGAAATATTTTTCAGGACTTTTTATAAGCATTAATTTATCGGGCAAAAATTGCAGTGTGTTGACTTCGTTTTTCGTTTTCGGATCAATTTACTGTGTTTGTTTTTAAGTAACTTAATATTGATTTCATCGTTTTTCTTCA
The DNA here is from genome assembly GCA_029891345.1 of Dryococelus australis. NCBI lineage: Eukaryota > Metazoa > Arthropoda > Insecta > Phasmatodea > Phasmatidae > Dryococelus > Dryococelus australis. The sequence goes on along the minus strand of CM057009.1, from coordinate 185,995,350 downwards.
AGAAAGTATGTATACTCAAATCATTCGGCTACACCATGATTATATTTTCTCATTAAGTATGTGTGATTTCCATTTTTAAGTTAGTCTTCGTAATTATTATACCGTCGGTTTCGACACGAGCCGAACCTCGCGTTAATCTAAATGGAAGTTTTATTGCTTGTTAAAAATAATTTATAGTTCTTCTTAAGATAGGAACATTTATTCGCTCTGGTTAACCTGTTCTCTGGATACGTCGTTAAATAGGGCAAGTTAATTATTCTTTTTTTTTCCCCAGGGAAGTGAAATTGTATAATTAAATCATGGCAATTGGGTAAGTTTATTAAAAAATTAATGTGGAACATTAATGAAGTCGTGATTAAACTGTTTGTTGATAATAACTCATAAAAGTAGATTGATAGGGAAATATAAACTGTGTAATTCGTAAACAGGATATTTTTATTGATTTGTGACATCAATTTTTAACGCTAAGTATTTCCCCCCATAACCTTGGTTAAAATTGCCTCTGCTATAACACACAGCTTATAAGTCGACATAAGTGCTATGCTGAACTCATACCTACATAAGACTACACCACGAACAGACATCTTTTAAAATCATTTAAGGTACATGTACAAATGAGTCTGGGTAACATTTAATTATTTTATAACTTATTAATTTATAGGGAAATAGGGTGCGTTTTAGGTATAATTAAAATGCTAGTTTGGAAATCTTTGTTTGTCTATGTTAAGCGGAAGTGCTAAATTGTTCCGTATTGAGAAACATTGTCTGTAGTAGTGTCTTCAATCTGTTGATTAGTAAGTTCGCATAATTTTAATGTGTGGTTTATTCCATCTTTAAGTTATCAGAATCTGTATTAAATGGGTTATCTAGGGAAACATTAATTCGTAAACATAATTTTTATCCATTCACGTAGTTGTGTGTGCAACACTATATCCCTTAATTTCAACTCGACCACAAGTTACACATCTATAAGTCATTCCTTGACTGACCTCACAGTCGGACATACATGTTTTGGGAGAGGTGCTTGTGCGATTTTAATAATAAACATTTTTTATTCAAGTAGCGTAATTTATTTATTCGTACGTCCATCGTAAACATAGTATTTGTATATTTGTCATGTTGTTGTCTATTTACATCATTTTCCGACTTGCTATATATATACACACTAGACAATATAAGATTCCCCTCAGTCGAGAGCCAGTTGTATGCAGAAAACATTAGTCCCATATATAAACCCTTCCCCAACATACCACACCTCAGTACAACACCAGAGATCCAAGGGTGAGGACGTACTAGAGCTGCTTCCCACCCCAAAAAAGAAAGAAAGAAAATAAAGTACACCAAACTATACGCACACACAAAAAATTCCATCAAAGAAATTTCATCAAACTTTTTTATCAAAGAAATTAGATCACATTTCTTTAATCACATTTTACCGGATAACACCTGATTAAGGATCAACGAAAAAAATTTCATCGGATTAAAATCGGATTAAAAATTTTGATCTATTTAAGACAATATTATGAATTAACCCGATAAATTTGAAATCATAGGGTTAATCCGATCATTCAGAAGTGATGTAGTACCATCACACCTAATAATCGTTTTTTTTTCACTAGTGATGTATAAATGTTTCATTTCTCTGTGATGGTGGTGAAACTAATATCAGCATAGATTAAATTACATGATAAGTAAATTATACACTTTGGCTTTATTTAGAGACCTGGCATAACATTACTTGATAAGTGCTATTTCATAGAACATTTCTGGCTGTGAGCATTCAAGTGCTATGTATTCGCATATACCACACTGTTTTTAACACATTGGTAGGTATTGTAGGCGATGACAAATGAACTGTTACTATCTACTTCATGACATTTTTGGCACTGGTACTGTTAGCGAATGTCTAATCGCAATACTCGCACTCGCATCCCGATGAACTACAAAATTTCCCTTTGTACTTCTTGTTATGCATATACAGTGCATCACTAGATGTAAATACAGCATCACAGTGGAATGTCTTGTATGCCGAACTGAACATGTAATGACAACTTTCATGTCGGTGTATAGAGCCTATTAACTTTTTTACTAAAAAGTATTTCCACAATAGTAACATTAATACTGTAGTGCTTGTAGTATCCCTTGCTAACAACGACAATATCGGTTGTGTTATGGATGGTAAGTCATCGTCTGAAGATTCCCTCATCACATTGTAGTAAAGTATGCAATCTCTGTAGATGCGAACTGCTTTCCGCCACTATCACGCACGCCAATAAACTGACATCTGTTTTACATAATGCTCGTTTGTATACTGAACATAGTGTATACTTATTTGTGTTGCACATCACAGTGTTGGCTTATTAGATGACTACTGGCTGTCTGATGGTTGTTGGGCTAAAATATGTTACCTTATCCACTTGTTTGCTAACTAGACTTCATAGTTGGCCTCTCAATATATTTACACCCTTTCCTCTTTCTATGTTGGAGTGAGTGAGGAGATTTGGTCGGCTATTAACAGCGAGGTATTGAGAGCCGATGAGGGTGATTGATGTATGGAGCAGCGTTGGAATTAAAGGACAGGGGAAACAGGAGATCACCGAGAAAACATGCTGACCAACAGCATCGTTCGGCACGATTCCCAATTGCGAAAATCCGATGACCCGGCCAGGAATTGAACTCGATTTGCCTTGATGGGAGGCGAGCAGTCTCCATATTGGAGGTGGCTGGTTTTTTCTTTTACTGCTTGGTCCCAGTGTGTCTTACCACAGCTCCTGTGATGTGTCCTGTCTGTAACGATAGCACTAACTTGACCACATTCAAAGCAACCAACGGTCTCTTCATCCTGTTGCAGATAGGCAGGTAAGGATAAATTTGATTTTGTGTCGCACAAGAAGACATTCTTTAGGCAGGGAGGTACGAACTGTATCTTTATCATGTGTTGTAAGTTATTTAATCTTTCCACGTACTGGAATACTTTTCTGACTTCCAGAACAGCATACCACAATTTTCACTATGTTTTCTCGACGAGAGAATAAAGCTATTCCGATTGATATGTATTGGTAGGATTTGCTTATGTAGATCTGAAAGTGGGTAGGGTGGACAAAAGCCATATCCTCCACCAACACCACTTTATTCAAAGCGATATTTTTTGTAGAGATAGGCTAATATTAAAACGAAATAAATTGTTAGCATTTACTGAATTCATCTCGTAATGGGACACATGTGTGTAATATTTTTTTCAATGGTTGGTAAGTTTTTTAACAGTTTGACGCAGAGTTGTTCTTATCATTCTCGTACTTCGCGCTGCTATTTTATTTGCCTATGTACAATGCTCGATGCTCAAGCAATATGCATTCGATGGTATATGCATATAACTATTTTTCTTTTCTACGTCTTTTTTCCCACAGTGTGCATAATTGTGTTGTCTCTCTAATTATTAAACGGTTTAAATACATGTTGTTTCATATGCATGTACCAATAACGTTTAAACCAAAATACCTTGATTCCTTGTACTGAATTTCTTTTGTAAAGTGAAGTGCTTGTGTGACACTTCTGGTATGCCACCCTAGAACCTTACATATCTCTCGCTTAGTGTTCTGTACCATTCTTTCGACTTGGCGAGACCTGCGCTGTGCTCGCGACAGTGGTCGACCACCTGGGATAATTGATCGCACAACACCAGCCAGGTCGGATGTATTCTGCTGCCAGTGATGTGATTGTTGGCTGAATTTGACAGTTTCGTTTCACTCTGTTTGTGTATAAGGTGTTGCACTGACCAGGATGGTCTGGAATATTTAAGCATAGCATACAGCACCAGATGTATGTGTGTAATATGTGATTGCACTGGTTGGTAAGTGCTTTTATTACTATTTTCCTTTATATTTTGTTTTTATAACTGTTTACATGTGTGTGTATCAAGGCATATGAACTTATCGTGTAATTTCTTCTTAGATTTCGGTAAGTATTATTTTAATACTAATGTACCTTGCGGAGTTCGATGATTGTGCATTTTGTTAAAAGCTTATATCTATTTACTCTTATGATTTTTTATACATATGTTTGCCTCAGCATGTAGAGACGATGTATTTCTTGCAAAGCTAACAGTTTAAATTCAAGCTGTTTCATATGTGCGTACAGTTCTATCACTATACATTATACATGTTAAAAATAAGTGCATGTAACATTTTCTTTCATAGTTATGTCTTACAGATTATTCGATCGCTCAATGCTGGACAGGTCGTGTGTGTGGTTCTGCTAGTGATGATTGAATATGTCGGTTTTGTTTCACTCAATTCATATGGATGGTATTTGCTATTCTGTTGTATTGAACAGGATGGTGTGGCCATGTCTAGCATCATTTAACATAGTGTACAATACCTGGTGCATGTGTAATATGTGATTGGATTGCAATGGCTAATGGCTGGTATGTGCACATAACTATTTTTAAATCTGTTTGTATCAGTGTTGTCCTTATCATTCGCACACTTCATATTAATACTTTTTTGGTCTAATTTAACAATCGATTTGTGTGCAATATAAGCAGTTTGTTAAATGTCTATAACTATTTTGCTTTTATCAATGTTTACATCAGCACATAGTAGAAACGTCTCTCTTGTGCAACAAATGGTTTAAATTTACATTGTTTTGTATGTACTTATAGATTTAGCACTTTAAATTACATGTACTTACAACAGAATAAACTGTTTGCTTATACTGTATAATTAAATTTCTCTTGTAATGGAAAAGCAAATGCATGATAACACCTGATCTACCAACCTGGAGCTCTGATGCATCTCTCGGCTAGTGTTCTATGCCATCCTTCGACTTGGTGATCCCTGAATACTGACAGTCATCTGTTTGAGCTGCCATACAGATTCTCACGATTACATTTGACCGTGTAATGATGGTCGGGGTCGGACATGTTCTGCTGTTAGTGTTGTGAGCATTAGTTGTCCTCCAAATAAACGGTTTTGTTTCAGTTGGTTCATAAAGATGTCATTTGTTGTTTTATAGTACTAGTCAGAGCTCTCTGGTCTTGTTTATTAGCACCATCTAACATTACATACAATGCTCTATGTATGAGGCAGTTTCTTTAAATGATGTTTTTTATATAAGTTTTTCATCAGTATATAGTAGTGATGACCTTATCATTCCCGCTCTTCCCAATGGTAATTTTTTGCCTGATATAATGTACAGCACTCTATGCTCATGCAATATACACAGATTGTTAATTCATGTTTGTGAGATAGATCCTATTTACATATTTAGTGGTACTTATATTCATCTTAAATGGTTCGGAAATTATAGCTAACTAAGCTTATAAAAGTGTTTAGGATATACTTGTCCCCACATCCCTTTTTGTTGTCTGGGATGATACATATTATATGAATTTGTTGGCTGTATCTTAAATGGTTTGGAAAAAATGGTCAACTATGCTTACAAGTGTGCTTAGGAAATACTTGACCTCACGACCCTTTTTGTTGTTGGGGTGATGCCTATGTTATGTATTTATCTACTATATCTTAAATGGTTCGGAAAATACAGCCAACCATGCTTATAGGTTGACATAGAACAACCTGGCGTTATAACACTTCTCATAGCCTGGGGATGATGTCTAAGTTGTGAATTTGGCAAATATATTTTTAATGGTTCAGAAAAATACAGCCAACTATGCATATAATTAAACATAGGCCATTCTTGAAACTACAACACTTCTAGTTATCTTGGTTGTTGTCTACATTACGAATATGACAACTGTAACTTAAACTGTTAGGAAATTACAGTCTCCTAAGCTTATAAGTGTACATAGGTCACACTTGACCCTACAACCCTTCTTGCCATCTCGGGCGATTACTATGTTATGAATTTATCAACTATATCTATATGGTTAGGAAATTACAGACAACTATGCTTATAAGTTGCCATAGGACAAACTTGACCCTACAACCCTTCTCACCTTCTCAGGTGATGTCTATGTTATGTATTTGGTGTCTATATCCTAAATGGTTCGGATATTACAACCATGTACGTTTATAAGTTGGCATTGCGCATATTTGGTTTTACAACACTCCTTGTTGTGTGGGGTGATGTCTAGGTTATGAATTGGCTGTATATACCTTAAGTGGTTCGGAAAATACAATCATCTATGATTATAAGTAGTCATGGGTAATTTCCTGCCTGTGCGGTCATTCAAGATTGTTGTCGGACTATCCTACAGTCCTCAATCCCACAGCCAACTATGCTTTTAAATAGACATATGTAATTTCCTGCCTGTGATGTTATATAGTCCTCAGCCCCAATCCCACAGCCAACTATCCTTATAAGTAGATTAAAATAGATGCCTTCAGTAGATGACAAACATAATAGGTGCCATATGAATAGTTTCTTAACGATTACAAATCGGTATGATGAGTGCACGTTCTTGTATCTGTCTAATTTAAACTTATATCGGTCCACATGTGATGGTGGTAATTTGGTTAACATGTAGGCGTGCAAATCTCAGAGTCGATGGAACAAGCCAGCGCGACTCCAGTTTACAGTTACAGTAAATTACCACCTCTCCTGGCAGCCAATGAGTGAACAAAAGATGGCCAAAAGTGCTCCTAGCCACCACTCTGGTGGCGAGTGCTGGCTGATGTGGGTTCAAAGATGGGACAACCAACATGATGGTCGTCTCCAGCAGATTATGACAAATAAGATTGCCGCCACCAGCAGACAACATCTTAACAAGATGGGTGCTAGACGACAAACAAGATGGTCGTCTGAAGCAGACATTGATGTAGGGGTGGAAGAAATATGAGAATACCACTCTGTGAGGAAGAGAGGATGAGAAGAAAAGAGAGAGCAATGAGGAGAAAAAGGGAGAGAGGAAGAGAAGGATAGAGAGGAGGATAAGAAGAGAGTGGAAGAAAAGAAGAGAGAGGAAGTTTACAGGCATAATGGCTACCAAGACGGCTGCCAGGGAGACATTACACAATTATTACTTAATTCTGGATGACCATCACACAATTTCCGGTGGATTCATCCACACTGAGAAAAGCCCACCGAATTGTGCAAGGATGAAATGCAAGAGTGTGAAGTTGGGATTCCAAGATGGCTGCCAGCAGCAAGAAGGGAAAAAGTGTAATTCCGAGGGAAAAATGGGAAATTCTGTGTAAAAAAAAGGGAAATTCCGTAGTACTGACTGCCAAAATAGCCGCTCTAATCCCAATGGCAGAGCAGGAAATTGGCATCTATGTCATTCAAGATGGTCTCCACCAGTCCGTAATTCTGCATCCAGCATCCAGTTGTTCCTGCACTGTCATTTTACAATTACTTCTCACTTCGTCTGTCAGTTGGTTGATTATAATTTGCCTAATGTTTGACAAATATTCACAAATATATTTGGCAATGTCATTTGGGTTTTCGGCCACGTATGTTTTTAAATTTGCCCTTAATGCTGTTTCTGCTTTGACGAACCTGTGAGAGTTTGGCTGGCCGGCACCGACAACAATTCGGGGTCGCGAAGATTAGGCTGGGGTTTGAAAATGGCTGTTTGGGAGCCACCTCGATCTGCCACTTTTGGCGGGAGGATGGGCTGGTCCCGGTCCACTACACTTCCCTAAACACTCCCTCAATAATTTATCCACCCGAGATAGTTACTTGCCACATTCTCTGTACGTTAATGTACATTTAACGGGTTTAAAGGCATCTAGTTTCGTGAAGTCCTCCATCGTCGGTTCGCTAAAACATAGCATTTCATAATTTGCAATTCAAAGTTGCCACCTGTTTAATAGAACCCTTACAACAGTATACATACTTATCCATAACATACTTGCTGTTTATTTACATTCCATATTTCTCTCAAAACTGTGAATCTTCCTTGAAGAGGTTTTGTATACAACTGACCTTACATTGGAGCCCATTTCGATGGAGAGTGAAGTGCTTACCATAAAAACCCACAGGAAAACATAACTGGAGATGACATTATTCCTACCACAACAGGTGTTGGAATGACGGACGCAACATCTGAAGGAACACAACTGTCGGCCATGGTTCACCTCACATGTAAAGAACACACATAGCCACCTGCAACATGTATAAAATTACATTAGTTTAATTTTTTTGTAATATAAATAACACTCAGTTTCATAGTGTCATTCCAAGCCAGGGAACAATTTATTTGAAATTCTCGAGTTGACATCATTTGAGAAAAATATGTATATTTATTAAACTTTCAATATACTGCATTATATGATACTGTCATCTCTTTTTAATGTATTTATACTTTTTTGAACCCATATAATATGACCAATGTGTTTATAAATAGATAATCTGTATTGTTTGAAAAGTAGCGGAGACCATTAAATGAACAGTGCCGATGAATGATCTGACGAAGGAACACCCTAGAAATCTTGCATGCTAACATCAGAAAATCCTTGATGTTACCCACTGGGGATTGAGCCACGACTCCTCATAGCAGGTAGCCACACAATAGTAGGGGTACGGGTATTCGGTTGCAAACGTGATTGGGATGAGGGTCCAGGATCTGACATTGAATGACATCGACCTCAATTTTTTCGTAATTTTTTTTCCAAAAATCGTTTATTTTCACACAAAATTGTACGTTTCGGCCCAAAAGAGCCTAAAGAATCCCCTTTCTCCTTCAAAATTTCCCTTTTTTCCCTAAAAATTTCCAGATTTTTCCCAAAAAGCGCTTTCTCCTCATTGTGGCTGATGTACCTCCTCGATGTGTCTGAGATATCGAAAATCTGCAACATAATAAAAAGTTTACAAAATAAAATTATTTTTATAAATTAAAAAAAAATATTTATAATTAGTGAATTTTAATAAATTCTTATAATAAATAAAATTTAAGGCATGTTTACTAAGTATTATGTATCACCAGACTCGTATTTTCAAGGCCCATACGATCGTGATGAAATAATATAATTATTTTTTAAAATTTATTTTTTAATTAAAATAATTTTTTTTAGCTAAAAAATTTAAATTCATAAGTATTAAATGTTATATATCACCGGACTCTTCTTTTCAAGGTGCATGCGATCGTGATGTCATACCAAAATCCTGTCTCATTTTTGATGCTCTATCATTCCATAATATCTTACTCCCTCTCTTTCTCTCTTGTATACCTCCATACATCTCTTTCTCCCTTTTCTTGCTCTTTCTCTTTCTCGCTTTCCTTTCTCTTTTTCTTTTTCTCTCATTCCATCCCATTTAACCTGACTGTCCCATGGAAACCAATGAAAGCCGAACAGAGATTCCGGTTGAAACTCTCCACATGGGAAAGTTGTGGATAATATGGTGTGGTGGTAACATGCTGAATGCCATGACTGAAACATGTGACGCTAAATGATCTGGACTTGAATTGTCTGACACAACAATGGAATGAACCCCTAATATTCTAAAAATGCATTTTTAAATGCTAGAAAATTAGTTACTGAAGTGGCATTATGAAACGGAATTAAACTCACAAATTTGGTGAAGGCATCTATGCATACCAACAGAATCGTATTACCTGTCTTAAAACGAGGAAAAGGTCCAACAAAATCCACAAAACATTTTGTAATTGATGCTTACAACGCCTGCAGAAAGTAAACCGAACTTGACATTCTGCACAGGATTGCTTAAAGCACAAATTTTACAAACTTTTACACTTACCGGAATGTCTTGGTGCATACTTTTTCCAAACAAATGTACGACTTATTACATTGATTGTTTAAAATATGTGTAAATTGGCTCGTAATGGGAACGAATGAAATTATTGCAATATTATGTTGTAGAGATTCTGATGCAAAACAATATTACTTTGCTCAGAAGAATGATATTTACAATATAGAACACCTTTAGAAATACTATACTGTTTTGGTACAGCCCCTTCTGAACTTGATCAATTATTTCACTAATAAAATGATCTGATACCTGATGAGATTCTATATCTTAAAAATCCAAAGGGTAATACTGTTAACAGTGCATTACAAAGATTCTCATTCTGTTGGGAAGATATTTCCTCAGGGTAGTTTTCTAAAATATGGGAAAATGGTCTACAACAAAGTTTTGCAATCCTCGGATATGTTAAATTTTGAATTTGAGAGAAGCAGTTTTGACTATTCAGTGACCTAGTTTACCTAACTGTTAGGGGTGAGCTAATAACCATGAGAGTGCCTGGGTATTAGTCTAAAGGATAAATTCTTGGTGTTCTAAAAACTACCTAAACTAATCGATTCCAAATATAATAACCAAACACTCTAATTCATATACAGAAGAAGCTTTTCTCTCCTGATGTGTTAAGGTGCGGGAATAAAAAGTGAAAGGATTCCTGTGTCCATCAATTTCCTATGACAGTGCAGCACCCAGTGCTGTATTCGAGACATCTGTATACAGGATGAAAGGTTTTGAAAAATTAGCCGTCCAAAGCACAGGGGGACTAGCAATAGTTTGTTTCAGAAACTCAAATGGTTTTTCTTGTTCTTTACCCCAATCAAATTATGCTCATTTCTTCCTTAAAGAGGTAAGTTGTGCAGCATGTTAAGCAAATTTTGGAATGAATTTTGAATAAAAGTTCACAATGCCAATGAAACATGGATTGCCTTTTGCATCATTGGGTGGTGGGAAATTTCTGATTGATTTCGTTAAATCGAGTTCAATTGAGACGCCCTTTTCAGAAACTAAGAGCCCCAGGAATGTAATTTCCTTAACCACAAATTTGACCTTTTCGAGGTTAGCAGTAAGAGCTGCCATACACAATAATTCCAAGACTTCTTTTAAATGGGCCACATGCTGCTCGAAATTTTGACAATACACTACTCAGTCTTCCAAATAGTTAAAAAGATATTTAATATATCGTCTCCCAAAACCTGATTGAGAAGGCGCATGAGTACAGGGGTTCCAGTTTCCAAACCAAAATGTACAACTTTATATTGAAACAAGTTCCATGGTACACAAAATTTGGTGACCTGTTTTGATTTCTTAGTCAAAGGGATTTGGTGGCAAGCGGAATTAGGTTCAAAAACACTAAAATACTTTGATTTACTAATTCAGTGAAATGCTGAGTTTATAATTTGGTAAAGGGGCACTTTCAATGTCTATTTGAATATTCAGGGTATGATAATCTACCACTAAATTATGATCCTTTCCTTTGGGTACCAAAAAGTCTGGAGAGCTGAAAGATGATGTAGATGGTTCTATTAACCTATTGTCTAACAATTCCTGAATTTTGTTTCTAATTAATTTCTATTTTTGTATGTGGCAAATCATAAGGGCGATGCATTATAGATTTAGAGTCCAGCAACTTAATGTCATATTAAAATTAATTTCTGTGGTCTAATTTTGGAGTCAAAACATCTGGGAAGTCAGTACATAAATTCTTTATGACCTTTTGTTTAACCGTTTCAAGATGACTTAATGATGGGGATATCTGATTACAATGAATTTCAATTATTTGTGTTCCTTCCTTAGTTGAACTGGAATTTAAAAATGGAATACTGGCTTGCTTATCTATACTTATATATAAAGAGGTAGTGTTTGTAACTTTGTCTGTTTGCGTGTTTGGATGTAGGAGGTAATCTTCGAAACTACTCATCCGCTTTTAAAAATTCTTTCACCAATAGAATGCTACGTTATCACTGAGAGTCATAGGCTATATATTATTTTAAAAATCAATAGGGATTCCTAGTAAAACTCCAATTATGTAACCCAAAGTGTAAATAAATGACCTATAAAATTCCTTACATTGCATGCGCTGCGAAAACTATTGATGATAGAACAAAATAATGTACTACGGCTTTGCAGAACACATCATTATCTACAAAAAGTGTCGCGACACCATATGTCTAACTATTATAGTTATGTCACAATAACTATTTTTTAATTTTAAAAACTTAATTAAAACGCCGCCTCTAGAAAAGGCACTTTAGTTGTACCTTGGTATTAATCCTTATAAAAATAAAATAGTTCACATTCAAGACTGGTTCAGTACCTGTATATTACTTTTTGAATTATTGGGAAACATGTTAGGAGGGCTTATATTCCTTAAAAGAATGATAGGAGTACCGACTTTTAATGATAGTTCGTGAGGTGGCAAGCCAGAAGGATTAAGCGAATTTAGAAAATCTTGAGGAAAGTGGACGACATCGTCAACATTGGTGACTGTGTCAATCGACTTATAGGTTTTGACTTGGCCGGGAAATCTTTGTATAATGAGTTTGTTGATTTCATTGACATTGTCGTTCCTAGACGACTTTCATTGGTTGCGTTCCAGAGCAATAGTATCGCCTAGGAACGACACTGTCAATGAAATCAACAATCGCATTATACAAAGAGTTCCCGGCTAAGTCAAAACCTATAAGTCGATTGACACAGTCACCAATGTTGACGATGTCGTCCACTTTCCTCAAGATTTTCTAAATTCACTTAATCCTTCTGGCTTGCCACCTCACGAACTATCATTAAAAGTCGGTACTCCTATCATGCTTTTAAGGAATATAAGCCCTCCTAACATGTGCAACGGCACAAGATTGCTCATTAAAGACTTGAAAGAAAATTTGATTGTCGCGACCATCCTCACCGGTCCAGCAGCCGGCCAGCTGGCAAACATCCAGAGGACTCCCATGATTCCCACGGATTTGCCAATATCTTTCAAACGGTTGCAATTTCCCGTAAAAACATCGTTCGCGATTACTATTAATAAGTCCCAGGGTCAAACTTTCTCTTTGGTTGTAATCGACCTACGAAAAGAGTGTTTTTCCCATGGCCAACTATATGTTGGTTTATCACGAGTTGGAAGTCCCGAGAAACAGTACATTTTGCTACCAAACAATAACAGGACGTCAAACATTGTCTACAGAGAATGTCTTAGCCAATAACATATTAAATACTTCTATTTCAGATAAATTGCATTGTAATATAATGTATATTAATATGAAAAATTACAAAAAAGTAAAAAAATATCAAATAAAAATAGCAAAAAAACTTTAAATTATAAATTATTTAATTAATTATTTTATTATAAGGTTATTTTTTTTAATGCTTTAGGAGAGTTTACCGAACATAATTAACGCCGGGTTAAGCAGTTTTTTTATATTAATTGCACCCGTGCGAAGCCGGGACGGGTCACTAGTTAAATATAAACATGATGGATCTAACTTGTATGTCAGTTTGCATACCCGTTTATGAGATGAAATCTGATTCCCAAATGAGGTCAGTAGCAATTATATCACACAAAAAATAGGAAATTACATGTATACAAGTCAATTTTTATTTTTGTAATTACGGCTATACTATCTTGCAAGTGTTATTCTTAATCAGTGAAACATTTTATGTTTACTGGTTGTGTACATTTAATATATCCCTTGTTTTTTAATTCCTTAAATAACAGAAGCAGAAATTAAGCTACGAATAGAATCTATATCAAGAAGACCATTTATTTCATAAGAACCTAACTGTGTTGTAAGAAGTGGTAAAACTGGTTTGATTAGTGGTACAATAATATGGAATTTTTTTCAAATAAGCCATTTTTTACAGTTACTTTAATTTTCATTACTTAACAATGCCACTTATTATCGAAGTCGTCTTTGACAAAGTCTTTTACAACACACAGATTGTACCTTGTATGTAATTCCTTTTGATTTTGTGCCCTTATGTTTTTGTTGGGGTTTAGACCACCGCCCTATGTGTTTTTTTAAAGCTGTTTCTTTTGTAATTTGTCTTGTAATTATTTGCAATATTTCTAAAAATGGCCTGGTTGTTTACAGTAAAAACATACTTTGCCAGATTGCGTATTAGGGTCTAACTGGTCCTTGGATTTATCTTTTGTACTTGCACAAGTTGAATCCTTATATTTTGGCCTATCTTCTTCACCTTGCTTTTTCTTTTGCGATGGGGTAGTAAGTTTACAGAAATAAAATGATGATCTCTCTCTGGATTGATTCGCAAAAATCAAATTTGTTGAATTGATACAAAATATGTCTAAGTCCGCAAATGTGCGTGGTCTATTGAAAAAGGTGGTGTTTAAGCTCTCGGTGATGTTCAATCCATCCACATATGTTGAGACTATTTTAGCCTCTGACACAGATGAACATAAAACCATTGCTCCTGCCTTTATATCCGCTATGTAATTGACCAAGAGCTCAGAATGTTGTTGCAACCTATTAAACTACTCCAATCCGATACTCACTAATATTCTGGCTAGAATAATATAGTCCAGAATATCACGATGGTAATGTTCAAAACTGAAGTTACTGGCAATCGCTAGGGTGGTTCTGTTACTCAAGGGGAGTGAGTGAAGGGAAAAATTATTCCCAACAGTTGGTTATCAGGTATGTTATCCTTCTGCTTAATCCTAAGTAATTCAGATTAGAATTTCAGTAACTGATGGATAATCAAACCATCAGTTTTTGGGGAAACTGCTAAAGTCCTTTAAAGTGGATGGGAAAGCTTTCCATATGCAGAAAATCTAGATGGGTCATTAGGGGTGAATATGGAATGTGGCTGAGACTTTTGGTTAGGTTGGGGATGGTAGGTGGTGAGATGGGGTGACTGATGCAAACCAGCAGTTGATTGGATGCCAAAAGTTTTATTATGTAAACATGACTGTTGTTCAGCATGTGGTAGAGGTGAAAAGGGTGTGAGGGGTGTTGGGGGATATCAATATGGGTGTATGAGTACGCCTGCTGTAAAATCGTTTATCACAATTTTGGATGGTGTTGTATACTGGTGCAATGATACTTGTGATGTATGGGTAATAGAATATGGAAGGGGTTAGTACTATGGACTAAGCGGTGGTTGGGTGGTTGATGAGATGTGACCAGTTTGGGAAATAGTACCAACATTATTTTTATTTGGCTGATTGGTGGTTGGAAGGTTTGTTGAGTGCTGGGTAGAATGAAATGTGCTTAGGGGTTGCGGCGTGGTAAGGGGTGAGTGTGGTATGTCGGAAGTGTCGTCGAGTGTATTTGGATTGGTGGAAACTACCACCACAGAAGTTAGATTCTCCTCACTAGCTTGCATACTGCCTTGTTCCCCGACAGAGACGAAACTTACTTTTGAGTGGGATGGGGTTATATGGGATGAGTGAGCATGTAGTATGGGCGATTGTGAAGAGCGGCCAGGTGGGTGTAATGGTAGTGAGCGGTGCAATGAGCCAGATGTAACAGTTTCAATACCTACAATGCAGACATAAAGCCCTTTCTTTGTCCGAGTTGATAATGTCCAACTTAACAGTGCTTTTTGTGTGCTGCCAAGTCCAGAAATACCTGCTGTAGTTAACAGTGTTTTGACTTGCCAAAGTTTGCACCTGTTGTTTTATCCTTCCCTGATTTTCTTCTCAAAATTGTACAAATTTAACAATATCTGATAAATAGGTTTTGTGAACTTGGCTCTTGCCTAACAAACGTAATATTGTGAGACGATGTGTAACATTTGTCAATATTGAAAAATACTTAATTAAGTCTGCTTGGTGTGTACTGTCTCGCAATGCTACAGCTGTTTAGTTAAAGTCCCGAGACTTTTTTGCACAAATGGCAACCTCGTCCATCCAATATATATATATATATATATATATATATATATATATATATATATATATATATATATATATATATATATTTGAGGTATTCCACAGATGATGGAATGCCATCGTTAGTGCCACCCTTACTTTTTTACGTAGCTGTTGTGTGTCACCCGAGTAGCCCAGATTTCGAGACTTTAAGCCGTATACAAGCTCGTCCGTCAGCATGTACTCTAGTACCACACTATCCACGACTGCAAACGAAACTTAACTTCTAACCCCTAAAAAAGGAACACGATACACAAAGACAACCGCTTTTGTAAAACTTAATTGAATGTGTATTTACTGTGCCACTACACACAATTTCCTTCCAAGGCCAAGTGTAAGTCGCACTAAAATAGCGCACTTAAATTAGTTTACTGAGTTGAATCACATCACCGACTCAATAAAAAAATGATTTCTAATTTTACACTAATATATGTAAACATATTACCAGGCAAGATGGCGGCGCACGGCGATTCATAAACGCGCAGAAAATTTCGGCAGAAAAAAACATGTGGTTAAGGCCTCGATCAGAAGTTCTGAGGGCTTGAAGGAAAAAGTTAATTATATAGAATTTTTGGCATTCTGAAAACTTTGCACTTCATTAATTTCTAGACATATGTGTGTTCTTTCATGTGTATTTAATTCATTGTTAGAGTATTCTTCCTATGTTAGTTTTTTGCACACAAACTCCACATTTTTCTGTCTCCATGTTATTCTTATGAACTACGAAAATATGTGATGAAAAAACACGCTTAAATAATCATTTTCTCAGAATATTCTACAAGTATTTCAAAATTCATACACATGAACAGACATTACATAGAAACTAATTCGCTGTAACTTTTTTACAGCAAAATATTGAGTCGTTTCGGAAAATATTGCATTTTTGTATGGAAATGTAACGCTTTCCTAGTTCTGCTGCGTTATATTAGCGTGAGAGTTGGAAACGCCGAGGCTCACAGGCAGCTGCAACGATTTCTCCTGCTTTATAGTAAATGTCGTTAATGGCGCGCGGGTGTGTGTGTGTGTGTGTGTATGAGAGAGAGAGTGAGAGAGGGGGGGAAGCAGACAAGCCGATTATCATATTGCGAAGGTCGTTCCGCCAAACGATCTATGTGGCTGCCCCAGAAACGTTTTTTTTTTTATTCCAGCCACGCAGAGTTGATGTGTCCACTTGGCCACATCATACTTCGGAAACAACAATAATGTGATTATTTATTATTGTTTTATATTCCGAAGTGCTCTAATGAAAGAATAAGAAAAGGGGTAAGCAGGAAACAGACGAATAATTTAAGGTTAGTAGATTTTTTCTGAAAAATATATTATTACAAATCATTTTACCCACAGGCGGGGACTGAAATTTTTTAAAGAACGATGCTTATCTGGATTAGATAATGGCAAATTATATACAGTGCATATATAACACATATATGTAATGTATGTATTATATGAGCCATAAATCCTTTCTCTTTCGAGGGGAGGAGGGATAAACAGTCCCTCCCCCCTCCTCAGCCCAACAACAGAGTCGGCGCGTGTGATGTTACTTGATATTACATCGCAATAACATGCGACATGCTTTCAAGTATAAAAACAAACCAAATACTATACATGCCAATAATTTATAACTAGGCACCTGCTAATAATTGGAGTGTATTTACTGCATGGCATAAACATAAATTTCGGTAGGAGTGGAAGAATATTTCAAAGTGTTTCGTGGATAAGTATTAAGGCATTTTCTATGTCACAAATTCATTACAAATCCAAAGAAAATAATTACTGGTAATTTTACAGTCTTGTCAATTTGCGATAATAGTTTGAAATGCAACAACTGTTCGTGAAAAACCGAAGAATAATGTAACTAAGTAAATGAAGTAGTAAATAATCTTCACTTATAAACCCATCTTACACATACAATTCATCAATAATCGAAGAACGCAATTATTAGAATAAATGTATCTGGCACTGTAATGGGTTTATAAGAAAATAAATATTTGTGATATCAGTGTTGGATAGTAGTAGTATTTCTAGCAGTAGTGTTTTTGTAGTAGCAGTAGTATTTGTAGCAGAAGTAGCCCTTGAATGAGCTGTAATAGTAACCATAGCAGTGATGATCTAAATATTTATGACGGTTTCGTTTACATAATTTTTATTGCGGAAACACTGATTTATTAACTTTGATTGCATGTTATACTTGCCGTACAATTTTTATGTAAAATTAACACCCAAATATCGAAATTTAATTTCGGTATTCATGAAAATAGATTCATATGTAATAGTGAACAGTGTAGATATTATATGTATCTCAGTCAGTCATTGAAACACTGAATGACTATAAATAGACACATATGGTATTCATTCAACGTGAATAATTTGTTACAGGCATGCAGCAGCGCGGACCAAAGCACATCTATCTGTTCGGATTACAGAGTGAGTAAAATTATACAGTTCATGTAGAAAAAACTCTACAGAGAAGGAAAATATAGAATTAAATATTTTCCCCGATGAACTAAGATGTGTCGCGACGCTTCTTTCTCCGTGAGACGAAGATTTGACCCGCACGTAATCTGTGACGTCATAGAAGGGAGTCGTTATATCCGAGCCACATGCGCGTTAGCATACGTAAGAGTTACAACAGTCACCTAAATATCACCGAATTAATTTCTTCCATCAGCGACAAAGGAAATTATATTTAAAAATGTTACGCCGTAGCTGAAATTATTGTTAGCAAGTTGAAACCGAGTGAAGTGGCACAGAGTCCTCTGGCCTCGCATTCGGGAGTATCCTGGTTTGATCCCAGGTCTGTCCGTCCTGATTTCGGTTTTCCAGGGTAGGTCACAAGTGAATTAATTTGATTTCCCTTTGAATTTGAATCACCGACTAATGAAATAGTCTACACAGTAAACATTTTCTTCGGTTTATAATTTCTACAACATCAGTCCTTGTTATTATTTATGGTGGTCAATCTTCTGGAAGACAAGGATAACCGGGCCATTTCAGGGAGTTTTATAGGTTTGGAAAAAATCATGGATATGTCATTAAATATTTAAAAAATTTTAATAATTCGGGGAAAAGTTTCAAATGATGCTTGAAGTATGAAGTTTTTATATTGAATTGCGTAAATAATTTTCAGCTATTCCCTGTTCTTGGTTGTATTTATTATTAGCCATACGGCCGCAAACAAAAGTTATATTTATATTTAATTATATCGCAAACAGAGAGAATACTGAAATGATGAGTCAGACAAAAATTCAAATTATGTCTGAAAAACCTTTTTCATTTCCAGAAATTTTGCAGAAGGAAATGAAAGGCAACGCTGAAAATAACTTAACGTGCAATATCGACCATTTCTTATAACTTTTTTTACAGATATATTGCGCACCGAAATGTGTGCATTTGTACTTTAGGCTGTCACTGCTCTGGAAATATTTTATTTACTTTCGGTATCGTAAATACTTAAATGTTTGTACGTATATTTCCACACATATTGTTGCAAGAATTCATCAAATAAATTGCTTGTAAGAAACACACGTGTCTACACTGCTAAACATGATTTCTAGTATTCATTATAATGCAATATTTTGCCGCATTATACGCATCAGCATAAGAATTGCGCATAAAAGTTACAATATAATAAGTTTGTACTTTTAGAACCACAAAGGTTGCTCATAATTTGACTCTAAACCATAAACGCACTCAGTTTCATTTGTCTTTGCGATGTAGCAAGCACAGATGTAGTTTGTCGCAACACTGCTTCCAGATCGTCTATCTCTTATCTGTTCACCATCATACTAATCGTTATCATTAGTAACTTTGTCTTCATTGAGTGTAGTTTCATAATTTTTTTATATTTTCTGGCTGGTTGGCTAGACCCGCAACACCTGTTATGACGTCACCTAATGTTTACCAAACTCTACCTACCTGCGCAACCGTTCAGTCACACGGTGCTCGTACAAAATCCAATACAATTTTTTATTTTTTTAATGTATCATTTCAGAACTGCCCTTTTTAAACAAATAAAATAATAAATCAGCTTAACGATATCCGAGACTTTATTTGCTCTTTTTTATAAGAATAATGAAAACACAATCGCTACGCAAGATGCAGTGCTGTAAAACAGAAAACCAACAACAGAATGTCATGATATGGAGAACGCATGGGGTGTGTGTGTGTATATATATATATATATATATATATGTATGTAGGGTGTACATTGTTGTTGATTG
Source organism: Dryococelus australis (assembly GCA_029891345.1). NCBI lineage: Eukaryota > Metazoa > Arthropoda > Insecta > Phasmatodea > Phasmatidae > Dryococelus > Dryococelus australis. Next base: position 185,975,577 of record CM057009.1, on the reverse strand, counting down.
CAATTGTGACTTTATTCCAGTTTACAAATTTTTGCAGATTCAGAGAAAATCTGCCACCTCTGGCTGTAGAATTAGATCCACCTTCTCCAGAAGAAGACCATGGGTTTCATTTGTTACGTTGGAATATGATAGTAGACTTCAAACATATTATGATTGAGTTGCGGCTTCTGGAACGTCACAGGTAATTGTACTGTGCATCATCAGCATTATCATCATATCATCATCGTCATCATCATCGTAAATCCCAGCTGTCTCAGATGCTATAATGCATGCAACTTTCCTTGATTTATTTAGTTCTGTAGATTGAAGAGCATTTTTGTATGCTAACGTATATTTAAGAACTAAAAAAAAAAGAATTTTAAGAATTGTAATACTATAATGGAGCAGTAGTGCGAAAATTGATGTATTATACACACATTTACTTTTGTATAGTTTTCCAAAAGTAAGAGCCAAAATATTTGTGTGAGTGTTAGTAACATAGTGTGGACCATACAAAACTGTCCTCGCTCCATGTAACAACATAGATAGTAATTACACGCGCAAGAAATTCGCTGTAATACATGACATGTGTGGCCATTAGTGACTTCTTTCAATACTCACTCAACTGGTGGTCCTTCAGTAGTCGGCAGTCGGCCCTGAAACAAATTTCATGCAGTGCTAATGAAAATTATTGTATATGTATGTGTGTATTCTGGAAATTTTAATACGAAAGCTAAATACATTAGTACTCGTGATATTGCATTAATAATTTTTTTAATTAGTGAGGCTGACATTACAAACAGATCCGATACCACCAAAATATACCCTTATTCACAAATTAATTCCGGCAACGAAATTATTCTTTATTTCTATGTAACTCAGTAACATCAATTTTTGACAGGAGATTTTCCCTAAACTACCTCCTTATTGTTTCAGATGCCATATAACATCAACTGGCTCTTTCCGTCTGATAGGGGTTCGTCATTATGGATTAATTCATGATTTCAAATTTCAGTGTCCTTCATGTCTTCTGGTACGTCTATTCCATTCAGAACCTATGACTTGCCTTCCTGTTGGTCATCCGAATAAAAGTAATGAATTGAAGTTGTACCTAAATGACAAAGTTGTTTGGGGCTGTTTATCAATAGTCATAGAACATGGGCCTCTAGAAGAATTACTCAGTGTTGCTTACGTTGCTCCTATGGGCCCGATTGTTTTTCCAAACAAGAGAAAATTATAGGAAATATATGGCAAGAGGTACTGCAGCAACAGATGGATTAAACTGCGAGGGAAGAGTGGAAACTAGCCAAAGACAATGGGAGAGTAATTACTGAAGGTTTTGTAGAATATGTACTGACCACTGCAATAGTTGATGGTAGCTGGAGTCAGAGGTCATACGGTCACCAATATTCAGCTAAGTCTGGATGTGCAGTTATTATTGGCTATTATACAGAGAAAATATTGTATCTGGGTGTAAGAAATAATAACTGTTCCGTTTGCACACGAGTAGTGAGAGAAAAGAAAGAACAGACAGCTCACATATGTTACAAAGACTGGAATAGCTTATCAACTGCAAAGGAGTCCGATATTATTGTTCAGGAATTCATTTCCTGGAGGAGGTGTACAAACTTAGGTTTGAAAAGTTTGTGGGCGATGGTTATTCAAATGTGCATTCTGCAATTATTAGTAATGTTTCGTGTGGTAGGGGTGTGCATAAGTGGGAATGTGCCAACTATGTTACTAAGAACCTGGAGATGAATTGGTATGCAAAGGCAAAGGGAAAATCTGTTAAGTATCTTAGTTAGTCTAAGATACAGTACATACACCGTTGTGCACGAGGATGTATAACATACAACAAAGGAAATCTTGAGACATTGATAGCCGATCTCATAAATGTGCCGAACCATGTGTAGGGAGACCATACATTATGTCGTCAAGAAATTAGTGACAGATCCGGCACAAAGGTACAGCCTTCTGCCCTTGATTCCACTCCTTGTGAACTTACTACTGGAATTAGAGTTCTGGTTGACAAAGTACACTCAAAATCGTACGCACTTCCTTATGGACTTCACAAGCGACAATGCAGAAATGTTTATGTCATTAATGGCAAGAATGGTTGGTGGGAAACAGATAAATCCTTCTCAGCACGGTTCACATTCCCGCAGAACAGCAGGCGCAGGTTTGAGTTTCCAGCTACGCTAAAAATGGCACAACGACACGTTTAAAACAGTTACAGGACGCAGCCCTGGATTTACAGTCAAGCGATTGATGGCAAAAAGGATGAAGCAACAAGCTAACTGCAGAAGAAGGGTAAATATGAGTGCATGTGTGATTTCAAACGTGACAGGAGCTATGGGCCCCTTGCAACTAAGCCTCCTGCTGCGAGCATGGAACTGGAAGTGCTGACAGAATCTGTATTGAAGAGCATACAAGTCAACGATTCAGAAAGGGATATGCTCGATTCTCAAACGAGACAGCAAGCTAACAGTGAACTACGGGCCAAAGAACGAAGACAGCGACTAACTGCATCATATTTTGGACGTGTGTGTAAAATGAGGGAACACACATCATGCCGCTCCATAATAGAAACGATTGTGTACGGAACCACAATGTCAGTTGCAGCTGTGGTACATAGCACCGCTAATGAAAGGGTCGCTATTTCGCAGTATGAAGAACTCACAGGAAATACTGTCCGGAAATGTGGTGTTTTCATTGACACAGAGCACTGTTTCCTGGCCGCCACTCCCGGCGGCATTGTAGGTGATAATGGAATTCTGGAAGCCAAGTGTCCATATTCTGACAGGAATATCTGTCCCACTGATGCTGCGAGAGAGCTGTAAACATTTTTATTCACTTTATCGGATAGAAAGTTGCAGTTACGTCGTTCACACGATTATTTCTTTCAGGTTCAGGGTCAACTCCATGTTACTGGACGTTCGTGGTGCGACTTCGTTGTATGGACGTTGAAGGACATCTCCATTGAAAGAATTGCGAGTACACTGCAATAACTATTACGTGTATGGTAAAGTACCTATGTTGTGTATATTGTCATTGAATTATGATAATGATAATTATTTTACTGTACTTGCATGGCTAGATACTGAAGTATGCATAAGTAATGTAATGATATTTGTGCTGTTCCTTTAGAGTAACAGTAACTTACTTTTATGGATAGATTTTTTTTATTTCGATAGAGGTGGCAGCAAAGATTTTACATTTGGTTCAGTTGAAACAAAGATCATAAAGCTAGTCGTTGAACTGTAAATAGTACAAATGAAATAATTGTTCATAGGTTTATATTAATTTCTATTTCACCATCAGATTTCATGTTACAGTGCCACAGATAGGATAATCAAATGTTAATTGAAATCTGGCTGCGCCTCTTCGTAGAAAGGTATTGTTTTTTTTTTTCTGTACTGGTCGATAATATACTAAACAGGTAAATGTTATTATAATGTGACACAAGCTAATTGTGGTGGTGTCATGATTGCACATCGTCCAATTTTTATTTCTATAATGTATAATATTTTCTGACTATTTAATTGTTTTTTAATACGCAATATTGTACTTGTATTGTAACCATGAAGATTTATTTTTGCAGTGTTACATGAGTTACTTGTCAGAAAATTATGTTACAATTGTAATACATTAGATTTGTAATTTTAACCAAATATTGGTAGAGATTCTGCTTGTTCAATGTATGTTAATTTGATATCATTATAACTTGTTTCACTTACTAGTATTTTTAAATACCGCGAGTTGTTGGTCATAATATTTACAATGGATTGCTGAATTAGAGAGATAAAATTAATCTTATCTGTGTATATACATATACGGCATTCTGTCTTTACGAATTTTTAAATATTTCCAAGGGCTATGTACATGTGTATATCACACTACTTTATTCGTACACTTGTAGCATACTGGTTATCACAGTTACACTCTTGTGCAATAATATGTATTCTGTACTACAGGGAAATATTACATTTATCATTTTATGAAAAAACTTCGGGCATAATTTACGTTTTATATAGGTAAATGTAGATGTAAAAGTAAAAAAATGGGAATGTATGACTTTACTGAAATCAAATGCCTTGAAATAACAAGACGATTTAGTAACCTATGTCAGACAAAAGTAGGCCAGCTTATAAAAAAAAATTTTAGTTTTCCTTGATCACGAAATACAAATTCGCAGAAATAAGGTAATACACTTACCACAGAACATCAGTGGCACTAACTATAAATAAATGGTGCAATTCACTATTCACACTTCGAATCACTAAATTACCCATGATAGTTCCCCTCGAACTGCAGATCATTTACACGAGAAGCAGGTGAAAGAAAAAGATATCCAACAAATTACGTTTCTCGAAACAACAAACACAAAGCGACGATTTAGGTAGCAGCTTCTGTTCACTTGCTTCTAACGTGCGGTTTTAATTGGTGTGGCTTCATTATTCACGTTTTTATGTTGTAAGAAATTTTATTTTTTTATCACTGAATGAAAAAAGTACAAAACACCTGCAATCTTCCTTCAATAAGCAATCTGTATAGCAACAAAATACTTATATATATATATATATATAAATTAACCTATAACAGTATATAAATTTCACTATATCGCACCTTGATAAAAAATGCAAAAAACCTATGCATACAAGATTATTGGAGTTACATAATTTCATTTTCCAATGTATTCGTAAACCAGTTATTTTTCATTGTCCTGGTTACTACAATCACACGAACTACTTTCCTTGATATGCAAGACTACGGAAGACTAGAACATGGCAACGGAACACAGATATGAACATACCGCAAAAAATTTTCGCACAAACGTAAACAATCCTTACAGGCATTAATTGTGTTGCTTAACTGTACCAAAATACAACCAATTTATTAACACGTTAGGTCAAACAGCATTTCAATACTACACAACAAATCTGTGGCCTAACCGTGCTAACTTTTAACAATTTATGCTGTTGTTCCTGAAACGTACAAATAATTGTTTTAACACTGTCACTACTAAAATAACTACAAAGCCTACAAAGCCTACAAAGTCTGGCACACTAATTTCTTATGTTTGAAAAGTTTGGAAAATAATTTAACGAAGGAAGCATATGTAAGGTGGTAGGAAACAAGTATTCCACGACATCAAAAATATCGAATAAGTATGGTTCATCTTATTAGGTTAGGCCTACTCAGAGGAAATGTAATTAAAATGAAATTATACTAGATGGTTAAAAGATTGGTGATAGTGGTATATATTCGGCTCTTACAAAAGGTAAACAAATTTGATGACACATCTTTCTCGTTAACATAATAAATATTTCAATACTGCTATCGTAATTAAGAACTAAGATAAAATATAATGAAATGGATACTCTTTACAAAATATTTTATACTTAGTTAACAGGTATATTTCTTGTTTATTATTTACCTATATGGACTTTAAATGTTTAATACAGTCTGTGGTGCGACGTTAGATTCCCATGTTACTTAAGAAATTTCAGTTGACCAAAATTATAACAATAAAACTATAAAAGAATGATTTGTTAGGTTAAAATCTGGAACTACACCGTCCCATTGATCAATGCCTCATGTTGGAACACCATGACATTCATGTTGCCTGCAGACCAGCATGCTGCTGCCCTCATACTCTGCGCTGACCGGAGACGAAAGTATGTCGAATTACTTCGACCTGACCTATTCTGAAAAGCACAGAGGCGGGAACCCCAAGGACTGTACAACTCGAAATGAAGTAGAGGAAGGAGTTGAAGATTCCACAAAAATTAAAATGTGAAGATAGAATCGTATAATTTATGAAGTAAACCTTCTGAACCAAATAAATCACATGAAACGATTGAAGATTAATACGCGCCCTGCCCCTGTGAGAACGATATAAAAAAGCAGGACCAAACTGAATCTTTCTGGAGGGTGAAATATAATCGCTAGTATAAGTGCATCCTTGCACAGGCTGACGGTCAATCAATCACCAGGACTACATATTCCTGCATCGAGAAGTGGAGAAAGTTCTGCTCGGAAATACGTGGGTTACTCGTCTCTTGCAGCCGTAGGAGTGCCGGAAAATGGCGTCGTGCGGCGATAAAAATAACTAAACTTTTTGTTTAGAGTGCGCTGCTAGGTGCCCCTAGAATGACCAAAAGGTGCTTTCAGGTGGTGAATATCACATATTTCCACTCTGATACCATGGGCAAATTGAAAATGCAGCAGAAAATTTACTGCGTGAACGGACGAATCTGTAGTGTTGATGCGCTACTGAAATTTAATGCAGAGTAGTGAAAGTAAGCTCGGTGACAGCATACGGTGGTCTAATAACGAGCGTGGGGATGTAACCGCAACAAACATGGCCCATGTGCGAACTGCCTTGGCAGGCCGGCTATGGCATAGAAGCTAGCCGAAGCAAAAAATTAAGTTCAAAATCCCTGAAAAAAAACTAGTATCCTAGTCACTACCAAATCCACTAAGTCAACTAAATTCCCCTTTAAAATAAATAAAACCCCAAACAAAATAATAAACCACCTACAAACCAAGACAAAAATATGTTTTTTTTACAATGTGTCATTTAGAAATGGCACACATTGCTAGGTTTTCACTCGGTGTACTCCCACACTATTATATTCTGCCACATCTCCATCACTATCTCATACTGCAGACACCATATGAGCGTCCACATCATACTAGTACTGCCAGCATGTGTAATGGCACACACAATCTGGGAGCATGTTAGTTTTGTCCCAAGGGAAACACCTAATTACAATCACCACTCGTTCATTTCATCTAATATGAATAGTGATAGAAGCACACCATCGGAGGGCAGGGTCGTGGCCACCCTCCCCTATGCACTCTCGCAGAAGGGCCTTTCTCCGGTGTGGCGACAGCATGTGCCCACGACCAGTGTGCAACATACAGACACTAACATGCTCTAATGAATCGAGTAGCGTTTACACTCTTGTGTAAATGAAAGACTTTAAACTCATGTGCAAAAAAATGTAGTAAGCACATTAGAGCAAATGCAATATACTACATGTTAGGGGTAAACTAGCCCTAAGATGTAGGTTGTACTCTTACCACAAGCATTGGATGAAAAGTATGGGTAACATCGGCGTAGGTAGGCAAAGACCGCATGTAGAAGTAGAAGACGACCGGTGCACACCCAAATGTGCTGGCTTGCTGATCACAAGTATTGGCTACAAGATAGTGGGTGTTTTATATATGCCCCCACTTCTGATGAAGCGAGGGTATCACCCTTCCCTTCACTTAAGCAGGGAGGCTGTGGCAAAATAATGCTAAAGAAACCTGTATGACTCGCCTTACAGAGCACAGTGGTTACAGCGTACGTTAAGCATGTTACAATTCAAGAGGTACTTGCATGCATCGCTCGCTCTCTGTATCTCTCTCTCTCTCTAGAGAGAATAAATTTAAATGTATACTGTCTCAAATGTATGAAAAATACATTAAGTTCATATGAACTTACAAATAATAACAAAGTAAGAATTAAATGTGTTTGTAGTTGTCGTGTTACCAATAACTCGAAATTCACTGGCGGGGTATAAAAAACGATATTGTAAATGAAGTTCATAAACCAATGCGAAAAAACTTCCCCAGAAGAACTGTTCTATCTTTTGGCATCGATTATATTTGGCAAGCTGATTTAGTTGAGATGAATTCTGTATCTCTAAAAGGTATACACAGAATTAACAAAGGGTTTTAATATATGTTAACCATGATAGATTTTTTTTTTCAAATATGCATTAGCAATACCAATTATAGATAAAACTGGTGAAAATGTAACATTAGCATTTAAAACTATTTTGAATGATCGCAAACCCATACATTTACTAACAGACGAAGGGAAAAATTTTTACAATAAATCATTTAAGACATTAATTGCCAATAACAACATAATACACTATTCAACATACAGTGAAAAGAAAGCTAGCATTGTAGAAAGATTTAATAGAGCATTGGCAGAGAAAATGTGGAAAAAATTTATCATACAGGGAAACTATAAATGGGTGGTTATGTAACCTAAATTAATAAGTGAATACAATAACACTGTTCACAGTACAACCGGAATGAAACCCACCAATGTGAATGCAAAGAATGAAAGTTCTATTCTAATTAACATGTATGGAGGAGAAAGAAAAATGGTTAAACCAAAGTTTGCAATAGAAGATAAAGTTCGTATAAGTAACAGCAATTTTTGTTTGAAAAAGGATATACACCAAATTGGTCCACTGAAGTATTTGAGGTGTGTGAAGTATTGCCCACAAACCCCACGACATATAGAATAAAATATTTTTAAAACGAACTTATTGATGGTATTTTTTATGGGCCAGAGCTGCTTAAGACCAAATATGATAAAGACTATTTAGTGGAAAAAGTTTTGCGAAGAAAAGGAAATAAGCTGCTAATTAAATGATTAGGTTTTGATAGTAATAACAATTATTGGGTTTATAAGAAAAGTGTAGTTGTTAAAGAATTTTTTTTATATAATAAATGGATCAACAAAAAATAGAAAGTTATGAGCATCAGTGATTTCCACAAAATGACGAAACAAAAAATAATTTGAATGAATACAACAAGCACATTGAGTTTGATATTCCTATTGGCGATGCATTTTCACATCTGAATGAAGCTTATGTATACCAACAGTATAAGCTAACTAAAAGAGATACAAATGCAGATTATGAAAAAACTTCTACTATTGATATTTATGAGAATTTATTTCCATTCCAGTTCTCAAGAATAGTGGATCTCTAAACATGGTTGTATAATTGAAAGTATTGACAACCCTAGCATCACTTCAACAATGATGCATACATTTCTTGGTTCGGAATCAGAATCAACATACTTCCAAATGTCGGGGATAGAACTAGGTAAATATGTTAGGAAAGATAAGCATAACGAAATTACCTATTTATTAAGATATTTGTTTGGGTTTATGAGAGATTGTAATGGAATGTTCTGGAAAGGTGGGTACAAGATCACATTCATTCGAAATTCTAATGATGATGAATTTTTTTTTACAGAAGATCCCCAAAGAACGCAGATGGATCGGTTGATGAAGATAATAGACCAGATGCTGCTAAATTTATTGTTGAGAAAATGGATATTATGTGGCCAATTGTTGAATATGATCCTATTATAATGAACTGCACTTAAACTCTAGGTCATTTATTGGAAGAAGACCATTGTATGTTATTGATTGTTCTTACAGAAAAACCACTAATGTAAAAGATCGAACTAATCTGAAACTTACAGTTGATTTAAATAAACCAATATCAGCTACAACTATTTGTAATGTGGTACTAGTAAGCCAAAGCAACCAAATTTATGATGTTAAAAGTGAAAGAATCACTGAAGTCCAATAGTGTTCAAACATGTATGGTTATTAGTTTTTAATGGATGGTTATCCATTAAAAACATTTACTGTTATATAATTTTTCATAGTATCACTCTTTTTCGATTTTGTAGTACCCCCATAGCAGTGTATTAATGTCAACTTAAGAATAAATCTTTTATCATCTTTGGAACTTAATGCTTTTTTTTTTTTTAACTCAATCGTATAGAGTTCATGTTTCATACTTTTAATAAGATTCATACTTTTGTACAACACTTTTTTAACCAAACAAACACTTTTTGTAGTCATCAAAACTAATCCCATTTCTAACTACAGTGTTTTTCACACCCTTTACTCTTTTCTTTAAACCACCTTCCACATTTATTGCACACATTTTCGATTCCAAGCCTTTAAATTCTTCCATTATTTTTCTATTACATTCGTCTTTCATTTTGCCAATAATCTTTTTGTTAACTAATGGTATACCATATGGATTATCTTTTTTACTGTCAGAAGTATCAAAATGATCGACCATTACTTTCATGTCATTGTAGAAGTCTAATGTTTTTATATAATAGATGTATGAATCAGTATCTTGTAAGCACAGTTCTATATTTTTCCCATACTTTGGTTTCATTATATTATAGTGAAAACCGTACATTAAGACTTTCTATAGATCAAGTATGCTCATTCTAACATAAATGGGTTTGTTAAACACAGTTTTGTTTTAATAATAAGAACTGCAACGAAAGAGTTAGTAAATAAAGTACTATCTTTAAAGTTTGGTTTAGCCACTTGTTTATCCATTTGCTTAAAAATTGTGCACAATCGTATATCCACTCTGTTTCTAATATTTTTCCATTGTTTTTCCAAAAACAGAATTGTTCATTAATTCGTAGAAATCTTTTTCAAAGTCATTTGTAGACTTTTTTTCGCATATTTGTATTTAGATCAATATAGGACTTAAGCCAATCTGATTGATCAAACTCCAGAACTCTATAAATCTTTTTCAACTTCATTCCGAGAGATAGATATTGCTTAAGATTTACATAGTGTAATATATATTTTGCTTTATCATCCAGAGTAGTCAAGAGTTTGGGATTTTTTTAACCTTCTGGTATTTTATTCTCTGGTGGCAGATCTTTTTGGAGATCATGCAATTCATGTGAGTATTCCAAATAAACTTCCAATATATATAACCTTTGCTAGAATCATCTTCTATTTTTGTTACATCTATGTTTGTATTTTTCCACTTAAACCCACCATAGGGTAAATACTGGCTCATAGCCCATCCATATAAGTTATTGTCATCCAGATATATAAGATAAAAATTTCCTTTGCACTATCATAAGCATTCATATATTTATTATTTGCTTTAGCATATTGTTTATAACATTGTGAAATTCCACCACGAACACCTTTTTGTATCATCAAAATCATCTTGTATTCTGTTAATAATTCTAGTTCTATTTTAGTATATTTGAGCATAGCATCCCATCTAACCCTGGGGCTGTGTAATATCATGAAGGATCTAGCTTATATGTTTTGAGACATACATCTCTAAAATTTTCCATTATATGGGACAATATCAATACATCAGACTCGTTATAGAGTTCTGTGTACTCTCGTGGAGATTTTATGTTGAATTTTTCCCACACCTTTCTTGCAAATTCTTAATCTTCGTCTGTAATGTCACATTTATTGAGTTTGTTGTAAAATGCATCTTTGGATGGAAGTGATGTCTCACAAAATTTATAGTTATATGGATAAACTCCTTTTCTTATAACAAAGTCAAGAAGTTCATTGGAAAATTTTTACACTTTTCTCGGAATTGGCTTCTGGAAAGGTTGCTAGAGAGTTTATCGATACTACCAGCCATAAATTAAATGAGTCAATAAATCTAAGATTTACACTTTTACGTACGTTTCATAAATAAATATATTTTTCTCCGTTGTTGGGAATAAGATCAATTTTATTTTCATCCATGCCAAGATCTCTTATAAATAAATGTGTGTCATAACCAGATAGATTGTGTATAAACACTGGGATTTCTATATGATAAGTTACAATCTTTGTGTGCAGCTCCCCTAAATGTCCCCGTAAGATCATAATGAACTCTCGCAGAATCACGATTCAAAGACTGCTCACATATATGACAATGGGTATCTGTATCATAAACAATTTTTTCTTTCTGAGTTAGTGGAAGAATTTGTTTTTCATTTGTGTATATATCACCAATAGACTTTGCTTCTTCCATTAGCATTTTAACGAATACACGCGATGCATCAGTTCCTTCATAATTTACTGGTGGTTTATAGTATCCATGTTCGTATTTTACATAGTAACAGAAGCTAATAGGCTCGTGTTTTTGGTATGGTTTCGTTTAGGGTTCGTAGGGGTTTGGTTGGCAAGTTTCAATTTAAGTCAACAAACATTCTAAATCAGCATATATCACAAATGGGACTCTCAAAGAATGATTTTTATTTATAAATCTTGTATGTAATTTTTTCCTTTAGATGGTAGTTCAACTCTAACACCATCTAGATGTCGGAAGTTTTGTTCGTGATCGTTTAGCTTACTTAGAGAGTAGAAATGTTGCAAACATCTATCGCATATATATATAAATTTATTTATTTATTAATTTAGTGTGACCATTATTTTATATGTGTGATGCGATAAGTCTCGCAAGACTTTTTATCCAGCAGTAGTGGTTGTTCTTTTCGTCTTTGATATAGAGTAGGTTAATGCGATTATACGTCTTATTTTTTGTTGTTTTTAATGGGCAGATTATATATTCCTTACCGCCATCTTTTTGTTTGTATGCATATTCATTAATAGAAATGCCATTTCTTTTCTCAAAGGTTGGTATACTATCCAATTTCATTGGAAATCCCAAACCCTTAAGTGTATCATCAAATTCATGTTCATAAGCTATGTATTTATTCACTCTTTGGTGGTCTCTTTGTACTTGATGCAATACAGATAGGACAGACCACAAGAAACATTTTTGATCATTATTCTTAACATTAATTACCACCTGCTTAGCTTTGATTTTTTCTGGGAGATCAATATAAGAACTGCCCTTATATGGTACATATTTATTTATTCGAACTTCTAGTTTAAATATTCTGTTGAGTTCCCACTGAGATCCCTTATCTTTGAAAGTCCCCATCTCAGCTATGATTTTCGATATGCTGTTGGCATAATATTTTTCCAGATTAGTCGATTTCAGTATAATTTTGTTCTTTGTTTTAAAGGAGCTTTCTTCATATTAAATATTATCATCAATTCCCCTTTTGTACTCGGTGAAGAATTTCATGTTCACTTTGAGTGATTTAAAATGTTTATTAATTAGTCCCATGACAGTTTCTTTTACATCGTGTAGGAAATTATTTGGGTTTATGTCTGCATTCATATTCTTTACAGCATAAGATTTGTTCCTTCTTTGAAATGCTGTTTCGATTTCTTCTACACTGAATCTGAATGTATACTTATGAATTTTACTTCTCAAGTGACTTATTATGAGAGACTGTTTGTAATAGTGATTACAAGTTTCACATTTCACTTGGGAACTTCTGTTTTGATATTAAATGTTGTGATATTTTAAAAATTTCCCATGCATTTGTTGGTTCGTGTGATTTATTATGTATTGGTGCAAGACCTTTGTGCAATCTACTTTTAAGATGACTTCTTATGAGAGATGGTTTGTAAAAGTGATTACAAGTTTCACCCTTGATATACTTCTCTTGATATTTCTTCTTCTTTCTTTTCGCAAAAACATCTTTCTTTAACTTATATTCTTTCCAAACATTACCAGTTGCGTTAGCCTTTTTCAACGCCATGGTCGTCATCATATTAGACATCAGTTGATTTTTATTTGCAGCCATTTATTATATACAATATTTTATTTTTTATGTATTCAAATTTTTTGAGCCACTTTTTTTTGCAACTATGCCCAAACGCAACTTTTTACGCGGGTTTTTACAGATGCACTCAAATGCAAAGTTTAATGCTACTTTTTTTTCTAAAGACTACAATCTTACCAAACACAACTTTTTGAGCCACTTTTTTGCAGTTGTGCTCAAACGCAACTTTTTATGTGTATTTTTGCAGATGCATCCAAATGCAACTTTTTGAGTCACTTTTTTTGTAACTTGTCACAAACGCAACTTTTTGAGCCACTTTTTTGCAACTGCTCCCAAACGCAACTTTTTGAGCCACTTGTTTGCGGTTATGCTCGAATCGGCATTTCTATAATACTCATTTCCCACCACATAAGGATGACAGTGATCCTGCTACTGTGTCCTTTGTCTGCAGCATAACTTGAGAGGCTTTATGACCATTGGTGGTACTATAGATTTCGAGCACTAAGACTGAGGCTTCCCTTCTCGAACTGACTTGTGGAATAATCCGACTCAACCCCTTTAGAGATGAAACTCAATGTTATGGGAGAACACAATGCCAGCAAGGTTCTTCAAGCATCGGGTACCAATAACGCGAGATAATTGAAAGCTTTGGTGTCATGTATGGACAACCTCTCTGCCTTAGACAAAAGCTTACAACTATGAATGGACGTCAAGTCTGGATAGCTACATTGTCTGCTGAATTCGACGGCCTGGTTAGCTCTTTGGCTGAGGCGGTGAGTAAAATCTCGGCTTTCAACATGCACCTTGAAACCATGGAAGACAGGCTGTTAACCATGATTATTTGTGCCTTTTCTGATACGAATTCCCAACAATTAATCATGGCTTCATTGCAAGCCTATTCCGGATGCCATATCTCATCTTACAAGCTTGTGTTGAGTATATTTCTCGAACCTAATCTGACCGACAGGAGATGCTGTATCCGCGCCTTAATGTTACTGTGTGTCATAAATATTATGTACCTCGGCTCATAATTTATGTAATATGACGTCTCGACTATATAATTTACTGAAACAAGCTGTTCATCCTGCGCAAATGAATACTGACCTTATCGTCGAACCTCGGACTAAGAAAACACCCGAAATACTACCAGAAGATACTACAGCTGATGTAGATAATGCTGATTTACCTTTAGTAGCTCGGAAATGAAAAAAGGACAATCAAATGTGTGCTCCCAGACTGTTCACAATTACCTACAACCGTACTAGTCGAGATTTAATTGTTGCACATATTGTGTTTATAGATGCAAAACGATATGGTTTTTGGGAAACAAACGTTTGTTTTACTGTCCAATGACTTTTTGCAGATTGGTGATGAAGCAGTGCATGTCTCCCTAGGCCTATATGAGCTACTTTTTTAATGTGAGCCTGGCATATACTTGCCCAAGGAACTTAGCATATATAAGCATCTTCTTAGCTTCTCGAGTGCTCATTTAGTTTTCAATGATCCTTTCAGCAAGTTTATAAGGATGGGGAACATCCAAAATTCACCATTATTGCTGAACGTTTTCCCAGATATTGGCTTGACAACTAGCTCTAGTTTGACTTACAATCTGGATAAGGGCTACTAACACGAATATATATTCTGGGATGATGTCAATGAGCTCGTATCAGTTCTACATATGTTAATTGATTTTCAACAGGCAAGCAATAATTCCCACATCTACGAGATTGTGAATATTTTGGAAGAGCTCCATGAAAGTGGATACATATGCTAAAAATAGAGGAAATAATGTTTCATGCACAAATTGTTGCAGCACTCACCAACCTGCTCATCATAATTATCCCAAAGAAAAAGTGCTTGTTTTGGGCTGAGAGACTTGTACCGGGCAGGATTGGTTGGAATTATCACATACGTTAAAGTTAATAAGATCTTTAGATACATGTTGACAGTAATAAAGAGTTTCAGCAAATATGTGTGGTGTATACCTGATCGATGGAAATGAGGCATTGATGTTAGCAATATCATGAAGATTGTTTTGCAAGTTAAAAGTGCACCTAAAAATTTGCAGATAAATCTTGGCAAGGAGTTATACAAATCTGTCTTACATGCTCTAATGGCTGTGAATAAAATAAACAATTACAGCAACTACAGCGAGTTGAAAGCTTCACTTGTTGAACAATTTAACTTCACTCTGACGAGTGAAATGTGGCATGAATTTTCATTTTGTAACATGTCGTTGGACCAGTCACTTTGTCTGGTGTGTGCATACAATCTCCGTGTTCGCCGCACTATTCGCATGCGACCAGTGCATGTTAAAGAAAATAATCTGCTGGATGCTATGTACAGGAATGACAAGAAATTGGGTCCATGTAGTCCTCAAGTGAAGGTTGGCGACTATGTCCAAAAATCGCCGGTGAAAAGAAAATATGATAAATTCTACACTCCGAATTGGAGTAAAGAGATATATAGGATTGCCAAGATTGAACATTACGAACCATGGTCCTACTATCTTGAAGATATGGACGGCTCTGTACTCGGAGGGGTGTTTTACGACCAGGAGGTACAGCTGGCAATGTTACCGGGCATTTATCTGGTTCAAAAAGTCATTCAGAGGCCTGCAAAACGAATCTTCACGTAATGACTGGGCTTTGGTCCTCAGCACAACAGATGGATAAACCTCTCTGTGCTCACGAATATGGGTAAACGAATGATGTCATTACAAGAGAGAAATGTATGTCTGAATGTAATTTTTGAAGAAACAATTTAAATAATAATTCAATTTTTTTTGTCATTTGCTGCACTGAAATATGATGGGCAGGCCAATAAATGCTGTAAATACAAAAGGGGGGAGAGAGAGAGAGAGAGAGAGAGATGTATGTCTTAATAAATTTTTTCGAAGAAATGATTTCAACAAAGATTATTTATAATTACACTGTTTTTTGTCATTATCTGTACTTGAATTAAGCTAGGTGGGTCAATGAACACTTACATTATGCGAAAGATGTATGCCAGTATGTACGACACTGTTTTTGAATTATAGAATATGAATAAATATTATTGATAAATATTCTGCGTGTTTTTTGTAACGACTTAGCCAACATGAAGTCACATGGGTTAATGTACAGACTGAAAAATGTGTAGGGGGAGTATTTCTGCTCTGGTGGGTTTTACATTGTCCCACACTTGATGCTTCAAACACACCTGTGTGTGCATTCTGGTGATGAAGTAGGGTCCCTCCCATGTCTTGGCTTTGGTCCTGTCCTTAGAATTATTCTTTCTATTTTGAAAGGGTTGAGGCGGTGGCGAGCACAGCTGTGAATGTGCTCGAATTTTTTTATTGTAAATGTTTCAAAGGCGTGGGAGCATCGTAAGCCATACTACCACCTGAACGTGCATTGCGAATGACCGAGGAATTTTTTATTGTTTGTGTTTCAGCAGTATGGGAGCAACGAATATGTTCGATAGGGCAAAGGCTGGCGCTATTTTGGTTCCACGTCTTGAATTTTGCGCGACTTCTCCCTGACGATGGGCTGGAGTTTATTGGTATACGTGGCCAGCTGTTCCCTTTCAGCATTTTATCTCGGCTGGGTTGCGGGCAGCTAACAATACCTACTGCTCTTGTGGGAACACTTTAGTGAATCGACTGGGGACAATCTGCTGCGAGGAATTATTTTATAAATAGGTATACGCATGCGTCTGTTTTGAACTCACCTTTATGTATACATAAATGCATGTACTTACACATGTACCTCGCTGCTCAAATGGATCAGCAGGAACTGCAAAAACCTAACATTTTTCCTACCGTGAATGCTGGCTGCATACCATACACACGAGGATGCAAAGAGGCTGGGGGTACAGCTGTGCAGTTGCGCTCTCGGGCGAGTTGTAGATACAGACGAGTGTGACACACACATATGTATATTCCTGTGTAATTGGCCCTATATGCATACAAAATATATATTTTATATATACAATTACTTTGTTTCTGAATGACAGTGGTTTTTTCCTACTTATGATTTAAACACATATAAGATGTGTGTGTGGCACGAACACACAGCTGCTGATGAGGCTGTGTGGGTGTTTTTCACCCATGGGACTCTTCCCCACCAGGTGACCAGAAGGAATATGAGAAAACCTGTAAGTATGCCATCCAGGTGTGGTGGTGATTCATGCGTGTGATGTTGGCATATTCACAATAAATGGTGTGATTAGCATAGGCGAATACAGAAGGTATATGAGAAAAGTATCTCGGCCCCAGCCAGCAGTCAGATGATGGGAATTAAAGTTTAGATTATTACATACATAAAAGGTGTGTGTGCATTGCCTTTTGTGCGATAAGTCTGGAGAGTGTGGGCCGATGAGACTATTTCTTCCCTTGCTATATCGATCCTTTTTCACAATAACTAGTTTATTGTCTAGTATGAGCATATGACAATGCACGTATATATGATATTTCGTCGCCTAACGCTCCACATGCATTGGTAGTTCTGTGGTTAGCACATCGGACTGGTGACCTATAAGTGATCGGATCGATGTCTTACACCTCCTACATTTTTGAGTTCCCAAACACCTAAAAAATAATTACAAGTACTCCTGATAACCACCACCTAAACTATACCCAGTGCTGTTAGCCGCCTACTGTATAAGTTCACACACACTTTGTTGGCGAGTGCGGGAGTATGGTAGTGCACACTGTGGTGGTGGGAATCACAGATGGCCGACTACAACAGACGGATGACAGTGGAAATTCCTGATGAACAGTTGCAGCAGACGGTGATGGAAAAGGAAAGGATGATATAAAATAAAGGAGACCAGAAGGATTATTAGAAACCCTTTCCAGGAGATGTGGACGAGCAGCAGGAAGGAATGAAAGGGCAGGATAAAGAAAATCTGGGATGGAATGAGAGAATGAGAACAATAGAGAGGTCCCCGAGGAAACACCGCCCCACAATCTCTGCAAGAGAATGGAGTAGAGAAACCAAAACGGCGGTCAAGAATGACGGATTGGAAATTGAAATCCAACATGGCTGTCATTGGTTTGGCATAATAGAGCATGAGGTTGACATCTAGTGTTATCTAAGATGGCTGTGAAACCATATAGCATCTAGTTGTTCTAGAAGGAATAATTTCATTCTAGTAGCATAGATTAACAGTAACTGGTGCGTGAGTGTGCATCACACATGCATGTGAATATATTTATATATAACAGCAAATACATACACATTCATATTTCAATTTAAAACTCGTTACTCAAATTTTGTAGATAAACGAGCTGAAGCATTTAGTTTTCTATTTGTTTAATGAAAAAGGAAAGATTGGTTTATGCAGTCACGTAAAAATCCGTCCGGAATGCTCCCCCTACCCCCCCCCAAAAAAAAACAAAAAATTTATAACCCGACAACCGAATTATGCCAATTTACGCCCACATACGGAATTTAGTAATGGCAATATACTTTTACAGTTTTCGATGATGCAGGTTTCATATCTTTAAAATGACAGCAATTAAAAATTTTACAGGACTATGTATATCACGGAAACTGTTTTACTGATTTCAACCAAATTTAGCAAATTTATGGGGCGTTATAAAAGCATTAATTTTTTAAGCTGATAATTCTATTAGTCAGTGATTTTAGAAGAAAATTGATATTGGGAAACTTAAACTTTTCCATTATATTTCGGTAACAATTTAACAGAATTAAAGAATTTTAATATTTTGGCAGCGAATGATGTATAAATCGAATTTGGAAATCGATAATCCTATTAGTCCACCATTTTGGAATATATAACAAATTTGCGCATATCATCCATTATTTCTTGGTAAATATTCAATCGATTAAAATCAGATTTGGTAAGTTGACAGTGCTTGAAGTCAGTATTTTATTTCGAAAATTATTATTATATTTTTCCACTATTTTATAAAAATTAGTATATATAGAAAAAAATATATATATATATGTTTGCCATTTTATATTGGCAGGTTTCACTTCAAAGTTAATTAATCGGATTATCAATTTTATATCAAATAGATTGCTCGTTATAAGGATTAACCCGATGTTAATCCAATAAAAAAATTTAATCCGATAAAATTATTGTAATGAAGTTACATTGATTGATCAATTTTATTGGATTAAAATAATCAATCTTTTTGTTTGTTTTTAGATTTTGTGTGAATTGATTAGTGTATCTTTTGGTGCAAGCGTGTGCTAAGAGACTATAATTTGTGGAGGGAGGGGGGGGTTGGGGACAGTTCCTCACCCTCGGAAGTCTGGCATTATACTGCGGTGTGATGTGTTGGGGAAGGGGTGTATATAGGTATTGTGAAATTTTAATGGTATTGAGTTCCTTCCCATCCGGCAGGTGACTGAGGTAATGGCGTATTTCTGTGAAATGAAATTATTTGGAAATATGTAATTAAAGACGATATATTTAATTTAAAATGTAATCTAGTCCATGGTTTGACAAACCCGTCCTGAATGATAGTAATGCCAAAGAAGAGAGATATGCACATGACTTGTTGACAAAGAGAAGATATTATTTTGTGTCAGAAAAGAATTCGATTTATACCCAAATACACCATGACTGCATTTAAATTCAATTGAAACTAATTCAACTTAGTGACTTTACCAAATGTATAAAAATTATATATGTGCTAGATGAAACAACGATTTACCTATAAATAAATTGACCGAATCAAATACTAAGGAATTGCAAATGACAAACGAATTATATAGCCCAGCTATCCTGGTGTGATGAAGAAATCAAGCAATGAGTAATAAATAAGATTAACTATTTATTTGAAAATAAATTTTCCACGAATCTACTACTAAGTAATCGAATAACTGAAGCTATTTCCACGTCAATAACGACCCAGCTATCTTGGCATCATAAAGATATCAAATAAGTTATACCTACAATGGAGGCGAAAACTATTACCCTAAAAATAAATCAAATGAATCACAAACGAATAACAGAGCCCATCTATCCTGCTGTTATAAAGAATGCAATAAGTTAATAGAATTATATCTACAATGAATTCAAAACACATACCTTACAATTTTAAATGTTTTTAATACAGATCCGTTCAGTTGGGAGGTTGCTGCAGGAATGAGTCCAGCGTATGACTTGAGGTGAATTATAAGCTAGGAGAGGTTTTAAACAGTGTTCTTGGGCTGCTGTCGACTAAGGTTATGACGGAAACTGCTCGACATTAAAATAACTAAACATTGCGTTACAAATCAATACAAATTATTTACCCCTGTTTATGAATTCACAGGTTTATATTTCCACTGGAAGGTAATCGTAATACTATACACATATCGCTTATAATTTAATACGGAACAATCTAGCATTTCCAGTAAACACAGACACACAAAGATTTCCAAACCGAAGAGAAACTCGCATTCCGAATTATACCTACAACAAAGTCAAAAACATATCCTTTTTCCCTACGAATCTACAAGTTATGAAAAGTGCAAATTACTAACAAAGTGTTATAAAATAATGCAATTTTAACCAAACACAATAGCGTACTAGACATACCCATACATCTCCTTCAACATTAAATGATTCAAATGAAATTTAAAAATGGAAACACGCTCTGAAATGCAGAGAAAAAACTTACTGCAATGCCACCTTTTTAAATATTAATACACAATTTCTCTTGACATAAGACAGCCCCCTCCCTCCTCTAGCCCTAAGCACGCGTTTGTCCAACATGAACCCTTCCTACCTGCCTCCCTCCCATCAGCGTATTTGGACCCTGCCAGAGCATTGACCCTGTCCTGGATACTGTTGGCCAAAGCCTCCAACCCCAGACACTGGCATGTTACGATCATTTGCTCCTAATTTTAAAAGTCCTGCCGAAAAATTAATTCCTCCATACTTGTCATTTAGTCTGAATTTTAATTAATTATAAAAAAATTACAAGAAATGAATTTTAATCCAGAAAAATTCATAAATTTTAAGTATTATAGTATTTCCCATTTTCCAGTACTCTTATTATTTTAAGTTTAAAGTATACCCATTGAACTTATTAATTTTAAAATCCCACAAATCCAGGAAACTGAAAACAACTTCACACAAGAGATATTTTCACTAAATATATCTTATGCAAGTCAAAGACTTTTTATATATAAATGTATGTTTTAAAAATTAAGAGGACACCATTTTACAACACATATCATTCGATTTAGGCGTTACATAAGTTATATGATATTACTATGGAAAACATATATATGTAAATATATATGCATAGCAGAGATATTATGTATTTAACATGTAGAGTTCTCTCAAATTTAAGTAATAAACAAAGCATCCATGCGAGAATTTCGGTTACAGCATCTATCAGAAAAGTATATGTTTTAACAAATAGTGATATTTTATTTAAAAATAATACATTTCAACATAATATCAATGAAGAAACTATGATTCCAGGCTGAAATGACTTCTATTGTTTCTGGAAAATGCTAAATTAAACAATATTTTGGAAAAGACCCTATTTTAAGCAAAATGTAAATGAAAATGATGGCAATTTTGTATCCATTTACTATATACGAAGGGAATAATATTTTTTGTCAGTGTTAAGTCAACTTCTACAAAAGTCATACTGTGTTCTTGCGTGTGCATTGCAATAGATGCCTACAGTACGGCAATCTACGGCAGGCATCCATACCACAGAGAGTTACAAGTGTCCACAGCTTCCAGAATGATTCCAGGCATCCACTGCATCAATAACAATGCCAAGTATCTATAGCACCAAGCGCCGTGTCAGACTTCCACAGCACTGAGAGCTATGTCAGGCCCAACAGCACCAAGACCTACACCAGGTGTGCACAGCACCGAGAACGATGCCAAGCGTCCACAGCATCGAGAGTTGCGCCACAAAAATCTACCAGTATTACTTCTATCTGCACCAACATCATCTTGCAACAGGGATAATGCACGAAGGCCACTGCTGCGATAACTGGTATGAGGAGTGCATAGAAGTATTCAATGTGATACTAACTTATGGACGAGTGAAATCATTTTTGAGTTTAGACTGTTCTCAATTGTGGGTGCTGCGTATAGAGTTTATTATTACTTTAACTTCTCATGATATAAAATTAATCTATCCATGGTTGGAACAGCTAATAGAAGCTAGGATCATTCCTGTTTTATCAATGGACGATTCCGGGGTTGACGAAGTAGATTCCAAGGCGATCACCAAGAACTTGTAAAAAAGTCTGGGAACTTTCTGTACATATTATTTAACTTGATGTTTATAGTGTAAAATAAATAACATAATAATAGTGTGCTACACACAAGGATTTAAAAAATATCAAGACAAGTCTTTCTTAATTAAATAACTTGTCATTTCATATGTGAATTATGATAATAATAGAAGGGAATTAAGTTTTAAATCACCTATGACTTGGTTTTTTTGAAGTCCAGAAGTCATAATTATGTTTTGACATCATACTTATAAAATTCATGATTTTAAATGGGACTCTGGTGATATAGTTTACGAAGATCGTTTCCAGTACATGAATGGTGTGCTCCTCGAAGACTATCTCATATACATGCTCTGAAAATCCAGAAGGAAATTTTAAATGTTTAACCAATGCTGAAGTCATAAACATTAGAAGATATCACTACTGTTCAACCATTAATTATGTAGTAAAATGCTATAACACTAATCACTGAGGGGAAATATGTTTTGTTCACAGTGCCAACACGAAGCTTTAAGATAGTATATTTATCAGCAACCTACCTATATGTAAAGATAATAATTTAGAAAAATGGTTTGTTACAGGTTCATACCTGAAAAAACTTTGAAAATGGAGATATTCAGCCCAGAGCAGGTGTATGAGAGTGTGGTGTACAGATACAAGAGAGTGTGGTTCAACTCTTAAGACAATATGTTCTTCCAATTACAAATGTGCAACAGAGATGAGCACTGGAACTTTTCACAATGATTTGCAGGAAATACCTATAGAGAACGAGTATTGTGTTATGAGCAAGATAGTTAATCAGTTTTTAATATACGACCCGACAGCAAACTGCCCTGTTCTTCTGGAGATCTATGTTTTAAAACTGTGAGTGAATAAATAACCAAGGAACCAGGACTTAAACAAATTAACTATAAATTAAGTAGAGAGTTTTACGAATGTCCTATCTTGTGGAAAGAAACATGCAATAACAAGGAAATCATCACACAGATGAAAGGAAGTAGCCACCTTCAAAGATCTCCATGTGAAATGTGGGATTGCAAAGTATGGAAGAGCAATGCTTTTGGCAGTAAATTCAATGTAACCAAGATGTCGTTAAATAACCTGTACGTCAGTTATGATGGAGAGGTTCTCCCATCACTTCATTACTCTAGTGTTACTCCAGGTTACAGGTTACAGGTTACAGTGGTTTCGACTTGAAGAAGAAGATAGTCCACTACAAATTCAGAAATGAAATGGAGAAGAACATTGGCATTTCTCCTTAATCAGTCCTTAATGTACTAAACGTTTTCGTCATTGGTTTTCGGCGAATATTTTGTCCTTTGTTTAATATGCATCCTGGCAGTAAGTTACCATTTACCGAGAACAAACTAGCATTTGAATCTCATGCTGGGCAAATCACGAAATGTACACAATACAAGAAAATCAAATACATCATACAGAAGGAATGATGTTCTATTTGTTCAGTATGGAGCAAGTAATGTAACAACAAGGAAAATTTTATGTATATTGGAAAATTATAATTAACTACTCCCTGTGGCATGCGGGAATGCAAAGATTTTTAAAGTCAGAAAAATATCATCTATCAGACTATATAAAGAAGACCATTTAGTATTAAATTCTCAGTCATGGCTAGTGTCATCAAGCCTACAAGAATATACGACGTCCTGCAAATAGGATACAGAATAGTTTTCTTTTAACTGTGTGACAGTATTTTACAAGTTAGTATATGCAACAATATAGAACTTTGGTGCTACACTTTCGATAACAGCCTCAGCACTCATTTTGGCGAAGACATAGCATGCAACATTTGTGCTGTGAGGTATCTCTGCTGCGACAGTGAACTGCCATATGCACTAGAAAACCCAATAATTGCAAGCCTTACTGAAGAGGTGGAAGAGGAACAATGTAATGAAGTAATCGCCTACCAACTCACTTAGACTTCATCAGGGAATCACCATTCGCTGGAAGGAAACCAGTGACAGAGACATCCACAACTTTATTTTCGAACAAGGAAGTATAGTTTTCCCATCATTTTGCAACATATTTGCATGTGAAGTGGCTTATTCAGAATAATGTTCTCACATATTTGCAAGTTTTCATTTATTGGAAAGGGTTTGTATTCTGTAACTTATGGCTTGCCATATTCACATATTTTTATGGAAATGTATGATGCAGAAATTCATTTTAAGTAAACATACTGATCTGAATGTTTGATATCACATAATAAGTCATGTAGTTTTGATTCTAATTTAACTAACTGCAACAGTTCTAACTGTCTTGTAACTCAGTGCAGACCATACAGAGTACATATATATCATAATCTTAAGATTGAGCATATTGTAACAACATTTCGTGATGAAGAACAGTTTGAAACATCTTACCTATACAATAGATAATTCTTTACCATATCAGTATTTCGAAGAATGTGATAGAGATATTCATAAGTTCTTTCATCATCACAAAAAGTTTGGTTATATATTGCCTAATGGGTGTGTTTCATCAAAGTGTTACATACATCGAACAATAAAACTATCAAAAATAAAGTTTAGTCTGCGATCGCTGTTTAAATTTAAATGATAGAAGAGGATATTTTTTCCAATATGCTTACATTGTTCTTTAATATTTATTCTCAGTCAAGTGTTAGAATGCAGATGAGTAACATGTAATTTCATCCTGGAAATCATTATTTATGTGTCAAACCAGGAAAGCTAATAGAACTTACACATTACGGTGTAACAAAGTTCTCTGTGAGTTTATGGAAACTTGTGATAGTGTATTCCTTTTTAAAGTGATTTATTTTCTGCTAGATGACGAAAAAAGTCATGAACAAATTCAATGTAATGATAATACTAAATGCAATGTGTTCTACATGACAACAACACCTCATCTATCTACTATTGAAGCCATTAACTCACACTATGTCGAAACAGATATTGACTTAGTAGAAAGTGTCATTTTACATTCCCTGGAATGTAAAGATGTTTGTGTTCAAACTGATAGGAACAAACCAGGGCATAATAAATGCTCCCACCTTGAAAGTAGAGTATTAGAAGACTACTAAAATGTGATATTAAAAAACTACATGAAAACATTGTTTTTGTATGTGTTTAAAAGCTTATAACTTTTGTTAAAATATTTGGTATGTATGTTTGTATAAATAAAAATGTATATAGTTTATAACATCCTGTAGTAAAATGTCCTGCATAAAATTTGTAACTGTCTGTACTTACTTGTGTGCATTTTTAAACAACCTATACTTGCATATATATTTGAAACAGCATGTGTAACTTGTGTTTTTATATGTTTCTGAAACATCCTGTGATTACTTGTGTGTGTTTTGGACATCCTGTATTTGTATATATTTTTTAACAGTTTGTCAAAAAAATTTATGCTTTAAAATGAATTCATTTGTATGATTATTTAACCTCTCCCCTTTAAAACAGTTAAATGAAAATTAGTTTTCCTAAGAAAGGAATAACACTATCCTTGGTTAATAAATTGTCTTAATGTAAAGATTTTTAAATTTTCTTAAAAAGTACGTTGCAGCAAGTTAAAAGATGGTTGGTTTCTATAAAAACACAATGACTGTTGTAATGAAAAGGCCAGAGTAAAAAAGTACTGTTTAAGAACGACTAAAGATATTTGAAACTATATCCTCGAAATGATGTCTACTGAAAAACTTACTGTTATTTTAGAATACTCCATATTTACACAAAAAATAGTTCATACTTTCACCGACCTCCATACAGATGTTAGATTATGCTATAATATGGAGGTTCTGGGTTAGAATGCTGGGTAAGGCATGGTAAATTGTAATTTAGTTTGTAGCTTCTGGGTTCGAATCCCGGGTAAAGCAGGCACGTTTGATTGTAACTAAGTTTGCAAGTCAGTGACCTTATAAACTGTTAAATATAACAGATATAGCATAAAATTCCACCAAGGAATCATGAACGAAACACATCATGTTTGATAATTGATTAAAAAATGATTTTCGAGAACAGAAATTTGTTTGTATATGCTAAAAAGATACAAAATGCATTACATTCTATATTAAGAAGCTCATGTTGTAATCACAATTGTTTGTGTATGCAATCGGTAACTAAGCACGTAATACAAATTAAATCTAATTGCTTAAAACCGAATAAATACACATATTCCATGGTACATTTCAAAATGTGCATACTAGAGATAAAATATGTTCCTAGTCATGAAATAACCCTTTTAATTCCGTAAATTCGGTTAAATTTCGTTAAATTTTTTCTCAAACCATTAAAAATACATTGATTCTGTGATTGAAATAAACTTGAGTCGAATAGCAACATACAAATGATACGACAAGGGAGGGTGTCAAGCCTATATATACGGTTTCTGCCCGGACCTCCTCATTTGCTAATCAACCATCATGGGGTGAGGACCTCCTCTCATGTGAGTGTTCGCTAACTGGTCTCACACCCAACTCCGTAGCTGTGGGCAAGTGTTCGCGGCACTCTTAAGGGATTGGAATGCTCGTGCTTGGGGACCTGTTTACTACCCACCGCTAGGTAGTATCTGGTGGTATCTCGCATTGCGTTGTGGGGTAGTCGACCTTCGGCTCCCATCTAGGGCAGCTGCCAGCCTAGCCGACCAGCTACCTGCGGCGCTCGCCTAGGTTTCCACCCGGGTCTTCAGCTGTCTGACCAGAGTTCAGGCTTCGCTCGCCGACTACCACCTTTGGTAATAGACTTTATGTAAGTAAAAAGGATTAACATTTAAATATTTTTTAATTGGTTTAACTTTCTGAATGTATTAAATTTTTACTGGCATTTTCTTAAATTAG